>CATNEM010000255.1:435000-1140000 GCA_950096795.1 Macrostomum cliftonense | reverse complement strand
CTGTTATTCCTCTTCGGTCCCTTCCCTTTCAGCTTCCAGATCTGCAGCCTCGTCTTTTTATTTCTTCTCTCCCTCTAGGATGAAGTCTGCGCATTCACATCTGCCCAGCTTCCCTGTGCACGCCCACAGAGACTGACCTTCATTCACCCGAGCAGCCGCTTTTTTGGCAAACTGAAAGCAGAAACGTCCCTTTAGTGGGTCTAAGATTTTTGCCGTCTTTGCAATTCTGTTGAGTTTTGAAATTAAAGCGCAGATGTCTGTCAAAGCTGTAGACTTTCTTCGTCTAGACCCTTGACAACTTTGTGTGAGTAAAATACTGGCAATAATCATCATACAGACCTGAATAGTGCTTTTGTAGGATTCCCTTTTAGAAATTTTTGTATAGTTGATTTTAGAACTCTTAATTCTGGCGCTCTGACTTGAATATTCACGTCCTTTATCAATGTCTACAACAGTATCACTGAGAGTCACTGACAGTATCAATGAGAGTCACTGACAGTATCACTGAAAGTCACTGACAGCATCACTGAGTCACTAACAGTATCAATGAGAGTCACTGACAGTATCAATGAGAGTCACTGACAGTATCACTGAAAGTCACTGACAGTATCACCGAGAGTCACTGACAGTATCAATGAGAGTCACTGACAGTATCACTAACAGTCACTGACAGTATCACTGAGAGTCACTGACAGTATCACTGAGATTCACTGACAGCATCACTGAGTCACTAACAGTATCAATGAGAGTCACTGACAGTATCACTAACAGTCACTGACAGTATCAATGAGAGTCACTGACAGTATCACTAACAGTCACTTACAGCGCACTGAGGTAGTCACTGAAAAGGTCCCCGGACGTGCAGGGGGTACTAATGTGGTTCCATTGTCCGTACCAGATTAGCTGAGGTGTATTTGTAATAATTTTCATATCCAACGCCCACATGATATCCCACAACGAAAAAGGTCTGTGGGGACCGCTCGTATCCAGTTACTGGTGCCAGGATCCGCTTTCACAGTTCTCTAACATGCAAGTATTAACCTCTCAATGGGAAAATGGATTGGCATGATTTTCATAGATCCGTTCTAGCCAAATCATTTCTCCCTCGCATCATCATAACGAGACGAGACGAGGGGACGAGATTTATATGTACTCAATTAGCAATGCAGGGGACGAGATTTATATGTACTCAATTAGCAATGCAGGGGACGAGATTTATATGTACTCAATTAGTAATGCAGGGGACGAGATTTATATGTACTCAATTAGCAATGCAGGGGACGAGATTTATATGTACTCAATTAGCAATGCAGGGGATGAGATTTATATGTACTCAATTAGTAATGCAGGGGATGAGATTTATATGTACTCAATTAGCAATGCAGGGGACGAGATTTATATGTACTCAATTAGTAATGCAGGGGACGAGATTTATATGTACTCAATTAGCAATGCAGGGGATGAGATTTATATGTACTCAATTAGTAATGCAGGGGATGAGATTTATATGTACTCAATTAGCAATGCAGGGGACGAGATTTATATGTACTCAATTAGCAATGCAGGGGACGAGATTTATACGTTTTATGTACTCAATTAGAAATACAGGGGACATAAAATTCTTCAATTAGTAGGAAATGGTAAAAGAAAATTCATACCGACATAATATAAACGTTTAGAGTTTGAGTAATTTTTTTACTCAATTAAATTAAGTTAGAAATTAAATTGCCTAGTCACGTGACTTGGATTATCCTAAAAGCGTTTTAAATAGGTCTTAATAATTCAATTTAAGGTAACAGCGTGACAATTTAAAGCACACGCGGTACTCCACTCACCTGCAGAGAACGAGCTGGCTATCATGTACAACGACATGAGCGTGCTGGAGAATCACCACTGCGCCGTGGCCTTCAAATTGCTGCAGGATCCCGGCAGCAACATATTCAGCCAGCTGGACGATGTCGAACGACGCCAGCTGCGCAAAATGGTCATCGACATGGTGCTGGCCACGGATATGAGCAAGCACATGTCGCTGCTGGCCGACCTCAAGACCATGGTGGAGACCAAGAAAGTTGCCGGCGGCTGCCTGCTGAAGCTGGACAATTACAGCGAGAAGATGCAGATCATGCAGAACATGGTGCACTGCGCCGACCTGAGCAACCCCGCCAAGCCGCTGCCCCTGTCAACCCAGTGGGTCACCCGCGTCATGCAGGAGTTCTTCAACCAGGGCGATCGGGAGAAGGCGCTCGGCCTGCCTGTCAGTCCGATGTGCTGCCGCGAGACCGCCAATGTAGAGAAATCACAGGTAGGCGGGCTGGAGTTCGGCGCGAACTCTGATTTAAACATGTCTACACCGTTTTGCAGGAATCCAGACTCGAATAGACCCCATCTGAATATTGCTGTACTTATAAGGGCTGCTGAAGTATTGAAAAAAATACTTTGGAAAGTTCAGTGGCACGTCAACATTGAAATTCAGTATTGGATCGGAATTCTGATTGAGCTGTGTGCTCGTACGTTCTTCCAATCATCAGCAATCCCCGAGGGAATCGATCACTCTCGCTGATGCCTGCGATCGCTATTAAGAATTGATGTTCCCGATCGCACAAAGCGGTCCCGAATCGACCAAACAAGCGCGCGGGAAATTCGTCCACCAGAGCGGCTGGGGTGTGGCGTCCCCAATTGGGGATAAATCTGTCGGCACGCGCGCTCCCTGCTGTCTAATTTGACGTGGGAATTCGCCTATAAATCTGCGACTCCCGCGGATTAGCCTGGCATAGGGGATGTGACTGCCTGAATTGCATAGCCAAAGGAGTGCAAGGTGGCTGGGCTGGTGCATAACTCTGATTTGTTGACTTAATTCAACTTCATATTGATTTTTTAGCTGTGAATTCTGAGAGCTGATGTCTCTTTTAATAAAGCATAATATTTTTTGTCTGTTTGTTGGAGCTAAATTTATTTCAAGAATGGCATCCTGACCTTCACTCACTAGGTCTCCTTCATCGATTTTATCGTGCACCCGCTTTGGGAGGCCTGGACGGAGCTCGTGCACCCAGACGCCGAAGACATCCTGAACACCTTGGAGCAGAACCGGGACTACTACTGCGAGCTCTCCGCTGCCAAGGAGGCTGACGCGGCGTCCAAGGAGGATGCCGCGTCGGGCAAGCCGTCAACTTAATGTCCCAAACTGGAGCGAAACCCCGAGAGTGACGAACTAAGAATAAAATATCTGCGAAAACTTATAAAGTGCGAGTGGATAGCATGAAGGGAACCGCAGGAAGGGAAGCTGCAGCAAGCTGACAGAATAAACAAGGCCCACACGCCCGGCACTCTGCATCCGCGCTGCTCTTTGTCCCTCCAGCTGCTGCGTTTTCTGCCATTTCTCCCACTCTTCCTTCTCATAGTAGCGTCTCTTCCCTCCCGGACCCCAAGATTTACCCCTCGTCGCTGAGGTCTCCGTAATCCCCGCGGCTGTCAAATCCCAACTCGGGGGGAGAAGAGAGCGGGGGCAGCAAGAAGAGACAAATACACGAGCAGGGAGGCGAGGCAATCGCTTGGGGAACACGAGCTAGAGGAGCAGGAGCAGCAGCAGCAGCAGCTCGATATGCTAGGAGAGCATTACATTTCCCACTTAATGCTTCGCTTCAGCGTTCGCCCGCCACATTTTCTCCACCCAATCCTATCACCCAAGCAGTCAGTACACGCACAACGTCTCCCATTAGGTTTGTGCCCATGCTCATACAGTGTTTAATATCAATTTGCCACAAATCTACCTTTCTTAGAATTTTGATGTGATGCCTGATGACTTTTATTTGATCTTGCGCTATCCCAGCCAGCCCTGAGTCCGTAGCTGGCTTGATGATCTTCCCAAGTTCCCTTCTAAATTTTTTTTAACACCGGCAAAAGTTTAGGCCTCATGTTTGTCTGGTCTCCTGTGTTTTTTTAATTCTAAAAATGTAATTTATTCGAAAATGCATCGATGTTGCGCACCGCAACTCAACACCCGCTTCTCGTCATAGGATACCAGTAGCTGCATTCGCACTTTGCTAATTGCAGATCTTTGACAATTTTGACCAATTTCTATCCATCCAGAGGCTGCTTTCTCGCAAGCAATCAATTTTTTGACTACAAGTATCGGTAAAAACCGAAATGCGGCTATATTTAATTACGATTAAATACTCTCCAGGGCAAGTAGCACTGCTCCCATTTCCCTTATTTTCTTTTAAATGAGTCCTATTTTTCTGTCTAGCTCTAGTAATTATGCTCTAGTAAAAAATAAGATTTGTTGTATAAATATGCCAAGTCACACTACTTATAATAGTACGCTAATTTCCGAATCTGCGAGTTGCTTTTAAAAACGGAAAAATAACTCGCTCGAATAAATCGTGTGTTACTATGCATAGTGGTTTTCCTATTGATTTAACTTTAAGAGTGAATTAACGGACGCAGGTTTCCCCCGTTAATTCGTGACATTTGTACTAGCAAGGTCATCTGCCAAATCGAGGGCACTCCAGTAAGGCTGCAGCACAGAGATCTGTACTAAACCAATGGAGGGCTGTCTAGAGGTTGAGCAGTATGACCATGAGCTCTTCAATAGGTTTCCAAGCACTATTACGGGAGAATCGTAATATCTAAGGGCGTCCACTGTAGACTTCCTAGTCAGAAAACATCTACCACTCACTCCACCTTCCAGGGATGTTACGTCAGCTTGATAACCTACTAATTATTCACCAACCTTAAGAGCCTGAGGTTTAGCTAGCCATGGATCTACTCAAATGAACTTAGAGACCAATATAATGTCTATAGTGATGTCAGTTATAAATACGTGTATGCGATGCCACAAACGGAATCAATGACAGTGCTGGCAACTTAATAAACAACCAGACTCTGTCTAAGGGAAATCATCGAAGCCAACAGAGCTTCAGACACAGTAAAGAAGCAATAAACACAATGTGATTTGGCAATCAGCACCTCACCGTATCGACTGCACTAGTACATGTAAAGGGAAAGACGGCTTTGGCTTGAAGATTTTAAGCAGACCTCTGGCAGATGCGCTGTTACGGCCCGCGTAGAACCGTCACTGCTGTAGCTAGTCAATACTGTCCAAGTTGGAACCGACGCTGATGAGCACACACAAAATGACGGGCAATACAAAGCGAACTATGCACGTACCGGAAGGATGCCAAACCCATACTGTATCTACAATGTAGGTTCAATGGATTTTTTTACACAAATCCTTGTTTAAATTATATTACTAATTTAAAGGATCAGTAGTCACTGCTATCAGATCCTTTAAGGCAGTTTCCATGGCTCTCTTCCCTTGATTGGCTACTGGTAGTAGTGACGCGTGACGGGTACGTGGAGCAGGGGTAAGAACTCCAGGCAAACATTTTGAGTAGAACAGGAAAGAACTAGAGGATATAGCGTACGATTCTTAACAATAGGAGCAGAGTGATTGCAACGCCAAAACGCTTTAAAGAGGGCCTGGCGCTGCAAGATAAAATTTCGCGGAAATCGTCTAACGATTAAAATTATAGTCTAGAATTTTAGAAAGCATCCCATGTAATAATAATATTTTAAACCTTTTAAACCATATTTAAATGCAATATATCTGTTTGAGCAGTTTTGAAAATTACTTTGAAGATGATCCGACGGTGTAAAATCTTTGAAAATCAGTTTTTAGGGTGACCAAGGTCCTGTTTAGAATTTTCTTGAGAATAACGTGGGGTGCGAGCGTTGGTCGCATGCGCAGGCTATGTACATCGATCACTTTGTGCTTTTTCCTCTCGCTTTCTTATACCTTGTTACGTAATCGATGCATTCTATTTAACTCGTAAATCAATGAAATAAACACAAGACCATTCGTCAACTTTAATTCCTGTCTCTCCTATGTTAGTTCACATTAGCTAGGTTAACGGGAGTGTGAAAATTAGGTCTTTTTCAAGGGCTGTTTCTTTTTTCAATCATATAGAAGAAGCAGCTACGAGTTTTAGAATGCTTTTTTTTGTTTTAAAGCTATAAATTAAATTGTTTAAAGCGCTTAATCTTCTCAAAGTGCTAAAATTTAAAACTCTTCGATTGAATATTTGTTAACTGAAGGAAGAGGCAAGAGGCCATCAAGACAGTTGTAGTGTCACAGTTTGGAACTCTACTCTATTTTATCGAATTATTTATGTGTTTTTACCTAGCGTCCTAGGTACTTCACTATTTACCTAATACTAGCTGAGATTGATACTGACTTTTTATCGCAATTAGGCACAGTATTACTATTTGTAATAGGTCAATTTAAAAACCATTTTTGCCTATAAAATCAAATGTGTCTGATTGCATCTTGGGCCTAAAAGTTATCAAAATACTGTCTTGTAAGATAGAATTAATTTTTAAGGCCTAATCAATTATTTTCTGCAAAGTAGAATAGGACAGATTTGTCTTAAAGATATGCAAATCAGAGGTTTTGAAACTAACTACTAGTAATATTAAGCCTAGGCCTAATAAATGTCAATAAAAAAGTCTAACCAAAATAACAGAAATCTTTACCACTGCATCAAAAATTAACATGGTCTGAAATATGATATTCTATCCTATAAGTAATTACTCTATTCTCTTATTTTAAAAGTAGATACTTGCAAACTTTTCAATCCAAACCTAATAGTAATAGGCCTATGCTGTTTTTTTGCTAAAACTCATTATACACATTGTGGCCATGCTTTAAACTAAGGCCTTGCTCAATAAAATTTAACTAATTTATTTTGTAACATTTATTATTTTTAATTATGCATATATTAAAATTAACTTTCAATTGCATGATTAAAAAGATTGTAGGCCTAATTTTTTACCTATACTGGAAAATCAATATTAAAACTAATTAGCTGGCAGTCCTATATATATTTATATTTATACAATTGATAAAAATGCTACTAATATTTAGCTAGAAATATAAGAAGCTTAAATTAATAATTAAGAACTTACTATACATAAAAATTTTATAAAATATAAATTTGTAAATATTTGCCTTTGATATATATTATCATAGCTATAATTATAAGGCTACAGGCAAGAACAGCAACAGTGACAAAAATAGCAACAGAAAAAATGGAGACAACTGATGTCTCAAATGGCAACAGGCTTCCCAAAGCAATAAATATATTTTAATATTTGTTTCCATGCTTTTATAGTAGTACTTATTGCTATGTTTTTTAATTATTTCAAATTAAAACTCTTTGTTATAGCAGTAAAAATCAGCAAACACTAATTTTTTCAACTTCAATGATCAATGAGTCTAAAATATTATTATTCATTATTATAGGTAACTATTCCATTTTTCAAACAAAACTTAATTTTTTGGACACAAATATGCGTATTACAAAGGTAAAAGTGAAGCTAAAATATAGCTAGAATAAGATTGCAGCAAATAGTAAAAATACATGCATGTCCTATGCCCTATATATCTATTTGCACTACTAACAGTAGAAATGAAAGAATTCTAGTCAAAAAACCCAGGTTCAATTGTTGAAGTTAAAAAAGAAGTGTTCGTTAGTTTCTATTGCTTTAACAAAAAGTTTCAATTTGAAACAATTTAAAACACAGTCAATAAGTACCACTATCAAAGTTTAAAATCAAATATTAAAATACTTCTATTGCATTTCAGAAGCCTGTTGCTTTTTTATACACCAGTTGTTGCTGTTTTTGTTGTTGTCATTTTTGTAACTGTCGCCATTCTTGCCAGCACCCAATTATAATACATTGGTTGGAATATTTGATTAGTTTTTAGTATCATAGTCCATAGTAAATATTGGACTACTAGTTAAATTGTCTCAATATTATTTGGCCAGTACCAGTACCAGTTAAATAAGAAGTAACTTGGAAAAAGTTATGTTTTATTTAACATTTTCTCTTGCTCAACTAGGCTTCTAGGATTCTACAATAAAATCTTTTAATAAATCCAAAAGGATCTAATAAAGAAAGCTTATATATACATAATCTTAATAATAACTAATTTCTTAGAGATTATCAAATTAGTAATTCATAAACCTTTTAGCATATATTGACATAGAGCATTCAGTTGGCTAAGAAGTAAATCTAAATTATCTAGGGCATTTCTCAGATAAGACAATTATAGCCTATTGTTTCCTATTACCTAATGTTCCTTAGCCCTACTCTCACTAAAGGCATCATATATTGCTTCCTTAAGCAATCTTATATTTTTTACCTCAAAGTGGTACTTTTCTGCCTCTTGTAGTTCTTTCTTTGCCTCTTATAAGTATCTTACTTTGCATATTGCAGGTCTCCCCTCCCTATGAGTTTCTTATTTTTCAGTCGTGGTTATAATTTATTATGTGGGTAAAATCATTAAAATTAAAATATTAATACTTTATGTCCAGCAGCATTTTAATTAAACTTGTTAGTTTTACATTGTACAGCATTAGCTTAATAAAAAACCTATGTTTGATTGGTATAGATACCATAGATTTCTATACAAATTTGTTGAAAGTATTAAATGAAGACTCCTATCTTAGTTGGTAAAGTTTTTTCTTTGAGATAAAAAAACAGGCTTGTACTGCCACGCCACTTCCAGTCCCCTGTCTGCACCATCCACCATGCGCCGCATCTACATTGGCAACTTATCCTCCCGCGCGACTAAGCGTGACGTGGCCAGGTTTTTTCATCGCTATGGCCCTCTTGAGGACATCCTGCTGCGTGACGGCTTCGGCTTCGTCCAGCTGAGCTCGTCAGCTGACGCCGAGGACGCTGTTGACGATCTGAATGGGCGGGATCTCTGCGGCAGCCGGGTTTCGCTGGAGATGGCCCGGTCCGAGCGCCGAGGTGGCCGCGATCGCTACGGCCCGCCGACTCGCACCAGGTGACGGCCAGATATAGATAATAGATTTTTCTATGCATAGATATATGCATAGATTGACCTGTCAAGGGACTAAACTGAATGCGACTTATTTGCTTACAGTAATCAAGACAGAGTATTCCTTAAAACAGAAAGTAGTTCTGAGAGTTACTTGCGATTAATATCACTTAATCAACTAGATCTCACTGATTTCCCATTGGCTAAATTAAAGGCACCGTCTGGTTGTTAAAAACCTGGGCTCCGACGTCAAATGGCAGGACCTCAAGGATCTGGTTCGCCGAGCCGGCGAGGTCACCTTTGCCGACGTTCACCGCCCGGTCCGCGGCGAAGGCATCGTTGAGTTCGAAAGTCGGGACGATATGCGCCGAGCGCTTAAAGAATACGACGGATTCGAGTGGCACGGGCGCCGCCTGCGGCTGTCTGTTGACGGTGCCGACGAGTCTTCTTCGAGGCGTTCGCGTCGTTCTCGTTCGCGGTCCAGGTCCCGTTCCCGGTCCCGGTCCCCGTCCCGTTCTCGTTCGCGCTCTAGATCTCGCTCTCGTCGATCAAAGTCTAAGTCCCGGTCGAAGTCGAGGGACCGCTCCAAATCCAGGGACCGCAGGGACCGCTCCAAGTCCCGATCGCTGTCCAGGTCCCGGTCTCGCTCCCGATCCCGGTCCAGGTCCCGCTCGCCGTTGAAAAATAGTGACAAAGCTGCCAAGGCCAGGTCGGCCTCCCGGTCCAAGTCCAAGTCGCGGTCTCGTTCGGCCTCTCGCTCCCGGTCTCGTTCGCGATCGAAGTCCGCTGGATCGCGCGACCGTTCGCGCAGCGGCTCGCCCGGCGCTCGGCGCGACAACGGCACCAACGATAACGACAAGGATCACGACGCAGGCGATGAACGCCGGTCCCGGAGCCGCAGCGCCGACTCCAGGGGCTCGCGCTGAGTTTTGGGCCATGGGATGACACGTGAGCGGCATCTGCCCGAGCCGACACTCGCCAACCAGTTCCCGTATGTTGGCTATTGTTTCTTGTCTGTCCGTCTGTGCCGTTGTTTGTGTTAATCTGTTTGGATTTTTTTAAGTAATAGTTCGTAAAAACAGCGCACGTGCTTGTGCATCCGCTTTTGGTCAGTTGTTTCCGGGCTTCGCCTGCTCATTGGCCGGATTTTATTTTCGCGTCGCTATCATTATTTATCGGCTTAGTTTCTTGCTTATTCCGTAATAGACATTAGTAGTCTGTATGTCATAGTTTAATAGCATGGACTCATCTAATATAATCGCTGGCAAGCCTAAAAAGTACATTTTACGTTCGTATATTTTTATTTGCTCTTTAATTCGACTAGTTCTTACCCGTTAGTTACCGTAAATCCCTACGCTAGGATTTGTTTTTTTGTTTTATGCAAAAATAATGCCCCAATGCTTTTCCCAATATGTTGTTCCTAATACCTTCTGTGCTGATTTTGTTCTATCAAAAAATGCGTTCAAGTATAGTTTTTATAGTTGTTGTTAGCTGCTCCAGGTTTTTTAACCTATGTCCTAATAAACACTGCGTTGCTGTGGTGTTGCTTGGGATTTGCTCGATATTAAGGCAGTCGCTGAGCTTCTGCAGCGTTGGCAGCAGCAGGTGCCCGCGTGTCGACAGCGACCTTCTGCTGAGCTGACAACTGCTTTTACTTGTACTTTGACATTTGCACTTTGATACTGTTTTCTTAACTAACATAATTTGTGTTCGCTGTCCCCCTGCTAGCCATCTATCTGGGGTCGCTAAACCTGTCAAAATATTCGACTATTAATAATTAATCAATCAAAGTGTCATTTTTTGAAAAAAAGCTTTCTGTCCAGTTGCGACTGAACCTCGTTCATTATTATTACTGACTGCCTTTTTCTCTCCTTTCTGTCCATTTTCGGTCAGCCAGCCCCTCGTGCCCGCCGCCGACCCACCGCCGGTCCCCGTGTGTGCCGTGTAAGGAGAATAAAAAGTGGAGAACTGAGATCCGCGGCGGGGCAGATTGGCTGCTGAACAGCCTTCAATCCCGGGGTCGACGGCCTGACTCATTACTGGCTGATGGGCGCCGGGCTGTGCCTGACTTGCTGTCCACCCGGCGCTACACAAGCCGAGGCAATGTGGCCTAGAAGTCTACAAGACTGACGGGCAGGCAGAGGGAGGCAGAGATCTACAGCCTGGCTGACACATTCGCTGTGCTTGCTTTTGTGCGCCTGTGTCTGCCTACTGAATGCGTCCGGTGTGAACTGGGGCTGTGGGTGCCTGTGTCTGCCTACTGAATGCGTCCGGTGTGAACTGGGGCTGTGAGCATCTGTGTCTGCCTACTGAATGCGTCCGGTGTGAACTGGGGCTGTGAGCGCCTGTGTCTGCCTACTGAATGCGTCCGGTGTGAACTGGGGCTGTGGGTGCCTGTGTCTGCCTACTGAATGCGTCCGGTGTGAACTGGGGCTGTGAGCGCCTGTGTCTGCCTACTGAATGCGTCCGGTGTGAACTGGGGCTGTGAGCGCCTGTGTCTGCCTACTGAATGCGTCCGGTGTGAACTGGGGCTGTGAGCGCCTGTGTCTGCCTACTGAATGCGTCCGGTGTGAACTGGGGCTGTGGGTGCCTGTGTCTGCCTACTGAATGCGTCCGGTGTGAACTGGGGCTGTGAGCGCCTGTGTCTGCCTACTGAATGCGTCCGGTGTGAACTGGGGCTGTGAGCGCCTGTGTCTGCCTACTGAATGCGTCCGGTGTGAACTGGGGCTGTGAGTGCCTGTGTCTGCCTACTGAATGCGTCCGGTGTGAACTGGGGCTGTGAGCGCCTGTGTCTGCCTACTGAATGCGTCCGGTGTGAACTGGGGCTGTGAGCGCCTGTGTCTGCCTACTGAATGCGTCCGGTGTGAACTGGGGCTGTGAGCGCCTGTGTCTGCCTACTGAATGCGTCCGGTGTGAACTGGGGCTGTGAGCGCCTGTGTCTGCCTACTGAATGCATCCGGTGTGAACTGGGGCTGTGGGTGCCTGTGTCTGCCTACTGAATGCGTCCGGTATAAATGAGCTTGATTCGGGCTCCAGCAGTGGGGCTGTGAGCACCCGAACGGATCAAACTTTGACACTGCAAAGCGTAAATGAGGACCTTCTGCTAAATTCTTGGCCTGAGCGCTTGTTGGTTTGAAATATCTTGCAGTCCATTAATTGATTATTAGTTCAGCATGACAGCTTGAGGCTGTTAGAGCGCTAGAAAAAACTTTAGACTGTCTTCCCTGGGCCACCCTCTGATTGTTTAATTCATAATTGTTTAATCCTTGGCACCTCGCAATTTTCCTAGTTTCTATGGACCTCTGTGGCGGTTGCCAGGGATCTATTAGAATGCATGTTTTGGGTTAAGAAACTGTTAGTTTTGGTACCGCAGCTCCACAGTTCTTAATTGCTGGTAGGCTAAGAATTGACAATTTAGCTAAAAATACCTACTGGTTCGTCATTTTCATTTAGGTCATTATTAGCGTTCTGCATTAGCGCATAAGGATAAATTGGAGAAAATTGAATACAAATTAAAGTACTCTTATTTTAGGTTTAGTCTGCCCTTGACCTATTAATATTATATATGTCTTGAATGACTCGGTTGGTAAACAGTAACATCTCTTTAGCAACAACAGCTAGCAGCTGTAAGGTATGCAGCTTCATAACTCAAGGCCCTGATGTCGAGACAAGGATTGCGTACGCGCAGAGCCCAAGGCCCGGCGTTCTCTGCATCTGCTCTGTAAGGCTTTGCAATGCAAAGAGCCAAATAACAGTCCTGGACGCAGCGCCAAGTCCATTGAAGCCGTCATCGCCCATCAAATCTCGGCTTTGTACAGCAGGGCGGTCTCGACTACAGCCGAGAGACCCCGATCGGCAGTTGGCAGTTTATGAGCCGGGTGTTGTCCTCGACGTTGGGTGCCTCATACGCCGAGGTATGTGATGAACTTTTCTGTCAATTTTCAGATGCCAACAATGTAACTTACAAATCCTACTACTAGTAGTTCCTTAAAAATTCACTTTGCTCTTTATTTTTCCGGAATTGCATTGTTGCTTATTACAATCCAGCCAGAAATTCAAACCGTAACAGCATAAAAGACGCTGTGTAACTTTCAGGCAGGCTGTACACCGCTTGCACCTCGTGCTACAGCATGCGGCGCAACTTGGAAAAGTGGCGGGCGGCTCTGCAGAGGCGAGTCGAGCTGTCAGCCAGTCAGGCGCAAATTTCTGGATTGATTTGATCGAGTACTTGAGTACGGAAACTTGAACCGAATTTCTTTAGCGAGTGTCAAGTGGGCGTCTTTACCCGCCCCGATCCTCCACTGAGTGGTCTCTTACTTTCCCGTTCTCCCTCAGAAAGATGTGGCAAGCCTTTGGCATACGCGACTACTACTAATGCTAATTGATTACTTGCATGTATCATTTCGGATATTTGATCGCAAAGTTCTATTGAATATCGATGCGATTGTGGCTTTACAAGTACTCGTAATAGCTTCAACTCGACACGTGCTTAAAATACATTTGCCGGTATATTTGTCTAGTTTACTGCTTATTTAATTTTATTTGAAACTCGAAATGATAGACTAAATAAAGAATTTACTTTATTTACGAGGCGCAAAATCATCTGTCCAAGACGAGGTGCAGGCTATATGCTTTCATCCGGTGTCTGAATTTAGTTATGAAAATAATTTTCACTTCTTGGCTAAGTAACTGGAAAATGTGTACAGTCTGGTTCTTGCGACTCGAGATTTACTTGTAATATGTAAGATTGGTGGCGCTTCAGTAACACAGTTATAAATTATTAGTTGAGTCCATTCTTTGAAAGCAGGGGGCGGAATCTGGGGGTGCGAGACTAGACTCTGCGCAGCAAGACGGAGAACGTGATGAAAAATCGCTTCAGCCGTCCAGTCACCAAGTGGTCAATCCTCCAGCGTTATGCAGTGCATTCCGTCAACTACTCTGCTCGAGCTCCGGCCAGTCGAGTCGCTGCCACAGTCCGCTTCGTTCTTTTTTGATCCTGGCCGCCTCGCTGAATCCTTGCCGATTGTCTCCACTGGAGCTGAGTCCTCCTCCGAGCGTCCGCGCTCCCGATCCTGCCGTCCGCTTTTTTTGCCGCCGCGGCGTAGCCTGATTGTGAAGGCGTCGCGGAGTCGCTGCCTTATGGAATCCTCCAGCACGGGGATGTCTGCCATCGGCGCCGATTCTTTTCGATCATTATTAGACGAAGATGCGGCTGCTGGCGCGGCTGTTGAGGCGTCGCCTTTGTTCTTTGTTTTTTTCTTGCGTCGATCGCGCCGCTTACCGGAGCCAATTGGCAGCTCTTTGAGCGCCACCTCGTCAACATCGTCGCATTCGCTGGCGTCAATCTCCAAAACAAAGGCGCTTTCAGCCTCGATCTCTTCTTCGTCATCGCTGCTAAAAGAGTCGCGAGAGTCCTCAGAGAGACGCCGCCGAGGCTCTCTGGGCGTGTCGAGCCGCTTGCACCAGGAGGGTCCGGCGCCGCCGCCAGACAAATCGTCTTCGTCGTTGCCGCCGCCGCCTCGTGTGCTCGAGCGACTATGCTTTGGCGACTTTTTCGACATCTTTTCGACTGCCTTCTTTCTCGTCGGTAGCTGCAGTAACATATAAATTGAGAAAGTTAGCTGCATCAGACATTTAGAGTGGAATTTTTTGTGCATTTCAATTGAATTGCATGCTCACCTTGATGATGGCTTCCATCCTTCTCAGTGGCTTCTTCCACGTCGACTTGCTGCCGTTCTCGCTTTCCGACTCACTGCGCTGGAAAGCAAACGGGTTTATAAATTTGACCAAATTCAATTGCTAATAATAGATTATTAAGTTCGTGGAACACGCAGGAATGGATCTAATATGGCCCAACTACACTGGATAGTCCTTGAGAGCGCTGACTCACAACCAGTGCCCGTGGATTCGGCCTTGCTGTTCGCTGCTTCGGACCGAATACGTTATTGGACGACTGGAACAACCGAATGGTTGCGTCTTCCTGATTAACTGCACTGCTGATGGTGTCAAAGGCAACTGGCGGACAGCTAGGCTTGCGTGCATGGCACCAGTGGCTGGCTGAGTCTTCTGTTTGCAGCATCTCTGAGCTAAGCAGATTACTGTGTTCTGCACTGAGGCTTTCCCAATTTAAATATTCTTAATTCCGCAGCTTGAGTATTCACGTTTTCTTGCCTTCAATTCCCCTGGGAGAGTTTTACGGCTTCAACTGCCCAATAAAAAGGCTTGAAGTTTTATTGCATTCATAAACTACTAAGCCGGAGTAGAATTGAGGTCGCGACACGGGAACTGAGTGGAATGTACAGCACCACTAGTAAGTAAGTCAAGTGGGCGTAGTAGTGCGGCAGTGAAGAATGATTCCAAAATGGCTCTTGCGCTAGTGCGCGAATAGGTCGGAAGTGCGCTCATTCTGGTTGCCATGGAGCGGCTACGCAATTGCCTCCGTGCTGAGGAAGCGAGGCTGTCATCTTCTCTCCCAATGGGACTAAAATTTGTTGACAGCAGTCTTACACATCCAGGTAGCTCTTTAATCAGTATTTCTTGCCGCATTTTAATTCATCCTCCTTCAGCTCTAACAGTGCATGGGCGAACAAGTTGAGAGGGAAATCCTAGTGATTTAAATTATTTTGGCCAAATTATGAAGTGTCCATCTTACCTCCTCAGCTGTTTCGCTGTCCGATCTCTCGTTTTTCTTTGATTTCTTGCTTTTTGTTCCATTCGTTTTCTTGTCGTTTGTTTGTTTCTCTGAAATTCCGACCTTTGTCTTCTTGCTGCCTTTCGTCCTTTCTGCCGCTGCTACATTCTCATTGACTGCCGATGGATCTGCCTGGTCTTTCGACTCGTTGGCGAGATCTTTGCTGCCGCCGCCACTGCTGCCACTTCCGCTGCCGCAGCCGCTTTCAATGCGCGACTTACCTGGCTTTTTAGCTTTGGGCCTCTTAGCCTGAGTTGATTGCTCCGATTGTCCGTCTTCATCGTTCGCTTCATTATCTTTGGCCTCTTTTGCCTCGTCATCGCCACTATCTGATTTTGTCCGTCCGGCGCTCTCCGCGGCCTTCTGTAGCTTTCGTTCCACCTTGTCCACCAGCGACTCGCCCTCAATGATTTCCTGGAACTGCTTCGTCGACAGTTTTCGCAGCTCTTGCCACATTTCGAGTAGCGAAGATTTCTTCTTGTTTCGCTCCATCTGCGCCTCGATTTCCTTCTGAAGGTCGAAGATCCTCTGGCGAATGGCCTCCGCCTGCTGCTGCTTCTGCTGGGTGGCGAGCCATCGGGGATTCTTGCCGGACAGTTTGTTCACGTCTCCCCCGCTGCTGTCGCTTTCAGTGTTACCAGCGCCCGCTGAGAACAGTTGCATTGTGGCCGAGTTCACCTGGACTGCCATGCTTTGTGCGGCTAGCTAGCTGATTCTGCTCAAGGATTTCAGTTTTTCAATGTTTTAATTCGTCGACTCGCGAGGTATTTTTACGGCCGCCCTTTCGCGGTTTGATGAGGGCCCGGCTGTTTTCAGCCTGTTGGTCTTTTTATATTTTTGTCGAGATAGGGTTTGGGTTCGCGCACGCACAGATGGCGAATATAATAAACTAATAAATTGTTCCAAGGCTCTGCTCGGCACAATTGCCTATGTGTGCAGCGCAACTGTGCCGCATGGCTTCCTACCTCCTCTCCCATTATTTATTGATATTCATTATGTCCAGCCTCGCCTCTGTGTCTTTTTTATTCAATTGCCAACCGAGTTGGCCGGCCCCACTTTAACTGCAAGCTAACTAGACAAATCTTGGGCCGGGCACAATGTGCGAGCACCGTAGCCCCGATTGGCCTCGCCAGAATCAGGCAGGCAACTATTTTGCGCTCTCGTGTTAACAAAAATTATTTCAATGAGTTTCGCATCTGAATAGCGCACACAGGCTCCGAGTGTGAGATACTGGGTGTGTATACAGCCTCAACTGAGACTAGTGCTCATGCTTGTGTAGCTAAAATGAGCAACAATTCAAATCGAAACAAGAAAAAACCATATTATCTTCCTTGCTATTATGAGCTCTATAGCTTGTATGCCTAAGGATTTAACATCTTAGCACTGAGCGAATAGTTCATTTCAGTATTTTAATTTAGTGAGCTAGGTAAATTTATTAGACTCGTTGCATTGGATTAATTTTCTTTTTTTCGGGGCTTCAAATTGTTTTGTCCGTACCAGAGATCACTGTTCTGAATATCTGTGCCTGCTCCATTCCTCCGTACACGTAGTTGTGTTATGGAATTCTTCGTGTGCACCACTCAGCTTAGCCATTTTTATTTCTATAGTTCAATAGGTTAACAATCTCGCTACTGTGGATTAACGATGCTGTTTATACAATATTTACGCGGATGCATAATTCATAAAGTACAAATAGCGCACTGCAGTTCGCCCGTTCGCTCAAACTCGGAAAAACTGCAAAGGGCAGACACAAACAATTGCGAGACGCAGTTGAGATGGGTAAAAATTATGGCTTGCATTCATGCTGCTCGTGCATTTGGCGTACATTTTTGCTTGCCTGCTGCAACTACCCTGCACTTCGTAGCGGGTGAGTGTAAGCTGCATTAACAGAGACATCTCATTGGCAACAGCCAAGCAAAATAAGTGCGAATGCGTCTGCTTTTTACACTAGGTAGGTATAGGAGAAGCCCCTCAAATGCTCTCAACAATATTATAGAATTGAGATACTAGGAGGATGCTTTGCTTGCTGTGTCAAAACAGCCTGTCAGCAATTACTATGTGCTACACAGACAATTTTTTTTGCAGTGGCTTTATCTGACAGAATTTTACATGCTCAAAGTTGATAACTTTCAATGACTCGTGCAAGTTTGCCTCATGCTACTCCTAAATAGAATTATTTTTTAAATCCCCAAACCCTTGATGTGGAAATTGAGTTACATTACCCACTGTGCTAAATCAAGCAACACTTACTTATTTAAGGACCACTTCACACAAAATCAAAAGCCTGTGGTCCTTGCACTTTTAGTCGTGTATTGTATAAACAACACCCGTATAGGAAAAGTCTCGAAGTGATTGACTGTAGTAAATTACCATAAAACCAGACAATTAAATATCGTTTGGTGTCCGCAGCAACCTCAGTAAACTGTCTTCGATAGATTGCATTTTAAATTGTAATCGATCAAGGAAACCTAAACCAATTGTAGCAGCCTTGCTGGAGGACTCCCAAGCCAGCAGTGTTCGGATGCCATTCAATACCAAAAAGCCTTAGCATTGTCTTTAGACGTTCGAGATCTATCGCGATTGAAGTTACCGGGGCGGTGGTGCTGCTGATGAGCTCTGTGCTGCTTTTTGCGGCTGAAATTGTGCGTCAGTGAGCGGCTGAGGTGAAAATATTTTTGCATCTCATGCACTGAACGTTGAGCATTGAAAAGTAATCACATTGTTTCACGATATAATTTGAACTCGTAACGTGTCTTCAAGCTGAATCATCCCGACTTGGTTCATGGGAAGGATTAATTTAACATTCGGTGTCAAATATTACAACTACAAAGGGCCTCCGCTCACCCTTTTCTCCGCTGTTTTCCTTCATGGCGCCGCTTCGCTTTGCCTCCGGAGCCTTTCCTGCGCCTCTCCTGCCAGTATTTCTCCCGGCGCCTGTCGAGGAATTCGCGATACTTGGCCGGTGGACTACCGTCGTCCTTGTCCTGGCGCCGGGAATCACCTCGACCTCGGTGCTTTCGGCCGCCAGTCAGACCGATCCTGGCCGACAGCAGGCTCACTTGCTTCTTGGCCTTGAAAACTAAGCGCAGGGAAACTTCGTGGCGGTGGCGCCGCTGTAATTCGTGCGCCTGGCGCGTCAGTTCGCGCATTGATAGCTCGAGGACGCACGCGTTGCCGCGACAGCGGGTGCGCACGCCGCGCAACTTCCTGCCGTGGCCTTTCAAACTTTTGGGCGAGTCGCTGCAGTTTTTTGGCGGCTTGGAACCGACCGGAAGTTCCACCAGTTTTTTACCGACCTGGGAGAATCAAAAATTAAAAGATGTAAAATTTAACCAGAATGAATCGCAATCTGAGGTTTTATTTAGAAGTTTACAAGAAATTAAGCTGTTTTTATTTTCAGTTTCATTTCTCCACATAGTTACTGAACGTTTGTAGCAGTCTCCCTCGAAAGATACCCTTTCAATCTACTTTCGGTTAGTAGTACAACTCAATTTTTTACACAGACTGAAATAGGTAATGATATAATCGAAAAAAGTTGGACGCACGACCTACGTGACGCTGCTTTTTTAAGATCGAAAAGTGTACTTTTTTGTTGCGGTGCGTTGCTCAAGGACACAAATATAAGTGTCCTACAGTCTCCTCGAACCCACGCTCTTCTGGCCATGAGGCTGAGGCCCTAACCACAAGGTTAAAACTGCTCTTCGCATCTAGAGCTTCATCTGGAACATCTAGACCATCTTCGCATCTAGAACTAGACCATAGCACACTGACCTGGTAGACAACGTTCCAAGCACGGCCGCCACTCTTCAGCGCGTACAACCGCCCGTGCCAGATGGTTAGACGGCGCCGGCGCCAGCCTTGAACTGCCAAACGGAACAAAGTGATCCCGCTCCTTTGCTTCCAGCTGCCACTATTTAGATTCTGGTGGGCTGCTCTGCCAGACCCGGCCTTGTCCAGTGAGTCGATTGGGTAGACGATCTTGCCGAACTGCAGGCGTCCGGCGTAGCAGCGGGCCTGGCACTGGGACCAGCTCTTGGCTCCGTGGCCTGTGAGCCGACTGCACCAGTCGGGAACCGGCTGGCAGGCACCTGGCAGCAGCTTGACAGTCGGGTAGGCAGTCTGGCAGTTCTGCCCAGTACCGCCGCCAGCGCTGACGGCAGTCAGGCTTGACCTGCGCGCATGGGCTGAGCTTTTTAACTGAATGTGTGAGCGTGGCAGAATTTTTTTCTATGAAATTTATCTATCTATCTGACTTCTTAGTCCTCCAAGAAATTGTGGTAATTGGTCGGCATTTACAGCACAACTTTCTGCTGAAGACTAACTGAAGAGATTGAAAGAACCACAACTGTAATAAACTTACAACTAGTGTTTTTCAGCATTTTTAAGCAGAAATAAACAAATTATTATTATTTTTACCACGCAAGAAACAGCAGAACACTCCACCTGGCTTTCAGGGAATGCGGTTGGAACTGAAATGAACGTTAGAATTGAATTGACTATCCGTTTAAGTAGTGTATTTATTGAGCCGTCCCAGTAGTTAACTTATTTCATTCCCTGTAACACCAAGTGTCCATGGACACATCCTATTGTTCAATCTAGCACAAAATAACGTACAGTCATGACGCAATCGCAGACAACTTACCAGATTCCTACTCCTAAAAGTGCGGAAACTTTCGCATAAACCGATCATCCTTATTTAGCGGCAGCGTCTGTGTAGTTTTTTTTAGACTTTTTTAATTATCGTTAGCAGGCAGTAGCTGCGCTAATCTTGCTCTCAAACACTTCGTAACAAGTGAGATATTGGAGTTGCGAAAAACGTGCCGATCGCTATCGATAAAACTTGCTTTTAAAACTGTGTTAAACATGATAAATTTTCCGATTTCTAATTTTCGAAAAAATCCACTCTTCACCTGCTCTTCCTCCCAAATTAGGGAGAAAAGCTGTGCCGATAAGAGAATTTTGCTGTCCCAGAATCCGCCTGCCTGCCCGCCAGCTGCGAGCTGTCTAGACCGCAAACTGAAATTCCGCTCGGAAAGAAGAAAGCTAAATTTGTTCAAAATTTTGTACTCGACAAGTCCACCGGTTAATAGGCCGGCAAATTTATGAAAAAATTAAGAAAATTTCTGTTTATTTTGCAGCAAATGCATCAAAGATGCAACCAAGAAACGAATCCAGCTCTTTTTCTTTTTTTAAATTATTTTCTGTTGTCTTAAATTTCCTCATATAGTGAAAGTGAGCTCAGTTTTTTTCACATCGAAAACACAAGCATGTACCAAAAATTAGATAAAAATTAAATCCAAAAGCGAAGCAAACGCATCCATGCAATAAGAATTCATGCAGCTAAGCAAAATGAATGACGCACTGGCCAAAGACCAACAGAAAGAAGCAATGAAGACACCGCCAGCCTTTCTTTTATTCAGGGCCTGCACTAGTCAAGACTACTTCACTATCGATCCCCTTTGCAATGGCAAACAATTGCCAGTAACATTAATGAATTTAAGTTTGAGAATTCTTTTCAATATAATTTGTCTAAGATCTACACTATTCCTCATTACTGAACGCAGCAGGTCTTGGAATTCTCCACTCTGTTGACTCGCCACTGGCTGACCAGCTGCGCGATCTTCATCCCGGCAGCCAGTGAAGGATTCGTCTCATCTCCGCTGCCTCCCGCCAGACCCTGCCGGTCTTTGTACACGGCCTCCTCCATTCTGCTGGGCAGCTCGTCGACGACACGCATCAGGGCGGCATCCGACGGGTCGGCTATGGTCAGCAGCGTCAGGGAGCCGTCGATGCCGCCGCAGGCGATACCCCGACCGTCCAGAGCGCTGACCATCGATTTGATTTCAGCGTGCACTTTGAAGTCAGCCAGCAGTGCGGCGTCTGCCACGCGAATCAGCCGGATTGTCTTGCGGCCGCTGTGAAAGTGCGCAATGTACCGGTCGCCTTCCGTGAATATCGTGATGTTGGGAAACACACCGTCTGACGTCTGCCGCCGGAGCACCCATTTGGAGTTCTGCGGCTTGCGCAAGTCCAGCAGCTTGACGCCGCCGACCAGCGGCGAGAACAGGCCGAACCGGCCGTCGGCAGTTCGCAGCCCTTGCCACTCGGGCACGGTGCGGACCAGCTGTTTCTTGCGCGAGTCCCACAGCTGCCCCTTCTCATCGTCGATGAAGGCGATCCAGCCCGGCTTGTCCGGCAGCACAACGATCTGCTTCACGACACTGCCGCCCTCCAGTTTGGGTTTGGTCTTCTCCACGAATGCGCCCGTCTCGGCGTTATAGTAGGACACAATGAACTTCTCCTTTGCCATACAGGGCACGAGCATCTGGGCGCTGTCGGCGGAGAATACTGGGGCAACGAAGTCCACAAAGTAGTACTCGAACTCGAATAGCAGTTGGGTGCTAGGCAAGGCGTAGCAGCAGAGGGAGGCTGTCTTGGAGGCGCGCTTCTCCATGCTGACGGCTAGAACTCTGGAGCCGTCGGGCGACATCTCCAGCGCTTCGACAGGCCCGAAGTCGCGTGACAGGAGCGAGCCTCCGTCCGGCAGTGACCAGAAAACAAGGCGCCGGCTGTCCGCCGAGACGGCCACTGTGGCATCGTGAGATATCAGCGCCTTGAAGACAACTGCGTTTCCACTTGCTGAGAACGTTTTGAGCAGTACGCCTCGCTGGACGTCCCACAACCCCAGGTAGGTGCGCGCCACCGTCAGCGCTGTGCGGCCGTCCTTGGACAGGGAGATGTGGTCGATCGACTTTTCCATGTGGTGAATGTTGAACACGCGCTCCATGATGTTGTTGAAGTTCCACACCTTGATCGTCTTGTCCATAGACGAAGAGATGACGCGGTTAAGTGCCACAGAGTTGGTCATGGAGACGATGCGACCGAAATGAGCGTCCAGCTTCTTCATGAGGGTGCCTGTCTTGCATGAATAGGCCATAACTAGGTGGCGAACAGCCGATATCATGAACTCGTTGTTGCGACTGAATATCAATAAATTTTGCATCGGATTCTTGTTTGGTATGTTCTGGAAGCCCTTGGGCAGCGGGGCCCGGGCGCATGGACAGCCTTGCGAATTGAGGTGCCAAATTTTGAATTCGGTTGAGCAGATGGCGACTAGAATGGTTTCGTCCTCGCTTAGAGTTAGACCGACGAATTCGTCGCCGTTATCAATGGCCGAATCCCAAGTGTAGTTGCCAGTGTCCTCGCGTCTCACGTATCGATGGATGGTGAAGTTCATCGAACCGTTCTCATCTCGCTTGGATAGAAACAGTTGCTGCCGGCTGCTACCCAGAGCCAGGCCTGTGTGGTACTCAATGCAATTCTCCAGGTCGTGGCTGAAGTACACGCGATACTCGGCAGCAACTTCCATGTTGGCTGTGCAGAAATTGAAATCGTTGGATCCATAATAATCGAAGTGCACGATTTCTTCGCCTGGGTTCTGCAACTCGCCCGAGCTGAGCATTTCAGCTGAGTGGTTGAACTCAAACCACTGGCGAGCGGTAAACGCCAGGCAGACATCCGTGGTCACTAGTACACCGCGCACGTCCCAGTCTTTTGGGAGATTATAGAAGCTGTGCTCCCCGGACACAATATTCGTGAACACTAACTGATTGTTGCTAGTGAAGCTGACGGCTCTTCGGTCCTCGGAATCGATGTGCATGCCTTTGGTGATGCCCTGCAAACCGTTGATGGGGATGTTGCGAAATATTTCGCCGGTCTGCAGATCCCAGATTATGAACTGGTTAGACACGGACACCAGGTATTTGCTGTCACTGGTCACCTGCATGCCGTAGCAGGCAAACTGGTGGCCCTCAAGCGAGTACTCCAAGGGTCCGCCGGGTGTGTACAGATAGTGGTGAGCCGGCAGCAGAGCGCAGTGGGTTGGACCTTCTCGATCGCATTCGTGTATGAGGTGGCGGACCTTTTCAAAGATGGCATAATAGGGCAATAAGCGTCCGCTGATTTGTGGCCCAAGCATATTTGGGTCCTTGGTGATGATGCTTGCAGAGAGTCTGAGGCACTCGCTCAAGATGCGTGCATTCCGGTCGCCGGTCTTCGCTATCATGCTGTCCAAGTCGGAGAGCAGCGCCTGCAGGGGGAAGGCGCTCAGCTTGGCGTGCAGAAACTGATAGTTGAAGAGGCACTCGTTGGCCAGCTCGGCCATGCGGCCCGACTTCAGCAGCTGAAATGGCAGTTCGCTCAGCTTGCGCAGGTTGTACCGCACCGTTTTTCCGGCCTCATTGACAAACCGAAGCGGCTGCGGTGGCACCTTGCGATCGCTCTCGGAATTCACATCCTTGAGACCGAAGCGTTGCTTTTGAAGCTCGCTGTAGACAAACGGCTTGGCTACGCCGGCCCACTTGCCCAGGTAATAATCGGCCAGGTTCGAGTGGATGCCCGATTTGAAATTCAAATTCTTAAAATAGCGTTTCTCGCACACCTGGAAGAACTGCCGGTGGTACCAGTACACTACGTCCACGCCGTCCGCCTCCTTCTCCACTAGGAAGCCGGGCAGCTCGTTGCGGATTCGCGTCCACAGCAGAGGCGGGATGCGCCTAGTGGGCGGCAGGTGGTACTGGTAGACATCGTTGAGCACCTTCTCGTCCAACGACAGGTTGTCCTCTAGCTCAGACTCGGATATGCCACTCTTGGAGGCTGTGATGTAAGAGAACGCGTGGGTGACGAGAATGAGGCCATGCTGATTCTCGATGCGCTGGAACAGCTGCATTATGCTGTCGAAGATGTTAAAGGACAGCACGTTCTTCTCTAGCCCATCGTAGGACTTCCATCGGCAGATTTCGTCGAAAACAATTTTAACGAAGAGCGGCGAGGTGGACATGCCCAGAGCCTTGTCGACCACCTGCCACTGTTTGCTAGTAATTGAGCGGTTGGCCGACTTCAGCCATACGCGCAGAACTTCTAGAGAAAGCGGCTTGCCGAGGTCCTCGAGCTTTAGAAAATTTTCCGCTCTGCTCACCTTCAACTTCAGAGTTTTTAGCAGATTGAAGAAATTAGGCAATATGGAGACAACGATTTTCACGTTCGGCGGAACTTCATCCGGCAGCCAGAGCAGCAGGTGGGCATTATTGTCGGGTGACAGCTCCTCTAGCGAGTCCAGAAACACCACCAGAGGCCTGACAGCCGATGCGCAGCCGAGCAAGCCTTTGAAGTGTTGAATGAGCCGCGGCAGCTCCTCGGGTATCTCTTCGGGTGGCTGGTCGTACAGGTAGCAAATGTGGCGGCACATGTTGGTGAGCAGGACGCCAATCGATGAGCTCTGAGGTGAGGTTCCCAGTAGGCGGAAGATCACGTTGGGCTCCGAGTTTTTCTGCCACTGCCAAATCTGAAATCGGGGGTTAGTTAGTCAGCACTTTCGAATATTAACCTGATAACCTGGCTTCTATGCAAATTATTGTTTTATGAGCCTGATAAAAATATGCGAGTATCTTCATACTACTTAAAAAGTAGCGAACTTTGAAAATAAGTAGCGCTTTCCGATATCGAAGCTACATTAATTTTTACTGTGTAAAATATAGTGAAAAATGAGTCAACAAAACACGTCCGCCCGATATTATTCTCTCACCTGAGAGCAGGCCTTCGCTAGTAGGGAAGTCTTCCCGCAGCCGGGATCACCGTACAGAACGAATAGCTGGCGATTTTTTGCATCTCGACAGTAGGTCTCTATTTGCTTGAGCTCCGACTCCCTGCCCTGGAATACCTGTTTGGTTACGGCGGAGGATTGACAAAATAGTATCCGGGTTATGAGAATTAACAAACTAAATTACATCATATGTTTAGCAGCAAGGTAACATAATACAGAGTTTACAAAAACAAATCGCGGGGGCGGGAGGTGAGCGGACTTCCGGTCTGTCAGTCACTGACTTCCGACGGCGACGGCGAGTGATTCAAAGCACTAACTGCATGGCAGTTGATTCTATTTTTGATGCTGCGTGTATCCTGATAAACAGAAGCAACTTGGCTTAGGGCTAGAAAGCCACATGAAAGTCTTCTATAGAATGCAGGCTTTTCGTAATAGAGGGCGTGATTTTCTAGCTAGTAGGAGGGAATTTCAACATCTGCTTAAGTGCTCTTTCCATTAATTTGAAGTAGACTGTAGGACAGAATTAATCGGAAAGCTCTTTTGTCTTTTGCCTTCCTTATAGTGATAAGAACAAAGCGCATAAAATATCGCTAGCGTGGATTAGAAGTACAGCAAGAATGTCATGCATTTTAGCTACCTCGCAGAGCTTGGCGCACACGTGCAGGTGCTGGAGAATCTCTGACATTGTGACATCGTCGGACAGCAAACGGTTGTACTTCATGCCCCGGTCAATGAGCTGCACAACCCTTGTGTAGAATGTGTCGCAAAACTCGTCCACGTAATCTGAAATTTGTTTGACGTGGACACACGGAAGTGCTTTAATTATTAATGCTGTCCGGGAAATTGGCTAACCGGTTTGTTCCCCGTGTGAGCAAGCGCCTATCGCTGCACAACCTGTGTTTGCTCTGCTCAGCCGAGTTCAGCCCACAAAATGGCCTGCTCAGTACACACAAAATCAACGCTCTCCTAAGGCGGTGAAATTTCATGCTTTAGTGCTTTCGCTCCTTCATACTTTGCCTAGTAAAAACTCTAGAGGCTTGGAAGACAGTCGCCGGCTGAGTTATTTACAAAACTACAATAATTTTTTTACACATTGTGACGTAGACAAAAGTGCAAATTGTTGTGTTTGTATCTAACTGCCTGTGTCAAGGGCCATACCTTAATGGTCCAATTTGAATTCTCCCTTCATTTTCAATCTATCACTCCCTTCATTCTCAATCTGTCACTCCCTTAATTGTCAATCTATCACTCCATTCATTGTCAATCTATCAATCCCTTCAATATCAATCTAGCACTCCCTTCATTCTCAATCTCGCACTCCCTTCATTCTCTATCTGTCACTCCCTTCATTCTCAATCTGTCCATCCCTTCATTGTCAATCTGTCACTCCCTTCATTCTTAATCTGTCCATCCCTTCATTGTCAATCTATCACTCCCTTCATTCTCAATCTGTCAATCCCTTCAATCTTAATCTATCACTCCCTTCATTCTCAATCTCACTCCCTTCATTCTAAATCTATCACTACCTTAGTCATCAATCTCTCTATGCCTCAATTGTCAATCCGTCACTCCCTTGATCCTTTATCTAACTTAATGAGCAATTGGCCCGGAAGCTCACCCCGGTGCGTGCTGAGATGGATGCCAGCCGGATCCACCCAGGGCTGCCTGTATCTGATGATGGAGGACGCCCGCAGTTTGCTCGGTATTTTCACGTCGCGCAGATTGTCCATGAGGTCCTGCGCCTCCTGGTCAACCTCGGCGCCGTTCATGTCGATAAAGTTGCGCGCCACGCGCCAGTTAGTCAAATTGATGCCCTCCAGGTGGCGCAGGAAGGCCAGGGTGTGCCGACTGTTGTTCGCCGCCGTCAGGATGCCGTGAATGTTCTCGCGCTCCGTCACTGTTGAAGGGCAAATCCATTTATTGGGCTTACATCTTCACAGTTACTTCGACTAAGGAATTTTTTCGAAATGTATTTTTTTATCTAATGTTGTTTACAATAAATTTCCAGCATCAAGCAACAAAGCTAAATAATATTCTAACCGTTTCTCAGCTTGATACTGGAGTAAAATAAATGCCAGATGCAATAGATGATAGATAGATAGATAGATAGATAGATAGATAGATAGATAGATAGATAGATAGATAGATAGATAGATAGATAGATAGCTAGATAGATAGATAGATAGATATATAGATAGATAGATAGATAGATAGATAGATAGATAGATAGATAGATAGATAGATAGATAGATAGATAGATAGATAGATAGATAGATAGATAGATAGATTGATTGATTGATTGATTGATTGATACAGTTGACCTAAAAAAGATTGAAAAAAAGAAAGAACTGATGTAACTTTTTTTACTAACTGCAAGTTATTTAATGGCAAGATTGTTGTAAAAGTATCTGTATTTACACCAGATTTTTTTTAGAATTTCCCTGTCTCAAATTTTGCTGATCCATAAAAATCGTTCGCTTTGAGCTGCGCTGCAGATCTGGCTATGTTTGCCATTCACTGTTTGCAAGGCAATGAAAAAGCACTGTATGCTAAAGAGATCGGCTTCTAGTTCTAAGTCGGGTTGATGGATGCTTTGCAAACTTTGTATGTTTAATGTCGCGCTTTCTTTCAGCGCACCTACGAAGCCTTATGGTAAAACTTTTCTGTAGCGGCAGGCCTGAAACTAAGCCTCTCTGTTCGACTGTCTTTGAATTCTTAAAATATCGAGTCGTAAATTCTTAAAATTTCAACATAATTAAAACTGATTCACGCAGATTCAGTACTTTTATAAAACGCTCTATTTATTACAGCCGTGTTTACGGCTCGAGTTAGTTTGGGCCAGGCAGGATGGGTTGGATAGTGGAACCACTGGCTTAAGGCTTAGGATGGTGGTGGCTGCTTTGGTGGTGGGGTGGTGGACCGACTGGCGTAAAGCTAGGGAGGAGGGGTGGGGTAGTGAGGACTGACTGGCGTAAAGCTAGGGAGGAGGGGTGGGGTAGTCGACCGACTGGCGTAAAGCTAGGGAGGAGGGGTGGGGTAGTCGACCGACTGGCGTAAAGCTAGGGAGGAGGGGTGTGGTAGTGGACTGACTGGCGTAAAGCTAGGGAGGAGGGGTGGAGTAGTGGACTGGCTGGTGTAAAGCTAGGGAGGAGGTAGTTGGGTTGTGGATCGTCTGGCATAGAGGGTTGGAGTGGTAATGCAAATAGATATGAGGCAACATACCTGACATGAAATAGTTATGCCGCTGATCAGCGTCAATCTTCTGTTCCTGGAAGAGTCGGTCTGTTGCTTGACGAAATATTAGCTGCATTTTGCCCATGGTTGTCCACCATTCATTCTGATGCGCCTCCATCATTTTCTGCATGCCCTGTATTAGAATTAAAAAGCATTAGAGGTTAGCTGAAAATGTGCCCTTAAGTCTTCCATTCGGCTGCAATTTTTTTGCTGCCCAACCATTCCACTCTATTCCGCTGTCGATTCCACGTGCCCAGTTTTGCAGCATTGCGGAACAAAAGCCACGATAACACTTGTAAAAAAGCTGATTCAAAAATTTCAAAAATTTCAAAAATGTAATGACCAACAACAAAAACGCAAGCAATGCAGATGTGCTTTGACCGGGCTAGGACATAGTGCTGTTGTGATCGGAGCAATCAGAAATATTGCGAAGTGCGTGCGAGTTTCCTTTGACTGTGCTTGGAGAAATAATATGGCAAAAATTTTGCACGCAGTGACAAATTTATGTCGTATCGATCCTTACTTTTTCCTGAAACGATTAGGCGAAAATTAAGATGGTAAGAGGTTAAAATTCCTCTTTTGCTCAAGTCAGAATCGCAGAGTGGGATACGAGTATGAATGGGTGCTGGTCAGGTGTTTCCAAGGTGCAGTTGCCTGCACGACTCCCGGTCGTGAGGCAGAGGTTTCTAGCAGGTTTTTGCGCTACAGGCTGAATTCGTCAGCGGCTCTACGAGCCGAGGGTTCGAGCAATGGGAGTCAAGTCAGGAGCTGCCAAGCTTTTAAGAATTTCTCATCTATAAAACTTCGCACCTTGTTGTTGAAGTGGATGAGGATGGATGAAATTGGCTGCAACACCTGCACAGGCGGCACCAGGTTCTCGTCTCGCTTGTACCAGCGCTCCAAGTAGGCCGCCTCCTCGGTGGTTCCGTGCTGTCTCACCGTGTCCAGGATGAGGTCGAACTCGCTGGAGTCAATCAGGGTCGGGAAAGGCCTGTAGCCGTACTTCTGGCCAAGCAATACGACAAAGTTTGGACCGACGCTGACGCGCTGACAGGTGCTAATCTCCTTGAGACACAGGTAGGTCGTCATGTGGTCGTCCGTGGCCTCATCTCTAACGCCCCAGCGCATGTCCACCACCTGGAGCAAATTTGTATTGAATTGATTTAGCCAGAGATTCGATAATTTCGAGTTAATTCCCTGCTTCTAGCTGGAGAGTCTTTAAAAACTCCAAAATTTGTCGTCAAGTAAAATCTACACCTCCGTGAGCCTGAGCCTGGACAGCATCCGCACCTGAAACTCCAGTCCGTGCTGCTCTCTGCAATACTCCTTGATCTTGGGATAGATTCTCTCCATTAGAGAGTTCCTCTCGACTCCGGTGTCTGAAAGTGCCAATTGTAGCTTATTTGCGCACAATTTTGATTCACTTAGAGAGCCTGCAACTCTTGGGTCAGAACTTTTCTAAATATGAATTGACGGCACTCAGGAAGTACTTTCTCCTCGGCTTACCAGTGAATGTTGAGCTCGTGAAGATGCGCACAATTTTGCTGGGCATGGTTGGCAAGTTCTCCAAGAAGCCGCGGAAGATTTTGTCCACCACCGGGTGGCAGCCCCGGCTAAGCGGGCCCTCGAGGATCTCCGGCTCCGGGTCCTCCTCCTCGGGCTCTTCTTCCTCGACTTCCGTCTCATCCTCCGTCTGTGAAGCTGAATGCTCCCTTGGCGCTTCATCGTCTCTCACGGGATTGGTGGCTTCAGCAGCTTCAGCTTCCACGCTTAAATCCACACCAGCTGCTTCAGCTTCCTCGGCTGCACCGCTGCGATCGCCGTCGCCGCTACCAGCGCCTCCAGCCGGCAGCTGCACCACCACCTGCTGTCGGACTACTGGTGCTCGGCGAACTGGCGCTGCTGCGGCTTCTACTTGACCGTCGGCCCCTGACGCCGCTACCACCCCTGCCGACGCCAAGTTCGCACCGGCCTCTTGCCCAGATTTCGTCGACGAGTTCACGGAGTGTCGGGAAGCGGCTGATGCCACAGACGCCTCTTGTTGCTGCCGCCGCCTCTGCTGGTGCAGCTGCTGGCGCTGCTGACGCTGCTGCTGCTGTTGCTGCTGGCGCGACTGTCTCGACGACTGTCTCGTTGTTGCAGCCTCCACCGATGCCATTGAGGCTGGGGTTGCCGACACCGTCTGCACTTGGTCCTCTGATCGAGCCGGACTGTGCGACAGGAGGCGCCGCTGCTGCGGCGGTGCTTCCGGATCGGAATCTTGAGGCTCCTGGTTCTCGTTATCGTCGTAGCTTTGGCGTCTGCCATCCGAAGCGACTGTGGCACCGGATGCCACTGTGGAAGGTGAAAGGCGCCGGCGCTGTTTCTTCTGCTGTAGCTCTTGCTGCTGCCTGGTTTTACTTTGCCTTGAAATCCTAGAGCAGAGAAGAAAACGTACGAAGATTAAAAGTGCATCTTTTTGGCGGTCCAAATATTCCAACCAAAAAAGTATTCACCGCTTATCAAGCCACGATAACACAAGTTAACGTACCCATCTTGAATCGCTCCCGACTGGCGAGACTTTGCCTCCGTCAGCGAATCAACGATCTCGTCGTAACCCGAACCTGTGGCCTGAGTCTCCGGCGTTCTGGCCGCCATCTGCGGGGTTCGCTGGGCTCTGCTGGCGCGGTCTGAACGGCCTCGCCTCTCTGGCCGATCGCCTCGCTCTGGTCCTGTCCGGTCTGACTGCTCCGATCCTCGCGCCCGATTTTGTCGGCTGGTTCGACGAACTGATTCGCTTTGGGACAGGCTCTCAGGTCTTTCTGCTCGGTCTGGTCTGTCAGTTCTGTCAGCTCTGTCAGCTCTGTCAGCTCTGTCTGCTCGATCAGGTCTGTCTTCTCTGTCTGGTCTCTCAGCTCTGTCAGCTCGGTCTGGTCTATCAGCTCTGTCAGCTCTGTCAGCTCTGTCAGCTCTGTCAGCTCGGTCTGGTCTGTCAGTTCTGTCAGCTCTGTCTGCTCGGTCTGCTCGGTCTGATCTGTCAGCTCGGTCTGGTCTTTGAGCTCTGTCAGCTCTGTCAGCTCTGTCAGCTCTGTCAGCTCTGTCAGCTCTGTCAGCTCTGTCAGCTCTGTCAGCTCTGTCAGCTCGGTCTGGTCTTTGAGCTCTGTCAGCTCGGTCAGCTCGATCTGGTCTGTCTGCTCGGTCAGCTCTGTCAGCTCTGTCAGCTCGGTCTGGTATGTGAGCTCTGTCAGCTCGGTCTGGTATGTGAGCTCTGTCAGCTCGGTCTGCTCGGTCTAGTCTGTCAGCTCTGTCAGCTCTGTCTGCTCTGTCTGGTCTGTCTGCTCGGTCTGGTCTGTCAGCTCGGTCTTGTCTGTCAGCTCGGTCTGGTCTTTGAGCTTTGTCAGCTCGGTCAGCTCTGTCAGCTCGATCTGGTCTGTCTGCTCGGTCTGGTCTGTCAGCTCTGTCAGCTCTGTCAGCTCGGTCTGGTCTGTCAGCTCTGTCAGCTCGGTCTGGTATGTGAGCTCTGTCAGCTCGGTCTGGTATGTGAGCTCTGTCAGCTCGGTCTGCTCGGTCTGGTCTGTCAGCTCTGTCAGCTCTGTCTGCTCTGTCTGGTCTGTCTGCTCGGTCTGGTCTGTCAGCTCGGTCTGGTCTGTCAGCTCGGTCTGGTCTTTGAGCTTTGTCAGCTCGGTCAGCTCTGTCAGCTCGATCTGGTCTGTCTGCTCGGTCTGGTCTGTCAGCTCTGTCAGCTCTGTCAGCTCTGTCAGCTCTGTCAGCTCGATCTGCTCGGTCTGGTCTGGCCGGCCTGTCGTGTCTCTCTGATCTGCCCAGTCTTTCTGCCCCATCAAGGCGGTCTCCGCCTTCAGCAGGCATTTTCCGTGCTCTGTCGGACTTGAGCACCTTGGCTTCGTGGACTTTCATTGACTCTGACTCAGCCCGCTCGTCGGATGCTGGGCGCCTTCGCTTGCCCGAGCTCCGCCGCACATGCAGCCCCTTGCGGGTCTCCTCGGCCTCAGCCTCAGCGTCCGTCGAGTCTGCCCTCGATTCGCCTGACTCGTCAATGTCTGACTGTCTTCGCCGCTTAATCAGCCCCCCGTCAGCGGGAGTTCCCGACGTCGGCGGCAGCACGGGAAACGCGGCCCGGCGCAGATTGAGACTCTCCACCGAGCCGGCTTGGCGGACGGGTCGACTGCCGGTTGAGTTCAGGTCCGGCACGCTGCGGTAGCTCCGGCCGCCGAGAACTCCGCCGCCGCCGCCGCCGCCGCCGCCGCCGCCGCCGCCGCCGCCTCCTCCGCTGGCCTCGCCGTGGATGGGGCTGGCCGAGGAGTCGCTGTGGGCCGCCCGGTCGTCTTCAGCGTCGTCTTCAAAATCGTCGGCCCTCTCGGATGAAGTCGAAGCTGACGGCGACGAATGACGCCGGCGCTCCTCGAGCCGCTGGCGGTGGCGCTGCAGCTGGTGCAGCTGGCGCTGGCGCTGGTACTTCTGGTAGGCCTCCTGCTCGGCCAGCTGGCCGCCAACGCTGCGCAGGACGCGCTTCGTTCGCTCGTCCGATGCCTCCGAATTGTCCAAGGCGGGCAGGCGGTACTTTGCCACCGCCTTGCCGTAGGGATTCTGCGCCGGAGTTGGCTTCTTCTTCGCCTGCTGGTGATGCTGCAGCTGGTGCTGCTGCTGCTGCCGAGTGCCCGGAAAGTGCTGAACAAGCGAAAATTCCGACGCCTGCATCGGAGTCAGCGAGTTCAAGGCTTTGGAGAAGCTCGGCTGAATTGGCCGCACGCCCAGGCCGATGGCGCCGCCAGGCGTTTCAACTGGCAGCGCGCCGAATGTTGCGTTGCCGAGCGACCCGGCGCCGACCGCTGGCCGCTTCATAGCTGCCGCCTGGCTGACTGGCACGAAGGCCACCTCGCCCGGCTTCAGCAGCGACTTAGCGGCTGCCGCAGCCTCCTGACCTCCGCCGCCTGCAACGCGAACGTCGAACTGCTTGCCAGAGAACACGACTAGGACGTCCGTGTCCCGACCTGTCACCCCGGGGTGCAGGTTGGCGCCGCCGCCCCCGCCCACCGCCGCCGCCGCATTTCCGTCGCTATAATGCAAAGCTGACGGCGCCGAGGCGCTTCCGCCACCGCCGCCGCTGTCGAAGCCGCCGTTCACGCCGTCGAGTCGCTTCTTGGCCCTCTCGATAATCTCGCGCTCAAAATGCGGCCCGGCCACCGGGATCAGGTTGGTCTTCTTCACCGTCACTGCAACCAAGCGGTGGCCGTGACCCCGTGGACAGGACATGCTCTGAGCAATTTTGCCAGCCTGACCAATTTGCGCTTTTGTTCCACCCTTCTATTGGCTTTAGCTTTGACCTCAGCTGCTTCTACGGCCCCTGCAGCAGCTTACGCCCCATTATCAGATCTGGCGTCAAAGAAGATTTAGTCAACCAATCATTGGGCTCAGGGGAGTTCGGGCTCTCCCTCTCATTTCTCCTTTCCCCCGCCTGCTCGCTTTGACAGACCCTCGCTCCGCATCAGCTGCCAAAGGCTTTGTCTTACTTGACTCACTGGCTAATGGAGAATTCAGCGCGCGTCTCCGAGCCTCTCCCCGCGGGCATTCCCATAGCCCCCCCCCCCCTGCTAAAGCGCATTCTCCTTGGCTTTTGTTGCTACGCTTTCACAATTGATTGGCATTTGTGGCTACCTGCTCCTCTCTCTTGTCAGAGTTACAGGCGAGTGCTTGCCCGCCTTCTTTTTTTTCAACTTGAGCCTCTTCTAGCATAGAGACGCGGGTACTTAATAAGGGTCTAACTTGACAGGCCATAGCAACAGTGCAAAGCTACAAATTTTTTAAGCGCTCAGCCTCATCGCCGCGCATGTCATTCCGGGCTGTTTGTTTTCTTTTTACAACCGGGTAATTGCTGCTGCCGCCTGAATAACCGCGGAACTGAGCGCATTGTTTAGCTTTTCTTCTCTTTCCTGGCCATTTTTTTACCACCAGCAATGGAAAGTTGTTGCATACTCTTTTCTACTCTTGGTGGCAGCTGCCCTAAAGGAGCTGATCACATTTTTCAGGCATGTTATCCATCTGCGTGGATCGAACCATCAGCGATTTATCTGTTCTAGGTGTGCTATGTGCCTGTTCTAGGTGTGCTATCTGCCTGTTCTAGGTGTGCTATCTGCCTGTTCTATGTGTGCTATCCGCCTGTTCTATGTGTGCTATCTGTCTGTTCTATGTGTGCTATCTGCTTGTTCTAGGTGTGCTATGTGCCTGTTCTAGGTGTGCTATGTGCCTGTTCTATGTGTGCTATCCGCCTGTTCTATGTGTGCTATCTGCTTGTTCTATGTGTGCTATCTGCCTGTTCTATGTGTGCTATGTGCCTGTTCTAGGTGTGCTATGTGCCTGTTCTATGTGTGCTATCTGCCTGTTCTATGTGTGCTATGTGCCTGTTCTATGTGTGCTAACTGCCTGTTCTATGTGTGCTATGTGCCTGTTCTATGTGTGCTATCTGTCTGTTCTATGTGTGCTATCTGCCTGTTCTATGTGTGCTATCTGCCTGTTCTATGTGTGCTATCTGCCTGTTCTAGGTGTGCTATGTGCCTGTTCTAGGTGTGCTATGTGCCTGTTCTATGTGTGCTATCCGCCTGTTCTATGTGTGCTATCTGCTTGTTCTATGTGTGCTATCTGCCTGTTCTATGTGTGCTATGTGCCTGTTCTAGGTGTGCTATGTGCCTGTTCTATGTGTGCTATGTGCCTGTTCTATGTGTGCTATCCGCCTGTTCTATGTGTGCTATCTGCTTGTTCTATGTGTGCTATCTGCCTGTTCTATGTGTGCTATGTGCCTGTTCTAGGTGTGCTATGTGCCTGTTCTATGTGTGCTATCTGCCTGTTCTATGTGTGCTATGTGCCTGTTCTATGTGTGCTAACTGCCTGTTCTATGTGTGCTATGTGCCTGTTCTATGTGTGCTATCTGCCTGTTCTATGTGTGCTATCTGCCTGTTCTATGTGTGCTATCTGCCTGTTCTGTGTGTCCCGCGAACCTAGGTGTGTTATTCACCATTTTCTAGGAAAACTGTTCTATGCCAAATAGTTTCAGACAAAACTGTCTCACCTGGCGGCGGCATGCCGCTAATGGAAACCTTCCACAGGCTCTTGGTCTGCGGCCTGGCCTTCGGACCCATCTCCATCAGTCGTCTGAAGTAAATTTGACGATTTGTTGCTTTTGGTTACGGGACAAAAAATATATTATTTATCGTAACAATTTAATTTTATTTATTTACGCTAGTAGTAAAAAAATTACTCAAATAATAATGCAATTTAAGTAATCGATTTCACTGCAACGAACTTAACTGAACAAAACATAAAAATTCAAAATATAAAATATAGTGACACTAATAGTGCGTGCACAGGCCGCACTGGCTACTAAGTCAGTAGTGTAGAAAGGAAATTACTCGCTTTTAAATCGTAGCGTTATATATTTTTTTGTGTCCTTAAAGTACAATGTCTGATGGAAAATAATCGAAATTGAATCAGTCTACTGACGATTCTACCTGCTCAGAAACTGGCTAAAAGGGCGAAGATGATTGTTGCGGTTATAAGAACTCAGTTCGGCGGTTTTTTTGTTCGAAAAAACTCGTCCATGCTTTTGGTGAGTAATGTGTAGTAATGTTCAGGTAATTATTGTTTCTGTGATATTTTCTTTGTGATGCGTTAATGGATGCTCTATCCCTCTCCATTCTGTGATTGGTCATTGCATAGAGTTCTTTTACCACTCTATCCCTCTCCATTCTGTGATTGGTCATTGCATAGAGTTCTTTTACCACTCTATCCCTCTCCACTCTGTGATTGGTCATTGCATAGAGTTCTTTTACCACTTATCCCTCTCAACTCTGTGATTGGTCATTGCATAGAGTTCTTTTACCACTTATCCCTCTCAACTCTGTGATTGGTCATTGCATAGAGTTCTTTCACCACTCTATCCCTCTCAACTCTGTGATTGGTCATTGCATAGAGTTCTTTCACCACTCTATCCCTCTCCACTCTGTGATTGGTCATTGCATAGAGTTCTTTCACCACTCTATCCCTCTCCACTCTGTGATTGGTCATTGCATAGAGTTCTTTTACCACTCTATATCTCTCTACTTTGTGATTGTGCGTTGCTTAGCCATCTAGATCGTGCTATTCATACAAAAAATCATTTGTTGTCCTTAAACCTACAAAAATTAAGTTAATAAACTCTGGTAATTCCTTAACAGGCACTGATAGTAAAATAGTGAATTTAAGTTTTTTTCGCACTATAAAAAGGCAATTAGTGTACTTATTCCGGCTTTTTAAAGGCATGGCGCAACTTCCGCTGTTTCCTATTGTCTACCGCAAAAGCTCTTCGGCGTCACAAATGGAACAAAATTTTTTACAGTAGCGACGCCTGTTTATGTTTCTACAAGCAAAGTCAAGGCAAAAAGACAATAGAGACTCTATAGTTAGATTTGCAAATCTCACTAACTAGCAAACAGTGTTTGCCTCCTGCGGCGCGCGTGACTTAAAGACTTGAAGCAGACTAACAAAGATAGGAATAAAAAAGCGACCAAACATAATTGTTCTCTTATAATTTGTGAATCGTGACTAGTCAGTATCTAATGCTCATTATGATTTCGAAAAGTTTAGACTAACTGCACGAACACGAAAGTAGTGCCATAAATTTGTTTCAGAAAATCTGCCAATCATTCATCAAAGTGCTCACCAAATCAGCAAACACCCAGCCAGACATCTAGCCAAACAGCAATATTCTCACACTCAGACCAACATAGCCGAAGAATAATAAACTCACGCCCAGATCCTGACACTCATCCACATGATAATAAACTCACACCCAGACCCCGACACTCATCCACATGATAATAAACTCACACCCAGACCCCGACACTCTCCACATGATAATAAACTCACACCCAGACCCTGACACTCATCCACATGATAATAAACTCACACCCGACCTCGACACTCTCCACATGATAATAAACTCACACCCAGACACTGACACTCATCTACATGATAATAAACTCACACCCAGACCCCGACACTCCTCCACATGATAATAAACTCACACCCAGACCCCGACACTCCTCCACATGATAATAAACTCACACCCAGACCCCGACACTCCTCCACATGATAATAAACTCACACCCAGACCCCGACACTCCTCCACATGATAATAAACTCACACCCAGACCCCGACACTCCTCCACATGATAATAAACTCACACCCAGACCCCGACACTCCTCCACATGATAATTAAATCACACCCAGACCCTGACACTCCTCCACATGATAATTAAATCACACCCAGACCCTGACACTCCTCCACATGATAATTAACTCACACCCAGACCCCGACACTCCTCCACATGATAATTAAATCACACACGAACCGACACTAAGGCAATGATCCATAAGTTTGTCAGTTATTTTTTTTACTTGAAGATACAATTATCGAAGTTAAGTTATGTAATTGTTTATTAAAAACCTTCTGGCCTCGTAAAAAACTTGCTCGCACGCAGACTCTTACCTCGAGACACTGCGACCTTTATAAACTGCAAATTGGTGCGAAAATGGAGGCATAAAATGTTAGATTAGCTTTTTTAATTCCTATAATAACAAGAAATGTGAAAAGCTCATAAACAAGCATATTACGAGCGTAGTTTTATTTATCGCAAAAATCCTACAATCCTACTCTATCAGCGTTTCTTTTGAGGATTTCAACAAGATTTTCCTCCGGAATATGGACACATCTAGATGGGACGTGGATGGCGAGTGACAGTGAGAGACCGAGGGTTTTCAAACTGATTATCTGGCACACGGCCATCACCATGCCATGCTGGTGCTATTGTCATGGAAGCCGGCTGCCCAAAGCTTACACGCATTAAAATATGAGTACACATGTGATGCCATGATGAGGCGGGTTCACTGTTCAGAGTAAGACAAGTTAGAGGGAGTGGAGACTGTAGCGCAAGAAGGAAGTGAAGCTGGACTCTTAGTCTCTGCTCTCTCCTATCTATCGTGAAGTTCAGAACAACAACAGCGAGGCAGTCAGTCTTTGTCACGTCATCTCTGAATAGTTGCTGCCGAGGAGGCCCCTGCAGCATCCCTCTTCCCAGTCTCCTATTTCTTTCTCCCCGTCGTTTTTAATCAGCTTAGCAAAGCATGAAACAGAAGGAAGGCAACAATGCAGAGAATGAAGCGGGAAGACAGCTAGTTGTAAGCTCTGTCTGCGCTCAGGGCATGCGAAAGCTGGCCAGCTTAGAGAGAATGAGCTGTCCGGAAAGAGGGCTGAGGCGATGACTTGGCAAAACTGCAATCCAAAGGGCCCTTGTAGTTTCCCATTTAGGCTAGAGTCAGGCTTGCCTAGTGCTCTACAACTCTAAAATATTTACTAATCAGCCAGTTTTTGTCTTGCACTGTCTCCCTACCCCCTGCTTTCCATCACTGCAGCTCTGCGAGAGGAACTTTTTCAATATTCAAGTGTGAGGCGAGAATTGAGACGGAGTCCATTAGCACTGGCTGCTGTCGCAACTGCCTGTAGGTCCTGCAAGTGCAGCTTTTTATTTTCCTATTTTGTTGATCGTTTCTGATCTGGAGGCGAGTGGCTAGGGCGTCTGCCTTATGACCGGAAGGTCGTTGGTTCGAGACCCGGGTCTAGGAGTTCCCACATTGCTTCAGTCCCACCCAGCTGAGATCGGGTACCAGTGTGTACATCTGGTCGAAAGTTCGGGTGTGTAATATTTTTTAATTGTGCTAAGTAAAGGGGAAACATTTTCATTAAACGACAGAACATCAATGTTCTGTTGCCTGCAGTTCAAAAAATTGCGATCAGCTTATGGTTAAGGCCTTTTAAAAAACTCAGTTTTGAACTAAATTGACTCGTCTGATAAAGTGAGGCAGCATTAATGCGCAGACTTGCACAAGCAGGCCTGGCGACATTTGCGCGTCGTGATGAGGCGTACAAAAATTGCTCCATAGGAATTGTTTGATTAGCCAACCAGACGCTGAAAACTGGTTGGTAAAATAGAATTTTTCTGGACTGGCCTTTCGATGATATAAATTAGATGCGGCATATTGCGATTGGATTTTGCATTGAACACACGTGATGAAGCATGCAGTATGCGTCTAACTAATCTATTAAGCAGAATCCGGGACTTTACCGTGACCATTGGGATATTGCAGCGTCATATCGGCCCGGGCAGTTGAAATCGTGTGGCTCCGCGCCGAAATATCCCCAGTTAATAGGTCGATCCTCAACTCACGCCTGGTCGCATCTGAAGGACAATCCGTCTATTACAAGCTGCTGGAATGCTCGCACAGCAGTTACTTATTGCGGTGAACGCTCTCTGCTTTCTAGATGGGCCAATAGGTTGGACAGAAAGAGAAGGCAATCGGGCTGAGTCTATTTGGAGTGGAAAGTGTCTTTAAAAAAATGCACGAAATCCCCCTTTTTAGCTTCATTATTTCTGGTCGAGATCTTGCGGTCTGCCCCCCCCCCCCCTCATGCCCCGTCCACCGCCCCGGGAGGGTCCGAGAGGGCAGCTGAGAAGTCCTGCAAGAGACTCCGCTTCAGGCGCAGCTGTTTCGGTTGGTTGGAAGGGTCGCAGGCTGCGGCTTGGGATTGAGGCATTGGGGGAGGGACTTGAGGACCCGCCCCATCTCACGCAGCTCTCTGCTTGGGTGGAAGTTGGCATGGCAACATGGCGAAGGGAATGAGGACTAAGTCAAACAATCTTATCCCTCTTCTTCTCACTGCAAGCATCCCAACCCCATCCACACACGCGCCGCAGTTTTTTTCGGCCCAAAACTTTGCCCAGCAAATAGAATTTGGCGTCAATATAGTTAAAGATTTGATTAACAAAGTATAAAATCCGAGTAAAAAGTTACGTAGCCTGCAAGTGTGCATCGAGCAGTGCTCAAACTAATGGGCAAAGCTGATCGCAGTCTAAAGGAATTGCTAAGTTTTAAATTGGTTGCTCACCGCAAAGTTCATTATCGCTTTATCGATTCCGAGAGGGCTTAGCGATCCGTCACCCTTGGTCTTATCGCGGAGTGACTCACTCTTCACCTATTGCACAGTCTGTCCGAGTGTGTAAGGGCGTGTTAGGCTGGCTGGCAAGGTTTAGTTTACCAAAGCCGGCATATGAGGCATCTCGGGGTATTTACTACTACTGCTATACTAATCAAACGAATATTTGGACAGTTAAAAGAGTCGGAATAATACGAAATAAATATATCGTAAATAATAAAAATACTCGCAGGAGGGCTGCGGGCACCCAGCCGCTTCTAAGCGTCATTGTCCCGCAACCAGCGAGGAGGCATTGCTGCCCGTTTCGCTGACTCCTGAAGCGCCTGCAGGCACACTAAATACGGTGGTCGTGACACAAGGTCGAAAAACCATAACTTCGAAAGACACTTATAGTCACAAGGTCGAAATATCATAAGGTCGACCTTGTGACGTTGGCTGCTTAGGTTTTCGACTTTGTGGCTTTTCGACCTTATGACTTTTCGACCTTGTGACGGTGGCTGACATTTTGCTTTTTCGACTTTATGAAATTTCGACCTTATGGCATTTCGACCTTGTGACGTTTCGACCTTATGGCTTTTCGTGTTTCGAGGTTATGGTTTTTCGACCTTGTGACAGCGACCCGGGTGCACAAGCGGCATTCCCAGGAATGTACTTTTTTGACTCAGCTGCAGGGAGGTCCCAGAGTGGACGCAGCGGGAAGGCGCAGCCGAAATTAGAAAAAGTAGATTCCAGGAATGTACACTCTCTGTGCCTTAGGGGGTTGCCCTCTTGGGCGTAAATTGCACGACTGACCCAGGGAGTCAATCCACCTATTCCGCGCGCAAGGCCCCAAATTAATCTGGCCGTGTGCACGAAAATACACGCTATATAGAAAAAATAACTTCAATACAACGCGGGGTCGAACCTGCACCAGTGGCACACAAGGCAGACGCGCTTGACCGCCGAGCCACTCGCCCCCTTCAAAGGTCGGAAACTACCAGCGCTGAATGCCTGAATTATTCCGTGGAGTATGCATGTACGAGTGTATAAAACTTTTTTTAGTCTTTGTAGTCTTTGCTTCATATGGCACATACAATAGCCATGTAGCAGTACAGTAGTCTGTAGGAGTTAGGTTGTAGTCTATATCCCAATCCAGTCCAGTTACCGTTTTGATGCATCAAAAACCAGTCTTAGTTATTTAAGTACGGACCCACATAAATCTTGACTGCATGTACTAAACTATTTTGTCATCCAGAAGTGAGCCCAAGAGAATCTTTACTGCTCGTAGTTAGAAAACTTAGGCCTACTCTGCCCAGCTCTCAACACTATTCTAGACAGCTCAAACGAGAAAAATGACTTTTTTCTCGGCCGGAAGTTACGCTGTTGCGCACACTCTCGCGCAGGAAGCTGAGTGTATTGGAACAGTGTACTATTAAAGTGTCCATGCCCATGGCTCACCTTCTCAGCTGCCTAGCCTTTACTCTCAGAAACAATTAGCAACAGGCGGCCTGCTAGCCCAGTGCGGGAAGCCGCATGGAGACGCGGCAGGTGAGCCTGAGAAAATCGAAGCCGCCACTCTTCCATTACCGTTATGCCCGCGTACTCGCGTCTGCGGGAGTCAAGCCTTCAGCCCCGCACGGGGGGGGGGGAGAGCGCGCTAAGCAAGTCCAACAGCACAGTTTCGTAAAAATTGATGACTTTCAGCTAATGTTTCTTTGCCCAAAATGAAATCTAGCCATTGAGCCTGAAAAGAAAAGTTGTTTAATGTTGCAAAGCAGCTTCTTGGCCTCGCTGAAGCTACTCATTCAGTAGGGAGCAGAGCATCAAGCTTGTTTTTTATTTCTAAGAATCAGACTAAAGCATCTGAGTCATTGTATGACAAGAAAAAAGTAAAAATTTAATTTTTGTATGACCCAATACTACGAGTACATTAAATAAATATACAACAACAAGAACAAAATACGCTGTCAGGTGGAAAAGCAGCGTCACAGGGCGCGCCTCAGGGCCTGCGCGCGAATGAAGGCCGCGCCGCCGGCAGAATCGGAGGCGCCGGCGTCAGCCAGCAGGCAATCGACGAAACGCCGCCGAGTTCGCGCTTGTCCTCGCCGGTAGGGCGCCTGCAGCGTAAGCAGCAGCACCTCCTGCACCGGCTCGGGGCAGTACGACTCGGCGCGGATGACATGGCCTGCCAGCTGGAGTCGCCGACGGCGCAAAAGTTGACTTGGACGGTCCAGGCCGGCGCGGCGATAAAGTGCCGCGTTGGAGACCCGCTCGTAGATATGATAAATAAATAAATATGATAACTTACATAAGCGTCACTCGCTACTCGTTAGTAAGATGTTCAAATTTCCCGCGAAATAAGAAACTATCGAAAACTCAATACAATATTCTAATGGGAGAGCAGTCGGGTAGGGAGATCGACCCTTCTTGTTTGCAAAGTATTTATTTAGAATTCAAAATCGCAACAGAAGCGCGGCGAGATATTTCAATAAGGGAAAGCAGGAACAATTCAGGCTGGGAGCGTCATTTTTGCAGAACAAATCCAACTGAAGACGCGGAGCTTGGCTTCGGGGTTAGGAGCTGGGCTTGACCGCTGAACAAGGCAAATAGTTGGGAGTTGCTTCGCGTCGGTCGCTTGGGGAAATTCAAAACTGACATTCTGACAAAGAGAAATGTTAAAGAAACGGCTACAGAAAAGGCAGCAGACAAGATTTTTTTTAGAGTTTCGGGCCCGAATACGTTGTACCAACACTAGGCTGTTGCTAAGGAAATCATTCTGACCATCGGTGAATTTAAAGACAAACAAGGGGTAGAGCGAGGAAGGAAAAGCGGCAAAAATAATTGTCTTGCTTAACTTTTTTGTCAAAACTCAAACACTCAAACAAAGAACTAGCGTACGGAGATACCAAAAAGCAAAGCTAACGCGGCTGTTCACGCTCAGGTGGTCACTTTTGTTTCACACTCTGTTTAAACTGGATTGTCTCTTGTTAAAGCGAGCGAGGAATGCCTCATCAGTGTTCTGGTGCAGGGTCAGTCGCTAATTTGTCACTGCAATTGTTGGCTGTAGTTCTCCTGTCGGCTTGGTCAGTAACTTCAGTTCAGCACAGCCGGGGCGGCCGGACTGGGGCTCGCCAGCATCGACAGTCCCGTTTTGTTTCCGTTGCCGCTGCCTCCCCCGGCGGCGGCCGCGGCGGCCGCAGCTGCAGCAGCGGCGGCGGCAGCGGCGGCAGAAGCGGACGCCGATTTCGGACTGCCGCCGCCAGACGATTTGAACGACACCTGCAGAGTTCGGTTGCCAACCGTGTAGCCGTTTAGGGACTGAATGGCCAGCAGGGCCTCCTCATAGTTGCTCATGGTGACGAAGCCGAAGCCGCGGCACTTGCTGGTGCTGGGATCGCGGATCACCTTCACAGTCTGGACAGCGCCGAACGGGCCGAACAACTCCCAGAGGATCCGGTCCTCGGTCTCCGGGGCCAGGTTGTAGACAAAGATGCACCAGCCGCCGCTGGGCGTCATGCCGCCATTCTGGGCGACCACCGACGGCGCCAGGATGGTGTGATTCTGGATGCCACCGGTGCTGGACATCAGGTCGCCAATGCCGCCAATGCCGTTATTGAGGTGGTGTCCCTGGTACGACTTGATGTAGTTGCGGGACAGAGCGGCCAGCTGCTGAATTGGGCTGGAGATTTTGGCGGCGGCTGCGACGGCCGGTGGCGGGATGTTGCACTGTTTGAGGAAGCTGCTAACCAGGTTGCTGCTCTCCTGTCTGGCGGCGCTAGGACTGTTGGCGAACTTCACTGTGATTGGCTCGCCGCCTTCCTCCGGCTCGAAACCGTTTAACCGTTTGATGGCGTCCTCGGCCTCGCTGCGCTGGTCGAACCGGATGAAGGCGACGCCGCGCGACAGGCCGGTCTTGTTGTCGTACAGAATGCGCAGCGTGATGATCTTGCCGCACTGGCTGAACAGGCGCTCGAGCTCGTCCCGGGTCATCTTCTTGGGCAGGCCGCAGATGTAGAGGTTGGCGCCCTTGATTGCCTCGGAGCTGGGCCGGGCGAGAGACACCTTGATGGTCTTGTTCTGCACCCTCAGCCCGTTCAGAGTATCGATGGCCTTCTTGGCTTTGTCGGGCTGCACGTATTTGACAAAGGCGTAGCCAAGGCTCTCGCCGGTGGTCCGATCACGCACCAGCTTACAACTTTCAACCTCGCCGATGTTGTTGAAGATGGCGCGCACATCCTCCTGCGACATGGCCGGCGGCAGATAGTTCACGATGAGGTTGGTGCGGTTCTCTGCAGATGCGTAGGCGTTTTCCTGCGACTCGTCTGAACCAGCTGGGGAGATCTTCCCAACCCGGTCCCCGGCGCCTGGCAGGCAGTTCAACCTACCGCCGTCGGTTAAGCCGCAGGACGAATTGTTCGTGTCCTTTCCCAGCATATCGCTAGAGGTCATGCCTGGCAGTCCAATGCTTGCTAGAGTATCGTTTCGCCTCTGCCGGTGTGGCCGACTTATAAAAAATGACGCGCGCTTAGATGGTGGGGGGAGTGAAAAAAGTGCAGCCAGGCAGTCTTACAACTTGCTTCGGTGTGAGAAGAAGCCGCTTTAGAAGTATCTCTAATCAGCGCTGCCAAGAGCCGACTGTACAAGCAGGCGCAGAGCTTATTCCATAAACTGGCTCGGGGGGCTGGCCGCCTAGTTGTCTATGGCTGAGAGGCTGGCTGAGCAGCTGCGGGCGCTAATCGCTTAAACGCTGATAAGCCCCTCTAGGCTAGCATTTAATTCGCATTTACTGAAAAGCAATTACTATAATGTTAAAATTACTGAATTCTTTAGAGAGCATCATCACCAAGATACAGCTGACTTGTTTCATTATGAACTTTATCTCTCGCTACTCAATAGGCTATTGGAATCAAAGGGGAAATATTTCAATGATTTTCGGATTTTCCCCAACATCGATCAATCCTTGGATAAAAAATTTAATCTTTTTGAATCTTCAAAATAATTTGTTTTAGCTTCAGATCTAGGGAGCGTTCAAAGGCTGAAATCTGGCGGTTCATTTGATATACAGTCTGACTGACATGCAGTTTTTTCAGTCGAACCGTTTGAGCTATGCTCTTTCATCTCTGCAGGTACTACTTAGTCCTTATGGTTCGCATCGGCATATTTTTATCAGAGAGCCTTCAACTGGATGCCTCTCCTGAATGCAACCAAGGACTTCTCAATATCTACTTAAGTAGTCCTTGAATGCAACATTTTGTATTCTCTATTAGCTAGCATTAGGCAGACTTTTTGATTAAAACGCACAGAACGGAGACTTATTCTGTGATGATTGTCTATATTTCTTTGCCGCTGCACTTCGTGGCGAAGTGCCAATGTCATACGATTTATTGGACAAAATCAATCCTAAGGAATGATTGATGCAATTCAAGAGCCTGCGCTGATTGGACAACGTCAAGCTGGCAATGAAAATAAGTTGCTTCACTATAGCAACACAAACCAAATGCGCACTCCCTGCTGAAAGATTGAGCAAACTATCCGAGAAGAACTATGCTAAGTCAGCTAAACGGTACCAACTTGGACGAGAAGGAGCTGATGGAGCAGGAGAGCGGCATCAGCAGGCAGCTGTTGTGGTTGCTGCTTGTGGGCAGCTGCGCAGCTGTCGCTCTGCTCGCTTACTGCCTGCACTCGCTGAATGGACGCCAGTTCACGCAATACCAGCTTGGCTGCGTGCTGCTGATACGCTGGAACTGCGCCGCCGACCTCGCCTGCTTGGTCAACCGGGCCTTCTTTGCCATGGCCGACCAGCTGTTAAGTCCCGTAGTTGGGCGCGTCGCCGCCGCCTGGTTGTGCAAACTCTACCACCTATTTGACGGCGTCACCATGTGCTTCCAGGTGTGGCTGCTGGCGCTATTCTCAGCCGAGCGGCTGGCCATGAGCTCCAATCCGCGCAACGGGTTGCGTCGATTCGGGCCGTTTCGCCTGAGAACTGGCGGCGTTCTAGCCGCATTCGTCACCGTGGCTGCCTACACCAACCACGTCTGGGTGTTCGGCATCAGCGAGGCCGTGCAGTACTACGCTAATGGAACGGACATCCCTGATGTGTCGACACAACCAGCGCCTGCGGTGCTCTACCTATGCGGCGTGACGGACGAGTTTCACTCCATCTATCAGGTTTGAATGCTTCCGTTACGTCAGCTCTGATACGTATGGAAAATTTTGTGGTCCTTAACAGCGCCATCCCCACAACCACGATAGGTGATCGTTAAGCTGGAGCTAATCTTCAACGTGCTGCTTCCTGGTCTGATTTGCGCCTTCTGCACCACAGTCATCGCTGTCCGTCTGGTTAGCGGGTCAGTTTGCCGCTGCTGCAACGTTGGCGCAGGCAGCGGCGCCTTGGCTAACAGCGGCAGCGAGCGGCTGAGCGTGGTGATCGGCTCCTCCGATGGGACCCGGCCGCCTAAGCTGGACGAGTTCAACCTGAGCGTGAAGCTGCTGCAGCTGAGTCTCGCCGTGTTTTGCTATCCGCCGCTAATGATCACCGGCCTAGTGAAGTCCCACTCCGTTATGGCTCGCTCTGAGGTCGCGCCCGTCGTTCATCTCTACCTGGAGCTGCTGGTCCAGCCGATGAAGAACATCCTCAGCGCTTGCGCATTCGCCGCGTTTGTCTTCGGTCACCGTCTTCGCCGTCGTACTGGAAAGCCACCTAGACGAGTCCGCAGAGGAGTCCATGAAGGCCCGGGTTCGAATCCCAGCCCAACCGCTGATTTCGCCCCAGCGCCTGACGCTGTCAGAGTCGAAGCCTTCGCTGAGGTGATCGAATTAGAAGACATTGATGGCGAATCTTCGACTACTGTTGATAAAGATGCCGATGAGGTTGAAGGCGCTGATGCGGCGTCCAAGGTTGTGACCAGCATGGTCACGTAGGTGCAATCGCTCCATACAGACTGAGCAAACATTTGAAAGCTTATTTTCGCCTGCAAAGATTAAAAAATTCTGGGTAACGTGAAGCTGCTGCGCCATTGCGATCTGTTGTTGAGCAGATACAACATCTTGACAGCGTACTTTGTTGTTGTTGTTGTTGTTGTTGAGCAGTAGAAAGTAGGAAATTAGCTATTGCAGCACGGTCTTCATTTTTTCTATAGAGCCGGGCAAAAATCAATATCTAATAATCAGCCGCAGCCCCAGTTAACCGTAATTAATTTATCGCTTGTGAACTCACTATCTATCCATTTTAATTTGGTATGTTTAATAAGTTCCTCTAAAATCTGCTAAAATCTGCACGAAACTGGAGTGCAGGCTTTGTTGTATAGGGTCAAAATCTCTGTTTTTGAGCCATTTTCTCTTATTACGAGCTACATTCAGATTAGTTGCTTTGTATTCCTTGTTGTTTTCATCCATTTTTTCGTATTAATAATATTCTGTGTGAAGTAATTTTTGTTGTAAAACTAACTATTGTATCCAAAATTTTGCCGTCTAATTAAAATATGATTAGTACGAGTTGTAGCTCTTCATGTTTATCTTATAGCAAGCTTGAAAATTTGAAAAAGATACTTTCAACAATATAAACTATGAATTCAACTATCTGTTTGTCGCAAGTTCGCAACGTCAGCGTCAAAATCGACGCTTTTAAACGAATTTTTGCATCTTCGGTCAAAGCGAATTGAAAAAAACATCGTATCAACTCGGAGCCGACAAATACTATATAAATGGGCACAGCAATGCAGTGTTAATTTTCGTTCAGCATAACAGAATCAGTTTTTTAAATTAAAATTAAGCCGATAAAACCGATAAAAGCCGATAAGTCGCCGAAAAAAACATAGTTATGCAAGACAAGACCCTGACAGAATGCTGACTTTCACTTGCGGAACTACCTGGTCAAAGGCAGCATCATAACTTGGTTCTGAAGACAACTCGGACTGCAGGGCGGTTCCGACTCTGCCAAAAATGACGTCATCGCATGCTATTCGACGCGCTATCCAACCGGCCCTTCAGCCCCTGGATTCGCGCGTGCAGTGAACTAGCGTTGCAGACGCATGCTATCAAAGTTGCAGATAGTCAGGGCCAGTTGATGGAATGTCAAAGATAAATGTTGGGACCGGAGCTGGCCATACACGGCTGAGTTAATTTTACTGCAAGAGGGTTGCTTTCGCAATTAGCTTGCTCGTGTCGTGTCATGCGTCGTGTAATAGGCAAATCGCGAATGCTCAATGCCGGCCAGCCTTTTTCGTGTAGCTGCATCAGTCTGAGAAGCTCCACGAATTTCTAGTCAAACCTGGCAGAGGCCTAACTAATGGCATGCATTTTTTGGCAAGAAATCACGGAAAATTCATGCATTCAGTGTAGTTTACAGTTGGATGAAGATTGAAAAAAATTTAAATAATTAATTTTAAATCCGCAGCTCGCCTCAAGACGTTGATAACTCCAGCATGACAGTGAGTTTAGCGAAGAGCTACGATGGAAATCAAACAGGCAGGTTATAAGCTCTGTTATACTGCTGCCAGGATCATGTAACCCATCTGCACAAGTCGGATACTAAACTTTTACTTTATTTGCTTAGATTTACATATGTCGGACTACATGTACATAGCGGGCTGCTATAGCTCCATCGATGTTATAAGTTGGTGGGAATTTAACTATTTTCTATTACCTTTACGATACTTCAAAGTAATTTATTAGATTCGATTCCTAATCGATTTGATAAAATTGCGTAAAGGTAGCTGCGAGTCAAATCATGACTTACTGTATAATGAAGGCAAAATAATTGAGATAACATCACGTTACATATATATATCCGTCAAACATTATATCTTCGCTAATTTAAGTGGCGTAGCCGGATTTTAGCTGGTTTGTATCCTAGAGGTTGCAGATGCAGTGGACAAAAGAGGTAAAGCTAAATTGCTAACGGCCATTAGGGGCGCCGATTGCAAGTGGCGAGGTGGACACCAAAGGCTCAAACTGCTTAGCTCTGTCGTACTAAAGAATTTAATAAATCAAAGTAATAATCAACAATACTAAATATCGAAATTATGGTCTTTCTTTGTGTACTTGCTCATTGCCGCAAACAGAAATTTGTAGAAGAAGGGGCGGACCCTGATGAGTTCATGGTTTGAAGGGCGAGGCGGATCGGGTCCGGATGCTTAGAAGGACCACTAGAAGTCACTTTTTTAGAAGGACGCAACACTCAAAATTTAAAGGCTATAGACAGCCTCCAAATATTTGAAGGCTCGCCAGGCTCGCCAGAAATATCTCGCCAGTCAAAATCGGCCTTCAATTATTTGGAGTGCCGCGTCCTTCTACTCTAGAAGTCCTTGGGATGCTATTTTGCGAAAATAAGGGGGTTATTGTTTTTTGCCTTGCTGGAAGGGGGCGGTCACCCCCACCCCCTAGTTGCGTCACAGACTCACAGTGCTTTGCTCAGTATTACTAATTGCTTCAGTTAAGCACATAAAAAATTAAAAATACCTAAAAATCAGAAGCAAAGATTAGTCTCAGAAAATATTTTCCCCATAGAGTTTTGTACCACACATGATCGTGCTTTAAGATGCGATTAACATAAGGAAAAATTTAAAGGGTACTTGTATTCAAATGCGCACGAAATTAAAAAGTGTATTAAGTTAAGCGTTTCTACGAATTTATAAAATTGTCATGAGTAATATTGTGAGTAGGTGACACTTCCATACCATGCATTTCCTAGTTGTCAGTCCTATATTCAACTAAAAAGCAGGTTTTACTGCCAAAGCGAAGTAGCACCTTATATTTACAAGTTATTTTCTTTTACAGAAAAATTTTGGACTTCAACTTAAAGTTTTTAGGTCACTTAGTCTTAGCACTAAAAGATTTCCCTAGTTCTGATTAGAATAAAAATTCATTAAAATGATTAGAATTAATAAGTTTTTCTGGCATTATACCCAAGGTAAAAATTTACAGGTTTAGGTATGAAAACGCTGATAGTAATAGTTACTCATAGTTATTACCAAAGACAAAAATGTTTACCTGTTTAAATTAATAGTGAAATTGTATTACTATTAGTATTAACAATGGCAGTGCTTATTGTCACTGCCATGTGAATTGCGTCTCTTATTGGCGAGGATCCATGTCAATTGTATCTCCTATATTGGCGCAAATCCATATAAATAGTGTCCCTAAAGCTAAAAATTGCTTTAGTTAGCTAATTAGATAATGATATAATCTAAATTTATGAAATACACTCAACTTTAGGGCAGGATGTAGGCCTATTGTGATTTGTTATTTTTGTTATATTTCAAAACCAAAAGTTTAATTTCTATTGTGATACAATAGTCCTATATTATTAGCTACTGTTTATTCTTTTTTGCAATTACTTTTCTTTTTTTCAATGCACTATTTTACAATTAATAAATTAATAATATAAATAATTATACTCTTTTGACAGTATATAATAATTAACCTTTAGACATTTCTGATGTATTTTTGCATCAGGCTATCTATTACAACAACAACAACAAGCAAGCATAATATTGTTAATTGGAAACTTCTATAAGTTAATATGATAATTTTATCAACTTGAATATATTTTACTTATATAAAACCCTGAGGTATAAAAATGCATGGTTTTGAAAGACCATTAAAAAAATATGTAAACTATAGTATACAAGCAGCTAAAATTAAAGTTAAAAAAGTAATTAAAGTTAAAAAAGTTGAAATTAAAGTTAAAATTAATTTTAAAAAATTAAAAGAGTGGTCCCTCTCTCCTTTTACTGATTACCAGAAAGCACCAGCATAGCAAAATTAAGTATACGTTTTGCTAGCTAAAAGTTAGTTAAAAGGTAGCTTATAAATAGGCCTAATATGAAGAACAAATATTTTATTTATTTAAGTATATTTGATTATTAGAAAAGCAAAAACTACTAGGCCTACTGGTCTCTATTGTCTCCACACAAAAATGCTTATACTTTATTTATCATTCTATTTATAATAAATTTCAGCTCACATGGGTTCCTGTTGCTGCAAGGAGGAGTCAGACTCTGATGCGGGTGAAAGAGATCGCCTGCTAACTAATCCTGTATCTGATGATGACGATGAAAATATGTAAGTAAATTGTTATTTATTTTGCTTATTACGAGAAAGCAACAGTATTTTCTTTTTTCGTAAATCAATAAATGCGCGATATTATTGGCATTAATAAATTGCAGCCGTCGGTCAAGTGGCGCTGCCGCTGGTGGCGTTGTTAGCGGCGGCAGCAGCGGCTCCGGCAAAGCCGATCGGCCAGACGTGCAGGCGGCCCTGTCGCAGATCCTTGAAAACGTTGCCGTGCAGGTGATAGACATCGGTCAGGCCGGGCCGCAGGTTGTGGAGCGTCAGGAGTACACCCAGCGGGCCAGGCAGCTGCTGCGCGTTGGCAGCGAGCGCCTCCGCGGCTTTCAGCAGCCGAAAAGGCGTCTGCCGTTGCTAGGCAACGGGGTCGCTGGCAACGGGCCGTCGTTGGCTGACACGTTGGGTCGCGACTCGCCGCCAACCGCTGCCGACGTGGCTCTGGCGACGGAATTGTCTCGAAGCATCGCTGAAGCGACATCGTCGGTTTCGGTCCGGGTGCCGGAGGACCTGCTGGTGCGATTTGGCGGCGCGTCTGCCTAGAGACTGGCGAACTTGGAGACACGCAGTATTGCAATAATTTGCTCCCTCTCTCCTCTTTCCCTATCTTATCCTTTAACTCGGCAGTGCTTCGCTTTGAATTTTTTTTCAATATAGCTAATCGAATCTCATGCATTAGTTGCTGGTTGACACGTTGATTTAACTGATCAGCAGTGTCAGAACATGGTGTAAAATGTATGGCCAATTTTTACCAGCAATAAGTAGCTTCTGAGCGGCACCCAACGCCTTGGATAACGTTATATGAATGTTGCTATGGAGGGGATATTATGGCTTTCTCTCAAAGGCAGTCAAAGCAATGCTTAATCAAGTACAAGCACCCTAATTTGGCACCTCAGTTCATCTTCCTATGTTTTTAATCATTCAGCATGTATTGCGTTACTTAACTCCAGTATATATTGATCGGAATTTGATCCCGCACAATGTTAGTAAAGTACGCGTTTGTAATAGTTTTCCCGGTCCTATGGTATCCCGTTGGTTTTAAAAGAAATCTGCTGCATTTTTAATGAATTTCTAATTAGCCACGTTGGTTCTCGTGTCCCACGATTTTGCGTACAAATCGTCATCCCGGAACTGGCTTTTTAACGGCATCTGCTAGCGTGTCGCTGTTGTAATTCGCGTTATTTTGATGCAATCCTGATTTTTTCAAAGATCGGTTTCGTGTGCCAAAAAGTGATCAATTTATCAGATGAAGCCGCGTGTGTCCCATGCCTATCGATTTTCTATTTGGTAACGTTTTTTCAGTAATGATCACATAAGTAAGACTCAATTTGTTACTACCAATCCCCACATTGTCTATATTGCCCCCATCTCCTTGGTTGCAATTCCCAATGATTTCATCACTTCGAGCGAGCGAATCGATCCTAGTCACGCGCCTCAGCGTCATCATAAAATCTATTTAGTTATTTTAATTGATTGTCTGGCCAATCGGAATCATTATTGAATGATAATTTCACTATGCGAGAATCCTGTTTCATCAGCTTCAGTGCATCCAATAAAATAAAGTTTATAAAGACAGACACTGAAATTGCGAATCCGTTTTAAGCCGGGTGCATAAGCGGGAAGTGAAATTTTGCCTGTCTGTGAATTAATATTTATTTGACAGACTCAAATAATCAAAGTAATAAATTTCAGTTAAATTTTGGTGAAAGAAGCGAGCAGCTAGTTGAAGTAGAGATTATAGAATATCTCGAGCTCTTACTGTTTTAATTTCGGGCCTGCTTACAACACATGGCGAACGGCAAATGCATAGGCATAAATGGGGACCGTCATAAATGAGAGCAAATCAGAACGAATTCAAAGCTTCAACCAGTAATGTGGCAGCAAGGCGACACTTTTAATAAGGAAAATAATTGAAATTAGGTGTGAATAAAAACCAAAAGAATACATACTCCCCACAATAGTCCGTCACATGAAAACAATGAGGGCTGATTAAGCGTACATTTTAAAATCATGCATGCTCGGGCATATGCGCGCATGTATTTCAATGAGTTTTGTCACAGTTAAGGCTCCTAGTCAGATTTTTTGTTTCTTCGGAGAGTTAGGAAAGGCAAAAAATAGGAGAGCTAGGCTTAATAAAATTCTTGCCTTTGAGCGGCCAGTCATTGTGCCGCCTGCCTAGGAGCACGTCTGCGTACACGTCTACGAAACAGCTTTGAGTCTTTGCGCCTGAACATTCTGACTATGCCTGTGTCGTGCACCTATGTACACAGCTCACAACACATTGGCGCTTAAGTAATGCGCGCTTATTCAGTCATCAGACATAAATATGAAAGTAGAGCCGTCCTTACAATTTTCATCCGATATTTCATAGGCCTAAGAGCCAACACGCACTGAATGCAATGCCCTATTTAGAATTGTAGGAAGAGTGACGCTGGTTCATGGGATTCTCGGGCGACTTCTCCCAGCTCTTGTGCACCAGGTGTTTCAGCTGGCTCAGCCGCATCCCGGGCAGCTCCCGTTTGAGCCGGGCCAGCTCGCGCTCCTCGAATGCGGCATAGGCGGCGCGCATTCGCTTCTCCGGGTGTCGGTCCGCGCCGGCGTCGCCGCCCAGGACTTGCAGCGCCTCGTCGACTGTGCGCGCCTGCTCGCCGTCCACAGCTAGCCGGTTGAGATTCTCCTCCAGCTCCGGCTGTTCCTCAACGATGCGCGATCTGGCGCCCACGCCGCTTGTTGAAGACGAAGCGGCCGCCGCAGCTTCGCGACGGGCTTCAATCTCGGCTCGGGTGACCTTCTCCGGCACCTCGTGCTTCGGCGCGGCGGCGATCTGCATCTCCTGATCGTGCAGGGCGCGCAGCTCGGCCCGGCGCTCCGATTTTTCGTGCACCTGACAGGAAAAGAGAATTGAATAATGCTTGAACTCAAGATCTAAAGACATCTCAAAAATCCGAAAACCCAAATAAAAGATCAGATTCAAAGATTTGACCCAGCTAGAAGATCAGAAGACCCGACTCGAAGATCAGAAGACCCGACTCGAAGATCAGAAGACCCGACTCGAAGATCTGAAGACCCGACTCGAAGATCAGAAGACCCGACTCGAAGATCAGAAGACCCAACTTGGAGATCTGAAGACCCGACTCGAAGATCAGAAGACCCGACTCGAAGATCTGAAGACCCGACTCGAAGATCAGAAGACCCGACTCGAAGATCAGAAGACCCAACTTGGAGATCTGAAGACCCAACTCGAAGATTTACAAATCCAACTGTAGCGGATTTAAAATAGGCTAGCAAAGCAGCTGAGCTCGCTAACCTTGGCTTCTTTTTCCGCTTTTCGCATCTGCTTCCGGGCCGCGTGCTTGTCATCGTCGCGCCACTTCTCGTCCTCCTCAGCCTCCGCCTTCTTCTGGCGCTCCTCCGCCTTCTGCGTCTCTTTGCGAGCGCGGGCAGCGGCGGCCTTTGAATTCTCGCCTTGAAATTTCTTTGGCATCAATCGGAGCAGACTGCTAGAAAAATTGGTGATTGCCAATCCGTATAGTGGCTTATAATTGATACATTAGTTAGTTTGCACTCCATTCTCTGATGCTTCTCTTCTTCCACAAGATTGAAAATCCACTCTTAAGCTAATTTACTAGTAGATTGCTACGAGATTGCTACTAAAATCGCCCAATACAATAGTGAAAAATGGTAGCCTCCTATTTAATAACAAAAGAAGGAAGATATAGATTATTTAAAATTATTTAGGTCAATTCTTATTAGACCTTACATTCGCCGCTCTAGAACAATTAAAAAAATTGCACGCAACAAATGTACAGCGGCCCACTGAGACAGCATTAGTTTTAATTGAATGAGCTTACGAGTACAGATATACAATGCCAAATAGTTTGAACCGCTATTAGTTGGAGAATGCAGCTTAACAGACAAAAACAAAATTGAATTAGAAAATAGCAAGTTCACGTATTGTACAGATGAGAAAATGAATCGTACATAGCCTTACATAATCATTGTTAGCTTAGCTGCCTTAATTTTTATACAACTACAAATCAACAGTGTTGCACTTGATTAATAATAGAATACAATGCATATAATTATACTAAATGAGTCATTTAACAGCAAAGTGCACGTCAAATATTGACAGGACTGCTGTGATAAAAAAGTTAGGAAAGGACGGCAAAAGTAACTTTCCGTCAATATTAAGAAGCGCCTGCAGTTCCTATCGAAGAATTGGCCGCAGTCCAGCGCACTAAGCCACTAGCAGACATAGCCAAGGACAACCAAGGCATGCTATTCGGCAGCCGCAGCCGCTAGACTGGGGTCCAAACCGGCGCCTGACCATTGGATCTGCGCCTGCATCAGCGCCTCCTGGATCTCCTTGACGCAGCGGACCCGATTTAGCCAGCGTTGAAGCTCGGCTAGCGGCAGGCTGCCAACACCAGATTCGTCGGCGCTGTACCAAACAGCGGCGTCGGGACTGGCGTGCCTGGGTGAAAGATTTCAGTTCAAATTTGTCTTTGATCGTCTGTCACTTCAGAGCAATAATTGCCTTTTCTTTTTGCTTAGAAAACCCTCTCTAACAACCTCCAGCCGTAGAAACCCCCTCCGGCAACCTCCAGTCATAGAAAACCCCCTCAAACAACCTCCAGTCATAGAAAACCCCCTCAAACAACCTCCAGTCATAGAAAACCCCCTCAAACAACCTCCAGTCATAGAAAACCCCCTCAAACAACCTCCAGTCATAGAAAACCCCCTCAAACAACCTCCAGTCATAGAAAACCCCCTCCAACAACCTCCAGTCATAGAAAACCCCCTCAAACAACCTCCAGTCATAGAAAACCCCCTCAAACAACCTCCAGTCATAGAAAACCCCTCCAACAACCTCCAGTCATAGAAAACCCCCTCAAACAACCTCCAGTCATAGAAAACCCCTCAAACAACCTACAGTCATAGAAAACCCCCTCAATCAACCTCCAACAACCTCCAGTCATAGAAAACCCCCTCAAACAACCTCCAGTCATAGAAAACCCCCTCCAACAACCTCCAGTCATAGAAAACCCCCTCAAACAACCTCCAGTCATAGAAAACCCCTCAAAAACCTACTGTCATAGAAAACCCCCTCAATCAACCTCCAACAACCTCCAGTCATAGAAAACCCCCTCAAACAACCTCCAGTCATAGAAAACCCCCTCAAACAACCTCCAGTTATAGAAAACCCCCTCCAACAACCTCCAGTCATAGAAAACCCCTCAAAAACCTACTGTCATAGAAAACCCCCTCAATCAACCTCCAACAACCTCCAGTCATAGAAAACCCCCTCAAACAACCTACAGTCATAGAAAACCCCCTCAATCAACCTCCAACAACCTCCAGTCATAGAAAACCCCCTCAAACAACCTCCAGTCATAGAAAACCCCCTCCAACAACCTCCAGTCATAGAAAACCCCCTCAAACAACCTCCAGTCATAGAAAACCCCCTCAAACAACCTCCAGTCATAGAAAACCCCTCAAACAACCTTCAGTCATAGAAAACCCCCTCAATCAACCTCCAACAACCTCCAGTCATAGAAAACCCCCTCAAACAACCTCCAGTCATAGAAAACCCCCTCAAACAACCTCCAGTCATAGAAAACCCCCTCAAACAACCTCCAGTCATAGAAAACCCCCTCAAACAACCTCCAGTCATAGAAAACCCCCTCAAACAACCTCCAGTCATAGAAAACCCCCTCAAACAACCTCCAGTCATAGAAAACCCCCTCCAACAACCTCCAGTCATAGAAAACCCCCTCAAACAACCTCCAGTCATAGAAAACCCCCTCAAACAACCTCCAGTCATAGAAAACCCCCTCAAACAACCTCCAGTCATAGAAAACCCCCTCCAACAACCTCCAGTCATAGAAAACCCCCTCAAACAACCTCCAGTCATAGAAAACCCCCTCAAACAACCTCCAGTCATAGAAAACCCCCTCAAACAACCTCCAGTCATAGAAAACCCCCTCAAACAACCTCCAGTCATAGAAAACCCCCTCAAACAACCTCCAGTCATAGAAAACCCCCTCAAACAACCTCCAGTCATAGAAAACCCCTCAAAAACCTACTGTCATAGAAAACCCCCTCAATCAACCTCCAACAACCTCCAGTCATAGAAAACCCCCTCAAACAACCTACAGTCATAGAAAACCCCCTCAATCAACCTCCAACAACCTCCAGTCATAGAAAACCCCCTCAAACAACCTCCAGTCATAGAAAACCCCCTCAAACAACCTCCAGTCATAGAAAACCCCCTCAAACAACCTCCAGTCATAGAAAACCCCCTCAAACAACCTCCAGTCATAGAAAACCCCCTCAAACAACCTCCAGTCATAGAAAACCCCTCAAACAACCTACAGTCATAGAAAACCCCCTCAATCAACCTCTAACAACCTCCAGTCATAGAAAACCCCCTCAAACAACCTCCAGTCATAGAAAACCCCCTCCGGGAACCTTTAGCCATAGAAAACCCCCCTCAGGTAACTTTCAGATACAGAAAACCATTCTGCAGAAACCTTCAGTCATTATGCCTGGTCCAAAAACTACTATAGTGACGTTCAGTTATTTACGCCTGCATTTTGCAAGGCAGCCTTTGAAGCGAAGCGTGCAAAAAAAGCAAGCACACCTAGCATACCCGTTTAGCAGCGCACTTACCTATCCGTATGCAGGTAAAACGGCTCGTCCCGCCCAGTTAGCGGAGGCCTCTTAGCCAAATAGACTTGGAACAGACGCACGGGACACCTGGTTGGATCGGCCAGCTCGCCAAGCTCGTAGGTCATGCCAACAGCGTAGCCGGAGCGGGGCGTGAAGCGCAGAACAGTGCCGGCGCCGCCTGAAGCTGGCGAAGCCAAGGCAAATTGACTCAGCGTGAGCTCGGCGTGCTCTTGAGCCGTGTGCAAACCGACATAGCGAGTTAAAGTATAGAATAGGGCAAATAGTAGGGAGTCCGGGCTGTGACACCCCAGCTGCCTGCACTCCCACAGGTGCTGCTCCTCGATGCGGCACACTAAAGTGCCGTCCTCGGTTACCCGAGCCGAATACTGGTCCAGAATGGCGTCCAGAGCGGCCGCGAACTCGGCAAACGCCGGATCGCAAAAGATGTTCTCCTCCCTGGCCATGTCAATAGCCAGGTGGCCCTGCAGGCCCAGGCACAGATAGTAGACAGAATCGGCCGCGTATTCCTCGCCGCTGGGCTTGCGAACTTGGCGCACAAATCTGGCCAGAGCGTCGGCTAGAGCTGCCGGTTCTGCTAGGTCGGCCGGATCGGCGGGAGGCGCGTCGGCGGATTCACCGCCATCGCCCGCTACGGCACGGCTCCAGTTCTTCCAGGCGGTCAGACCGTAGGAGAATTTCAAGTTGAGCTGCTGCTGCTGGGGCGGCTGGCGCACTTGCCGTCTAGCCAGAGCCACCAGGCTTGGAGCCTCAGCGGCTAGACGGCGCTGAATCGCCACCAATGAGGCAACGTCGGCAACAGCAACGGCGGCGGCCGCATCCGCGCCTCTAGCTAACGAGGCGGCCTGGCCAGCTGCTGGTGTCTGCAGCGCCAGATGCGGCGGCTGCTCCGGGTCGGGTGACTCCAACAGGAGAAACACCGGCACTAGCACGGGGATGGGGACAAACACCGGGACGGGGATCGGGTCGGGCGACAGGGGTGCCGGAGCGGGAAAGTACACGGGCAGCGGGCAGGGCAGCAGGCCTGTCGAGCCGTCGCCGTAGAGCGCCGCGTCGGGATTCACTGACGCCTGGCAAGCCGCGTCGGAGAGGACCGGGGCCGCCTGCAGCCGACGGCTAACTGGCGCCGGCTGGCATTGCGTAATTTTATTGCGCAACGGCAGCGGCGCCACCGGCTGAACAATTGCGTGCTGCTCGATGGCCAGCTGGCGGATCATCTCGATTGGCACGATGGGAAAGTTGTTTGACCGACTGCCGGCTGACTGGCGCTGACTGGATCGCTGCGGCTTTGACTGCTGCTCGCCAGCTGCTGGTGGCGCGTCGCCATGGCCGCCTTCGCCGTTAACGCTGGCCAGCATGGACTCCTCTGTGACTGCAGCGCCAGCCTCGCCTTCCGCAGTTGCTGAAACCTCGGCAGCAGCAGCCGCCGCAGCCTCTTCTTCCTGCTGTTGCTGCTGCTGACGCTGGTGCTGGCGAGAGGCGAACACAACACGAATGCTGTCAGTTGACATGGCTTCTCGAGCTGGCAATCAGCGAGAATAATCATTAGTGGGAGGTAGTGCAACTGCTAAGTTTGACTATGAACGCTTTACAAGATACTTGGACACCTCTAAGAAAATGCTTGTGTTAAAATTAAAGCTGTCGAATCTCTCCAACACACTGACAGCTACCCAATCTCTCCAACACACTGATAGCTACCCAATCTCTCCAACACACTGACAGCTACCCAATCTCTCCAACACACTGACAGCTACCCAATCTCTCCAACACACTGATAGCTACCCAATCTCTCCAACACACTGACAGCTACCCAATCTCTCCAACACACTGACAGCTACCCAATCTCTCCAACACACTGACAGCCACCCAATCTCTCCAACACATTGATAGCTACCCAATCTCTCCAACACACTGACAACTACCCAATCTCTCCAACACACTGACAGCTACCCAATCTCTCCAACACACTGACAGCTACCCAATCTCTCCAACACACTGACAGCTACCCAATCTCTCCAACACACTGATAGCTACCCAATCTCTCCAACACACTGACAGCCACCCAATCTCTCCAACACACTGACAACTACCCAATCTCTCCAACACACTGACAGCTACCCAATCTCTCCAACACACTGACAGCTACCCAATCTCTCCAACACACTGACAGCTACCCAATCTTTCCAACACACTGACAGCTACCCAATCTCTCCCAAACACTGATAGCTACCCAATCTCTCCAACACACTGATAGCCACCAAATCTCTCCAACACACTGTCAGCTACCCAATCTCTTCAACACACTGATAGCCACCAAATCTCTCCAACACATTGATAGCTACCCAATCTCTCCAACACACTGACAGCCACCCAATCTCTCCAACACACTGACAGCTACACAATCTCTCCAACACATTGATAGCCACCCAATCTCTCCAACACACTGACAGCTACCCAATCTCTCCAACACACTGACAGCCACCCAATCTCTCCAACACATTGATAGCTACCCAATCTCTCCAACACACTGACAGCTACCCAATCTCTCCAACACACTGATAGCTACCGAATCTCTCCAACACACTGACAGCCACCCAATCTCTCCAACACATTGATAGCTACCCAATCTCTCCAACACACTGACAACTACCCAATCTCTCCAACACACTGACAACTACCCAATCTCTCCAACACACTGACAGCTACCCAATCTCTCCAACACACTGACAGCCACCCAATCTCTCCAACACATTGACAGCTACCCAATCTCTCCAACACATTGATAGCTACCCAATCTCTCCAACACACTGACAGCTACCCAATCTCTCCAACACATTGATAGCTACCCAATCTCTCCAACACACTGACAGCTACCCAATCTCTCCCAAACACTGATAGCTACCCAATCTCTCCAACACACTGACAGCCACCCATTCTCTCCAGCACATTGATAGCTACCCAATCTCTCCAACACACTGACAACTACCCAATCTCTCCAACACACTGACAGCTACCCAATCTCTCCAACACACTGACAGCCACCCAATCTCTCCAACACACTGACAGCTACCCAATCTCTCCAACACACTGACAGCTACCCAATCTCTCCCAAACACTGATAGCTACCCAATCTCTCCAACACACTGATAGCCACCAAATCTCTCCAACACACTGTCAGCTACCCAATCTCTCCAACACACTGATAGCCACCAAATCTCTCCAACACATTGATAGCTACCCAATCTCTCCAACACACTGACAGCCACCCAATCTCTCCAACACACTGACAGCTACCCAATCTCTCCAACACATTGATAGCCACCCAATCTCTCCAACACACTGACAGCTACCCAATCTCTCCAACACACTGACAGCTACCCAATCTCTCCAACACATTGATAGCTACCCAATCTCTCCAACACACTGACAGCTACCCAATCTCTCCAACACATTGATAGCTACCCAATCTCTCCAACACACTGTCAGCTACCCAATCTCTCCAACACACTGATAGCCACCAAATCTCTCCAACACATTGATAGCTACCCAATCTCTCCAACACATTGATAGCCACCCAATCTCTCCAACACACTGACAGCTACCCAATCTCTCCAACACACTGACAGCTACCCAATCTCTCCAACACATTGACAGCTACCCAATCTCTCCAACACATTGATAGCTACCCAATCTCTCCAACACACTGACAGCTACCCAATCTCTCCAACACATTGATAGCTACCCAATCTCTCCAACACACTGACAGCTACCCAATCTCTCCAACACATTGATAGCTACCCAATCTCTCCAACACACTGATAGCTACCCAATCTCTCCAACACACTGACAGCTATCCAATCTCTCCAACATACTGATAGCCACCCAATCTCTCCAACACACTGATAGCTACCCAATCTCTCCAACACACTGACAGCTACCCAATCTCTCCAACACACTGACAGCTACCCAATCTCTCCAACACACTGACAGCTACCCAATCTCTCCAACACATTGATAGCTACCCAATCTCTCCAACACACTGACAGCCACCCAATCTCTCCAACACACTGATAGCTACCCAATCTCTCCAACACACTGACAGCTACCCAATCTCTCCAACACATTGATAGCTACCCAATCTCTCCAACACACTGACAGCTACCCAATCTCTCCAACACATTGATAGCTACCCAATCTCTCCAACACACTGACAACTACCCAATCTCTCCAACACATTGATAGCTACCTAATCTCTCCAACACACTGACAGCTACCCAATCTCTCCAACACATTGATAGCTACCCAATCTCTCCAACACACTGACAGCTACCCAATCTCTCCAACACACTGACAGCTACCCAATCTCTCTAACACACTGACAGCCACCAAATCTCCCCCAAAAACTGACAGCTACCTAATCTCTCTAACACACTGACAGCCACCCAAACTCTCCAACACACTGACAGCCACCCAATCTCTCCCACACACTTTGATGACCAGGAAATATCAAAATGACTGAATAATACTATCCAAAAAGATTTTTTAACATCCCTCTAGCTTAGTGAGTCGGAAATTCGAAATAAGCAAGATGCAAACACACGTTTCGACAACCGAGCGAACAGTTTTATATTTCACCAGCGCCTAAATCCCATTGCGAACGACTGACAACACACTTCGACCTGACATTTAATTGCGCACGAGCGTATTAGAAATAAAAATAAGCTAGTTCGATAAGTTCAATACAATTGCGACAAGGAGAAGGAGTACAGTATAAAGTGATTATTAGCACGATAAAAAACGAAATACAAACTATGAAAAAAGCTGTTAATTGCCGTATGGAACCGGTGTCAATTGTTCAATTTACAATAAAAAAAACACTAGCAATTTAGTTAGCGTGCGTGCCCCTGCAAACTACTAACAGTAGGAATAAGATAAGTTCAATTGGGTTTATAAACGGCAATCGACCGCGTGGCATTGCGGTAGCGGTATTGAATGAAACAGCGCGGAAAATAAATACAATACAAATTACAACACTAGATAGGTGACAATGGGGCATGCCAATAGGGTTGGGGTGGGCTGTTGAATGCAGTAATTGCCGACCGAAGGAAAAAAAGTTATTAAACACTTCATTCCAGGTCTTCCTGCTGGGCGGCGCGAGCCTTGTCGCCGGCGGCAGCAGCGGCGGCAGCGGCCGCGTCCTCGTCATTGTAGATGTTCTCGGCCATCTGCCACACCTGCAGTATGTTGTCCTCGGACACCGAACAGATAACCCAAGGATCGTTGGGATTCCACGAGAAGTCGGAGATTTTGGCCGTGTGACCGCCGTGGATGAATAGAAGCTCGGGCGGACCGTCCTCGGCGTCCTCCGGCGCCTGTTCTTCGCCGATTTTGCTCAGATCCCACACGTGCAGGCGGCGGTCGGTGCCGGAGCTGGCTAGGATGGTCTCGTTATGTGGCGACCACTGAACCTGTAGAGTTTCGGGATTTCAGGCAGCTGTGTTATAATTCTAGTGCTTTATCCTCGCAAAGAACACTACCAGCTTAGAGTCCTTATCTGTGTGTAACCTGGTGTTGGTGTGCCTCATTCCTCATTTATATGGGAATTCCTCAGTTTTTACCTGACTTCCCCATATTCCTATTGTGACATTTACTTCCCCATATTCCTCTTGTGACATTTACTTCCCCATATTCCTCTTGTGACATTTACTTCCCTATATTCCTCTTGTGATATTTACTTCCCCATATTCCTCTTGTGACATTTACTTCCCCATATTCCTCTGGTGATCCTTACTTCCCCATATTCCTCTTGTGACATTTACTTCCCTATATTCCTCTTGTGACATTTACTTCCCCATATTCCTCTTGTGACATTTACTTCCCTATATTCCTCTTGTGATATTTACTTCCCTATATTCCTCTAGTGATATTTACTTCCCTATATTCCTCTTGTGATATTTACTTCCCTATATTCCTCTTGTGACATTTACTTCCCTATATTCCTCTTGTGACATTTACTTCCCCATATTCCTCTAGTGATATTTACTTCCCCATATTCCTCTTGTGATATTTACTTCCCCATATTCCTCTTGCGACATTTACTTCCCCATATTGCTCTTGTGACATTTACTTCCCCATATTCCTCTTATGATATTTACTTCCCTATATTCCTCTTGTGATATTTACTTCCCCATATTCCTCCTGTGATATTTACTTCCCCATATTCCTCTAGTGATATTTACTTCCCCATATTCCTCTTGTGATATTTACTTCCCCATATTCCTCTTGTGATATTTACTTCCCCATATTCCTCTTGTGACATTTACTTCCCCATATTCCTCTTGTGATATTTACTTCCCCATATTCCTCTTGTGACATTTACTTCCCCATATTCCTCTTGTGATATTTACTTCCCCATATTCCTCTTGTGACATTTACTTCCCCATATTCCTCTTGTGATATTTACTTCCCCATATTCCTCTGGTGATCCTTATTTCCCCATATTTCTCTGGTGATCCTTACTTCCCCATATTTCTCTGGTGATCCTTACTTCCCCATATTCCTCTGGTGATATTTACTTCCCCATATTCCTCTTGTGATATTTACTTCCCCATATTCCTCTTGTGATATTTACTTCCCCATATTCCTCTTGTGATATTTACTTCCCCATATTCCTCTTGTGACATTTACTTCCCCATATTCCTCTTGTGATATTTACTTCCCCATATTCCTCTTGTGATATTTACTTCCCCATATTCCTCTGGTGATCCTTATTTCCCCATATTTCTCTGGTGATCCTTACTTCCCCATATTTCTCTGGTGATCCTTACTTCCCCATATTCCTCTGGTGATCCTTATTTCCCCATATTTCTCTGGTGATCCTTACTTCCCTATATTCCTCAGTTGCTTCTTACTTTGAATTCAATTAAGATGGGACTAGAAATGGCTAGATCTACAACGGAAAGCTACCTGGAAAATCTCGTCCTTGTGACTCTCAAAGCTGTGCAGTTTGAGTTTGAGATTGCGCAGATCCCACAGGGCCACGGTTTTGTCGGCGGATCCGGTGGCCAGAATGAACTCGGAGAACGGATTGAAGCTCAGACAGTTGACCTCAGCGGTGTGAGCCTCGACCGAGTGAGTCGGCTTGCTGCTGCTCTTGGCCCGGGTGTCCCAGATCATGAGCTTCTGATCGTCGCCTACGCTGCCAAAGATTCGGTCGTGCAGCAGGTGCCAGGACACGTCCTCAACAACGCTAGAGTGGCCAGTGAAGACAGTCTGCGCGTCTAACAAGTTTTTATCCCTAGTTTGGCCGTGCACGTCCCACAGGCAGATGGTGTGGTCGTCGCTAGCGGACAGCAAATGCGCCTCGATATTGGGATTCCAGCTGAGCCCGTAGCCCTCCTTCTGGTGGCCTTTCAGACGAATCTCCGGGCGGCATTCGCCGCTAGTGTCGGGCTTAGACGGGTGCTTGGTGTAGTCGAATATGAGCACATCGGAGCTCGGCGTCTTAGTGGCAATGATGGTGGGATTCTGCGGCATGAACCTGGCCCTGTTCACCTCGCCCTCGTGATTGATCTTGATCTGGATGTCAATCTTGCCAGACACCGAGCCGAATCCGCCGTATTCGCCTTTGTCGGCGTCGTAGTGGCTGGCGTCGAACTGGGCCGAATCGTTGGGCAGCTGGACGCTCGCTATCAGCAGGTAGTTCTGCTCGTCCGACGTGTGCGTGCCCAGGATCAGCCTGTGGATGTTGTAGTCTTTGCCCTCAGGCCTGGTCACGTCCGGCAGCCACTGGGCGGTGAGGCTGGGCCACTCCAGGGCGTGCGTCATCACCAGGTCGTACAAAAACGGCGTGTTCTTCTTCCAGATTTTGTACTCTTCGTTGATGATGCGCTCCTCGACGGTGTCGTCGTAATTCGGATCTTTCTCCATGGCCATGGCAGCGCTAGAGCTGCAATAGGGATAAGGATATTTAGATTGATGCTCAAGGCGTGCTAGTCACGGTTTCGAGCTCTCTAATGGGTACCCTAGCCCTGGGGACTGGAGTGGAAGGGGGAGCTGGGCACTGAGAACTGGAGTGGAAGGGGGAGCTGGGCGCTGAGAACTGGAGTGGAAGGGGGAGCTGGGCACTGAGAACTGGAGTGGAAGGGGGAGCTGGGCACTGAGAACTGGAGTGGAAGGGGGAGCTGGGCACTGAGAACTGGAGTGGAAGGGGGAGCTGGGCGCTGAGAACTGGAGTGGAAGGGGGAGCTGGGCACTGAGAACTGGAGTGGAAGGGGGAGCTGGGCGCTGAGGACTGGAGTGGAAGGGGGAGCTGGGCGCTGAGGACTGAAGTGGAAGGGGGAGCTGGGCACTGAGAACTGGAGTGGAAGGGGGAGCTGGGCACTGAGAACTGGAGTGGAAGGGGGAGCTGGGCACTGAGAACTGGAGTGGAAGGGGGAGCTGGGCGCTGAGGACTGGAGTGGAAGGGGAACTGGGCACTGAGAACTGGAGTGGAAGGGGGAGCTGGGCACTGAGAACTGGAGTGGAAGGGGGAGCTGGGCACTGAGAACTGTAGTGGAAGGGGGAGCTGGGCGCTGAGGACTGGAGTGGAAGGGGAGCTGGGCGCTGAGGACTATTTTGGAATAAGTAGCTAAGGAGCATGCAAAAAACTGTGTTTTAAAATACTTATTCTTCAAGTCTGAAATCCATGAAAAACTGTAAAAATCTGTGTCACTTGAAATAGACAAAAATAAAATTAGACAAAAGTATGAATTTAATGCAGGCCAAACAGCCCACAGCAGGGTAGGTCATTGAATGTACTTGTTTCACAGAGAATAACAAATAAGCAGAAACAGAGTCACGTGCATTAAATGTCTGAAAACGAATAGTACAGCAGAAGAAAGGGAACTGTGGTATAGTTAGGTGGGTAGCTAGTAAATTAGGCAGTCTGAGTTCTGACGTAACAATTTGTTAAATAAAACCACGCGGGACTTGGCAGAATAAAGTCAACACAAATAAAAAACCAATATGATGCACTTTAGGAGAAACCCGGCCCCGGTCCCCTGGCATGAATGTAGATACAGTAATTCACGATATTCAAGTTCTGCATCATGAAATAACTATTTTAATTAGGCATAATAATTCAGACTGTTCTTCTTCTTGGCCTGAACCTCCAGTATGGCGTCCATGTAGTCTTCGTGCGACACGGTGGTGGCGCCGCGCCTCAGCGCCAGCATGCCGGCCTCAACGCACACAGCCTTGCACTGGGCGCCGTTGAAATCGTCCGTACAGCGGGCCAATTCGTCAAAGTTGACGTCCTGGCGGACGTTCATTTTGCGCGAATGAATCTGCATGATCCGCGCCCTGGCCTCCTCGTTGGGGCTTGGGAATTCAATTTTGCGATCGAGTCGGCCGGATCTGAGCAAGGCCGGGTCAAGGATGTCAACCCGATTAGTGGCGGCAATCACTTTGATCTCCATGTTGGGCTGGAAGCCGTCTAGCTGGTTGAGCAGTTCCAGCATGGTTCGTTGAACTTCTCGATCGCCAGATTTCTCCGAATCGAATCGCTTAGTGCCGATGGCGTCCAGTTCGTCGATAAAGATAATGGCCGGCGCCTTCTCCTTGGCCAGGGCGAAGGCGTCCCGGACGAGCTTGGAGCCGTCGCCGATGAACATCTGGACTAGCTGAGGCCCGGCCAGCTTCAGAAAGGTGCTCTTGGTTTGGGCCGCGCATGCCCGCGCTAGCAGAGTCTTGCCTGCACAAAGCAAATCGAATCAGATTTAGCGTAGGATCTACAGACTAGGCAGAGATCTGTTCTAGCTTGGGAGATATACAGACTGGAAGTGAGATCTAGTCCAGCTTGGGAGATCTACAGACTGGAAGTGAGATCTAGTCCAGCTTGGGAGATCTACAGACTGGAAGTGAGATCTAGTCTAGCCTGGGAGATCTACAGACTGGAAGTGAGATCTAGTCTAGCCTGGGAGATCTACAGACTGGAAGTGAGATCTAGTCCAGCTTGGGAGATCTACAGACTGGAAGTGAGATCTAGTCTAGCCTGAGAGATCTACAGACTGGCAGTGAGATTTAGTCTAGCCTGAGAGATCTACAGACTGGCAGTGAAATCTAGTCTAGCCTGGGAGATCTACAGACTGGCAGAGATCTGTTCTAGCTTGGGAGATCTACAGACTGGCACTGAGATCTACTCTAACCTGGAAGATCTTTAGACCAGTAGTGAGCTAAATGAGTACACTCGGGCGACATTTTAAAATGCGAAGAGTGGGAATTAAATAAATGAAATAAATCAATTTTTAAAAATACGAGTACATTCACAGGTGCCACTTACCAGTTCCAGGCGGCCCGTACAGCAGAACGCCCTTGGGCGGCTGGATGCCAATAGACTTAAATCGCTCCTTGTGTGTCATGGGCAGCACCACAGCCTCAATCAATTCCTAATTAGCAAAAAAATTTTAGGAGATAGAATAGTCATGCAAATTAAAAATTATGGCCATGCTACTTAAGGCAGCAGCCTATATATCATCCAAAATTCATATTAATACACTATTCACCTGAATCTGCTTATCCAGACCGCCAATGTCGCTGTACTGCTCGGTGGGCCTCTCGTCAACCTCCATGGCTTTGACGCGAGAGTCGTACTCGGCAGGCAGCTTCTCCAAGATCAGAAACGAATCCTTGTTAACGCCAACTAGATCCGCCGGCTTCAGCTCCTCAGGGGGCACCAGGCCGATCACTGGCAGGAAGTAGGTCTGCCTAGTGCTGGTTTTAATCACAGCCGATTTGCCTTTGCGCTGCGAGTCCAAATCCACGTTGGCGCCGTCGTCCTCTTCGGCAGCGTCAATGTCCAATAGTTCAATCACGTTGGACACCAAATATGGCAGCTGCTTGTTCACTTTGATCTTTTCGGCATTCTCTTTGATCTTTTCTTTTTGCGCGCTAGTCTCGTGGCTGACTCTGGTCAATTCTGAGCGCATTATACGAATCTCGTTGTCTAGTAGGCGCGTTCGACGAACTATTTCGTCATTGGACATGCGAAGCACCTCATCACCTAGGTTGTCCTGTTAAATAAAATATTAATAATTAGCTTAGCTGGTAAAGAGACGGTTAAATTGCTAAAATTCAGTTAACACAAGAACTGGACTCATTTAATAAAACAAAACTGCTCTACCTAATGCTGCATCATAAATTTATCATTCCATATTATACAGAATTATGCAAGAAAATCGTCTCAACTAGAGCATTTATTAGAACTTTATTGGATAATGGTTGTTTATGGATAATTATTAAATATTATTAAATTATAAACCATGAAATTTCCCTATGTAGTAATATTAGTAAAATATAATTAAAAAAGCAAGCACTTGATAAAAATGGTTTTTTTATTAAATGTTAAAAGCTAAATTTGTAAGGTTATAGTTTAATAATTATTTTTGACACACTTTTAAGGTTGCATTGTAAGTAATTTGAATTTGATTCTAGCATGCACATAAGATTATATCAATTATAGAATAATAAGGTTTAAGATGTCTTTTTTAATCAATTTTAAGGATTTTGAGTTAATTTATAGATCTAATACCAATAATTTAGACAAATTGCATATAAGAGCATCTGTAAAAATTATAGCTTTTATTGAGTTTGCAAATAGTTTCTAGAAAAAAAATAATACATATTCTTTTTATTATTTAGCTAGACTTAATAGTTAGATTGCATTGCTCCTATAAGTAATTACAAGAATAATGATTAATAAGCTACATAGATATTACCTTGGTTTCTGAAACTAAATGGATAGTTACCATGCATGCAATTTTAAGACTGCATAGATGGCTGCCATACACACAAGCTCTCTGTAAATTATTAGCATACATTGGTAGTACAAACTACTATGTAGAATGGATATAGAAATGGATTTAACACAATATTCTATTCTCTTAAACTCATTCTACAGATACTAGGAAAATTGTAAATGCTTCTATGACTACTAAGTAAAACCTTTTAGGATCAAATTGATGAATTAGCTAAATAAAGTGTGCTACTATTTATTATAAGGACAAATTTGAGCATTTGAAAATGAACAATTAAAAAAAAATTTTCCATCATCATTTTGCATTTTAGCTTGTACTTGCATTGGCATGCAATAAATAGATTACTCTAGCTATCTTGGTGTGCATGTTGACTTATGATCCCAAGCATAATATAGCAGTGCAGTTGTTGCAAAGTAATAGTTCTATTCTGACTTCTATTATTATACACTGAGTAATGCTATATATCTGGGTTTTTTGTCAATAACTTGGGTACAATTTTGCACCCAGTGCTAGATTTCAGGGTGTGATTTTTAAGGGTCCCAAGTCAAGTTGGTGACAAATAATGTCATCTTGGTAACAGCTTAAGTTGCTTTGGTGACAAATCTAGCATATATGTGCAACCTCTTGAATCTTACCTAGCCAGTGCAACATTGTTTCTGACAAAAAGTGCGATGTTGTTCAGTCTAAGTGTGACATTGCTTGCATTTGGTTGGCCAGTGCGACTTAGTTAAAAGAAAATTTGCAACTTACTTTGGGTCAAAGTTTGAAGGACCAAAAAAAGGTCCTGCGAACCCTATTGGAGCCAATTTCAGAAAGTTGTGGATGCCTTGATTTTGAATACATAAGTGCACCATAGTTTTATAAGCTTCTGCGCAGCTGTGCAGGCAAGTCTGGTCAGCATTACATTAGAAGTAACATTAAACGGGTCTATGATAGTTGCTTGCCAAGACATTTGCTAGCCAACATTTGCTAGCTGACACTTGCTAGCCAGACATGTGCTTGCTGAGACTTTTGCTAGCCAACACTTGCTAGCCGACACTTGCTAGCCGACACTTGCTAGCCGGACATGTGCTTGCCAAGACTTTTGCTAGCCGACACTTGCTAGCTGGACATGTGCTTGCCGAGACTTTTGCTAGCTGATACTTGCTAGCCAGTTGAGACACCAACTAAACTGATAACTACTATGGCAGTGGCTACAGTTCTGATACCAGAACCTTAATTTGCCTGGCTAAAGTTCCATCTAAATTGCAAATGCAATAGCAATGTGCTTGCCGAGACTTTTGCTAGCCGACCTTTGTTAAGTGGCTAGCTGCATGGATGCCTGCCATTTGTTTCCAAGATGGAAAGTTGAGTTTACGTAATTAACAAGTTGATGATTCTAAACATTTTCAGTTTATACAATAATTACATGCATTAGCAATTTTGTAAGATTGCTCATATGTACATCTTCGCACTCTGCACATCTTTGCACTCTATCATCATCATGCATTCATATCATTCACTCACCATTCATTAATTTTTTCATTCATTTCATTATTCATCATCGTCAGCATTATCATGATCATCATTCGAGGGTTTGCGACCCATAGTGAACCCTCAAGACGATTGATGATAGCGAAAACATAGAGCTTATTGATTGAGAAATTGACATGGACTTCTATAGTAGACATAGTAGAAGTCCGTGGAAATTGACTGAACGTAGAGAGCTGCGCAATAGCTCATTCGAAAGCTATTAGCATGCTGCATATGAGAAAATTCTTCGATTTCTAAAAAAGCGAATTTAAGAAAACGAATTTTCAATATATATTTGTTTTACTACATCACTAAATATGCTTAATAAATAGTAAGAAAATAGTAGCCACTACACTGTACGCTGCAGTTTTTCTCTGAAACCACATGGTAGGTACTGACAAAATGAGAAAACACCGGCTAGCAAGTGTCAGCTAGCAAGTGTCAGCTAGCAAAAGTCTCGGCAAGCAGATGTCTGGCTAGCTAATGTCGGCTAGCAAACGTCGGCTAGCAAATGTCTGGCTAGCAAATGTCCAGCTAGCAAATGGGGGTAACCGCGTTAAACATAGTGCAACATCAAATTTCCATGTGGACGCTTATCCTTTTGCATGCTGGCACGCATTAATTTTTTTCCTTTTGCACTGGACGCTACCTGCGAAAACCCCCATTGGCTCCAATAGGGCCTGCATTCAAATTTCCCCTGAAGCTTCCCAATTCTTCTCTGTTTTGAAACCCTCTCCATTTTGCAACTTACATTGGCAATTTTGCATCTTATGTCAGCGATTTTGCAATGTCCCTTGCTTGGCAGTCCTGTCACCTAGCCAGTTTAGCCGGGTGTTGTGCATATATGCAAATCTAGGATACCTTGGTAACAAATACATAATATAACATAATATGCACGATGGCATGGTGAATCAAATAATGGGCTAAATTCATAAAAAACCAAGCTTTTCAATTCAAATTCATAAGCAAACACTTGCCTTCTCACAATAGAAGGGAATGAGTAAGCACAAGTTATTGATCATTTGCTTATCTTTGTGCACATATGACCCATTGATTTATAGGCTCTTTATGATTATATCATGTAATAGTATACATATACATCAATAAATTTCCATAGTCAGGAAGGTGGCCTTTTAGGCGGAAAATTCCTGCGCACATGAAGGGTCTTGGTGCACATTGGCGCATAAGTGCGGCGCACACAAAGGGTCTTGGCGCACATTGGAGCACAACCTGGTGCAAAATCATGAATAAATTGGCAAAATGGGCACTGTAAGTTGCAAAAAAGAAAATGTAGCTAATTTGCAAAGATTTTGAGGAAATTGCAAGCAAAAGCAATAATAAGTAGGAAGATATAGAGAAGAAATGGTTTGTGGAACCTTTTTTTGGTCTTTCAAACTTTGATCCAAAGTAATTGCACCGAAGTCAGCGTATAGATGGCACATAGATGGTGCACATATTGTCCCCTCAAAATTTATTCCTCTGCACACTGTGCCACCTTCCTGACTATGGACAAATGTTAGTGATTTTTTGTTTAGTGCTAATTAAAGTTCCACCTTATCTTGATCAAATAGCTATCTTAGCCAATATATGATTTATATAAAGTATAGGCCTATTTGTACTTGTGATTAATGAAATATGAATGTGAGCAAATTTGATATTTGAAAAAAGAGGAGTAAATGAAAGTTCATGCATGAAAATTCCTAATTGACAGCCGCTAAGTTGACAAAATATGAACATTATTTGGAGCAAAAGGATTGTCAAAAAAATTTACTAGCTTTAGTTTAGCCTGTCATCAAAAAGACCAAGATTTGTCATTGAGCTGACAATTTTTGTCACCAAAAGTAATGTCACAGAAATGTCTTGTCACCAAATTAACTTGGGACCTTTTAAAGACCATTTGCACAAAAAACCCAGCCATACATGTTATACATCCAAGAATCTTCTGTGGCAAAGGCCATGTTCCTAAGTCCTTATCTTACTTCTAGGTCACAAATGTAAGCCTACTAAATTGATGTTTAACACCATTACTGTGTGTAAAAAGTTTTAGTTCAACCGCAAACTCACCTCTGCACTTTGTTCATTCCAGATAGCAGTGCTAGCTTTTGCAGCCGTCATTTTTTATTGCTTGCTTTCTATTTAAACACTATTACTTTTTATTGTAACGCCAATAACTATTGAATAAATCAAACCGCCAATTATGCTGAATTATAAAAATTTAAAAGATGTATAACTTTCACCTTAAATTACAAATTTCACCAAGAATTCTTCGAGTTTACTTTGCTAGTTAATACTAGTCAATACTCGTGAGTAAAAAATAATGTGCGTATCGTATAGTTTAAATTTAGAAATAGGTATAACAAACACATTATATTGCAAATGATATTTATTGTTTAAGCAGAAAAACTGCTTTAAAATACATACTATTTTGTTGGAATATGCTATTGCTACTTAGTTATGTCACACGAACAATTTAACTGAATGTTTAAAAACGTAAATAATTTTCGTGAGATCTCTTTAAAATACAATTATATTTCTTGCCCGATCCAAAAATACTAATACTAATACAAAAAATATTTTGCATTAATATCAACTATTGTAATGTCGTAACAAAAAAATTCCGCGTTTAGAGATCAAATACTATAACTTAGGCCGCTACAATTAGAAACGTCTGCTTTTTTGAGGCATTTGATATTGGTGATTGTTTTTATAGTTTCATATATTAGGCTAATAACAAAGTTTTCTAGCACAAAAATCTAAAATCTTCCAAATACTTCGGCTGCTGACCTGCAAAATATTCGTAGAACTTTTAGTTGATTTAAAAGAAAATATTTTTATATTAGTATAACTGCCAATGATTCACAGCATATTTTTCATAAATAACTCAGGGTAAGCTAACAAATATTTTTATGCTTGAGCTTAATAAATTACTTTACTAATTACTTAAAATTTCAGAAAACATGTAAAACACTAAAATAGGAAAACATTTTTTATAAATTTAATCATTCAATCACATCAATGGTTCTTCTAATTTTGCAATCATGTTATTGTGATTGTTGAAAATCTTTTATTTAACTATTAAATTAAAAATATTAAATTACTCTATTAAATTTATTTAAATTACTCTAGTCTAGTATAGCAAATACAATATTCTAAAACATAAATTAGGTATCATTTATTCAAAAAATCATGCATTTTTATTTAAATATTATATATCATTAGTATTAGATAGTACTATTTACTTAGGTAAATGTATAAAATACATTATAATGCTTAGTATTATTTATATTCTTATCATTATCATTAGCAAAATTTTCATGAATTATACTTCTAGTAGTTTTTTATTCTATCTTGTGTTTAGTGCAGCTTGCAAAAATATTAAAGATATTTTTTGCATTGTATAATTGATTAAGCCCTTTTTATGCATAATTAATGGTATATATGGATGAAATGTATACCATTTAGCTTCACTAAATAATAATAATTTATTTTAGCTTCACTTGCAGCTTAAATTAATTGGTTTTGCTTATGCAGGTTGATGGTTAAGTAATTATTTCTCAAACTGAAAATATTTTATATTCATTTAATTATTGTCTTAGTTTATATTTTCCTAAGTTTTTAAGCATTATTGCCTTTTTAAAAAATATGTTTAAAATTAGAATCAAATTAAAGGATTTTAAGTAAGCAAAAAAACTTTGTTGCTTTTACAATCTTTAGAAATCAATATTAAATATTCGTTTTGCCACCTAGGCTTATTTAAAACATTCTTGTTCATTAATTCACTTTTAGAGACATTTTCCTTGAGAAGCACTACAAGCAAGTAATTCCTAAGTCTGTGTGTGATTATTTCTTTGAAGAAGTTACGAAGGTAATAGTATTTCATGAGTGCTGTTCTTTGGTATAATTTTGAGATTGATGTTTCTCAAAAAATAATTTTTCAATTTAGGCTTCTTTGCCAGAGAATGTGCCACCAGTGATTCAGACACCAAACCACATTCTGATGAGCATATATCGAGCCCAGATGCACTTTGTGGCCGTCTGCAAGTGCGAAGTTCCGCCGCTGTTTGTTATTGAGTTTCTGCACCGTCTGGCTGACATCATCAAGGATTATTTTGAAGAAGTGTCCGAGACCAGTATTAAAGACAATGTTGTTATAGTCTACGAGGTCTGTCGCATATTTTTATTGTTGCCATGTTTGATATTATTGAAACGTTGAAGTGATAGCTAAATCTATTTGTTTATTTTGTTGTTTGAAAGAATTAAATATTCACGGATCAAAATCTAGAAGGGAAGTCATTTTCCTGTGAATTTGATTCTACAGTCTGACGCCCCCTGAACCAACCTAATTCGGAATGTACCAAAAAAAACAACTGGAGATAGATTGATCAGCGAAACTGATCGATTGATTGTCTGAATAAAATCATTTGGACACCCGACCCTTCGAGCAGATGTACAGCCCACGGCACAGCCACAGCAAGCCTAAATTATCCCAGCTCTGGTACTGTTACCCGATCTCAGCTTGGTGGATTAAAGCAGTGCCGGGTTAAGTGCCTTGCTCAAGGGCAAGGGCACAAATTATCTCCCACTGGGGCTCGAATCCACAGCCTTCCGGTCACAATGCAGATGCCCTAGCCACTAGGCTACAACTCCTCGTTAGGTTGAATAAGATTTGCTGAAACTGCTACTGCAAGTCAGTGCCGCATGGGTCAAGTGAAACTCTTTCAATCCACAGTTGCTGGACGAGGTCCTTGACAACGGCTTCCCCCTTGCCACGGAGCCGAACATCCTCAAAGAGCTGATCAGGCCGCCGAACCTGCTTCGCAGCCTGGCCGACACCATGACGGGCCGCAACTCGACGGTGTCGGCCACCCTGCCTACCGGCCAGCTGTCCAACATTCCCTGGCGTCGGAGCGGCGTCAAGTACACCAACAACGAAGCCTATTTCGACATTGTTGAAGAACTGGACGCTATTGTTGACAAATCCGGCGGGTCAGTCTGCGCCGAGGTCAACGGCAGCATTGACTGCCTCATCAAGCTGTCTGGAGTGCCGGACCTGACCCTCAGCTTTGTCAACTCGCGTCTCATCGAGGACGCCAGCCTGCACCCGTGCGTTCGGCACAGAAGATTCGAGGCCGAACGGTTGCTTAGTTTTGTACCGCCAGACGGCGGCTTTCGTTTGATGGCCTACAAGGCCAGTTGCCATGGCAACCTGCCAGTGCCGCTCGATCTGCGTCACTCAATAAGCTTTAAACAGGCTGGTGAGTAGCAAATTAACTGTCTAAAATGGAGCTCGAAATTAATTGGGAAAGAATCTTCGAGTATAATTTATAGCACCTTCAAGGCTTTCTAAATCTTGCTTTTATTTATTTACGCATATGCATTTTCAATAAAATTTTTGCCTGCCTCAGAATCTTCTCTGAGAGTTGCCTCTCAGCCCTCCGTAAAATCACTGCTCTGAACCTCTTTTAACAAATGGCCTAATGGCCTTTAACAAACTCCTAAGTCTTAATAGCACCCTTTGACCACTCTCGCAGTAATTTCTAGGCTATCTTTTTTGAATCAAGGGTAAATAGTTATAGCAAATCAACCACTAGACTTGACTTCTTGACGCTCAATAGAATCAACCCCAGAATGACATAAAAAAAATTACCCCTAGACCTTGATTAGAAACGCCCCCAGACGTTCACGAAAAGATGTTCAGACCGGTCTTAAAATCTCCCCTCGACCACTTTTTTTCAACTGTCCTTCAACACTATGCTCGATGGTCATTAAACTCTTTAATAATGTCATCCGAGTTAAGCCACATCCACCTGTACTGCCCCAGGCGGTACCGCCGGCCGTCTCGAGCTGACTGTGATACCCCGGCCACCGTCGGGCCGGCAGCTAGAAGACCTGGCGCTAACTGTGCCGATGCCGCGAGCCGTGTCCGGCGTCAACCTGACGGCCAGCGTCGGCAAGTACTCGTACGACGCCGGCAGCCGGACGCTTGTATGGACAATTGGCCGGATTGATGCGCAGAAAAATGCGGCTTCGCCAAGCCTCAGTGGGACGGTGAGGCGTCTCAGAATTTTAATAAGCTAATTTTCTTAGCAAAGTGAATCGAACTCAGGACCTCCCGGTCTCAAGTTGAAGCTCCGAATGCTATAGCGATTGCAAGAAATATTTCACCGACATCCCACCTCACAGTTGGCCATCCAATCCGGCTCCCCTGTGCCAGACTGCCGACCCAGCATCCTAGTGAGCTTCAGCATCACAGGCTGGACTATCTCCGGCCTGAAAGTCAACCGTCTGGATTTGCACGGCGAGGTTGGTGCTCTAATTGTTCTGTCTATTAAATTATGGATTCATATTAGCAAAAACTGCTTGCTGACTAACAGTTGGTGTTGTCACACTCGCTCGCAGAGCAAACCGGTTCTGCATCAGAAAACTTCGGTATTTTCCTACCATTTTTGGCTAAATTCTTACTTTGTTTTAATCAAAAAAGAGTTCTTAATATCTAAAACCCTTTTTATGGTTGTCAGTTTTTCTTCTTATAGTTACGGTATTGTTTTTTTATTAATTTGACTCTCTCCTAAGGTTTGCTGTCCAAATATTTGACTTATAAGCCCTGAAATTACCAGTGTAACTAATTTGTATTTGGAATCTAACTGAGGTTTCTATTGGCAACACACACACACACGGCTAAGTTTATATTCGGCGAAATAGTTAAGAGCATCACGTGACAGGGAAAAATTCTATAATTAACGACTTAGTTGTTTGCAGTTGCTAATAGAAACGGCGGAGTGATTCTTAATGTTCACTTAATAACCCATACGTACGTCACTAACAGGCTGTGCGGATTAACAGACCGATTTTGCATTTGATTCCAAGCCATTTAGAGCTATCTAATAATGAATTTAACTTTCTTTTAGCTATGGGATTTTAATAATAATATTTCCTGTTAATTATTGCATGCATTGGTTTCTGTTCAAAATGTTTATTTACGCGGGTGTTTTTGTTGACAGTTGTCTCTGAATGAAGTGCTTTGGGATTTAATAAGATTCTATAATTATTCGAGTAATATTAGTTGAATTGCAAATATACATGTTATTTTTCCGAGTCGGGTAGACTTATTTAAAAAATGCTAATTCAATCAAAATACTATCTGATTTATCAATCTAAGTTGCTATGGAAACAATGCTAACAATTCGGCCTTGCTACATTGCAGAAATACAAGCCGTTCAAGGGCGTCAAATACGTGACCAAAGCTGGTAAGCTGGAATTTCGCACTTGAACGCCAGCAGAAGTTTCATCCGACCGAGGCTTGTTCGGACTGCTAAATAATAAGCTACAAGTAAATTTTATGTTGGCTAAACATAGTATTTTTCTTTCAATTTGAGCAATTTTTGAGCGGTATATCAATTATAATCTAGTCGGTTTTTTATTTAAAATCTGATGTTTGTCTTGATTAATTTTTATTTTCCATCTGTTGTTGATTGTTGTCGGTGCTAAAAATATGTATTCAATGGATAAGTCTTAATAGCTAATTACTGTGCACTTTCCGTCTATTGTCCTTCCTGCGTTTTCATTTTTGCTTTAACCATTCCTCGAGCTTGCTTTCTGGTGATTGGAAATCGCTAAAAATTATGTTTATTCATGTTTGCTTTTGTCAGCATTGCTATCTGTAAGCGCGTTCCGTCTTTACTGCTTTATTTTTTTCGTCGATTGTCTTCTTTTATTGCAACCAGCTGTTTTTTCTCTTTTTTGTGCGTGATATTCTATCATATTTTCCAATCACTGTTGTGACACTGTCCATGCAGACCAAATAAATTTTATCTTTATTTGTTTGTCTCTGCTGGCCAAGCAAAGCTTTTTTTTATTTGTTGACAATGCAATAACAAATCGGCCCGTGCGCGTGAGCTTAGTTTTTCCTTACTTTTACGGTAGTTGAGTCAGGCTTGAACTGACAAGGGCTGTAGAAGGAGGCTCTGGTGTCGTGTATTAGTACCTCTTCCAGAGCCAGATTTGGTCATTCGATGGCACATCCTCAAGGTCGAAAGTTCAATTTCTGGTTTTTACTATTTTGGCGGGGTAGGGTTTTGCGTAAGTTAATTCACACTGTAAGCGCAAATGATCGATGAACGTGTCTGTTGTTTTCAGTTACACGATAAAATTTAATTCGAAAAATAGATCAGCTGACTTTCGATTGATTGGCTCACGCTTTAGGTACGTATTTGATTCATTGAGGAGTTGTAGCCTAGTGGCTAGGGCGCCTGCCTCATGACCGGAAGGTCGTGGGTTCGAGTCCTGGCCCTAGGAGACAATTTGTGCCCTTGAGCAAGGCACTCAATCCAGCATTGTGTCAGTCTACCCAGCTGAGATCGGGTACCAGTTTGAGCTGGGTAAATTTAGTGTGGGTGTTGCGGCCCCTCCAGCCCGTCAGGCTGAAAGCTGTACACAGCTCTCGGATGCGCCGCGCAACTAGCTGCGGCTGTTCCATGGGCTTTACATCTGATCGAAAGGTCGGGTATCTAAATTGATTTTTTATTATTGTTGATTCATGTACCATATCTAGATTTACAGATAATATGCTATTCTTACTACTATTCTACTCTTATAGGTAGAGCAATTCGAGTAATAAAGATTTGCTTGTTACGATTAACATACGAGTGCTTCACTAAGTTCAAAAGCATTATTTCCTGGAAGACGGATCGGACGGTATCAGGGTTTGCGGTCTGCACTAGGGCAGTGACCGTGTTTTCAGAATTATGCGACTCACACGATATCATATGCATGTACTCGTAGTTGCATCAACATAGTTTTTGTGCCGAGTGTATTAGCAATTAGCCTTATGTCATCAGCTGGCATCATCAGTTTACAATGTGATGCATCGGACCAGGCAGTTGATACAGGCGACGCCGCATTTGTTGAGGCTGATGTTTTTGTTTCTCTCGCGGAAACAGGTCACCAGTATAGGGAGCCGGCATTCCAATTTCCACGGAGTCGTTCTTCCTTCTGCTCGTACGAACAGAGGCGGGTCAGCTCGCATGTAAATTTAAGTGATGTGCTGCTGAATTCTATTGTTCTGGGGCAGTTTTATGGAGACTGACTGTTGCTGCATGGCATCGGCCATCTTGAACTTTTATGCAGCAGCTGCGAGGTGTTCTGCCTCACGCCTCAGCGAAAGCCACCGAGCGAAGTGCATCCGCTGTGGAGAACCGGGCCACCGGACTTGCGAGGCAGCTCGAGGCAAAACGTGCAAGAACTGCAACAAGGTCGGCGACCTGGCGAAGGCATGCCTGTCCAAGCCCGGCAGCTCCAGAAAGGTGCACGCCATCGCAGATGAGCAGCAAGCCGAGCAGCAGCGAGAAAGCGACAGCAGCTGCGAGGTGTTCTGCTACACGCCTCAGCGAAAGCGACTGCCGCTCGTCAAAGCAGACGTCAACGGCCACGCCACGGAGCTGCTCATCGACAGCGGCGCCAGCTGCAATCTGATGGACTCCAGGACCTTCAACGCCATCGGAGGCAAGGCAGACGACCTCCGTGAGTCAAAGCAGCGAGTTTTTCCGTTCGGCTCCAACAAGCCGCTCACCACAGTAGGCAAGGCCACGCTCCATACAGCCGTCTACGACGTCAGCACCAGCATCAGCTACATCATCGTCAAGGAGACTGGCACGACGATCATCGGCCGTGAGACCAGCGAGGAGCTGGGAATCCTGCGCATCGGACCCAGCAGCCGCAGCGTATGTCACCTGAAGGACTCCGGCGAGCTCCAGGGGTCTCTCAGAACTGCTCTGGCGGTGGCGGCGCCGGAGGCAGATGACCAGGCAATGCCAGAGCAGGAGCGCGGGATAGACGGGATCGGCTGCGTCAAAGGCGTCGAAGTCGGCATTCAGCTGCGCGAAGGAGCCACGCCGGTCTGCCACCCACCAAGCCGCATCCCGGTGCACCTGAGGGAGGCGGCGCAACGCGAGCTCGACGAGCAGCTGCAGGCCGGCATCATCGAGAAGGTGACCAGACCGTCCGAATGGGTGTCGCGAATCGTTGTGGTCCTGAAGTCCCAGCCCGGCCAAGTGCGCATCACCAGGACCTGCGCGACGTAAACAAGTTCGTGGTGCCCGAGAAGCAGCCGATACCCACCTTCGAGGAGGTCACCGATGAAATGGCGGGTGCGCGCTACTTCTCTGAGCTGGACGTCAACAAGGCCTTCCACCAGATTCGAGTTCGAAAAGAATCGCGTCACCTCGGCGCGATCCTGTGCCAGCAGCAACCAGACGGCAGCCTGAGGCCGATCGCCTACGCGAGCCGCGCACTGACTCGCAGACGGAGAGAGAGGCCCTCGCCGTCAAGTTCGGCTGCCTGCGCTTTCGCCACTACCTCAGCGGCTCGTCAGGCTTCCGGGTTATCACGGATCACAAGCCCCTGGTGCACCTGTTCAAGCCGGGGTCCCGCCCGCCGCCGAGAGTCGAGCGCATGACGCTGAGCATCCAGGACCTGGTGTTCGAAACGGCGTACAGGCCGGGCCCCGCCAACCCGAGCGATGTCCTCAGCCGGCAGCCCGGCCCGACACCAGCAGCCGTCAGCGTGAGCGAGGCCAGAGACACCCACTACATCAACAGCATCGCCGAGGACGCGACCCCGAAGGGACTGTCACTGCAGCAGTTCAGGGAGGCGACAGCGAGAGACGGAGCCGTGCAGGCGGCCATCTCCGCCCTCCGAGGAGGCGACTGGGACCTCCGAGACGCCACGCTTCGGTCGCTGCACGCAGTCAAGCAGGAGCTGTCCGTGGCTGACGGAGTTCTGCTGAGGGCCCAGCGCATCGTCGTCCCCGAGGCTCTGCGGCAAAGCGTGCTGCGGCTCGCCCATCAAGGTCACCAGGGCGAAAAAAAGACCCAGGCGAGGCTCTCGGCGAAGGTCTGGTGGCCCGGCATGTCAGGACAAGCGCAGCGGATGTGCAGCACCTGCCTGCCGTGCCAAGCTGCGAGTCATCAAGCGGAGGTTCCGGCAGCACAGCTGCAAGCCACGCCACTGCCGCCATGCGCCTGGCACACGCTCGGCATCGACTTCACCGGACCGGTGCAGAACCGCCACCTGCTGGTCTTAGTGGACCACTTCTCTCGCTACCCGATCGTAATCAGCATGTCATCAATGTCGGCCGAGGCCGTCACCAAGCAGTTGCGGAAGCTCTTCGCGACATTCGGCAGGCCAGCGCAGCTCGTTTCAGACAACGGGCCTCCGTTCAGCTCGCAAGCCTTCCGCAGCTTCCTCAGCAGCAACGGCGTTCAGCACCGCCTCATCACTCCGTACCATCCGGAAGCAAACGGAGTCACCGAGCGCATCAACCGCTCCATCAACAAGATCGTCTGCATTGCGAGCGTCGAGAAAGCTGACTGGCGAGCCGCCCTCGAAGACTGGCTGGAGGCCTACCGCAACACCCCTCACACGAGCACCGGAGCGGCCCCGTCGCAGCTGATGTTCCAGCGGCAGGTGCAGGACTGCATCCCAAGCGTGCAGCAGCGCATCCGGAGGCCGCGCAACTTGGCCGCGGTCAGGGCCCGCGACAACACCGCCAAGCAGCGGATGACGCGCTACGCCGACGACCGCTGGAGGACCGCCAGCGACGGCATCGGGGCCGGCGACTCGGTGCTGCGCAGGCCTGGGCTTCGAGCCCGAGGCCTGGGTCGTCACCGAGGTGAAAGGCGACTCCCTAATCCTGCGCAGAGGACGCGAGTCCTGCATGCGTCACGTCGCGGACCTCAAGCGCCTGCCGGCGGCCGACCCACTGCTGCCGCCTACGCCACCTCCGATCGACGGCAGCCCTAAGTCACCCGAGGCTATCGCGCGGCGAGCTCACCCGCGGGCGTGCAAGGGCCGACCAAGAACTGTGAATTAATGACTGTTAATGTTAGACTTTTGAATTCACGGACTGTCTGAATTAGCCAGCTATCGCTGAATTTGCTCACTTTGTCGGTTGCGTTCCGCTCCGATCAAATTCATTTTCTGGTTTCACTTTCCTCCCAGTCTGCTACCCATTTTTTTGTAAGGTGACCCTCGTGGCCTCGAACTTTATTGTTTTACCATTTGTATTTTCAAATGATTTAATTCGGTTTCACTTGATCCTCATATCGCTGGTACCATCAGCAACATCCATTTGTATTTTTCCTTTGTTTTATTCTCCCAATTTTAATCCGCTCGGGGAAGGATGTAGGCCGTCTCGGCGCCGTGCGCTCAGTTCTCAGCCCACTGCTCTCTCTCCCCGATGCCAATCAAATTGCGTCTACCTTTCGCACCTTCATGCATCGCGTACCCCCACCCCCAATAATGATCGTACTCAAATAAATACATAAGCATTCATGCTAGGCTGCGTACGGCCTAAGCGTTCGTCACTGCAAACCACAAGTCAGACTTTACATGTCTGTCTGCATGTGTGTCTGTCTGTGTGTCTGTCTTGTCTTTCTGTCTGTCTGTCTGTTATCTGTCTGTCTTGTCTGTCTGCTGTCTGTCTGTCTGCCTGTGTGTCTGTCTGTGTGTCTGTCTTGTCTGTCTTTCTGTCTGTCTGTCTGTCTGTCTGTCTGTCTGTCTGTTGTCTGTCTGTCTGTCTGTTGTCTGTCTGTGTGTCTGTCTTGTCTGTCTTTCTGTCTGTCTGTCTGTCTTGTCTGTCTGTCTGCCTGTGTGTCTGTCTTGTCTGTCTTTCTGTCTGTCTGTCTGTCTGTCTGTCTGTCTGTCTGTCTGTTGTCTGTCTGTCTGTCTGTTGTCTGTCTGTGTGTCTGTCTTGTCTGTCTTTCTGTGTGTCTGTCTGTCTGCCTGTGTGTCTGTCTGTGTGTCTGTCTTGTCTGTCTTTCTGTCTGTCTCTGTCTGTCTGTCTGTCTGTCTGTCTGTCTGTCTGCCTGCCTGCCTGCCTGTCTGTCTGTCTGTCTGTCTGTCTGTCTGTCTGTCTGTCTGTCTGTCTGTCTGTCTGTCTGTCTGTCGGTCTGTCTGTCTGTCTGTTTATGAGCAGAAAGACTCAAATCCGATCGTAACTTTCTTTAATCCTTCCTCACAAAATCCTTCAGCATGAGCTCTTTTCCAGTTTTTCATATGAAATGAAAAACGTTTGCAGAGGCAGGAGAACTCCTGGGACTCAATGCAAATCGAAGTCTAATAAACAAAATTCACCAGGAACCAAGCCTTAAAAATTACAAAATTTTAACAGCATAAGATAAACTTTAATAACTCCGCTGGTCAAAAAACTTGTTTCAAATAGACAAATGTAATTATACTTTTGCAGCCCCTGGCCAGCTACAAGCGCTTGATATATTATTTTACTTGCCGTAAAAATCAACGAAATAAAAGCGTATGCATTCGAGCAATCAGTCTCGCATTCAGCTTCCCTGTGGGGAAAAATTCCCATTAGTATGTATTAAATATCCCGAAAATTACCCACGCTTTCAGAGAGTCATTGGACAACGACGAAATACGAAAGGCCTAAAACTCCAAACGGCGAAGTAAAGTAAGCATAATAATATACAAAGTACTTGCTGAACTTAAATAAGAAGCATTTAGCCTGCCATTAACGCGTAAACTTATGTAAGAACAATAAGGCACAGCAGTCTTCTTATTGTTGCTGAGGGAAATTTTTATTATAATAGCATTGTGGATTTGGGAGGCTGCACAGTTTGATGAAAGAATTCTGAGTTCGAGTTTCGCAGTAGAAACAGTAAAAATTGTTCAACAAATTACACAATCACAAGTTCTACTCTCAGTAGCGTAGGCAGTGCGCAGCAGACTCAGTTGGCCAAATAGATCACCTGGTGACGCTCCATCAGCTCGATGTCGCGCTCCAGCTGCTTCATCTCGCTCTCAATTCGCTCTTTGCGGTTCTTCTTAGGCACAGTGTCGGTCATGACGCTCAGCGACTGGTACTGGTGGTGCAGCTCCTCCCAGTTCTTCTTCAGGCCGAACACGATGGCCTGCCGCTCCTCCTCAGTCAGCTGCTGCATTGCGCCGCGCTGCTGCATCTCCTTCACGTAGTTGTCGTATTCCTCCTGGGCGCGTCTGATCTCTTCCGCTCGTTTTTTGAGATACTCCGGCACCTCGCCGTAGTCTTTGCGGTTCCGGTAGACCGGCTCTAGGCCGCTCGGGTCCAGGGGGAACTTGTCGCCTTTGCGCGTGTCAACCAGATTCTTCTCCGGCTTCTTGGCCACGGACAGGATGTTCTCAACGGCGTTCTGGGCGATGAAGTTCTTCTTGGTCTTGATGCCCATCACCGGCGGCGCTTCGTTGGCCTTCGGCACAGGCGGCCGGCGTGGCTGACTCGAGCGGTCGTGCTCTTTCGGGTCAACAGAGACTGGAGGGGAAGGCATGGAAGAGTGGCAGGTCGCTTGTTTTTTCTTTAATCTTTTATCCCTAATCTTTCCCAAACGATAATAAATTTGGTAAAGTTGTCTAAATTATTGACAAGCTGAGTCACTCACCAGCAGGCGGCTTCGTCTCCCTGGTGTGCTTTTTAAGAAATTCATTCGGCTGCGCCAACGGCACGCGGGCCTCTCCCATGGTCCTGTGAGTGAATTTGTTGGCTCCGTGCTCATCCTTTACCGTTGACTTGAATTTTGACTCGTGCCTGCGAATTGCAAAGTAAATTTACTTAATATATTTTTAGAGAAATAAAGAATGAAGCTAACTTAATACCTAGCTCGTAAACTTTTGTAAAACATTTACAATGTACATTCTTAACGCTTTAATAATTCAATGCCACGTAAAAAATGGGATCATAAAGCTATCTGATTTGATTTCTTCCATTTCTTAACTATATTATGACGTTTTTACTAGCTATTGCCTCAGTTTGCGAATACATGCACACACTAGTTTAATTATAAAATATGAATGTCACTTATTATTAAATTTATACCGACTTCCTACTCTCCTGACCATTTTCCAAGTAGGAAAAATTTGTCTGTAACTTTTAAAGTGCAAGCTTCAGCTTCATTGCTGATAATTTTATGCCTATAAATAGTATTATATAAATGTGAACCAAGTTACTTTGTGTGAGGCTTTTTTTTAATTTACAACTTTTTTGATCCATTGAGTTCTATAACAATAGTAGTAAAACAGGTTAAATGAATTCATCGAAAATTAACAATAAACTGAAAAACTTTTGTGCCTGTTTTATATTCATTTATAAGAATGATTACAATGATTATTTCTTTCAATTTTGAGACCGATAAATTTTTCTTTCTTCTCCCTTTCTGTGAGTATTAACCCTTTCTGTGCATATTAAACAATTCTAGAATAATGTTTTAACTGAGCCTGGCTGAAGTTCAGACACAATATATTTGTTATCAGTCAGCTCTCTTAGTTAAAAAAATGGTTAATGGCAATTAATTATATGGTAAATATTTTTTTAAATAACAAAGGGACGATGAAGTAATAGAGATACTTTTCTTTTCCTTTGATAAAATTCCTTCTAGACGTACGCAAAAAATGCAATTGGCTAAAAATTGATTATAACTACGAAACTCTTTAATTAGTAGCAAAAAATACGACAAAGACATACTTTGGTGGCCTTGCAACTGCTGCTTCTTGACGTGGAATTAGGTTGTAAATGTTTTCTGTGTGACTCATTTTTTATTGCCTTTCAAGCTTGATGTACCAAAAATCCGTTTAAACTATAAAATAATTTGCGTTCGTTTTCTAGCTTGAAACAATTTAAAACTGCTTTCACATTGCCTAGGCACCAGACAGTTTATTTTTTGCTAATAATAGAATAACATGCCTCAATAAATATTTCTTTTACAACATTTTCTCAGGTTAAGATGTTCAAGAAAATATTGTTTTGTTTACTTTAAAACGCTTTTTGTTTAAGTTGAAATTCGTTTCAAATGTAGATATTTTTCATTTCACGGGTTCTGGCTTTTTAATTGTCCCTGAAGTATACAAGATAGGTAAATTTATAATTTTTTTAAATTAAAGGGAAAATTTTATATAATAATTTTTTAGTTAGAAAAGGGAAATTGTAGACAATATATCTCTGTCTCTTAGTTTTTAACCGCAAGGATGCCACTCTCCTTAAATACCCTTGTTTAGTGATTTGAGCGAGGGGCTGAATTTATAAAACGATCAGATGTTTAATTTCGATACTTAGCGTTAAATTTACATGCCCTGCACAATTACTACTACCACATTATTTATCTGCGTATCCGCTTCAATTGTTAAAATATATCATTTTGCGAATTAAATATTCTATATTCAAGTGACTCAAAATAACTTGTAAGCATACTGTAGCATGGTTTTAATGCACAGCAAGCAGCAAAAATATTTCATTGTAGCCAGGCTCGATTTGGCTTTACGAAAAAATGGTGAATAAAAAGAACTTAATTTAACGAAGACCGGTTTTTAACGAAGCTTTACTTTGTGTGCCACAAAAATTTCGAGTAGCTGCTCAATCCAACACTGAATATTTACATTGTGAAATTGTGCTGTTCATTTTCTTATTTATTTATTTATTTATTTATAATTTGGTGTGTTTTTTCCTTTGCTTTCGCATCGCGTAGCTTTAAAAAATTGGCTATCATGGTGATGCACATGTAGATTCGAAACATACAATGGAAATTACCTGCGTGTATCAAGTTGCCAGGCCTAATAATCGATCATGTTATCTAGCTCGTATGTCTACTCGGTTTACTTTACACCGAGTACTTATTTGGACATGACTTCTCTGCCTTCCAACGACGACAGCGGTGACCCGTTGGCCAGCGCCGACCAGAGTTCTGTCGGGCTACTATTTCTATGACTTCACCCTGCTTGCTCATGACGGCCACTGACAGCTGGACCGACTGATGATCAATATTGTGAGAGACCTTTCGTGATCTAGCTTCGGCCTGTTGGTAAGCACACAGGAGACCTAGCTTTTTGCTCTAGATGACAACATCGAAGATGGAATTGAAGTTCACCGAATTGATATGTCATCGACAATCTTCGTCTACCTGCAGTCCTAGACAATGTTTTTACTGACATTCACAAATAGAGATTGCCCAGTTGTCAAGTTAGAGTACTGCATGAATCGGTATCTTGTGTCGTTGTTGTTGTTGTTGTTGTTGTTTATTAGAAAACATATTTCGACCACTGCATGTTCATTGCACAATCTTAATGATGGTTCCAATTTCTAATATTTTTTGCATTTTCTGAACAAGCAGCATGTTAATTAATTGCGTCGCGCCCTCCCACCCCAAAAGAAAAAATAATAACAATGGCACAGAGCGCCACGCATTTATTGATGCAGTCGAGTCAGCAATTTGATCCCCTTTATTAAAATTTACCCTTTTGATTTCCACAGCGCAATAGTTGAGACTTGGTGACAGTGAAAGATCAAGCTAAAAAATGTCTCTTTCAAAGCAAGCCTTGCCAATCCCCTCTGACATCCGAAACTTTCAAAGGCCCCCGACGCAGCCAATTCGGCGTCTTCGCAGTCTCGAGGCTGCTTTCACTTTGCTGAAAAAAATCCTGCGTGTTGCATGCCCGCTTGTGTTCCCACGCGCCCTAATCATCAGATCTCCATCCTTGGCAATCTTAGGAAGCTGCGTGAGTTGCCGCTTCCAAACTCCCGGCTTGCCTCATCATCTTATCCCATTACTTGGCTACCTTTTTTACTTCTACAGAAAGCAGACCATGCGCTTTTTCTTGCTCCCCAACCAGGCTTTTTTCTTCATCTCAATTCCCGCCAAGAAGGGCTTAATTATGCGCTTTGGCGGCTAAAAGCCTCTTAAAAAAACGCGACGACTCTCTTCTTCCTCTGAAGTTTTCCGCCATAACCTTTCTCTCCGCTGTCTTCTCAATGCCCGCCGGTCCCCGTCTCGCATCCCCAAGCCCTCCGGTCCGAGTCCCATCCGGGTTGAGTAGCGCCAAGCCGTCTCCACTCCCATTGGTCGAATCCTCGAGCCAGTCGGATCCCGCGCGCGCCCACCGAACGGGGATTCTGGAGTTGAGTCGGCATTTTTATAGCCGGCCCTTGGCCGGGGCGTGGGGCTACTCGACAAAAAAATCTTTGAGCCAGTTGGAAAATCTTCCCATTTCCTGACGGCAAGTCCGCGCGCCGGCTTTCAATGGCTTTCAATGCAACGGCTGACAGTCAGATCATCCAGAGCGGCGGCGGCTACTTGCCGCCGGGGCCTCCGCCGCCTCCGTCGCCTCAGCAGCGGCAGGCGCACCAATTGCACGGGCCGCAGCATCCGCAGCAGCAGCAGCATCCAGCTTCATCGTCGCATCTGCATCCGTCATCCTCCCACGTGCACCACCCGGCGGCGCCTCCTCCGCCGGCGGCGGCGTTTTTCTGGCCGCTGAGCTACCCGGCCGCCTACCATCACCCGGCCGCGCCCGACCTGGAGAATTTCTATCGGTTCGGCTATCCCGGAGCTCTGCAGATGGGCGGCGGCGACGCCAGGAAGTCGGCAGAGATGCCGATTGACGCGTCAGCCTCGGCCAGCGGCGGATTCGGCGGGTTCGCCAGTCAGGCCGGCAGCCAGCACCAGCACCAGCACCAGCAGCTGCAGCAGCAGCAGCAACAGCCAATCCTGGCTGCTCAGAAGGCCGTCCCTGGCGGCAACGGTTGCAATAACAACGACGAGGTCGGCGACAACTGCGGCGGCGATGAGGGCGACTGCGACGGTGGCGAAGCTGACATTGGCGACTGCAGCGACAGCAGCGGCGTCGGCGGGGGCGGCGGTGGCCCCGTAGTCGACGGACCGCCGTTTCGCGGCTTCAAATGCAAGATTTGCCACCAGGTGAGTCGGCAATTTGGGTGCGCCTTGGTTGGCATTGCGACCAACTGGTCCCTCAACTACAGAAAGCATTGAGTTTAAAGATTAAAAAACTTTTAAAAAAACGCTTGACTAAACTGAGCATTGGGAGAAAGTCTAAATTACCATATTTAAGCATTCTATTTCCGATTCCCATAAAAAATAGTTAACGAAATCAACCTGTTGAGAACAAATGATTTGTTGAAGTCCAGATGGAAAGGCCTTATTGACGCAGGTGTCCTGTTTAAAGCAGCAAGAATTTCAGGCAAAGAGGGGGACTGATCTGCAGACTCAGAGATACAAGCGGATTCAATCATGCGGCAATTGTATACGGCAGCGCGTCACGCCTTGCCGATCAGCGAGCACTGCTGAGTAGATAATACTGTAGTTATGATGGCGCTGACAGCTCGCGCTTAACTCCGCGGCGCGGGGAGCGTCAATATTACATTCTCTAAAAATTTTTGAGTTCTCAATCAATGAACGGCACTGCTTGCAGAAGTGGAGCTGACTGTTGATTTTAGTTGTTGCTGCGGGGCTTCCATTTTCATTCACATCACGGCAGCCCCCGGTATTTGTCAGAGCTGCTGCATCCATGATCCGAGCGCTTGGGCTTGTCAATCATGAGGCGCACCAGCCGTGCGTGAAAATTTACCCGAGCGGGAAACTACGCTGCGCAATACCGTTCGTGCTAGCGCGTATTTTGTAAATCAAAATGAAATCTGTGCAGGATTTCAAATTTGCAATAGTTGCTTATTAGCTTAGTAATTCATTATATATTGATTAACCAAAATGGTTGATTTAAACCATTTTTTATGCAAACTTCTTGAGCGATAAAATTTTTCGAGGTTTTAAATTTCATTACTATAGTTAAAGATTCGGGGTCCAGGGTCGCTTGAGCAACCCTAAACTTCACAACTCCTAGAATGCTAGAAACCCTACCCTGCGATAGCATCCTTGTATTAGGTGTGAAGTTTAGGGTTTGTGAAATTTAGAGTTTGTGAAAGCGGCCCAAAGTTTTCTATAGTAGATGCTTTTCAAGCCTTGCAAGTCTTTAAAGATCTGGGTTTTTAAATCCAGAGCTGTGAATTTTTATATTGGTTGTCAAGTTTTTCGTTTGAGGACCTTAAAGCATTGGGGATAAGTTTTTGAGGACAAGCAGATGGCCTTCAGATCCTAAGCTCATCCTATAGTTTCTTAAACGTGAGTTCATTATGTTAGCGATATTGGCTATAAAAATTCTTTGTTTTAAATTAGGACTCAATTTTGCATTACAACCTGGACAGTCTATGATAACCGAATGAGCAGCTGCCTGTCATCGCGATGCTTTCAGACAGGTTCAGAGCCTACTTACAGGACAGGACAGCTATAGGGACCAAATACCCCAGACAGAGCAGTACAAAGTCCTGGTCTCACCGCCGTTTGATTGACAAGAAGAGATGCGTGTGCGCCCGCTCTCCCAGGCGGGTCTTTTCTCGACTCATCGAGATCCTTTGTCTGATAGATGCAAGCAAATACTATGCTTAATAGTAGGGGTAGCCAAAATGTTTATATTTATTCCTATAAACATTAGTTTCTTTCTACAATTGATCCTACTCTTCCTCCCTACAGAAAATGCCCCAACTCTGCGGATTTTCTTCATCAATATAAATCCCCAAAGAGGGGGCGCTGTCGGTGCGTCTCAAAGAGAATCCCAGGCTGACTATTGCAGAGAATCCAGAAATGAAGAGAGAGATAGAGATAGAGAGAGGAAGAGAAATGGCTAACAGGGGGGCAGGTCCGGGGGGCTTTGTTGCCATCCTCCTGCTATGCTAACAGCAATCACCACAAGCAGTTGAATAAGTATCGCTCAGACTCTGTCTATTCTCTGCATCCATCTCTCTTAAAATTTTCAAGTGCCGCCGCCATAGCTGCCACTCATTTGGCCGTCTGCAAAACGCTTCTAATATTCAGTTGCCTCAGCGTCTGTCTCTGCATTCTCGTTAAATTCTCCTGAAATAGCGTGGATCCAACTAGCTACTTCACCCCAACCCCTCTTACCCTACTCTGAGAGCTATCTCTGTTCAGTCATCCCGTTTTCCTGCCGTGTTGCTGGGCAGGAGGCTTGTCAGCATAGTCGGTCTTTCCCTCTTATATATATTTGTTTTATCAAATAGTAAACACAGAAAACAAGCTGTTTGTCAGTTTGTTAATAATTTTTTTTTGAAATTTTCAGTAGCTTTTTAAAATCTTAATCAATAAGAAGGAAGGGGGCATTGTTCGTTGTTTGCAAGTAGGTATTTAGTGCTTGTTTGTCATCAATGCATTTATTTGTTTAATGTGACAGCTTGAAATCTTATGTAGCTTGTAATTAGAATGCAGGAAGAAGCGCTTTTTATGACTGAGTTTCAAACTACTTGGTAGCTCGTACTTTAGTGTACCTTGGACTATTGGGATTCGGGATTTTAATCTCTAGTGCTCTCCGCCGCTTCTTTTTCGCTCCATTGCGCTGCATGCCTGTATTGAGTGATCCCCTGTACATTTTATGAATCGAAAATTTAATAAACTTGGCACCCTGTCATTCATGCACCGCTCTTTGCTTTTTGAGGTCAATCATACAAGAGACTGAAAAAACTTACCGAGAATAACTTTTTTCGCTGACAAAACCGTCCTCAGATTCAAGATAACCAAGAGCTTATCTAGCTAATTTGTATTTTATTAGCAATACGCTCGTAAACCTCGCCAATAAATGCGATCCCATGACTGATTGATATCTATTATTTGCTCAAGCAAGACTGTCCCAATTTCTGTGACACAGGGCAACCCGTTATTAGATGAATAGGGCAATGGCAAAGCCTCCCCCCCTCCGCAAGCACGCAGCCAAAGCCAAACCCACAGATGTGACGGGCCGATCTCCCCTGCCTCTATGGGCTTGTAAATCACATTGACGCAGGCACAATGACTATAGGGGACTGTTGAAGGACTCCCAAAACGCTCCTCAGGGCCTTTGGTTGTTGTTGAGCGGGTGCTCTGGGCTATTATGCAGACAGGGAGTCCAGGGGGAGCTAAGTCTGTGTTTTTTTGTCAGTGCGAACAATGCGAACTGCATCGGTTAGAGCCCGAAAGTGGATGGCTGTGCAATAATGGGGGCTCGAGGGAGGATTGTTGAGCCCCGAGGGGATATCATTGATTGAGAGGAAGAGAGAGGGTGAAGGGAGGCGATGCAGACTCCTGTGCTGTCTTCTCCCCAGTTTATCTGTGTAATTCTTTGGCCAGATTGAGTTCACGGATCGGTGGGCTCTGTGTTTTGCTAATAGTTTATTATTATTTTCTCGAAAACCCTGTCAAAATCACGGATATTGATAAATACAGAAACACAGGCCGAGGTGACCCAGATGAAGGAGGGGCAGACAGAGGGAGTCTGCATTAATAGGCGATCCCTGATCTATGTACCTTTTCCCCTAGAGATTTTTCCATAGATTAGGTACTGATTGGGGAAGTGCTGGTTGTCAAGGTGTCCCTGCTGGTTATTTTCCCTAGCTTGGGAGCCATCAATAATCGCTTAATCCATTTAATTTGATTTCTTCATTCATTCACAGATTAGCAATCCATTCTACATACACACTTTTAGACTTGATTTAAAAAAAAGAATAATATAAATGAGTATAGATGCACGCGGGATATTTAAATGCAGCTATACCAGACAAGCCATACTAGACTACCACTTGTAATAGCCAATTTTGTTCCCCCCATTCGGCCCCCATTCGAACAAGGAATCCCTGCTGAAAAGAGGACTTTGCCGTGAAATCCCGCCCAGCTAAAAAACTCAGCCACAACGAGTAGCCCGCACGGGCCAGTGTGCCTTCTTCCCCACTCCTTATTCCCCGATTCACCCCAAGCATCTCAGAAGCCGCAGCAGCAGCAGCTTCCCACGCAAATATACTTGCTAACTTGATGAAGCCACTGGGAGCCACCAGCCGCAGCCTCCCCCCTCTTTGTCATCTTGTTCTTCTTCTCTCTCAGCTTGCAAAAAACTGGGAGCCCTCTCAGCGCAGCCGCACCCAGCCAGTAACGGCACCCCGCAGCCTTTCACAGCGAGTCTCATTAGTGATCCCCGGTCTCCTGCCAGCGGCTAGCCCGGCATCTGAATATCCCCTCAGTCACTGAGACCTGTTCCAGCCCTCCACTTGTAAGAAACAGACTCCACTCTTTGCGCTGCGGCGGCGCGGCAGTTTGGCCCGCAAATCGATAACAGTTCACCTGCGCCTCTTCCCGCTCCTTCATCTACCCACCCACCCCCCGCTCTCTCTGCTTGGGAGTTTCTTTGCGAAAATTTCCCCGGCACCTTGCGGCTCCAGCTTCTTCTCCGCACGCGGCCTCAACTGAACGCGCGCTGGAACTCGGCTGGGTGGGATTTGAGTTGGAAGAAAAAAATAGGGAAAAATCCCTGGCCGCCGCATGCAGCTAATTAGCTCTGGCAGTTTTGGTTCGACTTTTTTCCTTGAAAGTCCTCAGCTCAGCTCTGACGTTTATAATTAATACAAATTAATAATAACTGAGTGAAATTCTCACTGTGCTAGGACAAATAGATTCAATATCACTTGGATTGACACTTTTAGAGGCTACCTTGATCCACTTTGGACCCGTGTGTGCGTGTTTGTTCATAATATATTATTTTGCTTGAAGCTGCCTCGCTTTTGTCTTTGTCTTTGTCTTTGTACACGCGCATGTCTAATGGACGATATTCGACGGATTAGCTGGAGCAAGCTAGTTAAGAGGGAGGCGGTTTTTGTTTTTAAAAAAAGTGCCACTGCTAGAGACCTAGCGGTGGCGGGCGTGCCTCTCAGCTGTAGCGTTGGCAACAGAAACTTTTCCGAGGCCGAATTAGTTGCATTCTTTGCGCCATCGGAGCTGAGGGGAGAGAAATGATTATTGATGGGAGGCGCGTGAGCTCAATCCGAGTCGTAGGGTGAAAATAGGAAAAATGATGTCGGGTTGGGCATTTTTTTCGGTCAGTTTTTTTTCTGTCATTATTCTCCCCGGGCGAGCGCATTGTTGCTGTCGCGACCGAGGCGGGAGGAACGTGAGCGCCCGTTGGGGAGCAGACGGGGCGGGGCGGAACAACCGAGCCAGTTGAGAGCCGGCTTGGGAAGAAAAAAAGCAACGAACATTTTTTTATCCCTACTTTCCAGGTCTTCCCAACCAAGCCGCCTTTCTCCTCCTGAGTCCCACCGCGAAATCCTAGTTTTTTTGGGAAAGTTTTTTTCTCCCCTCGCCGGCTCGAGCCCGCGAGTCCGGGGTGGGGGCGGCCGCATGGGAGGGGATTTGAGGGGGCAATTAGGCAGCGGGCGCGCGCGCGTGATGCCAAAGAGTCGCCTGAGAGGGCCTTAATTATTGGAGCTCGGCGCTTGCAGGGGGGAAGGAACGGAGCATGAATGGGATCGAAAAAATGGGACGCGAAAAAAATCGCCGCGCCTAGCCTTCCCCTGCCCCCTCCTGTCGCTCCTCATCAGTTAGGATTAATGTGTGGCCGCCGCTTTTTGTCAAAATTTTTGTAAAAAAAAATATTTTCGCCCGCGCGAGCTCCGTGCGAACCTGCCCGGCGACCCACCCAGGTGTCTCGCCAGGTGAGTTCCGGCGAGTGTCAACATGGCGAGCGCGCATGAGAGAAGACGGAGGACAAGGTCGCCAGCCACTTTTGGCTAAATAGAAAATCGACTGACACATTGAGAGCAACAGACTGTTTCTCATTGATGATTAAGTAATTAAAATGGTTGAATAACTAGTCGTCTAAAGGGTGAAACTGAAGGCAATCCATGGACTGAAGGCAGGATCTGGGGAGCTGAGGGGACATCTTCGATGGATACCAAGAATACCGTCTGAGACTAGATGTGGCATAATCTTGTCTAGGATTCCTGACAAATAAGACACGCTTTACTACTGCTAGGAGTGAAGCGGTGCCTGTAGCTAATCCGGCATAATCTTGTCTAGGATTCCTGACAAATAAGACACGCTTTACTACTGCTAGGAGTGAAGCGGTGCCTGTAGCTAATCCGGCATAATCTTGTCTAGGATTCCTGACAAATAAGACACGCTTTACTACTGCTAGGAGTGAAGCGGTGCCTGTAGCTAATCCGGCATAATCTTGTCTAGGATTCCTGACAAATAAGACACGCTTTACTACTGCTAGGAGTGAAGCGGTGTCTGTAGCTAATCCGGCATAATCTTGTCTAGGATTCCTGACAAATAAGACACGCTTTGCTACTGCTAGGAGTGAAGCGGTGCCTGTAGCTAATCCGGCATAATCTTGTCTAGGATTCCTGACAAATAAGACACGCTTTACTACTGCTAGGAGTGAAGCGGTGTCTGTAGCTAATCCGGCATAATATTGTCTAGGATTCCTGACAAATAAGACACGCTTTACTACTGCTAGGAGTGAAGCGGTGTCTTAGTTTAACATAAATTCCCTACTCTAAAAATTGATTATTCGCAAAAATAAACAATGCTTAACCTCGTTAACTCATTTATGTTCTAGAGAAAAGCAAAGTAAAGTGTTTACGCATCATCTGACATCAAAATAAAAGCGAGAAAATAAAAAACCACCCCACCTCCGCAGTTGTGCTTCAACAAGCAGGACCTGCTGCTGCACAATAGCTCGGTGCACAAGGCCGACCCGAGGCCATTCCAGTGCGACACCTGCGGCAGGCAGTTCGCGACGGCGGCCTACCTGTGCCAGCACCGGCGGATCCACACCGGCCAGCGGCCGTACGGCTGCAAGTACTGCGACAAGCGCTTCACCCAGCTGTCCCACGTGCAGCAGCACGAGCGCATCCACACCGGGGACAAGCCGTACAGGTGCTGGCACTGCGCCAAGAGTTTCACCCAGATGAGCAACCTGCAGAGCCACCAGCGCCAGCACACCAAGGACAAGCCGCACAGATGCGACGCCTGCCACATGTGCTTCGACTCCAGAGAGGAGCTGGACACCCACGCCGCGGCCAGGCACAGCACCAACAAGTACAGCCGGGTGCTGCTTTGCCGGGTGTGCGGCAAGGCCTACAACTCCGAGACCTACCTGGCCAAGCACCTGGCCAAGCACCGGGACAAGGCGCAGGCCAGGCAGGCCGAGCAGCAGGTGCAGCCGACGCATGAGTTTTCTGCTCATCGTTCGCCTCTTCCGGCGCAACTGCCGCCGCCAAACGGGCCGCAGCTGCAGCCGGCTCAGCCTCAGCAACTGGAGGAGCGCCAGCTGCATCATCACCAGCAGCTGCACCATCACCAACATCACCAGGCGTCGATGTCCCAGCCGACGTCAAACTCCTCAGCTTCAGGTCACGCGGCCGCCGCCGCAGCCGCCGCCGCCGCAGCCGCTGCCGCAGCTGGCGGCTATCCAAACGCCTTTCCCGGCGGCGTTCCCTTCCATACGGCGCAGGCGGCGGCTGCAGCGGCTGCCGCAGCTGGCCCGGGACCATTCAAGTTCCCATTCTGACGCTGAGCTGGTGCACCTCTCCGACCCTAAATGTGGGTAATCTGCGATTGCACTTACACTGCAAACCTTCTTGAATTCTTACTCAAACTCAATTCATACTTGTAATTTAGTACATAGAAAACTGCATTGTGAACATTTAATAGTTTACATGTACTTTTACGAGTAACAGAAAGTAACATGCAATTATTTGGAGTCGGGGGTTAACAGAAAATCGATAGTACACAAGCACCCCTCACCTCGGAGGTTTTGAAGGCCAATCACAAAGTCCATAACAATGAGGGGACAAATTAATGGATAAATTTATTTTATATATTAAGAGAAAAGAAGGTTTTTTAGTAGAAGACGATTTGCTGCCGCTTTTTTGTGAATTTTTTTAACGCACAAATGTAGTTTCTGAATTTGCGTTTAAAACTTGTATTTTGTCATCGGTCCCGATCAATAGTGACTTAATTTTGGCATAATGCTACTCACAGTAGCGGGAAGTTTTTTTGCTTTAAAAAATTTTGTCATATGCTCGTACCAGCTATCTACCACCTTAAAAAATTCTATTTATAGCACTGAACACAGAGACTTCTGTCATTCATCACTGAGAATGAGTTCGATGCTTGAAAACTCTGCCTTGTTCACACAATGCGCGCGCTTATTGCTGCGTGGGCGGGAATTATTTTTGACAAGCAATGCAGATCACACAGCCGTTCCATTCCATTCAGTCCCATTCATTCGCTGTTTCATTTCGAGTAATATTGCATGAATGACCATCCTGTAATCTTTCTTTCATTCTTACCCATAGCACTGGCAGCGGCTTCAGTGCATAGAACTGCTGCATAGAACTGCCGATCTCGTATGCGGAAGCAATCCTGTCATCTCCCCGTCTCTTCCCTCTATTTATGAACGATGGCATTGCACTTTTTCCACTACCTATCCATTCTTTAGATCCAATCTGACTGTACAAAAATAGCTCGCTTTACTATCTGCACCTGCCTTTAGTCTCAGTTGGTTGCAATACCCGATTGTAAAATTTTATTGAATACTAAATGCTCGTTGTATTACCCCTGTAGCTTACCTGTAGCTAAACTCGTTTATTAAACATTTTCTTTTAATATGCTATCAAAGATTACTTATTACTTCTATCTGTATTGGTGTAGTTACGTGTAGTTATAGTTTCTGTTGCATTATTAAATACAATCGCTTTGCTGCATCGCTACTCGTCCGAAAAATAATTTCAAGTCAGAATGAAACATAACTTAAGCATTAATTTTGCTATATTTTATTATTAATATTAAATTTGAAAAAAAGAAACTAATATCGAATAATTGGGTAAAGTCTTTGAAGCAGATCACTAAAATCTAGAGACGGTATAATTAAGGGATTAGCTACAGATAATACAATCTTTGAATAGGATCAACCGGGATATGGGAGTAACGGATTAGCTACAGATGATCACATCTGGGAATAGGATTAACGGATTAGCTACAGATAATACAATCTTTGAATAGGATCAACCGGGATATGGGAGTAACGGATTAGCTACAGATGATCACATCTGGGAATAGGATTAACGGATTAGTTACAGATAATCGAATCTTAGAATAGGATTAACGGATTAGCTACGGATGTTCAAATCTGGGTTTGGGATTAACGTATTAGCTACAGATGATCGAATCTGGGTATAGGATTAAAAGAATAGCTACAGATGATCAAATCTGAGACTAGGATTAACGGATTAGCTACATATGATAAAATCTGGTTATGGGATTAACGGATTAGCTACAGATGATCGAATCTGGGCCTGGATATGGGATTAACGGAGTAGCTACAGATGATTAAATTTGGGTCTGGGATTAACGGATTAGCTACAGATGATCAAATCTGAGCTGGGGATTAACGGATTAGCTGCAGATGATCAAATCTGAGAACGGGATTAACAGATTACTACAGATTACTACTAATGAATAAAAATTTAGAAACAAGTCCGATCGGGGTAAACCCCAAACCCCGAAAAAATTGCCATCTCGAACACATGTACATGTAGTCTTACAGCATTACTTGATATAAAAACTTATGGAAAATTAGTTGTAAACCGAGGGTGAAGTAAAAAATCGTGGACCCGAGAGCCGCAACTGCTAGTCTATTTCTGTCGCCCTTCCTGCCTTTGGCGCAAGAAATTTTCCGGCCTCATCCGATAGAATCTATCCTTGCATCAAAGAGATTCCAAGAAAAGGCAGGAAGCAGTTAGTCGCAGGTGCCCTGTCTACTCTGCTCCCGGGCTTAATTTAATCAGTAATTATTTTTCACCAACGTTAGGCCATGCGATACGGAAGCTGCACGGAACTGATTTGTAGGCCTACAGTGTAGCCTCATAATGAGGATGTAATACACGCTGCGGAAATGTCCCTTTCCTGGAAATTGAAAGCTAAGCCGTGTGCAGGGCACAAGACGTGGGCGGCAGGTCGGATGTGGGAGGCCCAATACTCTATTGGATTTATTAATCTGGTGATTAGCGGCGTGCTGAGCCCAGGAACAAAAGTCGCATTTCAATCTACATGTAACGGAGACTTAACAAGGCTTCGGCATGCTGCACGAGAAAATTGCCTTTTTAATGTAGTCTGAAAGATGAAGGTGCGAATTCGGTGCAAAATACGACAGGGATTGTGCAACGCAAGATATGTGAAATAATCGCGCGAAGTTGAGTATTTGGGATTATTGAGCAATTGGGATGGGAATATGAGATTAGTATTAGGATCTCTAGAATTAGGATAAAAATCTGGGATTAGAATGAACATTTGGGATTAGAACTGGGATCTGGGATTAGGATAAGGATCTGGTGTTGGGATGAGGATATGGGATTAGGAAGGGGATTCAGGATTACGATGATATTTGGAATCCATAAAAGAATGAGGATCTGGGACTAAAATTGGGATTTAAGATAAGGACGATGATTAGGGATTAGAATGTGGTACGGACTGCGGTCGGTCAGATGTGAACTGACTGATAAGGATAATGCGATGATGACTGAGATGGGAAACAAATGGTCAAGCTGAAGTGGAAAATTAAATCTGAGATTTAATGGGCATCAGAAGATTGGGTCTTGGCTGGGATTTGAATCTCACATCGCATTTGAAGTTCCGCTGCACTTGATCTGGGAAGCATCGAATCTTGAGCAGAGCCGTCTGATTGGTCACTGAGCTGTCTATATAAACACGAGCCCCTGCTGAGGTGTCAGAAGCTTGCTCAGAGATCAAAGCAGAAAGTTAAACAGCCAAGCCTCTCAGTTTGACAGTAAGGTAAGTCCGGCTAGCACCTCAGTCGCCACCTGCCGTAAATCAATTCCCATCAATGTTTGAACGCGCCAATTTTCCCAACCCGCAGCAATGCCGTCCCTGGTGAGCCTGTGCCTGACCGTTGCCGCCATTGCCGTCCTTTGCGGCAGCATTTTTGTCGAAGAATCGGCCGCCTGCACCAGCGAGATCGGGACGGCGGCCCGGTGCCGCGGGCACGCCGACTGCTGCCAGCCGAACCTGTGCCTGAAGAAGCGGGGCAGCCCGGTCGGCTACTGCTGCTGCACCTGGCCATCGGCCTACAGCCGCCGGCAGCGCGGCAACGCCCCAGAGACGGCGAATTAAGCCCGAGGCGAAACCTCCCGACTACTCACTAGAAAGACATCGGAATTTGTTTCCAAGCATAAATAATCAGTAACCAGAGGGTGCATGTACCGATGAATGTCGCCTGCTGAGACTATTATGCCCCTGAATGGCTAACTTTTCTAAAAAAATAACAACTGACGGGACTGCGGCAATGTCGTTCAAAAACTAATCGCTAAGCCAAAAGAACAGAAGATTCGTACAATTCATTTTTTTCGTTTTACCAGGATTGTACAGCAAAGTAAATAATCAAGCCAATAAAATAATAAATGAACGATTTCGCATTAGGATAAAGTAGCTCGTAGAAATAGTTAAATCTATTTTCGGAATGTCTAAATCTTCTATTTAATTTCGTAGACTTACATAAGCACCCATGCAACGACGTATTGGAAGCGAATCGCTTCGATAGGGCCACAAGGTAAAGACAATTTCAATGGCAATCACAGTTGAACTTAGCGCATTCTGGATATTCTACTAACAGTAGAGAGATAGGAATGCTTTTAGCTTGTACTCGTAAAAATCACGCATAGAAAATATAAAATAATAAAACTCATTAAGCAGTTAACTTTGGACAGAAACATTGACTGTGCAATCGTTGGCTACAAGTTTGGAGCATAAAAACATTCGTCACAAACATCAGACACTATTCAAACAATAAAACAATACACAAGCCAAATTGTTTGCATACTTGAGTCTATTTTAAAGCGACAGTTTTTTATATAACGAGCATAAGGCTGAAAGCTGAAAATATGGAGAATTAGTAATTAGGCTCTGATTTTAGTATTTTGGCTCGCTGGTCTGAAGTGGGTGTACATTATGAGTTGGGTTTGGTTTGAGGTTGTTGGTCTGAAGAGAGTGTACATTATGAGTTGGTTTTGGTTTGAGGTTGTTGGTCTGAAGAGAGTGTACATTATGAGTTGGTTTTGGTTTGGGGTTGTTGGTCTGAAGAGAGTGTACATTATGAGTTGGTTTTGGTTTGGGGTTGTTGGTCTGAAGAGAGTGTACATTATGAGTTGGTTTTGGTTTGAGGTTGTTGGTCTGAAGAGAGTGTACATTATGAGTTGGTTTTGGTTTGGGGTTGTTGGTCTGAAGAGAGTGTACATTATGAGTTGGTTTTGGTTTGGGGTTGTTGGTCTGAAGAGAGTGTACATTATGAGTTGGGTTTGGTTTGGGCTTGCTGGTCTGAAGAGAGTGTACATTATGTTGGGTTTGGTTTAGGGTTGTTGGTCTGAAGAGAGTGTACATTATGAGTTGGGTTTGGTTTGGGCTTGCTGGCCTGAAGAGAGTGTATATTATGAGTTGGGTTTGGTTTGGGGTTGCTGGTCTGAAGAGAGTGTACATTATGTTGGGTTTGGTTTAGGGTTGTTGGTCTGAAGAGAGTGTACATTATGTTGGGTTTGGTTTGGGCTTGCTGATCTAAAGCGAGCGTACATTATGAGTTGGGTTTTGTTTGGGCTTGCTGATCTGAAGCGAGTGTACATTATGAGTTAGGTTTGCTTTGGGCTTGCTGATCTGAAGCGAGTGTACATTATGAGTTGGGTTTGGCTTGGGGTTGTTGGTCTGGAGAATGTACATTATGAGTTCGATTTGGTTTGAAGCAAGTGTACATTTAGGGTTCCATAAGTAGATATTTTAATCAAGCGGTAATTTTTTTAATTCCATAACAAGGCTCAGATCTCTTAATCTCAATACTCCGGTAATTTACTGATTCATTAAAAATTAAAAGGACTAATACACTAATACCTTACTATAATTACAAATAAATGAAGCAATAGTGTCACGAACAGCTGTATCATTTCGCAATATGATTTGTTAATAATAAATATAAGAACTCACGACACAGAGGTCATCGAGTGCAGTAGGAGAACAATTGAGGCGCAAGATAAAGCAAGCAATCGACAATTTTTGTTAGATTTAAAACACTAAAGATTAACAAAAGCAAGGAAGCAAATCTGTATCTTGGCTCTTGCACAAACAAATATCACATGTCTATTCGTAGTTTATTGAATAAAATTGATAAGTGTTTTGATGCACTTTGATTTCCTGGCTAGACAATGTAACTGGTGGATGTCGATGGACTAACAACGGGACCTAAAGGATAAAAATAAATGCGAAAAAATATGATTTTAATTTGCAAAGGCAACAGTGCAAAATAATTCTGGTTTAGACTAACCCTAACCCTAATCATGGCCTGGCATTCTCACAAGTTTCCCAATACTGAACCCCTGATATCAATTAAAATCTCGAATCCCAAAAAAAGCTAATTCAAATTCTCTAGATTTGAATCTGAATCTTCGAACCCGAATCTCAAATTTCAAGCTCCGATAAGAAATCCCAGATCCCAAATCCCATGTCGAATCCCAGATCCCAAAATCCTATCTCGAATGCCAGATCCCAAATCCAAATCCATTCCTCAATCCCAATCTTCAGTTCCGAATCCCAGATCCCAATTTTAAACCCCTTACTAAAAAACTCACTGGCTACGCCGTTGCTGGAAGCCACGCGATTCCTTGAACCTGACAACGACGAAGCCGAGGACGACACCGCCGCCATTGTCGAATCGCCTACGCCGCCGCGGCCGCCAGAGACGAATTGAACCGGCGGAAGCCCATTTGGCGACGGCTGCCTAGGCTGCTGATACTGCACGATAGTCGGTTGCTGCCACTGGCGCTGTGGCGGCGGCTGCTGCTGGTGCAACTGGCGATTCGCAGACTGGCGAGTCGGAGGTAGCAGGCGCGGCTCGGACTCGATCTCATAGTCGAATCTCGCCAAGGACGGCGCCACCGGGCCGAACAGAATGAAGCAGCAATTGGTGCAGCCGCCGCCGCGGTCGAACGGGTTGATGAGGTCCGCGTTCCGGCTAGTGTTGTACAGGTCCTTGATCTGCGGGTGGGGGGCGCTGGGTTGCCTTCAGGATCTGAAGTGGGTGCGCTGGGTTGCCTTCAGGATCTGAAGTGGGTGCGCTAAGTTGCCTTCAGGATCTGAAGTGGGTGCGCTGGGTTGCCTTCAGGATCTGAAGTGGGTGCGCTGGGTTGCCTTCAGGATCTGAAGTGGGTGCGCTAAGTTGCCTTCAGGATCTGAAGTGGGTGTGCTGGGTTGCCTTCAGGATCTGAAGTGGGTGCGCTGGGTTGCCTTCAGGATCTTTCACACCGCTGGCCTCCAACTCACATCCTCATTCGTAGAGGTCTCGCGGCAGATGAGCAAGGTGTGAAAGCCGCCCAGTCCGACGACGGAGAACAACGAGAAGAATGCCACGATTATCACTGGCAGAGTGCAGCGCATCAATTTCGTGAGTCGAGTTAAGGAAAGGTACAAATAATTTCTTGGATATCAATCATTATAAATAATAAAAAATGAAGCCACGTGTAAAAGGATATCTCGTAGGCGAGTCCCTCAAAACCTGTATGAAGTCTCCGTTTTTCTGTCTGTTCACTAAAAAGGCAATGCGATTTATAGATTTGACTTAATATATTCATCAATTGAGTCATTATATATTGTTACACTCTTTGCTTCCTACTATTAGTAGACAAAAGACACAAAAATTCTCTAACTTTTGGCTAATTCATGTGCGTATATTATCTAAAACTATAATACGATGGGCCTTACGCAAAAAGAGATTCACGCTGCTGAAGGCCATTATGAAAACGCAGTAGATGGACAGGCTGGCCAGGAACAGATAGAAATAACGGTAATTCCGTTTGCCAACGCAGTTGCCAACCCACGGGCAGTGATGATCGAATCTGTCAACGCAATTGTCGCAGTAGGAGCAATGGCTGGCCCTGGGCGGCCGCCACAGCTTGCAGGTCTGGCAGAATTTCAGCTTGAATAGTCTGCCGCCAATGCGGACGTCGCGAAGAGTTTGTTGGTGCGGCACCGTGCTGTGCGTAGCTGCGAGATGGGTGGGTGGAAAGGAGAGGTTGATTCGCTGACTGATGCAGCCGGGATCTCTAGCGTTAACTGACTCAATCATATTGTCATCCACTACTGGTAGATTCTCAAGTACGTTGATCCACTACGGGTAGATTCTCAAGTAGGTTGATCCACTACGGGTAGATTCTCAAGTAGGTTGATCCACTACGGGTAGATTCTTAAGTAGGTTGATCCACTACGGGTAGATTCTCAAGTAGGTTGATCCACTACGGGTAGATTCTCAAGTAGGTTGATCCACTACGGGTAGATTCTCAAGTAGGTTGATCCACTACGGGTAGATTATCAAGTAGGTTGATCCACTACGGGTAGATTCTCAAGTAGGTTGATCCACTACGGGTAGATTCTCAAGTAGGTTGATCCACTACGGGTAGATTCTCAAGTAGGTTGATCCACTACGGGTAGATTCTCAAGTAGGTTGATCCACTACGGGTAGATTCTCAAGTAGGTTGATCCACTATGGGTATTTTCTCAAGTAGGTTGATCCACTGCCCAAGTCTGAACCAGAAACCTTTTATAATGCAATAAGATTATAAGTTACAACTCACCCATCTCAGCCTCCATCCAGGCAGCCTCGTCCGGCCCGGCCCTGGGAATGATGCCCGGGTCAGTCAATGAGGTGCGCAGCAGGCAGGCCAGCACAAAGCCAAATTGCAGCACAGCAAGCACGGGCACAGCCGGGGACAAGTTCACAGCCAAGAAACGACAGTCAAAAGCAAAGAACAGTCCCGAGAAGACTACGATAAGCAGCAAAGTGAAGTAGAAGATTGACAGGTTCTTTGAGCACACACAGCGACCATTGCAGCTGATCCAGCTCCTACCCCGATACTGCTCCCAGCGCTTTGGCATTGCGAGGCCCTCCTGCTTTATATTTGTCAGCTTGAGCAGTGCTGAAAATCGGCCAAGATAAAAATAGAAACAGTATACTCGTAGAGTTATCATTTTTTATTTCAATACTTTGTGGAAAAGAGCAATGGAAATTGAAATTTAAGATTCAAGCAAGTAAATGCAGTTGAAACTATAAAAAACGGTCATTTATCTAGTACTTTTATAGAATCTCATTTTTACCTCAAATCAGGCGCGGATCCAGGAATTTTTTGAGGGGGGCAAGCCAACTTTAAGTAACCAAGAACGCTTTCTTACTTGGGGATTTTTTGGTTAAAACACAAGCGTGAAGTAAAAATATGAAAAGAGGTTTCTTTAAGTTTAGTTTGCCGCGAGTATATTTCACTTAAGATAATTTTTGTTTACAATAAAAATACTAAATCCTGTCTGTCTCCCTCACCCACAGCTCTGACAACCCCCTTCCCTTCCAGTCCAGTTGTTGTACTGAGTAACAAGCCTGGGCCCAAGCTCTGCAGAGGCCTCGCACTTGACCAAGGGACCAAACAAATAATAGTGAGCAGACTAGCTGTGGTCCTGAAAAACTAAGTTTAGGCTCTTGTGCTTCAGTGGATAGGATAATTTTTAAGTAGTTACCTATTTGGTTTGGTCAAACTGTATAATAACTAAGAGTTGGCAAGGAAAAAAACACTTGAGTATTGAGCTGAATGCAAGCCCTGTGCCCTGTGCCCACTCCAATATTTTTTGCCACAACTGAGGGGAGACCATGGCACCTTTTTCCTACTGGATCCATGTTAGCCTAAAATAATACCTAATTGATAAAAATATTATCATTATGGCAACAATCTAATTAGGTCATTAGGAAAATTATGATAGTTTACAAAGGTATTGCTTTAGTTGTTTAGCAAATTAGCAAAAAAAGTTAACTTTCTGTGTTGATATAACAATCAAGAAAAGGATAAAATTGTTTTAAAGACAAATTAATACTCATAGTAAGTAATTCCTTAGACTTTCAAACAAACCTAAAAAATCATAGAGATGGAATAGAAAAAAATTAATGGACATTTAGTGAGCTATCTTTTTTTAATACAAAAAATTGAACCAATATTGAATCAAATCAATTATTTTTTTATTTTACTAATAGCCAGGTGAAGTAGTACATTGAAAATGCACTATAAGACAAGGACATCTGTAGTAAGTTATTTTATAACAGATCATGCATAAATAGCTAAAAAAATATTTTCAAATTGTTTTCTCGGTGCAAAGGACAGCTAGTTATCGAGGTTATGTAAACATTATTACACTCGCTAAAAGCAATGTGAGGCAGAAAAGCATTATTCTGAATAATAAGATAAATCTTAACTATGGCAAAAGATAACAAGAAATGTTTAATTTTAGTTAATTCTTTGTATAGTTAAGCGCACTGATTTAAACTTAGGCAGTTGGCAGTATGGCACGTTGAAAAAAATTAAGTTTCAAAACGTGAGGTATTAGCCAAGCTTTTATTAATAGATTAATAAGTCGTATTCACTTTAAAATAAAGCTTTAAGTTCTGCAAATGGCAGGGCCAGCTGATTTTGGAAATCCTTTGCGAAAGTTTAAATTAGTATTTCTCGGAGAGCAAAGTGGTGCGTTCCCCTATAATTTATAATATGGCTTTTATGTTCAGTGTGAGCTTGAAGTTTATTTCTGGCATTTAATTAGTTAGTAGGCAGTCAAGTGAGGTTTTTAGGTTAAATAAAATGTTGTTTAAATTTAATAAACTAATAGATTAGCAAATTAGGAGTAAAAAGACACCTTACTTTAAAAAATTCGTTAAGAAATAAAAAAGTTATAACATTTTTTGTATTTTAATAATTTCATTGCTTCGTAATACATTTTTTCCATAGGCCACTGTGACACATTTTGCGCAAACTATAAAATATTTTGCAACATAAACCTATGTAACTTTTGATCTACTAAATAGATTTTAATGACCAAGGTGTCATTTTCTTCAGTTTTTAGTCTCTAGTTAGTCTAATATTATAAATGATATAAACTAATTATACCTTAGACAATATTCCTTATAAAATAGGTCAAGCAAACAAAATGATGAGAAACAACCATTTTCAAATATTTATTTATTTTTTATTCAATAAAAACTGAAAAAAGTGTTTTAAATTAATGCATATATATATGCCATATAGCATATAATTTTTTATGACTTGTTTTTACTCTGGTCTGGAATTTACATATTGCAAGATTCAATTAGTATTTCTGAGGCCATTGAGCTGTTTGATAAAAGGAAATTAATCAATACTATCAGCTCTAAGTTTGGTGACACTATTTATTTCAAGACAAACAGCATCTTTTATAAGGTTAAATGACTAAAAGTTAAGATTGAAGCATTTAAGAAGAATGGCCAAAGGAGTGCAACTGAGCTACAGGACCTGCTACTGTTGATATTTGCTTGAAATTCAAATCGCTTCAATGCGCTATACAATAGACAAAAAATTCTTTTTTGCATCATATTCTCTACTAAATTCTGCATAAAAAACATCATTTCCTTACCTTGTCCCCAGTCTTTATTCAGGATTAAAAATGCATTAAAATTTATTTAATTAAAATAAGGAAACACAAAAACATTTTTTCCTGCATGTGCAAATATAAAAACTTTGCTACATTTATTCAACTTTAATTTACTTTTTAAATTTCAAAGAAATATAAAACATGTACAAAGATATTTAAATTTATATTTTGTACCTATTTTACCACGTGAATCACAGAATTGAATTTTTTTAAAAATTATTCAACTTTGACAAACAATAACTTTGAGTATCTATTTTCCCTAGACACGGGCATAGGCTCATTTAAAAAATCTTGTTTTCTTCTTTAAAATACATATTTTGCTTTTCCTTTTTGATCTTGTCTTCACATATATTTTTGGCAACAAAGTTAATAGGTTGTAGACATTTTTTAGAATTTTTGCTTCATTGACACACATCACGTGACCTCAGTGGAGTGCCTATAGTTAGTTCTTGACTTTTTTCAATTGTTTTTTACAAATATTTACCTTTAGTAGCAATTTTCTTAATACAAGACTTATTTTTTGCTTAGAAGATATTAATTAATAACATTTTGTTATGACTATAAGCTTTTAATTTCATTAATTTTCAGTTAGTATGCAATAAGTCTAGTGAAAATGACTAATCACAAAATGATTTTTTAATTTTAGATTTCAAAGCAAAAAATAAAAGCTGCATTTTAGCTTTGTGTTTTTGTGACGTCTTTGAATATTTCAACAGGTACACTAGTATCCTCAACTGCATGCCATCACTAGTAATATTGTTTTCATTGTTTTTTTTTTATTCTAAAGATAAATCTTTCACATTCTATGTCAGTTATCATATGTGCACAACTTTAAAGATTTTGTTGGCTGGTGTGACTTAGTTAAAACAAAATTTGTGATTTACTTGGGGCCAAAGTTCAAACAACCAAGAAAGGTTCTGCAAACCGCTAATTGCTACATTTTTACTATTCTCCAAATTTGACACTTACAATGCCCATCGTATAACTTATCCCTTCCATTTTGTGACTTATCCCCTCTCTTCAATTTTTACAAATTTTGCAACTTTACATCAGCAATTTTGCAACTTAACTTGGTTAGCCCAGGATAGAATTCCTGCGTGAAAATTGGAAGGCATTTCTGCGTCTGCATAAAAATACTGTGCAAATTGCATGCGCACAAGGGAAAAATTGCAATAGAAAAATGCAAGTGCAACACAAGTTGCAAAATAAAAAAGAAAAGGGAAAATTGAGGCAAAAGTAATTCGTGGGACTTTTTTTGGTCCTTTGAGTTTGAAATTTTTGGCCCAGTAAATTGCAAGTTTTGTGACAATTCTATTTACTTCAGTTCAATTGTGCCTAGCTCAAAATAAATTTCACAATGTTCAAAATTGCAATTTTCTATTCCTGTGTATCATAGCAAGATTCCATGCTGGTTGTTAGCCAGCAAATTAGTTAGCCAGATCAACAGACTATTGTGCAAATATGTCAATTAATATATGTCCCGCAACTCCCGAAAATTTAGCCTGTGGTTAGTTAGTTAATTCCCAGTATGGAATTCTTGTATGGCACTCATGGAACACAAGGTTGTGCAAATATTTTTTGTGCAAGTAATTTTTTCCAACCCTAAGTCAAAAATTCAATTGGCTAATATGACTTAGTTGAAAAAAAAATTGTGACTTACTTGGGACAAAAGTTCAAAGGACCAAAAAAGGTACTGCAAACCATTTATTGCCTATTTCTTCCTAATTGCTACATTGTTTTAGCATTCTCTGCCACATTTTTCCATTATTAGCACATGAGCTATAGGCATGCACACACATGCATAATTATACTCACTCAAAAAACTTATTTGCCAATTTATCTGTGCACAATTAAATTAGGTTTCTGTGCACAAGTGCACAAGTTTTTTATTGCATGGAAATAAAAAATACAAAATTTCTTTGTTGGATTTATTGGATTATTGGCATATATATATAAGTCAAAAAGACAAGAATATCCTTGATATTGATAAAAAGCCAACTAAATATCAAATATTATTCTATAATCTTATACTTTTATGCCTCAAGTATGTCTATAAGGAGCTATTACCCACTTTGGCAAAGCAAACTTTAGTTTATAATCCTATATAAAAGTAATTTTGCAATAAAAAGTAACCAAATTAGAAAAAATACACAAGTATTTAACTCAAAATTCTCAACATTCAAGAAAAATTATCATTAATAATTAAGTATAAAGCATTGTATTTAATTACATATGTAGTGACATAATGAATAGAAAAGCAACTAATATACATGCAATGTAAAATTGTATATAAAACATTTGAATTCTTAAGGTTAAATTTTAGCAACAAAGTATTTTCAAGAAATCTTATAAGGAAATTTAAACATCCAAGTAATTTAATATGCAAAAAGACTCATAAATCATAGGAATAATGCATAAAAGCAATGTGCTTAAAGTATCTTTATTTAAAATTAAATCTCTAAAATATTCTCTAAACCTTAAAAAACCTTCTAGTAAGTGGCACTGCACTAATGTCACTGAATAAGACATAGGAGTGCCTAAAAACTGCCCATGTAAGGCTACAAATGTTCAAGGATTGCATAGAAAAAACTTTCATTCTAAAATATAGCATTAAAAGTATATTTTGATATACTAGTATCAATAAGTAAAGTAAAAATTTTATTATTGACAAATGCATAGCTGGAATAAACAGATCCAAAGCTGGCATAGAGTTGACTTTTTTAAAAACAGTTGTTTACCCTAACTTAAGTAATCTTTTGTTTTATTCTCCAATACAATTTTTTCAAAGTAACATTTAAGTAAATATAAAGAAAAGATTAGGCCTTTTCTGCTTTTATTTAGCAAAGTATTTAAAATTGAAATAATTTTGATGCAAAATAATGGTACCCATTATTTTTTATTTCACTTTTTAATGGACCTTATAGTTTACAGCCACAATAATTACTTAAATTATGACTTGATTAATAATTTTAGTTGGCAAAACATCATTAATAACAAGGTTTATGTATGACAGCTTTGACAGCACTTATCAGGTAGGATGGATTTGATTTTCATTTTTAATACCGATTTTTTACTTTGTTTTTTTCAACTTTGCTGTTGAAGCTAAATTTGTTTAATTCTCAGGCTACCATTGGGATTGACTTCCTATCCAAGACTATGTATTTGGAGGATCGTACTGTGAGCTTATATGCGATATTGATCTATTTTAAAAATCTGATTTCACTTTCGTCTATTTTTATTCTGGTTTAACTGTATCGATAAATTGATTTATCTAATATCGCAGATTCGGCTTCAGCTGTGGGACACAGCCGGACAGGAGCGATTTCGCAGTCTAATACCCAGCTACATTCGCGACTCGTCAGTAGCTGTTGTTGTCTATGATATCACCAGTGAGTTAGTAGTTTTTTGAGTACATATTCGTCTCATCTTAGTTACGTCACAGAAGCATAGAGTCCCATCTTATTTGTCTGAATTTTTCTTTTCGCAGATGCCAACTCGTTTCAACAGACCAGCAAGTGGATTGACGATGTGCGAACTGAGCGCGGCGGTGACGTCATTATCATGCTAGTTGGCAACAAGACCGACCTGGCTGATAAAAGGTTTTTTAATAGTGGCATTTGTTTAGTTAGAAACTAAAGGAACAGTTTTCTGTGGCAGTCGGACGCGGCTAGGGTGCAGTGAATGAAAAGCTACACACCCCCACACATGCAGGCAAGTATCAACAGAGGAAGGGCGAGCGCAAGTCCAAGGAGCTGAACGTCATGTTTATTGAGACTAGCGCAAAGGCTGGCTACAATGTAAAACAGGTAGGCGAGTATTACCTGTGCAGGAAGTTCATTGTACTTTGCTACACTGATATGCACTAATATTTTAAATTCACCCGCAGCTGTTTCGTCGCATAGCGGCCGAGCTGCTTAGTAAAGAGAAGCCGCCCGCTAAGCAGGACAACGACTGTATCCTTTTCTACTGCGTATTAATTATTGCTTTGTGATAGTTTATCATAGTACGTGTGCAGGGTATCCCAGCTCATTATTAGAGTGCTAGACTATTGATGCTATAAGTTAGACTACATCGAAATGTGTCCGACAGAAACAACGCTCGGAAGCCTTTTATTAATCCACAAGTGATTAGAGCTTTTGTACGATAATATCGTTTGAATGATTCCTTAACCAACAAAAATGCTGCGTCAATCGCGCTTGCTCAGTGATCGAGGTCAAGCTGAAGGACACTCCGCAAGATCCCGAGAATCAGTCGCGCGGATGTTGGTGCTGAAGTTGTGGACTGTTTCTGTCATCAAATTAAAAACTTTACTGGCTCAAGCAGTGTCATCATATTCTGTTAGCTGTTGAGTGCAAGGCTTTTTCAAGGAGTTCCAAAAAATAGTATTTAGATGCTATTTTTAGAAATCCTTTGTTTTTTTTATCACGTGACTGCATAATTACCATAGACAAATTTGCCATGTTTCTTCTGGTCCTGTAATTCCTGTCTAATTCTTGTTGCAAAGCGTTCCGCCTATGCAATATTCACTATTTCGTTGTTCTTATTTTTTTACCTTGTTCAACAAAACAAATTTTTGGCTTTTTTCTGACATCCGTTTTGCATTCCTTTCTCTGCCTGTTGTGCATCTGAGCCCCACTAAAAAAAGTGATTTCTTTCTTTGACTTACAATAGAATTCCCGTTGTGCCTTGAATAGTTAATAAACTCTATTCATTATTTTTATAACTATCCAGTACTTTGTGTAGTTTATTTTGGTTTACCCGGAACTCACTAAAAATCGGTTTTGATACTTTCACGGGACGTTTAGATTTAGTTAATATTTTATACACAATATTTATCGAACAATTAATCGCAGAAGTCCAACTTCTGGGTCGAAAACATCGAACCGTTGAGTCTTTGTATTCTAGTTCGCAGTTAGAATGTTAGACAATGTGAGGCCAATAACTGTCAGGTTAACTGTGGCTTGCAAATTAGGTCAAGCTTCAAGTGATATTGGACCAGTTTATTTTTCTATTTTGAAACTTGGACATTTCCTTTTTCTATTTCTATTGATGTCTTGTTTGGTTAAGCATTATTAAAATACACTATAGCTTAGATTCAGACATATTTGCATTCTTTTATTGCTTAAATTAACAACGCTTCTTGTTTGAAATACTTTATTTTATTAAGTTTTTTACACAGGAAAGAATAAGTAATTAGTAGTACTTCTTAGTTATAGTACAAGTCTCGTGCTTCTTCTCAGCCATTTGCTTAACTATAGCAAGTGAATTACTGCTATAAAATGTGACAATGTGACTCCAATAACACCCCCGTGCAGATGGGACATAGTCCCGTCCGCCCCTCTACTCATGGTCCTGTCCACCCCTCTACTCATGATCCTGTCCGCCCCTCTACTCATGATCCTGTCCGCCCCTCTACTAATGGTCCTGTCCGCCCCTCTACTAATGGTCCTGTCCGCCCCTCTACTCATGATCTTGTCCGCCCCTCTACTCATGATCCTGTCCGCCCCTCTACTCATGGTCCTGTCCGCCCCTCTACTCATGATCCTGTCCGCCCCTCTACTCATGGTCCTGTCCGCCCCTCTACTCATGATCCTGTCCGCCCCTCTACTCATGGTCCTGTCCGCCCCTCTACTCATGATCCTGTCCGCCCCTCTACTAATGGTCCTGTCCGCCCCTCTACTAATGGTCCTGTCCGCCCCTCTACTCATGATCTTGTCCGCCCCTCTACTCATGATCCTGTCCGCCCCTCTACTCATGGTCCTGTCCGCCCCTCTACTCATGGTCCTGTCCGCCCCTCTACTAATGGTCCTGTCCGCCCCTCTACTAATGGTCCTGTCCGCCCCTCTACTCATGATCTTGTCCGCCCCTCTACTCATGATCCTGTCCGCCCCTCTACTCATGGTCCTGTCCGCCCCTCTACTCATGATCTTGTCCGCCCCTCTACTCATGATCTTGTCCGCCCCTCTACTCATGATCCTGTCCGCCCCTCTACTCATGGTCCTGTCCGCCCCTCTACTCATGGTCCTGTCCGCCCCTCTACTCATGGTCCTGTCCGCCCCTCTACTAATGGTCCTGTCCGCCCCTCTACTAATGGTCCTGTCCGCCCCTCTACTCATGATCTTGTCCGCCCCTCTACTCATGATCCTGTCCGCCCCTCTACTCATGATCCTGTCCGCCCCCCTACTCATGGTCCTGTCCGCCCCTCTACTCATGGTCCTGTCCGCCCCTCTACTAATGGTCCTGTCCGCCCCTCTACTAATGGTCCTGTCCGCCCCTCTACTCATGATCTTGTCCGCCCCTCTACTCATGATCCTGTCCGCCCCTCTATTCATGATCCTGTCCGCCCCTCTACTAATGGTCCTGTCCGCCCCTCTACTCATGATCCTGTCCGCCCCTCTACTCATGGTCCTGTCCGCCCCTCTACTCATGGTCCTGTCCGCCCCTCTACTCATGGTCCTGTCCGCCCCTCTACTAATGGTCCTGTCCGCCCCTCTACTAATGGTCCTGTCCGCCCCTCTACTCATGATCTTGTCCGCCCCTCTACTCATGATCCTGTCCGCCCCTCTACTCATGATCCTGTCCGCCCCTCTACTCATGGTCCTGTCCGCCCCTCTACTAATGGTCCTGTCCGCCCCTCTACTAATGGTCCTGTCCGCCCCTCTACTCATGATCTTGTCCGCCCCTCTACTCATGATCCTGTCCGCCCCTCTACTCATGGTCCTGTCCGCCCCTCTACTCATGGTCCTGTCCGCCCCTCTACTCATGGTCCTGTCCGCCCCTCTACTCATGATCCTGTCCGCCCCTCTACTCATGGTCCTGTCCGCCCCTCTACTCATGATCCTGTCCGCCCCTCTACTCATGGTCCTGTCCGCCCCTCTACTCATGATCCTGTCCGCCCCTCTACTAATGGTCCTGTCCGCCCCTCTACTCATGATCTTGTCCGCCCCTCTACTCATGATCCTGTCCGCCCCTCTACTCATGGTCCTGTCCGCCCCTCTACTCATGGTCCTGTCCGCCCCTCTACTAATGGTCCTGTCCGCCCCTCTACTAATGGTCCTGTCCGCCCCTCTACTCATGATCTTGTCCGCCCCTCTACTCATGATCCTGTCCGCCCCTCTACTCATGGTCCTGTCCGCCCCTCTACTCATGATCTTGTCCGCCCCTCTACTCATGATCTTGTCCGCCCCTCTACTCATGATCCTGTCCGCCCCTCTACTCATGGTCCTGTCCGCCCCTCTACTCATGGTCCTGTCCGCCCCTCTACTCATGGTCCTGTCCGCCCCTCTACTAATGGTCCTGTCCGCCCCTCTACTAATGGTCCTGTCCGCCCCTCTACTCATGATCTTGTCCGCCCCTCTACTCATGATCCTGTCCGCCCCTCTACTCATGATCCTGTCCGCCCCTCTACTCATGGTCCTGTCCGCCCCTCTACTCATGGTCCTGTCCGCCCCTCTACTAATGGTCCTGTCCGCCCCTCTACTAATGGTCCTGTCCGCCCCTCTACTCATGATCTTGTCCGCCCCTCTACTCATGATCCTGTCCGCCCCTCTACTCATGGTCCTGTCCGCCCCTCTACTCATGGTCCTGTCCGCCCCTCTACTCATGGTCCTGTCCGCCCCTCTACTAATGGTCCTGTCCGCCCCTCTACTAATGGTCCTGTCCGCCCCTCTACTCATGGTCCTGTCCGCCCCTCTACACCTTATTGAGCCATAAACTGAATATCTTGTCCGTCCGCTCAATTTCAGCATCAAGGACCACTATCTATCAGCCATGGACAGCGACGCCGGTTTCATGCGAGCCCAGGTGTGCAGCTGGCCGGAGCCGCGTCAGCTTGAACTGGTCATCGGCGAGCTGACCACCAATCAGCCCGCTGAGCTCTGCCTGGCCCGCCTGGCCGGTCTGGCCGGTCCAATTGACGGCTTCCTTCGACTCAATCTGGACGGCGGCAACGGCGACGATGAAAACGTCGATTTAGCTGACAGACTGCGCCAATTCTGCCGCTCACGCCGCGACCTGCGCCTGCTGCCAATCCTGTGCCCGCGCGACCGCCTGTCCGAGCTGGAGCGGGCGCTGGCTCGCCTGCTGGCCGGCCGGCCGAGCCCGTGGACACCGCAAAGACGACATGGCCGCCAGCTGCGCCGAATCCTGCCGCTAGAGGACGTCGGCTCCGACTTGTGCGTCAGATTTTCTCAGCAATCAAAACAGTCGGCCGCCGCCAGCCGCCTGCTAACAGAGCTGAAGCAGTGCGTCGGCCAGGATCCCAGCTTCTCGCCGTTGGCCATGACTGGCCGGCTGAAACAATGCAATCAGCATCAGGGCGACTGCGCCTATCACCGCTGTCAGGTAAGCGGACTCAAAAATTTATGCTTACCGATCTCACTGATCTCTGCTAATTGATTCATAAATGTCTGGTCCGGTTATAAATCTTCCACTGTGAATAAAGTTTTTCCGTTGCTACCTGTTCTACTATCAGTAGCTAAGTAAACATGTGTGTTTGCAGACAATGGCCCAAGCTCTGTTTGATTGCCTGAGCAGTCTGCTGCCGCCGCCGTTGCCGGCCGACTCGGCCCCGACTACTGTCGCAGTCGCCCCCGGCGCCAACAGCGAGAATGACAGCTCGGAGGCCGAGTCTGAGTCCGTGTGCACTCCGTTCCCCAGGCCGGAGGAGATGCCCGCCCCGGACCTGCTGCTGATGGCCGGGTCCAGCTCCGCTGCCGACGCCGCTAACGTCAAAAGCCATTCGCCGAGGCCGCAGGCGCCTTGGAGGCCGAAGCCTCCGATAATAGATGTGGCTTCGCTACTGCAGTCGCAGTTCGGCAATCGGGACATTCGCCTGGCCGATCCGAACTTTGTAAATGACGACACGCCGGATAGACCGTACGTGCACAACGGCTAGGGCTGCCTGCGCTCATTCATTCACTGCGACACATGTTGGCTGCTGCTTCTCACATTTGCGCATGACAACCTCTGTTTTATTGGTCTGTTGCTTTTTTATCTTGGCATGAATTGTTTTATATCGTATCAAATGCATATTCTGTGGTCCTATTATTTCCTTGAGAGAATCTACCTCTACCATCCTTAAGAGAATCTCCCTCTGCCCTCCTTAAGAGAATCTCCCTCTGCCCTCCTTAAGAGAATCTCCCTCTGCCCTCCTTAAGAGAATCTCCCTCTGCCTTCCTTAAAAGAATCTCTCTCTGCCTTCCTTAAAAGAATCTCTCTCTGCCTTCCTTAAGATAATCTCCCTCTGCCTTCCTTGAGATAATCTCCCTTTGCCTTCCTTGAGATAATCTCCCTTTGCCTTCCTTAAGATAATCTCCCTCTGCCTTCCTTAAGATAATCTCCCTCTGCCTTCCTTTAGATAATCTCCCTCTGCCTTCCTTGAGATAATCTCCCTCTGCCTTCCTTGAGATAATCTCCCTCTGCCTTCCTTGAGATAATCTCCCTTTGCCTTCCTTGAGATAATCTCCCTTTGCCTTCCTTGAGATAATCTCCCTCTGCCCTCCTTAAGAGAATCTGCCTCTGCCCTTCTTAAGAGAATCTCCCTCTGCCTTCCTTAAGATAATCTCCCTCTGCCTTCCTTTAGATAATCTCCCTCTGCCTTCCTTGAGATAATCTCCCTTTGCCTTCCTTGAGATAATCTCCCTTTGCCTTCCTTGAGATAATCTCCCTCTGCCCTCCTTAAGAGAATCTGCCTCTGCCCTTCTTAAGATAATCTGCCTCTGCCCTTCTTAAGAGAATCTCCCTCTGCCTTCCTTGAGATAATCTCCCTCTGCCTTCCTTAAGATAATCTCCCTCTGCCTTCTTTGAGATAATCTCCCTTTGCCTTCCTTGAGATAATCTCCCTTTGCCTTCCTTGAGATAATCTCCCTCTGCCTTCCTTGAGATAATCTCCCTTTGCCTTCCTTGAGATAATCTCCCTTTGCCTTCCTTGAGATAATCTCCCTTTGCCTTCCTTGAGATAATCTCCCTTTGCCTTCCTTAAGATAATCTCCCTCTGCCTTCCTTAAGATAATCTCCCTCTGCCTTCCTTTAGATAATCTCCCTCTGCCTTCCTTGAGATAATCTCCCTTTGCCTTCCTTGAGATAATCTCCCTTTGCCTTCCTTGAGATAATCTCCCTTTGCCTTCCTTGAGATAATCTCCCTTTGCCTTCCTTGAGATAATCTCCCTTTGCCTTCCTTGAGATAATCTGCCTTTGCCTTCCTTGAGATAATCTCCCTTTGCCTTCCTTGAGATAATCTCCCTCTGCCCTCCTTAAGAGAATCTGCCTCTGCCCTTCTTAAGAGAATCTCCCTCTGCCTTCCTTAAGATAATCTGCCTCTGCCCTTCTTAAGAGAATCTCCCTCTGCCTTCCTTGAGATAATCTCCCTCTGCCTTCCTTAAGATAATCTCCCTCTGCCTTCTTTGAGATAATCTCCCTTTGCCTTCCTTGAGATAATCTCCCTTTGCCTTCCTTGAGATAATCTCCCTTTGCCTTCCTTAAGATAATCTCCCTCTGCCTTCCTTGAGATAATCTCCCTTTGCCTTCCTTGAGATAATCTCCCTTTGCCTTCCTTGAGATAATCTCCCTCTGCCTTCCTTAAGATAATCTCCCTCTGCCTTCCTTGAGATAATCTCCCTCTGCCTTCCTTAAGAGAATCGGCCTTACCTCCCTGGATAGGATCGATTACTAGCTGTTTAGAGAAAATTTAACCTTAACTTCAGAGATGGATTATCCCCTTATTTAGCCATAGCTGCTCCTGTTATTATCTATGTTTTATAATCCGCAGTTTGGTTTGCTGTTTTAATCGCAAAACTTGAGAATAATTACTGCCTGTACTACTGGTCCTACATAGCCGAGTTTGCTTTCTTATAAAAGTACACTTCGTCGTGTCAACGTAAACTTGCTGCTCTTTTATATCTGGCCATCTGTTTGTCTGTTTGTTCAGCGGCTCTTTGAGGCCAGGAGTTTGTTTTCTAATGTTCCGCTGTAACAAATCGATTCGGCACTGCGGCATTGGCTCGCTATTTTTGATTCCATAAGAACCTGTAGACAAAGCCCTAAATTTGAATTAAAAATTTTCGCCCTGTTACGCTGTGCATTTTTTGAGGCTTTACCTTGCCTTACCTACGTGTCCCCTACCCTGGTTTAATTACTAAGTGCATTTACTCGTTGTGCTGCCTGGATCTCTGCTACTGGCTTCTGTACTTTGCGTTTCGCTTGATCGTTTTTTATTATATGAATTCTAATTGGACTTAATAAAATGTACCTGCCTGTACTGCTGCTATGCAATTTGTTTGACAATTTAGCTTAATGAAACCTGTTGATTTCAAATAACATTAATTTTATTGACTTTTCTGCCTCATTGTCTTCAGTTGTATACTTGTAGTAGTTTATTCTTTTCCTCAATTGGGATATTGGTCTATGAAATATACGATGAAAACGGTTTGCTTCATATGAGTCTGCATCCTTAAAGCAGCCGAAGACAGTGCTCTGTGAAAGCCTATTGCTTTGTATGTAAACCGTACAGGTACATTTATTAGACCAATGCCAGTTTGCGATTACAGTAGCTTCACATTACAGCGGGATTAAATATGTAATCAGATTTACTTTATCAATACTTGATTAAGCCTAAATTTGTGCCTCTGTTTTTCTATTAGAAGTCACAGATCAAATTGAATATAGGAAGGAACTGATGTAACATGGTAAACAATCGAGTTTTGTTATCATTGCTACCCTTTTATCCTCTATGATAGTCAAGACAGAGGCCTCATTCACTTCTAATTAATAACCCAATTGAGGGGGTTGAGCTTTAAGTCAGACTGAAATACATAATCAGAGCGGCGTTTTGGGAGGCAGCTAGTAAGAGTGACAGACTGTGACAATATTGTTAGGAGATTTGAGGTTTTGCAGGCTTCGGTATAAGCGCACAAGAAACGAATTTTGAAATATGGGGGGGGGGTTTCGGCGTACTCAACGCCAAAAATTAACATCGCCGAAATTCCATATCGTCGAAAAGCTAAGCACTTTAAGACACCTCTAAAAAGACACAACGCCACCTCTTCCGCGATGTTACAGCGCTTTAGAGACAAGTCGAAGTCCAAGAAATAGTTTTACAAAGTCATACGCTCACAAAGACAATGCGACGATGCAAAGTTGAACATAATGTTATTAAAGGCTGCATCTCAGCTAAAATAGGCCATGTAATTATAGAGATCGGCATTGTTAATGACCGATGACTTGTTAATGAGGGTGAGGCATGAGGGTCTCCGAAAACTTTATAAAAACCGTGTCGATTACGACTCGCTCGCACTTGAGTACGCTCGTAAGAGTACAAGCGCACTAAATGAGACGAGTGACTGAAAATTTTCTCCGTTCTCCACCTCATTACCAAATAAGAGAAGCGCTCGCACAACAAAGTTACGCAGTCTGGCAAAACAGCTTGTATGAGCTAATGTCGCTGTCATCAAACTCCAAGCGCGCTTAATAGGCCTTCCTGGAGATTTGAGGCCGGTAACAGGGCAGGGAGGAAGAGTTAAGTGTGGCAGAGGCCGTTGAAAGCTGGAAGGAGAATTGAAAACCAGCAAGGAGGCGATTGAGAGCGACGATGGTGAGTTGAGTTCTGGAGGGAGAGTCGGGAGCGGTAGCTTGTAGCTGAAAGGTAGGTATAGGTAGGTAGAGAAATGTGTAAGCTGAAAAGGGGATTTGAAGGTTTAGTCAGAAGTTTCCTTCTGCGACTTTTTTTAAGCGCAGCCTGGTGGGTTGATTACTATTTAATGCCTATTGATGTAATTCAAGGCTGCAGTGAGGCTGCGCAGCTTGGTGCTGCATTATGGACCTTCACGCGTAGAAACAGAAACTTTCTTTTGTGCAAGAAGGAATTGATGAAGTCAGCGGGCCGCCTGCATTGCATCGAAAGTCCGGGCAAGTAATTATGAATGGAGAATGGGAGGAACAGGAAAACGGAAACGCCAAGGCGGGGGCCGAATAAAGGCAAGTCATTGAGGAACTGCTGGTGGCGAGAGAATAACGCGTGTGAGAGTGACGGATTGGGCGCTGGGGGATAAAGCTGAGGAAAAGCCGGTCCGCACCGAGATTACATTAATCCTCCCTCTGATCAAAGTTTGCCTACCGGGAGGGAACAAGCCCGAGCCCAAAGGCCTGTTTCTTGTCCCGCCCCATTAGGCAAAGCTGCTCACCAATTCCTATGGTCTATTCTCGCCTTTTCCCTCTGAAGTTCGGGGCCTCCCCTACCCCGCGCCGCCCTGTCATGTCGACTCGGCGACCTTGAGCAGGCTCAAATTCTTCACATTTAAGAGTAGCCACCCAGCCCGGATTCCGCGCGCTCATTTTCTTGGAGACTTTGCGACTAGAAATTGGAAAGATAGAAAGATAAGAGAGAGAGAGATGCCAAGCCCGAGTCCATGTCGCTTCGTTTTTACTCCATCCAGCTTCCCGATCTCGCTTCCCTAGTGCTGCCGGCCCAATCAGTGCCCAAAGGGCGGGAGATTGAGCCCCTTCTCCGTCCTCCTCCTCTTTCTTCCTGCGGCGCAGTAGCTACCCTTTCTCTCGCGCTCAGCCGCCCCCCTGCAGTTTTCCACTTCCCCAACTTCCTCCTCCCGATGTGTCTAATGCTGGCGCGGCCGCTGCTGCCGCGGGCTGACACACGAGCTGGCGGGCGGGTCCTCCCGGACCATGCAGGGTGAAAGAAGAAGAAAAGAATTAGGCTTGAGCTGGGGAGAGGGCCCGGGCGGGGAGGGGCCTCTGTGCCGCCGCGAGCAAAGGCGGCAGCCTGCTAGGGAGACAGAGATGAGAGAAGATGGAAGAAAAGGGAAAGGGGAGTAGAGGAAGGGAGCAGAGTGGCGTGCACACACGGGGCACATGCGAGCATATAAGGTAGCTGGGTGCCCCTCCCGACTTGGCAAAAAAATTACCCTGCATGCTGATACTGTCGTATAGAGAGCGGCTCTGAATACCATTTTTTTAACTTCCGCCGCATCCTTGCCCGATCCTCAGGACCTCTGAACGTCTGCACGTAAGTTGTAAATCAAAGCCTCGTTCTTCATTCTTTTGATGTTTATTGATTTATTCTATTCGGAACTTGATGCACTTAAATTTGTTTTAAATAGGTTCAGATTCTATTTATACGAGCGTAAGATTATTAGATTCGGACGCATGTATATAGATCGTTCGGAGACAAAATCGAATGTTCCGAATTATTCGCTATTATTCGATGCTCGCTCATGCAGGCAGAGCAAGCTCTGCTCTGTAGACCCCTGTTTAATTAAAAATCCATGCCCATCTGCCCCTAATTCACTGGTAATTAACTGGGAAAATGAAAGGGATTAAGCTAGACTTTTAGACTCTAAACACGAATCTCGACAAAAGAGAAGTAGAAAAAGGATATACATTTGCACTGGACTGACCTATGGAATAATTGCAGTGTTCCATTCGTGCATTACCCTTATTAATTAAAGGGCCATCAGATAAGCCGTGTGAGCTTATCGCTCAGTCACACGGCAATCAGATAAGCAGTGTGAGCTCATTGCCCAGTCACACGGCCATCAGATAAGCAGTGTGAGCTCATTGCCCAGTCACACGGCCATCAGATAAGCAGTGTGAGCTCATTGCCCAGTCACACGGCCATCAGATAAGCAGTGTGAGCTCATTGCCCAGTCACATTGGCCATCAGATAAGCAGTGTGAGCTCATTTCCCAGTCACATTGGCCATCAGATAAGCAGTGTGAGCTCATTGCCTAGTCACATTGGCCATCAGATAAGCAGTGTGAGCTCATTGCCTAGTCACATTGGCCATCAGATAAGCAGTGTGAGCTCATTGCCCAGTCACACGGCCATCAGATAAGCAGTGTGAGCTCATTGCCCAGTCACATTGGCCATCAGATAAGCAGTGTGAGCTCATTGCCCAGTCACATTGGCCATCAGATAAGCAGTGTGAGCTCATTGCCTAGTCACATTGGCCATCAGATAAGCAGTGTGAGCTCATTGCCTAGTCACATTGGCCATCAGATAAGCAGTGTGAGCTCATTGCCCAGTCACACGGCCATCAGATAAGCAGTGTGAGCTCATTGCCCAGTCACACGGCCATCAGATAAGCAGTGTGAGCTCATTCCCCAGTCACACGGCCATCAGATAAGCAGTGTGAGCTCATTCCCCAGTCACACGGCCATCAGATAAGCAGTGTGAGCTCATTCCCCAGTCACACGGCCATCAGATAAGCAGTGTGAGCTCATTGCCCAGTCACACGGCCATCAGATAAGCAGTGTGAGCTCATTGCCCAGTCACACGGCCATCAGATAAGCAGTGTGAGCTCATTGCCCAGTCACACGGCCATCAGATAAGCAGTGTGAGCTCATTGCCCAGTCACACGGCCATCAGATAAGCAGTGTGAGCCCATTTAATCCGCTTTAATTTAGTAATTCGTTTTTAATTTAATTCAGCATTAATTTAGTAATTTATATAATTATCTATCTGAAAGAATGACAAAATTAGGTGGAGTACGAGCGTCGCATTTATTATATTAGGCGATGTCGAATTCCAATAATCTAAGACAATAATTTTCATTCATTTTAGAGAAAGAAATTCGGGAATTCACAACTCAAGACAGCTCTTACGCTAATCAATCAGCTGGGCAATGACGGAGAAGTTCAGACTAATCTATTTTCCGATTCGATTCAGAGCCGAAGGACTGCGATGGACTCTTGCCTATTCTGGCCTGCCCTGGGAGGACAAGAAGATAATGATGGAGGAGTGGGCTGGACTCAAGCCTAGTAAGCTTTTGAAGTTGCTATAGTCGGAATGTTCTGTATAGGCATATATATCTGGCTATACAATATGATGGCAGATAAGCAGTGCCTAGATGTGCATCAGGACGATAGACTTGTCTGAGCTGTACATTTGGGATAGAGAGAATGTGTCTGGTTATGCTTATACATTCGGACAGATAAACAGTCCCTAGATGTACATTCATATGGCGGAAAGTCTTGTTTGGCAGTGTAAGACGTGAGTTTGGATAGATAATACTGTAAAGATTGGAGCGCACTGGCTCCAGTATATTTAACATCGTGCACCCACCCCCAATCACGTCACTCCGACTAGCGCGTGCGCACGCAGGCGCCCACCACCCCTAGTCAACTCTGCCCTCCACACTACTCACAGGCCCACAGCTGTATATTTGGGATAGAGGGAATGTGTCTGGTTGTACATTCGGGCAGATAAACAGTGCCTAGATGTACATTCACATGACGGAAAGTCTAGCTTGGCTGTGCATTTGGTACGTACGTTAAGGGCAGAAAAACCGGTGGCCCGAAATATTTTGTCATTTACAGCGTGCTTTTTTACCAATAAACGATCAATAAGAAAAAACACTTAGCTGATTTGTTTAAAATTTTCGAGTGTCTATTGTTATTATAGGGATTGAGTAATGAATTTTGCCAAAAAACAGCAAGATAATAATTTACTCTCTACAAGTGCATAGGAAATCTGCAGAAAACCAGTATTATTATCAGCAAGGCGGCAAGTGGCCAGAGTCAAGCCAGTTACAAGACAGACTGTTAATAACAGACCTAGAAGGCGGTAAATTAGGTTCCCGATGACTTCGTTAGGCAAAATATATTGCTTTTGCCGGTAATTGGCACCTAGACCCTATGCGATGTCTATAGCTATCATTCGGCTTCTCTGGGCTTCTCACGGCCTCGCTTTGAATTTCTCATTTCCGAGCAAAAGCAACTTGCTGATCTGCTTTCATGCTCTAGTGTCCCCGTTCCACTTTTCTGATCCTTTACTGCAGAGTTTTTTGTGACTTTTTGCAGCGTAAAGAGACCCTTAGCGTGAATCCTTTCTCGGTTCCTATCATTTTCCTTCTCTTGTATCTTCCCGTTTTTAGTCCGTGCAGGAATTGTGAAAAAAAAACTGAAATAGTTAATCGCTCTATCAAATATAATTCGCTTACTCCCTCCTAGGAATAGGATTAAATCAAATTGTTGAAAGCCAACGCACAGAGACATTTCGAATTCATAAGAAATCCAGACGTTCAGATTCTGTTTGTCAATCTGCAGCAAGGATTGGAATTCGCTACTTATTAAATCATTCGATCCTGTGTCGAAATCCCGGCCTAAAAACTACCGAGGGTTCTACAAGTACAATTTTACTACAAACGGGAGCGAAAAAAATAGGGAAGCAACAGGGAACCGTTCGTGACTGCGACAATAACAACATCTGCACTAAAAATAGCCGCTTCTTCTAGTAGCAAATTTCAAGAGAATAGCGCGGCTGAATTCAGCCAGCCAGAAAAAAAACCAACCAGATTCGAGCAACGCTAGAGCTGAGCTGAGCAGAGCAGTGGGAACTACACGGCATAGGTTAAAGGGGATAAAACGAAGATCTTGACCCGATTGAAGCCTGAGACTTTTTTTTCCTGAAATCTGCTTCTCCCGCCGTCTTCTCTCGGGCCTCGCCGTATTCCTCTTTTAAAATGTTGTAGCTAAACTTCCTCTCGGGCTTGCTTGGCTTCCCCCCCCCCCAGTAGTGTCACTCGCCGCAGTATATAGAGATGAGGAATAGGAGAGAGGCTGGGCGCGTCCTGTCCCCCCGTGAATCCATCAAGCAGTGTTCAGGCATGGCTGAGCACGACTCAGGGCGGCGGGGGGCAGTCATTTTCGCCCGGTCCAGGGCCTCCCCACCCTCCGCTTCATCCAAGCAGCCTGGGGCAGCCTCTCTCTGTCTAGTGCGGTGGCCGTGGCGTGACTGACTCAATTAGCCGGCCCGCCTGCATTGCTTTTGGACTTCTAATCAGAATGAGGCGGGAAATTCGTGCCAGCTTTCTCTATTCATGGCTAGCTACTCATATTAGTATATGAAGAGTGCGGCTCTAATAGCGATAATCTGCATCGATTCGTAGCGTTTGAATTTAATGTAGGCTTGGATTTTATGATTTGGAGAGATGTTTTGATTGCTTGTGAAGTTATGAAGCTTGCGTAGCTAAGGGCTTGTCAAGTTGGGAGATGTTAGCAGAAATATTTTGTTTCCTCCCCTCTCCCATCACCTCCAGCCGTGCCATCCGGCATCCTGCCGTGCCTGGTGACCCCAGACGGGCGCAAGCTGGTCCAATCGGCCGCCATCGCCCGTTTCCTAGCCGTCCGCTGCGGCATCTACCCCGACGACGAGGCTGAGCAGTGCAAATGCGACGAGCTCATCGCCCTGGTGCAGTGCGACCTCATGGCCGCCTACGAGCAGTTCCTGCCGCTCCGGCCGCAGGAGGATCGCCGGCGCGGCTACGATAATTGGAACGAGAAGGCGGCGCCGAGGATTCTGGGCTACCTGGACGGCATTCTGGCTGACAGTCAGAGCGGCTGGCTCATCGGCGACAAGGTCAGTTGGTCAGTCAGAATCCAACAAGCCAAAAAGTACGACAAAATGCTGAAGCTTAAAGCTCGTTTACACTGCTTTCAAACTACGCTAGTAGTTGAATTTTGCGTAAATTGAATTTGTTTTATCGAATGAACCGTAAGAGAACTCGGCGTGTGATTTGGAGGTGGTGTGAAGGAGCTTTTAGAACAACTATATATATTAGGAACAAAACATAGCATAGGAACATAAAACCACATAATTGTACCTGGATAGAGCAAGATCCCTCGCGCACAACAGAAAGCATTAAGAGCACTGGCATACAAAAGTGACCCAACCTTCCTTCCGCAGCTGACCGTGGCGGATCTGCTGGTCGCAGCCGTCGTGGACTCGCTGTTGCAGATCCCGGAGGTGCGAGAATCGGCCAAGTCGCGGACGCATCTGACTGCTCACCTAGCCAGACTGCGCCAGCTGGAGAGGCTGGCCGCCTACCTGAAGTCCAGGGACGATTCGTTTCCTGGCTTCAACGTGTGAATTCCGGGGCCAGCTTCGATGCTTCGCTGCAAAGAAGAAGGCATTCTCAAAGTGATAATTGATAAAAATATCATTATGACTGAGTCTTTTCCTGCAGTCCCCAGTTTTGTGTTTACCGAATTCAAACATTAAAAACATATTCATTTTCATTCATCAATAATGTTTAGGCGAGCTCACTGATGCTCATGACGCAATAATCCATTAAATTTCGCATTCCATCATCATGAAAATGTATTTCGAAGCTTTAATCATCCCATTTTTTGTCGCTAGATTTTTCCAATTAGCAATACGCGGACTTACAGCTATGTCTAATCGTGCCCATCATTTTCAAATAGAAAATTCGCTCATGCATAGTGATTAACTGAAGTTACAAAAACGGCCTAACCACTTACATTCAGTTCGCTTAAGTCACTACAAGCTTCAAGTTTAAAAATGAGGCTAACAAAAAGTGTGTGAAAAATATCGTTTCTTTTTTCACGAGTAAAATTTTTTCCATCCTAATTGCCCATTAAGGCTGGTTATTGGGCGCGGCGTCAAAGAATTAGAAAATTGACAAGGATTAGCTTCGCTGTACTCCATAGCTGCCTTGTCCAATGAATGTCTTTTCGGCATTCTTTTTGCTTGAATAACAGAACACATATAGGCAACCAATAAGGATTGTTCGAAGATTTGTTAAATTCTGATCTTGTCTTAAAAACAAATTGTAACAAACAAAAATTTAAATCAGCTTAAAGAGCGGCCAGGTTTGCAAGATTTATTAAAGAAGCCAAAATCAGAGAATTTGAACAAACATTTTGTTAGAGCACAAGGCATGGCTAGACTGCAGGCCGTCTGTCTAGCTATGGCATCATTGGCGGCCGCTGTTGCAGTCGCCTGCTGTCTGCCGATTTCCACTCAGGTTCAGTTTGGAGGCCGTCCAAGGCCTCTTTGCCAGGCGCAACAGGAAACTAGGTAACTTTATATGTGCACCCGGACTTTTGATGCATTCAAGTATTGGTGCAGTGTGCTCTAGCATTGATGCAGGGTGCTCTAGCATTGATACAGTGTGCTCTAGCATTGATGCAGTGTGCTCTAGCATTGATGCAGTGTGCTCTAGCATTGATGCAGTGTGCTCTAGCATTGATGCAGGGTGCTCTAGCATTGATACAGTGTGCTCTAGCATTGATGCAGTGTGCTCTAGCATTGATGCAGTGTGCTCTAGCATTGATGCAGGGTGCTCTAGCATTGATACAGTGTGCTCTAGCATTGATGCAGTGTGCTCTAGCATTGATGCAGTGTGCTCTAGCATTGATGCAGTGTGCTCTAGCATTGATGCAGTGTGCTCTAGCATTGATGCAGGGTGCTCTAGCATTGATACAGTGTGCTCTAGCATTGATGCAGTGTGCTCTAGCATTGATGCAGGGTGCTCTAGCATTGATACAGTGTGCTCTAGCATTGATGCAGTGTACTCTAGCACTGATGCAGTGTGCTCTAGCATTGATACAGTGTGCTCTAGCACTGATGCCGTGTGCTCTAGCACTGATGCAGTGTGCTCTAGCATTGATACAGTGTCCGACAATGATCAACTTTACTGTATATTCTTAACACAAAATCCGGTCCCACTTAGACCCACATTCAACCAACTAAATCCCGAATTGAAGGTCCCTTCCGTCCGTCCGATTGAACAGCACGGATCGGCTGGCGGCCCTGCGCCGCTGGATGGCCCGACGCGGAATCGACTGGTACCTGGAGACTGGCCTCGATGCCGGCCTGCTGGCCTGGACAGAGCCGGCCGACCAGTTTCTAGGCTGGCTGAGCGGCTTCTCAGGCTCGAGCGGTGCGCTGCTTGGAATTGTGTTCGAATAGTCAGGGTTTGGTATCCAGGCGTCATTATCCCAACTCCATTGGAGCCCAATATTTCTTGAGGATAAGTGGATGCATATCTTTAAAAAATGGCAGTTTAGCTACAATTAAATAAATGAAAGTTTAGACAGCCGACCTCTTGACAAGGTGTAAGGCCCACAGCCAAGGACACCTTAAGTAGAAGGGCGGGACACTTCATTTCTTGGAAAGGTTTTGGAGTCCAATTTTCGCGAAAAAATTACATTGCAGAGACGGGAAATTCGCAGTTTTTTCAACATAAAATTAAAGATTGCGCTCGATTGGAAGCAGATGAAAATCTCTTCTTTTATATATTATATGTTTCCTGCCTTCTTACTCTATTGAACAATGTACGTCTTAATTTTGGAAAAATTGAACTTTAAATTGTAAAAGCATTTGTCGAAAATTATAATTTCAATACAATAATCTTTCAACAGCTGGGCAGGTTCTGATCCTCTTCGAAACAAGTCTGTTTTATTCAAATAACATTTCTATCAATCAGTATTTTGGATAATTTTGCTGGTCCAGTCACATGTCAATGTTCCATTCTTTCTGGATTAAGTTTTACGATGACGAAAGTGAACTAATATCAATAAAAATAATAGGAAGATCAATTTTTCACAAATTTAGACGTACATTGTTCGATAGAGTATGAAGGCAGGAAACACATTTCAAAAGATGAGATTTTCATCTGCTTCCAATCGAGCGCAATCTTTAGTTTTATGTCGAAAAAACTGCAAATTTCGTATCCCCGTAGTGTATTTTTTCGTGAAAATTGGGCTCCAAAAACTTTCCAAGAAACGAAGTGTCCCGTCCTTCTACTTAAGGTGTCCTTGCCTACAGCACGCCCAAGGTAATCTGAGGGCTTAGTGCAACTATTGAGTGCGCTGCTAGAGAATACCTTGCCTTGCTCATGGGCAAAAATTTTCACCTATAGAGTGCTCGAGCCCACGATCTTCCGGCTATAAGGCAGATCCCAAAGCCACGAGGCTGAAACTCCTCTCCAAGAAACTTTGATAAGTTTTTATTTTTAGCATTCTAGTTAGCTGCCGCAGGGATGCGAAATGCCATCATAACTCATACATTTTGGGCATTCGATTTTTGCCAAGTGCAGGCTGTCAGTTTCTAAACAACGCGTGCGATGCGATAAATAGCTAAATACATCCGTCCGATAGATTGCAACCGGTTGCCAGGGCTGTTTACGGGCTACACAATTCATTGTGAAAATGGAGGACAAGCGTCACTAGGGCCTCGACCTTGGCAGATTAATCAAATCCCTCCTACGCTGAAGTACCGTCGTCTCTCGTCTCCTAACCCGACCCTAGCAGCAATTTGTCACTGCATGGGCGCTGTCTCCCAAGTGTTTTTGCCTTCTCCCTAATCGCTCGAATTGCCACGATGAAGGAAGGTGGCGGATGCAGGAGCGCAAATTGCCTGATTGAGTGCTCCTATAGTTGCCAGGTGGGATGAAATTGGCCCAGCTGGTCCAGTGCGGGCAGTGGTTAATGGTGTTGGCTGGTCTAAATCGAAGCCATTTGTATTTTTGCACATTGTTTCATAGTTTTTACGCCACTCGGTGCTTCTGAAATTGTTGTAATTTTTCGAATTTGAATTTGAATTTTCGAATTTGCTTGGCAATAAGGATTTTCTCCATCAAAAAATCATCCCATGAAAGCATCCCCACCACCCAACCTTCACAGGTGCAGCCCTGATTTCGCAGACATTCGCCCACCTGTTCACCGACGCCCGATACGCGGTGCAGGCAGACGCGGAGCTCGACTGCACCAACTGGCGACTCAGCGCCGACGGCACCCCGGTTGAGCACTGGATTGACAGCTACTCCGGGCCGCCGGTCACCGTCGGCTTCGATCCCAGCCGCATCAGCTGGGCCAGCAGCCGCAGACTGGCCGGCTTCGGTACGGAGCGCGTCAAGCCGGTGCCGCTGGCGGCCGGTCAGCCAGCCGACGCGCTGTGGACGTCCGGCCGGCCGCAGCGCCAGCGTCGTGAGGTCTACCCGCTGGCCAGTCGGTACACGGGCGGCTTGTCCTGGCAGGCCAAAGTGACGGCAGTACGGGCGGCTATGGCCGAGGCCAAGGCGGCCGCCCTGGCCGTCACCGCGCTGGACGAGGTGGCCTACTTGTTGAACTTGCGCGCCACGGTGGTGGCCGGCCAGCCCTACTTCCCGGGCCTCACCCTGCTGCTGAGGAACTCCAGCCGCCCGATCGTATTCTTGGCCAATGATAGCGGCGCCTTGGCTAGTCCCTCTGTTCGTCGGCATCTTCATGGAGCTGAGCTGCGCGACCTGGCAGATCTGGCGAAGTTCGGTGCGGCGAAATATTTCGGTACTGGGGCTCCCCTGTGGCTGTCCGCAACTCGCGTCTCCTACGCTAACTGCTGGCGGCCCTCCTTGGCCCAACATTGGATCTGCTAGGCCCATCCGCTCTCAATGTTGTCATCAGTCGGGAGACGCCGCTTCACTGGGCCAAGTCGGTCAAATCCAGTCGAGAGCGGATCGAATTCGCCGCCTGCAGCCTAATGGACTCGGCCGCTCTGGTGGCTGCGATTAGCGAGCTGGGCCGGCTGGTGGCCGCTGGCGAGACTGTCACCGAGCTGTCCGTTGCAAGGCTGGTTGACAACCATCGCAGCCGCCTGCCTAACTACCGAGGCCGAAGCTTTGCCACCATTTCCGCCGTGGGGTCCCACGCCGCACTCGCTCACTACGTGGCGAACAATGCCACTGATAAGCGCCTGGACCCACACGCCAGCAGCCCGGATTCAATGCTGCTTCTCGACTCCGGTGGCCAGTACCTCGGATGCACCACCGACGTCACTCGTACCCTCTACTACGGACTCAAGAATCCGCCGAAGGTGCTGCGAGATGCCTACACCAGGGTGCTGATGGGCGTCATCGATCTGTTAAGCCTGAACTGGCCCGCCGACAGTCCAAGCATCCTTCTCGATCCCTTTGCCAGGCGGCATCTCTGGCTGGCGGGTCTGGACTATCGACATTCGACTGGTCACGGAATCGGCAACTTCTTGGGCGTTCACGAGGGGCCAAACAACATAGGAGACATTTCAGCATTGACTGTTGGAAATTTTCAATCGGTGGAGCCCGGCTACTACCGACCAGCAGCACCCAGAGTTCCAGGTTTTGGCATCCGTCTAGAGACCATTACTGGGGTGGAGCCGCGTGATCCAGTGGGAGATCCAAATGCTGCGTACCTCCGCCTGCATCCAGTGACTTGGGTGCCCTACGATTTGCGTTTAATTGATCCTAGCCTAATGAGTTGGCGTCAGCTGCGATGGCTCAACTGGTACCATGCGGAGTGCAGGAAGCGACTAGCTAAGCCGCTGCAGCAGTTAGGACAGGCTAAACTGGCCGAGGATTATTTGATGATGGCCACTAAGCCAATTAGTTCAGGTAAAATGAAAATGTCACTAGTAAAAGTTGAAATTGTGTTTGTTGCAATATTATGTTCTGGGTTTATGCTTTCAAAATTTTAAACACAGCAATTGAAGTTAGCCTCAAATATAGTTATAAAATCATCTAGAGTGATCGACATTTTTTAGCAAATACGAGTAAATCGTTGAAGTTTTCAGCTTTTCAAGTATTTTTATGCAAAAAAATTATTTCCTTTATAAGTTTCTTAGTTTTTTCATCACTCTGTAAGTAAATGCTGATCAGTTTGTGGCACCTTGGCAAAAACTTAATTAAACGCTTTTATTCTGGTGAATGCCTTGGCGGCATAACAGTAATGTACGCATTGCATATGATTTCGGGAAAACCATCATGAAAATTTGTTCCTATTTTTTATCAGGGACCGCTAATTTTACGCTAAAACCGTCCTTTTTATGTCACCCTTGCTTTTACAGGACTGCTGAAGACTTAGTACCCCACTCACATTTTCCGGGCTTGTGTATGACGCTATTGTTAAAAAAATTATGTTAGTAGTCATATGCTTCGCTTTTTTAATCACTATGTTAATTTAGGTATCTTTTATTTTTTGTTTTCTGTGCCCATTTATAGTAATATTTAGTGTCTTGACACCAGCTAAATTGTTTCGGCTCATTTTTTTAAACACATTTTTTGCCCTGATTTCATCTGTGAATCGTGTGAGTTTATGTTTAGTGCAATACTTCAATTCGTAGCATTCGATTATTCGTTATTCGTTATTGAGGTAGTAAATTTGCTAAATTATTGACGTATCCTAAACTTATCCTAATTCAAATATTAATAAACTGCGGGCTAAATTTATAGCGAAAATATTTAATTTTTGCTCATTTCATGTGATAAATATAAAATGTCGCAAGTGAAAGTGTTTTATTTATCAGCAGTTTTATGCATATTTTGCTTTTTAAACTAATTTTATCTGTTTTTTATGAGTTGATTTAAAAAGCCTATGGAAAATTTTCTTTAGGTTTATTTAAAGTTGTTGACCTTGTCATAAAATAAAGGCGCATGCATTGATGCATTTAGCTAGGTTAGGTAATTCTCTTTACCACTTAAAAATATCTAAGCTGATTTTCTGAATGACTAAAGTGGCATTTGAATTAAATTAGGACGATAATTTGCAACTAGTTATGACTCTCTAGTTGCTTTGTTAACAAATTTTTTTTTGTCTCACTAATTAAGGCACATAGAACTTGTATCTATCCACATAATTTTTGTAATAGTAGTTAAAAAGCAGACAAATGTTGTTTTTTAATTTTAAAGTATTGTGTATTAGAAGTTTTAAAAGTAAATTTGCAATAGAAATTTATTAGGGAAATGTATATTAAATCTAATAATTGGCATGTCAAGGTATCATAGGAATTAAAAGCTCATTTTTTATATTATAAATTATTTATATTAAGCTGCATAATCTTTCCCTGTCTAGCCCTTTGTCTCGTCAAACTTAAAAAATGTTTTTTCCAAAATGCTACTTCAGCTAAGACACACAAACCAGGCAGGATGTCCTTCAGGCGCTGAAATGAGGCCCCTCGCAGCTGGCGAGAAAACGCCGCTACTCTTAGCTGGGCCAAGCAACACCACAGACTACAGCGTGCTGCGCATCGAGAATGCGACCCGCGTCGGCGGCAGCGGTGCCGGCCCGGCCAGCCTCCGACGTCGCCGGTCCAAGAGTTTCTCCGACCTGGAGGCCGCCATGGACCAGCTGCAGTCGAAGTCTGCCGCCTCCCGTGCTAACCAGCCGCCGGGCATCGCTGAGGAAGGGGCTGGCGGAGACGCTGGGAGCGTCTGCGCGGATGAGGCCGAGCACAGGCCGCGGCGGTCCCGGCTGTACTACGTCAAAGTTGGCTTCATCTTTCTGATCGTGCTAGTCTCCTGCGTGAGTTGCTCTTCCACTGCCCATGCGGCAAAATTTGTCACTTTTCTTGCAATTTGAGCAATTTGACCGATTGTCTAATCGTTCGCGCTGCAGGCCATCATAGCAGCCACGCCCGAGAAGGAGAGCCTCTTTCACCTGTACACCGTGAGCAAAACGCGGTCACCATGTGAGTGTACATAAGCGAATTTTTATACGTACATTAACACTCGCTTTAGCTAGTTATCAACTGGGGAGATTGATTTCTCAATTTCAGCTATCAACGTCACTCCTTCCATTAATTCTTACTCGGTTGTTCTGGTTAAGCTGCGCGGAGCCCTGCTATACAGCCCGACTGAGACTTCAGCTAACATTACTGTTACTGTGGACGAAGTGTTCAGCGCTGAGAACATGTCACAGTCGCTGGTTAGCAGCTTAACCTTGTTTTAAATTATGTCCAGCTAACTTATGAAATTTTGATTCACCGTGTCTGCAACTTGTTTTCTCCTAGAGCCGATCAAGGCACAAATCAAAAACGCCATTGCAGGTCTGGACTGTGCCAATCGTACCCGTAGTTGAGAATGATTTGTCCGAAGAGATTGTTAGAGAGCGCTATTTTCCACTGAATCAGACAGCGTGAGTTTTTATTAATTTTCTGCCTCGCAATTTACTGAATCTTAAATACCTTGTGACATGCGTCATGCACATTTACATACGAAGTAAAAATGGCAACCAACCCGAACGCATGAATATTTAGCCAACACCATTTGGTTTGACGACTGTACATTCATTCAGCCAACAGCTTTGTCTTAAACAAATGTACATGTAGTCAGGCAACACCCTTTTCGTAGGACAAATGTACATCTAGTCAGGCAAAACCCTTTTCGTAGGCAAATGTACATCTTAGTCAGCCAACAACTTTTTCTTAGACAAATGTACATCAAGTCAGCCAACACCCTCTTTCTCATACAAATGTAAATATAGTCAGCCAACACGCTCTTCTTAGACAAACGTACATTCATTCAGCCGACGCCCTATAGACAAATGTACATATATTTAGCCAACGCTTTTTTATACAAACGTACATCTATTAACCCTACGGCCAGGCACAAAGGCATGGACAAGCTAAGCATTAGAATTCGCACCTCCTACGAGCAGTCTCTTCCCTTGGCCGTATCCTACGAGACCCTCACTAACGCTGTCTACAACGAAGTAATCTACGCTGCCCTGGTGCTGGCATTCGTGTACGCTCTGATCATATTCGAGCTGGTGCACCGCTCCCTGGCGGCCATGCTCGGCTCGCTAATGAGCGTGGCCGTATTGGCTCTAGTCAATAGGCGACCCAGCCTCACGGAGGTGATCGCTTGGCTGGACTTCGAAACCCTCAGCCTGTTGTTCGGCATGATGGTCATGGTTGGCATCTTCTCCGAGTCCGGCTTCTTCGACTGGGTGGCCGTGTTGGCGTTCCGCCTGGCCAGGGGCCGCACCATGGCGCTGGTCACCCTGTTGTGCCTCTTTGCCGCCGTCATATCCGCCTTCCTTGACAACGTCACCACCATATTGTTGATGGCTCCGGTCACTATTAGACTGTGCGAAGTGCTCAGACTGGATCCAAGGCAGCTGCTCATTGCTCAGGTGCGGCCTTTTAAAATAATCATGTCTTATCCCTTGTTATAATATTTATTATTTAGACACCCGACCTTTCTACCAGATGTACAGTACAGCTGCTCAGTGCTGACGGGCTGGAGGGGCCGCAACACCCACACTAAATTTACCCAGCTCAAACTGGTACCCAATCTCAGCTGGGTGGGACTGAAGCAATGCTGGAATTAAATGCCTTGCTCAAGGCCAAAAATTTCCTCCTAGAGCCGGGACTCGAACCCACGACCTTCCGATTATAAGGCAGATGCCCTATCTTTGATCCCTTCTTAGATATCGGAAAGTCAATCCAGGCCTAGAATATAATCTATCAATCTATGACCTATCAATCTGCAGGTGATGTTCTCCAATGTGGGCGGCACCGCCACGGCGGTTGGCGACCCGCCAAACGTGATCATCGCCTCGAACGCGGAACTAGCGGAGCAGGGCGTCAATTTCACCAACTTCACCCTGCACATGACGCTGGGCATCCTATTCGTGACCGCTGCCGCCTACGCTCTGCTCCGCCTAGTCTACTGGCGCCAGGACCTCGAGTCCACCGAGGACCCCGTTGCCGCCGAGATCCGGCGCGAAGTCGAGGTCTGGCGCCGCACTGCCTACGGATTCGCCGTCACCACTAGCGAGCAGGCGGCTGTGAAGGCGCTGCTGCAGGCCAAGATCTGCGAGCTGGAGCACCGCCTGGCCGTACACCGGGTCACCGCCACGGCCGAAAAGCCTTTCCAGGAAACCCTGGCCGAGCTGCAGCAGAAGGTTGAGCAAAATTTGAGCTGGACAAAATTGCATTTCTATCTGATGTTAATTTGCTTTTATGCACTTTAGAATTCTACGAATTTTTCTGAATCCTACAGAGAGCGGTTGCGTGCAAAGAAACGGGGATGGGTGAATTAGTGAAAGAAAATAAATAAAAATATTTAAACAGACTAGGTAGATATAGAAGAGGGGCGCTGAGATAAGAATAATTGATGGGTTATTTAATACGTACATTAATTAATTGATTGATTGATTGATTGATTGATTGCTTGATTGATTGATTGATTGATAGACAGATAGATAGATAGATTGATAGATAGATAGATAGATAGATACGCTATCTATCTATCGATACGATTGATGAGTTTATTAATGGATTGACGTATGAAAAAAATGGGTAGATTTCTGTGCATAACTTTCATCTTCGAAAAGATAGTTAGTCACAACTCGCGCCCTCTTATCGACAGTACGGCATCAAGGACAAGGAGCTGCTGATAAAGTGCTCAATCGTGCTGTCAGTTGTTATCCTGCTGTTTTTCTTATCCTCAACTGTGGAATCTCTGCATTTGGATCTTGGTAGGCAGGACGTGACTTTAACGAACGCATTAGACAGTAGCTGTGCTTTGATGTGTTTTGCTTTGGACAATCTCTGATCAGTGCTAAAATCAATCCTAATTTATCAATTTTTTCCGATGCGCAATTAATTGCATTTAAATTTTTAAGCAGATTAGTTTCTGCGAAAATTGGCTTAATCGCAGCTTGGCAGATTGCATCGAATTTTGGTAGATTGCGTTGTATTTTGGCAGATTGCATCGAATTTTGGTAGATTGCATTGTATTTTGGCAGATTGCACTGCAGTTTGGCAGATTGCACTGCAGTTTGGCAGATTGCACTGCAGTTTGGCAGATTGCACTGCAGTTTGGCAGATTGCACTGCAGTTTGGCAGATTGCACTGCAGTTTGGCAGATTGCACTGCAGTTTGGCAGATTGCACTGAAGTTTGGCAGATTGCACTGCAGTTTGGTAGATTGGACTGCAGTTTGGCAGATTGCATCGCAGTTTGGCAGATTGCACTGCAGTTTGGCAGTTTGAACTGCAGTTTTAATCGCAGTTTGGCAGATTAGAATCGCCATTCGCCACCCCTCAGGCTGGATCGCGGTGATGGGCGGCATCGCCCTGCTGGTGCTGACCGATTTCGCCGACATGGACACCCTGCTGCACCGAATCGAATGGAGCACCCTGATCTTCTTTGCCGCGCTGTTCGCCCTGATGGAGGCCCTGCGCGAGCTCGGACTCATCGCTTGGATCGGCGACCAGATGAAGCTGGTGATCCTGGCGCTGCCGGAGTCCTCCCGGCTGCCAGTGGCGATACTCATCGTCCTGTGGGTCAGCGCGCTGGCCTCCGCCTTTATCGACAACATCCCCTTCACCACGGCCATGATCCCCATCATCCTGGAACTGGCCGACGTTCTTCCAATCCTGCCGCTGGTCTGGTCGCTGGCATTCGGCGCCTGCCTCGGCGGCAACGGCACCGTGATCGGCGCCTCTGCCAATGTGGTGGCGGCGGGCATAGCCGAACAGAACGGCTACCCCTTCACCTTTGTGCAGTTCTTTCGGTGCGTCCATATTTAGTACTCTACTTAGTAAAAATCTAATCTGGCTACTAACAACAGTAGAGCAATTGGAGCGTAATTAGCTATTTATGTAATGATCAGTTATACTTGTCCTTTAAGTGCCCCTTATCCCCACTGGCCTCAATGTTATTAGCCGTAGCTTAGTCCTAGATACTGGGCCTGAGGGCGGGCTCGAGAGGGATTAAATTCCAGCCGAGCACGAATCCCTATGAATAGCCAATTAGTAGGGGAGGATCAGAAGGGATCAGAGAGCGATACCGACTTGGAACTGAAATCCCAGCTCACAAGCTCTGTGGGATTTAACATCGGTCTCACAAAATTCCAACTGAAAAAATGTGTTTGATCAGGGACGCCTTCTCCCCGGCAATTTTTGCCATTGCTGACTGCTCCTAAATAAATAAGAAGCCAATAGAAAGCCAGCCGTTTGGTAACCGAGATGTTTCCCTTGGATACGGGCCTTTCAAACTTGTCTATTTTTTTCAGAGTCGGCTTTCCCATGATGGTCTGCACAGTGACGGTGGCCATGTTGTACTTGCTGGTTTGCCACTCTCTGATTGGCTGGAACTATTATTGACTGGCTGACCAATCGGTTGACCTCTGGCGCCTGCTGAGTGCGCGTCATTTTGACTTATTTTCAGTCAGTCAGTCATTTAAGGCTGCGGCTAACGATCAGGTCCACTAATGTTGCACTTTATTCAGTACGTGTTTCTGCCACATGTGATGATAGCATTAGAAATTTTCGATTTTTTGTTAATATACCTGATTTTCTACTGGTGCAATACTGTTTTTTAATATAATTTTTTTGAAGTCCATTCCATTTCTATTTTTTAATTCTATTGAAAAGTGATCTTGCGAGTTGTGAATGGCTTTTACCTAGCCAAATTGATAACCCTGTTTTTTGCTGTGTCTTAATTCTCGGCACACACTACAAAAGGCTTTTTTCATGGGTAAAATTCAATTCCATGTCTATTTAAGTTGGTGCTCGCAGTGCAAACAGGACTTTTTATCATTTGATAAGCAATGTTATTTTAATTTTTTCGAACAATTTTTTTAAAGCATCGACAAGAAGATTTTTAGTAAACTTTTTTGCTCAACCGATTTTCCTAAATTATATTTTTTTCTGAGTCTGTCTGTGACTGGTGCAAAATTATTTCAATACTAAATAAAATGCATTAGTCGCAGGTGGAGCTTTTGGCAACAATCACAATGTTAACTGCTATTTTTTTACAGAATATTCTTATTAAAAACGTTGACGTATTTTTTATTGAGCATTTACTTTTTTATCACATGCAAGTTGACAAAAATCGCAACTGTTATTTAGCAAAAGCAGAAGATAGACAAAAATGGCAATTCTACTGAAAAGTACAAATTTCGAGCGAAGCCAGTCAAGCACAGCAGCTCTCTGTCAGCAAAATACTGGCTTCTGCGGAGGTGGATGGCATTGCATTGACACATTTCTGACAGCATGATGGCCCCCTGATGCAGGCAGTTTTTTTTAAAACAACACAGCATCGCTCGTTTGAACGCTCCAGTGCTGCATTTTAGCTGTTTAGAAATTAAACCCTGCTAGCTATGTAGGAAATAGGAGAGTGCAGGGTCACTCCGCATCCATTTTTATAACTCGATGTGAACTTTAAACAAAATCACCTGACTCTTGAAGCTGCAGGTCCACTGCAAGTTTTTTCAATGGCGCTAAATCGACAGTAAATCAATAAACTTTCTCTTTAGCAGGGAGCTAAAACGCCTGAGGCGGTTCCTCTGTATTCCGTTATTATTCAAACAGATAATTATACGATTATTACTATTATTAGTATTATTATCATTATTAGCTTTATTACTAAATCCCGCTCCTGATTGCTTCAGCTCCTGATTGCTTCAGCTCCTGATTGCTTCAGCTCCTGATTGCTTCAGCTCCTGATTGCTTCAGCTCCTGATTGCTTCAGCTCCTGATTGCTTCAGCTCCTGATTGCTTCAGCTCCTGATTGCTTCAGCTCCTGATTGCTTCAGCTCCTGATTGCTTCAGCTCCTGATTGCTTCAGCTCCTGATTGCTTCAGCTCCTGATTGCTTCAGCTCCTGATTGCTTCAGCTCCTGATTGCTTCAGCTCCTGATTGCTTCAGCTCCTGATTGCTTCAGCTCCTGATTGCTTCAGCTCCTGATTGCTTCAGCTCCTGATTGCTTCAGCTCCTGATTGCTTCAGCTCCTGATTGCTTCAGCTCCTGATTGCTTCAGCTCCTGATTGCTTCAGCTCCTGATTGCTTCAGCTCCTGATTGCTTCAGCTCCTGATTGCTTTAACCCCTTTGAAGCCTTTTGACAATCACCCGCCGACGTTGGTGCCAAATCTTCTTTTGATTGTGAAATTACATAAACTATTTCCAGACAGCCTAAATTAAGGCTCACGGAAAAATGCACTGAACACGCATAACGTCTGCGAATCACAAATTACTCTCGGTAGAAGGGGATTACGCGCTTTGCTCAAGGGCAAAAATTGTCTCCAGGAGTCGGAGCTCGATCTTGAGGTCATAACTTTTTTGTATAAAAAGAAAATGTGCGATGCTTAAAATCTGGCAATTCTGGCTAGCCCTAGCCAGAGACGTGGTTCCTAAAGAAGCTACATTTCTGTTCAACACTGAATTCCTGAGTGAAGTTGTAACTCCAAACTCTTTCATAATTTGATGGGATGTTACACCGTATCCATCGCACTGTGATCACATTCAAAGGACAGCCAAGGGCCATAGGATGGGGAGCTTATCCCACACAGTGAGCTGAGGAAACGGCTTAAGAACAGTCAGAGTAAATCAAATTTTGGGCATTAACTGATTAGTTCCACTAATTTAGGCTGGCTGCAGTGCAGAAAGATTTACTATTGCATCCTAAGATAACATTTCAAGCCTCATGGAGTGCGTGAACTTTCCGTTTTTAGTTTAGGATAAATCGCTCAGGTCAGGATTTTTCTGCAGCAGGATTCTCCCCGCCACTTTTCGAATTCCGATGGTTTTGAAGGTTGTTGAAAATCACAATAGGCCCTCTGTGCAGTTGAAGATGATGTACCCTGCAGTGTAGGCTTCTGGCTTATTAAATTTGGATGCCTTACTGATCTTTTTATCTTTAAAAGACCGAATACAAGTCCCAATCCGATACAAAACGCATCTATCGTTATTCAGTTAGGAAGCATTCTTTTCTTGCCTTCTGGGCGTAACTCGCTTGCACTTTTTAAGCGCCCTTGCTATTAATAATCTTTTACTGTATTTTCATACGTAGGCTTCCCAAAATTCCCAAAACTGAGCTCCACTTTAATGATGAAATTGATATTTATGGTAGATTTTATTATGAGCGTCATATCAATAATAGTTGCCTTCCAAATTTGAAGCTAAATCAGTTGCACTACTCTTAGGAAAAACATTTCAACAGCTTTTGGAATACATGCGATGATTATTATTGACTAAATCACCTTACCTATCAATCAAGAGTTAAGGGTTAATCCGATTCCATTCCTCTCGGCAACATAGCAGGGGATTTGGTCCGATTGGCTTGTCACCGATCTGCCTGTGCCTGATTGGCCCAGCTGCGTTGCTATGCAGTGTGCAGATCATAAATTTCTCAATCGCACAGATAGCCTCGGCAGCAACTTCGTCTTCTCCACGGCCATGACTCACGCGAACTTCACTCGGGGCCACTCCGTAGCCGTCTGCTCCGTCCAGTTCGTGTCGGCCAGCGCGGCTGTCCGCCTTGCCGAGTGGCTGCTCTGCGTGCTGGCCGCCCTGCTGATTGTCGGCGGGGTCGCCGGCAACTCGGCGACCGCCTACCTGCAGGCCACGGAGCCGGGCCACCGGGCCACCACCCGCTTCCTCATGGTCTTCCTGGCGCTCACTGACTGCGCCGTCCTCCTGCTGGCCGTCACTCGCTACTGGCTGATCGAGACGCTTGGCATTGACATTCGGGACCTGCACCCGGCCGTCTGCCGCCTGCACCAGACAGCCGTGGCCATCGTCAGCGACCTGGCCGTGTACGCCCTGTGCGCCCTGGGCGTCGAACGATTCCTGCTGGTGGCGTTCCCGCACACGGCCCCGCGCCGCATCAACGGGCGCAGCTTCGCCGCCGTGTTCGGCCTCGTGTCCGCTGGCATCGCCGCCAAGAATTCGCTGATCGCCTTTCACCGCTTCACCGTCAGCTGCGCGCGCGTCTGGCCGGCCGCGGGCGCCGCTCCGCCTGCCGACTGGCCGCCGCGCTCCGTCAACTGGTCGCAGCTGGGCCGGCCGCCATTCGACAACTATCGCCTGATGCCGAGCCGCTGCACCTTCGATCGGCATTTCGGACGCTGGTTCGCTAAGCTGGACATCGTCACCTACTTGGCGCTGCCCTACACCATCCTGCTGCTGTGCAACGTCTACATCTGCGCCACCGTGCGCAGGCGGCGGGCCGCCGATTCCAGCCGGAGCCGGCAGAGCGCCACCCGCCTCCTGGCCGCGCTGACCGTCATCCACATCTGCACCACCCTGCCGGCTTCTGTTGGTCAGCTGCTGAAGGTCACCAACTGGCTGCCGAGCTCAGACGCAGCGCGCGTGGCTCTTCACAGCCTGAAGACGCTGATGTTCGCCAACAATGCCACGAACTTCCTGGCCTACTTCGCCTGCTGCAGCGGCTTCCGTCGCCGGGTGCTCGGCTGTCGATTTTTAAACCGGCAACGACAACGGCGGCGGCTGCATCGGCGCCTGGCTCGACTGCCGACGGGCCGGACGGCCGCCAGTAGAAACGCGGCCGAGCTGGGTTCGTCTGGGCCGCCAGATTCGGCGCTGCCGCCACCGACTCCGCCGTCGGCAGCAGCTCTTGAAAAGCAGCAGCATTCGTTCGTGCTGGTGACCGCCGATCTGCCGCCCATGTCCTCCTCTGCCTCCAGCGGGCGCGAAATGGTCGAGGCGATGGAAGAGGCCGGCGAAGCACGGATAAACTGAGGGGTAAAGAAGCTGGTGACATGGGAGAAGTAGCTTCGGCTTCATCAGCCAAATGCTCGATTATGCTAGACTGGCAAAGTTAAAACTGTCTTATTTTTCAACTCCTCGGTGCTACCCCTGTAAAAATAACATTCTGCAACTGTAAAGTACATGTAAAAGTCTCCTATCTACTTAAAATCTACTTAAAAATAGGCTCCGAAGGGCATTGATAAGTGCAGATGACAGGCAGAGACACCTATCTTTCATAGATAGGCCCCTACTGCACATGAAATATCATCACTTAGTTTACTGATTTGCAATTCAAATATCCCGACGCTATTAAGCCTCTCCAATTTTTGTCTGTCTAGTCGAATTTCGAATTCATAAAATTCTCGTCATTGTTAAAAATTTATGAAATATGACAGCAATTTGTACTTTTATTTAGCTACTTCTGAGGTTTTAATCCGAATGTCGAAATCAATTTGGTCTAATTTGAAGATAATATAAATAAATATTGAATACGGTTAACTTTCGAAAGCAGTAAGCTACTCACGCAAGTAGCACGAATAGATTTTGAATTCGAATTTCAATAACTGTGCCAAAGATTCAAGAGGCGAGCAAGTTTCTGGTCTCACTTCAACGCCAAAAATGTTTTTAAAATGAAAAGCTGAAGAGGAGTTTTAGACTAGTGGTTAGGGCGTCCGACTCATGAACGAAAGGTTGTAGGTTCGAGTCCTACATAAGGAGAAATTCTATAACCTGATTAAGCGTCGCTCCATTCCAATCACGTGAGCTGGAAACTTTAGGTTTGAGGTGTTGCGGCCAATCTAGCCCGTCAGGTCTGAGCAGCTGCTGTACCCAGCCCTCGGACCCCCATGCGGTCAAATCAAAATAAAATGACAAGCTAATAAAGCCAATCTGCAGTGATTTAATGAGTAAAAAGCAAAAGTTTGTGTTGTAACAGCGGCACAAAAAAATGTTCATTGCAATTCCTATATATATAATGACATCGCAGCAAATATGCCAGCCAAGGCTGCTCAGGAATGTCACTAATACTGAGGAGCGCTGGCGCAGCCTGGCCCGGCTGTGGCAAACTCTGCCAGCCAATAACAAAAAAATTATAACAATTGCGTTTCTTAGAAAAACAAGACAATAAAAATGATTGGCGAGTTTCAGCGAGACTAAAACGATTGTTATTAGCGTAACTAAAGCTGTGCTAAAACAACACGCAGGCTATGCACAAAAATAGACCGTTGAAACGCTAGAAGCAAATGCTGCTAAACACTATATTCTATAATATAATGCAAATTAAACAACAGTCACTACTGCCGGGTAGACAAATAAGTAGTGCTTAAAGGGACACACAACACAAATAGCGTCAGACCAGCTACAAAATAGATAAAACAGGGAAGATAAAATTTATAAAAGCGTGATGATTGCGTCTCGAGAACAAATTAAATTAAATTTTAAAAAATAATAAAACATGCGTCGACAGGTGCAAATGTGAAAGCTTGATCAAACAACGCAAACCGAACCGACTAAGGGCAGCGCAAGCGAGTCAGGCGGGTGTGTCAGATCAGATCAGATGCGCAGCACGCGAACGCCCAGATAGGCGGCGATCTGGCGGCAGACGCGCACCGAGTAGGCGGCGCAGTCGGCGGCAGCGGCGCCGGCCACCGCCCAGGCCGCTTGGCCTTCGCTCAGGCCCAGGCCGGCGCCGCTGCCACTGAACCAAATCCCCATAGCCAGCGCCGTTGGCCAGGCCAGACAGAGGTCCAGAGTTCGAATCGTCGAACGGGTCATCTGGGCAACGATCAATCGTTGGCAGGTTTTGACGGCCGGCACGCCGATGGCGAAGGCCAGCAGGCAGGGCCGGCGGTGCAGGGCACCCGTGGCGTAGGCGGCGGCGGCAGCGGCAGCGGATGGCAGGGCCAGGGCGAGCCAGGCCAGGCCGGGCGTGAGGCGGCTGCTGCCAGCTACGCTGCGCCCGTCGGTTGCCATGGAGACGGTCAGGCGGCACAGCAGCGGCGCAGAGGCTGCGACAGTGAAGGCCGGCTGGAGAGCAATGGCAGCAGTTGGGGAAATTTTTGCGCTAAGGAATGCTTGAATGCTTTTCGAGGGCTAAAACCATGCTGAAGCAGTCAGGGGCTGAAGCAGTCAGGGGCTGAAGCAATCAGGGGCTGAAGCAGTCAGGGGCTGAAGCAATCAGGGGCTGAAGCAGTCAGGGGCTGAAGCAGTCAGGGGCTGAAGCAGTCAGGGGCTGAAGCAGTCAGGAGCTGAAGCAGTCAGGGGCTGAAGCAGTCAGGGGCTGAAGCAGTCAGGGGCTGAAGCAGTCAGGGGCTGAAGCAATCAGGGGCTGAAGCAGTCAGGGGCTGAAGGAATCAGGGGCTGAAGCAATCAGGAGCTGAAGCAGTCAGGGGCTGAAGCAATCAGGGGCTGAAGCAATCAGGAGCTGAAGCAGTCAGGGGCTGAAGGAATCAGGGGCTGAAGCAATCAGGAGCTGAAGCAGTCAGGGGCTGAAGCAATCAGGGGCTGAAGCAGTCATCAGGAGCGGGAACAGGAACCCACTGAATTAAATTATTGAACTGAGTGTCCTCAGACAGTAAGCATATTCGAATTTGCTGAAAAGTACAATCGCTTCAAATTCCAGTTGGCAGCAGGGAAGCAATAAATCAGCCAGACTAACCAAGCAGTGCCGAACGCGCAGCCAGGGCGCCAGGCCCGCAGCCGGCCGCAGATCCCACAGGCCGACGCCGCAGCAGGCGGTGGCGACGAACACGGCCATGGCGGCCGCCTGAGCTTCGGTGACATCAATGAAGCCGAACTGCAGCCGGCCGGTGTTGTAGCCAAGCCAATGGGCGGCGTAGAACACAGTCTGGGAGGCGGCCGTCATAAACAGCAGCAGGTGCGGCTCCTCCCCGAAGCCGGCGGCAATGCAGACGCACAGGCAGAGCAGCAGGGTGTTAGCGGCGTCGCAGCCGTGGTCAAAAAGCTCGCCAAGGGGGTTGGCCGTGCCAGTTCTGGGATTAAAAATTTTAAATAGGATTTAGGATTTATTTGAGAATCTGGATCAATATTTCTGATCAGATGACAAAATTGCTAGCATTATACACCATTGAAAACTGCTGCCATCAGGGTTCGAGTGTGTCGTGAACGGGATCTCGAATGTGTCGTGATTTGGATCTCGAATGTGTCGTGATTGGGATCTCGAATGTGTCGTGATTGGGATCTCGAATATGTTGTGATTGGGATCTCGAATGTGTCGTGATTGGGATCTCGAATGTGTCGTGATTGGGATCTCGAATGTGTCGTGATTGGGATCTCGAATGTGTCATGATTGGGATCTCGATATTGTGCTGCTCCACTGCTAAACCAAACCTCAATCGATCAGAAACTGCCTCACCTCCGGGCCTGTTTCCCATCGAGCGCGTCCAGCGTCTGGTAGGCGAACATGGTAGCGGCGGCGTACAGGCAGAGCCAGGCTGGCGGATTCTGCCTGGCCTCCGGGCACAGCCACAGCATGAGGCCGGCGCTGCTGGCATTGAGTGCCAGGCCGGTCAGGGTCAGGGCGTTCGGGGCGGCCCGGATTGGCACCAGGCAGAGCAGGCGGCGCCACAGCGGCTGCATAAAGATCTCAAACAAAGAGCTGCCAGAGGCATTGTATTCGTGCTGGGCGAGTCTGCGCAGCTGCCGCTCAAGCAGCGGGCCAGAGACGAATTGGCGAGGAGGCGAGGCCGGCATGCTCTGGTGGTTTCGCTGCTTAGCTTTAACTTTTGTTCAAACTGCTTCACTACTGAAACAATGGGTTCAATAATTTGACTAGCTTCTGGGTTTTTTGGTAAGAAAACCATAGAAATAATTAATTAATGCATAATTGCTTCAATTGAAACTACTTAATTAGGTAAATCATTGTCAGTTTATTGAAAAAATCTTAGCAAAGTATGTATGCACTTATTTAAGAGGCTATTTAGATTGGCCTACCAAGATATGATTATAATGAGCATAATTTGATATCCTTAAAATAGGAAAATGGAGTACCTATCAATACATATACTAAGCCACAAGAAAATTAGCAGTCTGCTTAGTTTTGTCAATCAAATGGCTCAAATATATTTTTTTAATAAAAAATTGGCAAATTGATCAATGTTAAAAATTTAATTTTTACTAATAACAAAATAAAATCTAATATAGGGTCTAAAGAGCTATTTTTATAAATAAAATGTGACATCATTACACAACATTAGAAATTTTATAATTATTAATACAAGACATTAGCAAATGGATAGATTGCATAATAATAATTGATTATTCCAAATATAAAAATAAACATTTGCTTTTAATTAATAATTGCAAAATATAATGCTATAAAATATAGTCAATATCCAAAGCAAAGGGTGGATATCTAGCTTTTATATGTAAGTATACTTTATTCAACTTTATATTAGAATAAAATTGCCATTACTTATTAGGCCAACTACCTTAGCTATAGCTTTATATAGTCTATACTTAGGCCTATAGGTTATATTTCATTCAAATGTCCTTTGCAAGTCATAATTAATCATTTAATGTAATAAACTAAATATCATTTTAAATAAATTGCATTAAAGTTAAGAATAACCTAATTAAAAATAAATTATAAAAAAGAATTAAATTTAGTACATAGGGCCTAGCCAATTCATATAATCCCTATGTCTTTGTCTCTTTAGTCTTTGACATGGAAATTTTCAAAAATTGAATAAATATAAACAAAGCCTATATTCAAAGGGTAAATGATAACAAGAGTAAGATGCATAAAAGACAATATATTAAATAGAAAAGACCTCCAATTCCAGGTAAAAAAATAAAAAAATTTGCTACTAAAAGATAGGTGGCTAACTATTATAGGGCCTATTCATATAAATATAACTATAAGTAAATTAGGCCCTTCCTATTGTAGCACAGTCATTTTCACAGATGGCGTCCAGTGACTTTTTTTGCTTCATAATGCAACAATCATTGTAATTGGCCAAAGAGGGGGTGCGCTTCATATGGGCCTCTGGTGCATTTGAATCCTTGGCTGCAATATCAACACAAAATGATATTGCCTCTATCGTCTTGAGAATGTATCGTCAGAGTATTAATAGTAGCTAAATTAGACGTCTACTATATCTATAGAAGCAGAGAAGTGGAAAGGATAGTGCCGAACCGAAGGTCAAGCTTAACAACAATTGGAAAGTAGTGGAAGACAGAAGCAAATTGATAATCGTCATAATAACCACTAAAAATGCTTCAGAAATCTACGTAAGGAAGCATTTTAAGCACCGGGAAAATATTTAATACATTATACATCACTTATTGCACATTGAAAATATAATAAAATACAGACTGGACAATTTCAGCGGGTCAAATAACAACAGCTGAAGATTTTATAGGACAATAATAATATCGTTATGGGTGTTGTTAAGACACAATTTACAAAACAAAAATTGAAGCAAAAGTACACCTTTCTAATACGCTATTAACTTGACGGCGACGTTCTTTACAGATTTTTAGCTACATACAGCCTTAAATTTAATATCGTCGTCTATTTTGATTTACTGCATGTTGTCATGGCGTTGTTATAGATACAGGAGGAAATTTAAATCTAAGAAGCCGACAATTTTGCAACCCAGCTTTTCGGAATTTTTTCGTCACAGTTCATGAAGAAATTGTGACTGTAGACGTTTCACCTTCAGCTCGAAAGAGTGAAACATGGCGAGTGAACTGGAGATAGAAGACAAGCGTGTCTTCTTCTTGGCAGATTATGTGTTAAAAACACTACGAATGGCCAAGGGAGACCGTTGGCAGAAAATGTATCAACTTGAGGATCAGCGAATCATCATACACGACTTTTTGGATAAGAATGACAACATGCAGCTTTTTATCATTGCCACTCCATCGGGAGGGCTTCAAGCGCAGTACAACACTCCAAACCTCTTGAAGTCGAAAGGCTGCTTCTTTTTCCGGAAAGGAAAGGAAGTGATTGGAAAGGACGCCCAGATGTCCAAAGTACTCACCTATGGCGACTTGTCATACAACCCGTTGGACCAGTTTGCTGGTTTTGTTGATGAGGTACGCTTTAATACATTTAATTTTAGTTAACTAATCGCTTCATATCTGGGTTAAAAATTGTGCATTTCATACAACGGAGTAGCAATTGCAATAAACGCCGTAGATAGGTAATTTCATTAGGTTTAAAACTAACAAATAGCCCATTTAGAAGAATGCCAGAGTATAGCATTCTGTACAGGACTGATTTAAAATGCAATCAAACCAAAAGATGATAAATGCTATCGATTACATGGTTGGAATGAATACTTTCAGGTTCTCCTCCCTGTACTGTCAAACGAGAAAAACAACGGAGCGTGGCCGTATGTGGTCTCCCAGGACATCATCAAGCAAATTCACCAGCTAAAGCAGCACACTGAAGTTATTCTTGGTCACTCTCAGGGCAAGACGCACTTGCCAATGCCTGTTGGAGGTGAGAAGATCGACGAAGTAAATGAGTCTCTCAAACAGTCAAGCCACCCAGCTGGTGAAGGGGAAGACGGTGAAATTGATCAAGGGTAAGTGTGAGCAGCTTGAGAAAATTGATACAGTAAAACCTAAAATTTAAGCATGGATTCAGTCGTAAATGATCATTTGAATTTCACTCGACAGGATGCCGAAGGCAACTCCAGAGATTGACTGGAGCTTGGTGTACGCAATAGAGACTGTGGTGATTGACTGGACGCACCAGATACACGAGATCCTCAAAAAAGACTCGGCACAAGAGCTACTAGAGGGAAAGAACCCCTTGCCAGCCACAGAAATCAACTTCTGGAGCAAGAAGTCTTCCAATCTGGAGTATGTCTATGAGCAGGTAAGCAACACAATTTCTGGTTATTGAAGCCAAATTTAATCCATAGGTTCTTCTAAAAGGAGGCTTTGGTTCGTGTATAATTTTAAACGCCATACAAATTGCAGCTCACCAGCAGCAAAGTGCAGAAGATGGGCCACATTCTGGAGGCAGTCAGCAGTTCGTACTCGCCGCCATTCAAGGACATGTTCCGCAGTGTGGTGGCGGCCCTGCACGAGGCGCAGGACATCAGTCTGCACCTGAAGCCGCTAAACGACTTTCTTTCCGACCTCGAGCAGGCGGAGTTCGATGACTGCCAAAAGCAGATTGGCCCAGTGTTCCACGTCCTGTGCCTGATCTGGGCAAACAGCAGATACTATCGTGTGCCGGCCAGAATCATTGTCCTGCTGCAGGAGATCTGCAACTTGTTTATCAAAATGGTAAGCTAATTAGGATTAAAATCAATACTAAATTTATCTGTCTAAAGCAACCAACCCATAGAGGAAGTTAAAAAAACTAAAATTTATAAAATCCAGTGCCGCGACTTCCTGGACCCAAGCGAAGTCTTCAAGGGTGAAGTCGAGGAGACTGTGGTCAAAGTGAAGAAAGCTCTGACGATCCTGCACACCTTCAAGAGTACGTTTGAAGAATACAGAGGTAAAGTGAAGGAGTACTTCAAAGGTGGCGAGCCGATGGAGTGGGACTTCGCCAACACCCTGGTGTTCGCGCGCTACGATGCCTTCGTGGAGCGCGTGACAATGGTGGCCGACATCATGGACACGGCCGTGGAGTTCCTCAAGCTGGAGAAGGTCGAGTACGGCGGAATGAAGGGCCGCGGACTCAGCAAGCTTACAGTGGACATCTTCGAGGAGTTTAACAGCCACTACAAAGTTTTCAGCGACAAGAGCTACGACGTCCTGGACCCGCTGAACAAGGAGTTCTTGGACGACTACAACCACTTCCACCAGCAGATAGTTGACACCGATAGACGGCTGGCCTCCATTGTGTGCCAGGCATTCGACGACTGCTCTGGACCGGAGTCTGCGTTCAGGGTTAGTTGCAGTCTCTGAGAATTGCTTTCAAAGTTACGAGGCAGTAGCGCACTGGCATGTGAATTTCCTCGTATATTTAGCCTGAGTCAGTCAGTTACGCCATCACTCAATTTTTTAGCTGATTGACATCCTGTCCACGTTGGTGGAGCGGCCGCTCATCAAGGCGGAGTTCGATCAGAAATACCCGCTGCTAATCCAGATGCTAGACAAGGAGATGGACAACGCCAAGGAGATCTACGACAATCAGATTAAGCGCATCGAGGAGACCAGCTTTGCAATGGTGCACAAGAACGTGCCGCAGGTCACTGGCCGGCTAAAGTGGGCCGCCGAGCTGAGAAAGCAAATCACCATCCCCATGGACAACTTGAAGCACGTTGAGCACCCGTGAGTTCAATTGTTCATTACCGCTTAGCTGTGTCAATCACTTGTTACTTCATTACAAGTGACGTCAGACATCAAATAATTCTTAAAAAATATAATCTTGGCCAGGAACTGCAACTGTGGCTACATAAAGTAAGCTAGAAGTCGTACCCAATATTTATTAGAAGATCCGCTTTTTATAAGTTGCCATACCGGTTAGCCTATTGTGTTTTCATGCAAACCAAATTGTTTCGTCCAATTTTTACGGTGAAGTCTCCCGTCCTTAAATCAATATTTGCGAATTGACCTTTTCTGGACCTGATATTTCATTATTTTCTGTGCACTTTTAAAATGCTTTGCATCGGCCCAGAAATCCTATGCCTCCAGCATGCTTTTCCACTAAGTTTTGTTTCATAAGCTTTGCGCACAAATTTGATTTTTAATTCCACTTTCAGCGCTCTGGAACAGTGAGTTATCAAAATTTTCAACTGGCCAAGCTCAAAACTGATCATTAAAGTAGTGCTAATTTATTGCCTAACAGGCATTAAATGCGATTAGATTGCTGCTTCTGAGCATTTTTGCTTTTAACAAAGGCGTTGCATTCAATAAGCAAGCATTCCATTCGATCAAAGCCATTGTGTTCGCTATATTTGGCACCAAATATTCAGCTTTACTAAGCATGTCAATTGCATGCCAATTATGCGAATAAATCATATTGCAGCCTCGATCAGTCTGCTAGTGAAATTCACATGCCAGTGCGCTACTGCCAGCACTGGATAATGGAGAGGTCTGCTCAAATTCACTCGCTGCTCAAATTGAGTTTGATTTACACAGTCACTGTTAAATAGGAAACAAGTGCAACGCGTATGGCGTGCTTTCACAGAGTCTAGCGTGATTATCAAACAAGAGCAGAAGAAAGTTTAATCACATCGGCTTTATCAGCTGTTTGCTTGTGTGTCACCATCCACTGCATTGTATTTTGTTCTGATTTCACCCTAACCCTTGCTTATTAGCACTAATACAAACTGAGCTCAGTTTGCTCACAAGCTGCCGCAGCCAAGAATTCGTATTAAAAACTAATTTAACCAACTTCCAGGGCCATTGAAAGCGAGGACGCTCAGCTTGTCAAGAAGAAGTACGACCAACTTCTGCAACTCCTGGATGCGTAAGTGCTGCTTACCTAACCTGACAAATAGAGAGCTAATAATTATAAACAATTAATGAACTCATCTCGCTCATTAAAATGGATTTCCGCAGGTTCCAGGACCGCGTCTTCCAGGAGTGGGTCAGCGGTGTGGACAAGAACTGCGCTGAAAATCTCAGCCAGCCGCTTATTGTTCGCGACGAACAAACCAAGCTGATTTCGGTCAACTTCGATCCAAAGGTTAGTTAAATCAGCGGAGAAATATTAACTGCACTTTTGCTAAAACCGCAAGCAACCAATAATTTGACTATAAATTCTCATTGTAACAGCTCGTTGCCGTCCTGCGCGAGGTGAAGTACCTGCACCTGCGCTCCGAAACAGCTCCGGAGGATGACAAGCCGAATGAGACAGCCCCGGCAGCGGCTGAGGACTTGTACTCAAAGAACGATATGCTCCGAGATCACATCATCAACCTGAACATGACCGTGCAGTGGTACAACTACGTTCGTGAGAACACACTCGAGGTGGAGATGCCGCTCATCGAAGGTCAGCTAGCGGAGATCGATGATAAGCTGAAGCAGGCGGAGACCAACCTCAATTGGAATGGCGAGAGTAAGCGTTTACATTATATTCGTTAGTCAAGATCAAAATAGTTGTTGCGACGTTAATTACCATATAAATCTCTGATTTAATTTAAAATTTCAGTCACGGCATACATCCAGGAGGTGAAAGAGGCTGTCCATGATTTGCAGAAGCGAGTGGTTCAGACCAAGGAAAATGTGGAGAAGATTGTGAAGCTGATGAGTACTTGGCACAAGGTGCCACTGTTTGAGCGAAAGGAGGGCAAGTACGAGACCTTGTTGAACCTCGACGACCGGAAGGAACGGTTGGAGAAGCGCAAGAATGAGATCTCCGAGCAAGGACAGCAGATCCACGCACTGCTCAAGGAGAACCTAGAACTTTTCAAGGCGACTGACGGCAGTGATGAGTGGAAGGCTTACGTTGATTACGTAGACGAAAAGGTACTGGACGAGTTTATCACCCTCATAATGTGCTCGCTGAACTTCCTGCGCGAGCAGACAGTCGACCGGGCAGGCAACACGCCGCTGTTCATGTCCTTCATGGAGCTGAAGCGCCCCAACGTGGTTTTCGATCCTGCGCTTGACAAAGACCAGGCGGACGGCTTCTTCGAGCTGATGGACAGCATCACGACGGATATCTACCGTCAGGCGTCCTACATTCCGCGTCTGGCTGCGCACAGCGGGCACGAGCACTACCAGCAGGAAATGGAAGACAACGATGAGCTTCAGGCTGTGCGCACCGAGATCATGGAGCGCGTGGAGCGGATCATGCAGAAGGCCATGGAGTACAAGAGCAGCTTCGACACCTATGCCTACTTGTGGGTGGAGGACCGGGAAGAATTCAAGAACCAGTTCCTTAAGTACGGTCACGTCCTCACGCCCGAAGAGATTGACGCTCACGCGGAAGATGGCGTACCCGAGAGCAAGCCGACACTTGAGCAGTTCAAGGAGCAAATCGACAACTACGAGACAATCTACGAAGAGGTAGAAAAAATCGAACGAACCGTGGTGTTCGAGACGTGGTTCAAAATTGATTCGTCCAAATTCAAACAAGCTCTACTCAACGAAATCAAAAGGTGGTCTCTAATGTTCAAGCAGCATCTCATCGATAGCGTCACAAGGGCGTTGGATGAACTTGAACAATTCATCAAGGAGACCGACGCCGGTCTGTCAAAGGAGCTTGAGGAGGGCGACTACGACGGACTGGTGGCTGTTATGCACCACCTGATGCGAGTTAAGGAGCGACAAGCCGAGACTGATGAAATGTTTGAGCCACTGAAGCAGAAGATCGAGCTTCTGAAGACGTACAACCAAGAAATGGACGAGTCTGTGTATCGCCAACTAGAAGTACTTCCAGAAAAGTGGAACAACACCAAGAAGATTGCCATCACAGTGAAACAGCAGGTTGGCCCGCTGCAGACCAACGAGATCCAGAAGATCAAGCGAAACGCGTCTGAGTTTGACGTTCAGCAGCACACATACCGCGAGCAATTCAGAAAGATCGGCCCGTTCCAGTACTCATGCCCCAACTCATACGACGAGTTGGATGCTAAGAACATAGAGATTGGAGACATGGAGAACCGCATGGCCAAGCTGAGCGAATCGGCCAGCTTGTTTGAGGTTCCTGTGTCGGACTACAAACAGCTGAAGCAGTGCCGAAAGGAACTAAAACAGCTTAAGCAGCTTTGGGATTACATCTATCTCGTCCGCTTTTCAATCGAGGACTGGAAGACGACGCCGTGGAGGGAGATTAACGTCGAGCAGATGGACTTGGATTGCAAGCGATTCGCCAAAGACGTTCGCGCTCTGGACAAAGAGATGCGCGCTTGGGATGCTTACACTGGAGTTGAAGAAGAGGTAAAAAACATGATGACTTCCCTGCGTGCCGTCAGTGAGCTGCAGAATCCCGCCATCCGAGATCGTCACTGGGCGCAGCTCATGCAGGCAACTGGCGTAAAGTTCACAATGAATGAGAAGACGACACTGGCAGATCTTTTGTCCCTCAACTTGCACAAGTACGAGGAGGATGTGCGCAACATCGTTGACAAGTCGGTCAAAGAAATGTCGATGGAGAAGGTGCTGAAGGAATTGGAAGTTACCTGGGCGCAAATGGAATTCGAGCACGAGAAGCACCCAAGAACTCAGGTGACCTTGCTAAAGGCAAGCGAAGAGCTGATTGAGACGCTTGAGGACAATCAAGTACAGCTCCAAAACATGATAACATCAAAGTACATCGCGCACTTTGCTACTGAAGTGAACTCTTGGCAACAGAAACTAAGCACTGCAGATCAAGTTATCCAGATCTGGTTCGAGGTGCAGCGTACCTGGTCCCACCTGGAGTCAATTTTCATCGGCTCCGAGGATATCCGCAAGCAACTGCCCGAGGATTCAGAACGCTTCGACCAGGTGGACAAGGACTTCAAGGAGATCATTTCCGAAGTGGAAGTGACAAAGAATGTTGTGGAGGCAACGAGCAAGCCGCGACTGTACGAGCGTCTGGAGGCCATCCAGGGCCAGCTGGTCTTGTGCGAGAAGGCTCTGGCGGAGTACCTGGAGACCAAGCGCCTGGCCTTCCCACGATTCTACTTTGTGTCCTCGGCTGATCTGCTCGACATCCTATCGAACGGAAACTCACCACCTGCGGTGATGAAGCATTTGACAAAGCTATTCGACAGCACTGCCCGTCTTGAATTGAAAAAAGAGGGCGGCGCCGAGACCAAAGTGGCGACAGACATGTACGCCAAGGACGGCGAGAAGGTCAAACTGTCGAAGACCATCGACCTGAGCGGCCAAGTAGAAGTGTGGCTGAATCGCGTGCTTAACGAAATGCGCGACACTGTCCGGAAGTCGCTTGCCGACGCAGTCAGCACCTACGAGGAGAAGCCACGTGACCAGTGGATTTTCGACTATCCCGCGCAAGTGGCCCTAGCAGGCAGCCAGATCGGCTGGTCCGGCGAGGTCAACATCGCCTTTGCCCGCCTCGAAGAGGGCTACGAGAACTCCTTGAAAGATTACAATAAGAAGCAAATCGCGCAACTGAACGCCCTCATTCAGATGCTGATCGGCGAGTTGTGCGGACAAGACAGACAGAAAATCATGACCATCTGTACGATCGACGTTCACAATCGAGACGTCGTTGGCAAAATAATCACTCAGAAGGTTGAAAACTCACAGGCGTTTACCTGGCTTTGTCAGCTGCGCCATCGCTGGGATGAAAAGGACGAGAAGGGCGGAATCAAGGGTGACTGCTTCACGAACATTTGCGATGCTCAGTTCCGCTACGCTCACGAGTACCTGGGCAACACGCCGCGCCTTGTGATCACACCTCTTACCGATCGGTGCTACATTACGCTGACTCAATCTCTGCATCTCATCATGAGCGGCGCTCCCGCTGGACCAGCAGGTACAAATTCCATTCCTTAAATATCAAATAAATTTGACTCTAAAGTTTTTTAAGGTCAAGTATTGATTGCTCCTGCCGCGTTTATTTTTAGGTACTGGAAAGACAGAGACAACGAAGGATCTTGGCCGCGCTCTGGGCATCATGGTGTACGTGTTCAATTGCTCCGAGCAGATGGATTACAAGTCTGTCGGCAACATTTACAAAGGCTTGGCTCAGTCTGGCGCTTGGGGCTGCTTCGACGAATTCAACCGCATCTCCGTCGAGGTTTTGTCCGTGGTAGCTGTCCAGGTGAAGTGCATCCAGGATGCCATTAAGTACAAAAAGACCCGCTTTGACTTCCTCGGTGAGGAAATTCACCTAGAAGCATCTGTTGGCATCTTCATCACCATGAATCCTGGGTAAGAATTTTAAATCTGCAATTTATCTACCTGTAGCCACAGAGGAATAATATCAAACGCGCTGCCTTTTTAGCTACGCTGGCCGAACTGAGCTGCCCGAGAATCTGAAGGCACTGTTCCGACCCTGCGCTATGGTCGTGCCCGACTTTGAGCTAATCGCTGAGATCATGATGGTGGCCGAGGGCTTCCTGGAGGCTCGCCTTCTAGCAAGGAAATTCATCACTCTGTACTCACTGTGCAGAGAGCTGCTGTCCAAGCAAGATCACTACGACTGGGGTCTGCGAGCCATCAAGTCTGTCCTGGTGGTGGCCGGTGCCTTGAAGCGCGGTGATCCGCAGCGGCCAGAGGATCAGGTTCTGATGCGCGCCCTCCGTGACTTCAACATCCCCAAGATTGTGACCGACGACCTGCCTATCTTCATGGGTCTCATCGGAGATCTTTTCCCTGCATTGGACGTGCCAAGAAAGCGTGATCTTGACTTCGAGAAGGAGGTGCGGACTGCGACACTTGACCTCAAGCTTCAGCCTGAAGACAACTTTATCCTGAAGGTCGTTCAGCTTCAAGAGCTCTTCGCTGTGCGACACTCTGTTTTCGTGCTTGGCAACGCCGGAACTGGCAAGTCCAAAGTGTGGCGCGCTTTGAACAAGACCTACCAGAATCAGAAGAAAAAGCCAATGGCCGTAGACCTGAACCCGAAGGCCGTCACCAACGACGAGCTGTTTGGCATCATCAATCCGGCCACACGCGAGTGGAAAGACGGACTCTTCTCCGTGATCATGCGCGACTTGGCCAACGTCACTCACGACGGGCCCAAGTGGATCGTGCTCGATGGTGACATCGATCCCATGTGGATTGAGTCACTGAACACCGTCATGGACGACAACAAGATCCTTACATTAGCTTCAAACGAGCGCATTCCCCTGACACCTTCCATGCGCTTGCTGTTTGAGATCAGCCATCTGAAGACAGCAACACCGGCCACCGTATCCCGCGCCGGTATCCTGTACCTGAATCCGGCAGATTTGGGTTGGAACCCTTACGTCACGTCCTGGTTAGCGACGCGCGAAGTGCAGGCCGAGCAGGCGAACCTGCAAATTCTGTTTGAGAAGTACGTGCCGGCCTGCCTGGATGTGCTGCGCCACAGGTTCAAGAAGATTACGCCGATTGCGGACATTGCGCACATCCAGATGCTCTGCTCCCTGCTGGAGTGCCTTGTGACACAGGAAAACTGCCCGCAGGACTGCCCGAAGGAGTGGTATGAGATCTACTTCGTCTTCTGCTGCGTCTGGGCCTTCGGTGGCTCAATGTTCCAGGACCAACTGGTCGATCACCGAGTTGAGTTCACAAAGTGGTGGGTCACCGAGTTCAAGACTGTCAAGTTCCCGGCGCAGGGAACCGTCTTTGACTACTTCATTGATTCAGAAACGAAGAAGTTTGAGCCATGGACGAAGATCGTGCAAAAGTTCGAATTGGATCCGGACATCCCGTTGCAGGTATGTATTATTCAGATGTTTAGCGACGACCTGTACTACATTTTGCAATGTAAAAGAATTGAACAAATTAAAATCATGAAATAACCGCCTATTGCTCTAGTTGCTTGTTATAATTCAATAACCCGAATAACAAGGGCAAAATGTGTGATAATCAAAATCTTAGAAGCCGCAGCAGAATTCTGTACAGTCGGGGCTCCAAAGCCACCCGATGGAGCAGCAGCACCAGCAGCAACAGCCCGGAGTGTTGAGAATTCAGCAGCAGCAGCCGCAACAGCAAGCTAGCACAGATCCCAAACAGCGAGCTGTCTCAGTGGTGCAGCCAACAAGGAGACCGGTGATCAATCTGCATGAGGTGAACTGTCTGGCCTTGCCTGCATTCACGGTCGCCAGACAGACGTCACAATCAAAGAGATGCTGTCACATAGCACAGAGGCCTTGCTTCGTTGTCGATACATTTGAAGTTTTTTTATTAAAAAGTTTTATTCACTTTTTAAAAGTTTTATCAATCACATTTCGGAATACTACGATGCTACACTATGGTGCATAGGAATCTCACAGAAACTTCCTTTACTTGCGCATAATCTGAGCTATTAGATTTGCTAATTCTCATATTTAACTTCCGTTTATTCCACAGGCTGCTCTCGTGCCAACCGCGGAAACAACACGCATCCGCTATTTCTTGGACCTGCTGATCGAGAAGAAGCGGCCCGTCATGCTGATCGGCGGCGCCGGCACAGGCAAATCCGTGCTGCTCGGCGACAAGCTCAGCAGTCTTGGCGAGGACTACATGATCGCCAACGTGCCGTTTAACTTCTACACGACCTCCGAGATGCTGCAGCGCGTGCTGGAGAAGCCGCTAGAGAAGAAGGCTGGCAGAAACTTTGGCCCACCGGGTACTAAGAAGCTGATCTACTTCATCGACGATATGAACATGCCAGAGGTAGACAAGTACTTCACAGTGCAGCCGCACACTCTGATCAGGCAGCACATGGACTACAGCCATTGGTACGATCGGGCGAAGTTGACTCTTAAGGACGTCCACAACACCCAGTACGTTGCCTGCATGAACCCGACGGCCGGAAGCTTCACCATTAATCCGCGTCTGCAGCGCCATTTTGCCGTCTTCGCGCTGTCCTTCCCAGGACAGGATGCGGTGCGCACTATCTACAACAGCATCCTGTCGCAGCATTTGCAAATGCACAGCTTCCTGCCTGCAGTTCAGAAGATGGCCGGCAGTGTCACGGACACGGCTCTGACGCTGCACAACAAGATTGCGTCGGTGTTCCTACCAACCGCCATCAAGTTCCACTATGTGTTTAACTTGCGCGACCTGAGCAACATCTTTCAGGTGATTTAATGTCGAATAACATAGCATTATGGATCCAAACTTAGCACCTTATATTTTAATAACTAATTCGACGGCTTTTTCAATTCTTAGGGACTGCTGTTCTCGACCCCGGATTGCCTGAAGCAGCCGACTGACATCATCCGGCTTTACATGCACGAGGCAGAGCGCGTCTACTGCGACAAGCTGACTGAGGATGCCGACATTGAGACTTACAAGAAGGTTGTGAAGGAGATCGTCAAAAAGGGATTCGAAGATCAGATGGACGAAGCGGTGGTGTTCGCATCGCCCAACATGTACTGCCACTTCGCTACCGGCATCGGAGAGCCAAAATACATGCCAGTGGAGAAGTTCCAGGACATCAACAAAATCCTTCTGGATGCGCTGGACAACTACAACGAGATCAATGCAGCGATGAACTTGGTGCTGTTCGAAGACGCCATCGCGCACATTCTGCGAATTAACCGCATCCTCGAGTCCCCGCGCGGAAACGCCCTTCTGGTTGGCGTTGGTGGCTCCGGCAAGCAGTCGTTGTCCCGCCTGGCTGCCTTCATCAGCAGTCTGGAGGTGTTCCAGATCACCCTGCGCAAGGGCTACGGTATTCCAGATCTGAAAGCCGACCTTGCTCAACTTTACATCAAGTCTGGTCTAAAGAACATCGGCATGGTCTTCCTGATGACTGACGCTCAAGTCGCTGACGAGAAGTTCCTTGTACTCGTTAATGATCTCCTGGCATCTGGTGAAATCGCCGACCTCCTGCCTGACGACGAGGTCGAAAACGTGATAAACGGCATGCGCTCTGAGGTGAAAGGAGTTGGCCTGCAGGACACGCGAGAGAACTGCTGGAAGTTTTTCATCGACAAAGTCAGACGAACTCTAAAAGTGATCCTGTGCTTCAGCCCAGTGGGTACAACACTGCGCGTCCGTGCTAGAAAATTCCCTGCTGTAGTTAACTGCACATCAATTGACTGGTTCCATGAATGGCCCAAAGAAGCCCTGGTGTCCGTTTCCAGGCGTTTCCTGCAGGACGTGGAACTCCTGGACGAAGCCTCTAGAGAGTCGGTCGCTCAGTTCATGAGCTTCGTGCACAAATCGGTGAATGAGAAGAGCGCCGAGTATCTGCTGAATGAGCGTCGATACAACTACACAACACCAAAATCATTCTTGGAGCAGATTAACTTATACCAGAACATGCTAAAGCGACAACACGCCGACCTTCTTGGGAAAATGAGTCGTCTAGAAAACGGTTTGGAGAAACTCGAGTCAACAGCGCAACAAGTGGACGACCTGAAAGCCAAGCTGGCTGCACAGGAAGTCGAGCTAGCTCAGAAGAATGAAGATGCAAACAAACTGTTAGAAATTGTAGGCACAGAGACAGACAAAGTCAGCAAAGAAAAGGAGTTTGCTGACCAGGAAGAGCAAAAAGTGTCAGCGATCAAGGCTAACGTGACAGTCAAACAAAAGGAATGCGAGGAAGATTTGGCCAAGGCGGAACCCGCGCTGCAGGCGGCTCAAGATGCGTTGAACACGTTGAACAAGAACAACCTGACCGAGATGAAGTCTTTTGGTACTCCGCCAGAGGCTGTGGTAAAGGTGGCAGCAGCTGTAATGTGCCTGCTAGCACCAGGAGGAAAAGTACCAAAGGTGAATGACCGTAACTGGAAGAATGCTAAGGCGGGTATCATGGGCAAAGTTGATCAGTTCTTGGACAATTTGATTAACTACGACAAGGATAACATCCACGACAACTGTCTCAAGGAAGTCGACAGGTACATCAAGGACCCGGAGTTTGAACCAGAGTTGATCAGATCCAAGTCCATCGCTGCCTCTGGTCTGTGCTCGTGGGTTATCAATATCGTCAAGTACTACGAGGTTTACACTTTCGTAAAGCCTAAGCGTGACGCCCTCGATGAAGCGAACGAACAGTTGCGACAGGCTACAGAGAAGCTGGAAGGCATCCAGGCAAAGATCCGTGAGCTGGAAAACAAGCTAGGCGTCCTGACTGCTGAGTTCGAGAAGGCCACAGCCGACAAGCTCAAGTGTCAACAGGAGGCTGACCTGACGTACAAAACAATCGAGCTAGCCAACCGCCTGGTGGGTGGCCTGGCCTCCGAGAACATCCGTTGGGCCAACCAGGTGAAACTCTACAAGGAGCAGGAGAAAACACTACCTGGCGATGTCCTCATCACAGCAGCCTTTCTATCCTACGTCGGCTGTTTTACAAAGCAGTACCGAGTTGACTTAATGGAGCAGATGTGGCTGCCATTCCTGAAAAGCCTGCCAAATTCTGTGCCAACTACGGAGAACATCGACCCGATTTCCATGCTTGTTGACGATGCTCAGATCGCCACGTGGAACAATGAGGGCTTGCCAAGCGATCGCATGTCGATTGAGAATGCCACAATTCTGACAAGCGCCGAACGGTGGCCTCTGATGATTGACCCGCAGCTGCAGGGCATCAAGTGGATCAAGAACAAGTACGGTGACGCACTCAAGGTGATCCGACTGGGCAACAAGGGCTACATGGACAAAATCGAGGCCGCAGTGTCCGCCGGTGACACAGTTCTGATTGAGCAGATTGAGGAAAATGTGGACCCAGTTCTGGATCCGCTGCTGGGTCGAAACACTATTAAGAAGGGACGGGCCATTAAGCTGGGTGACAAGGAAGTGGAATACAATCCAGACTTCAGATTAATTCTGCAAACAAAGCTGGCCAATCCGCACTACAAGCCTGAGATGCAGGCCCAGACAACTCTGATCAACTTTACCGTCACACGCGATGGACTGGAGGACCAGCTGCTGGCGTCTGTTGTGAGCAAAGAGCGGCCAGATCTGGAGCAGCTCAAGTCGGACCTGACTAGGCAACAGAACGAGTTCAAAATCACTTTGAAGAACCTCGAGGACTCTCTGCTGGCGCGTCTCTCCGCTGCAGAAGGCAATTTCCTTGGCGACTATGCCCTGGTGGAGAACCTCGAGACCAATAAGCGAACGGCCATTGAAATCGAAGAAAAAGTTGCACAGGCCAAGGTTACTGAAGTTGAGATCAACGAGGCCCGAGAGTGGTACCGATCCGCTGCAGGCCGGGCGTCGCTGCTATACTTCATCTTGAACGACTTGAACAAGATCAATCCAATGTACCAGTTCTCGCTGAAGGCGTTCCGCGTTGTCTTCGATAAGGGTATCGACCGTGCTGAGCAGAATGACGATCTAAAGGAGCGTGTAAAGAACCTCATTGACTCAATCACGTACTCAATCTATGTGTACACTACCCGAGGCTTGTTCGAAAGGGACAAGCTCATTTTCACTGCCCAGATGGCCTTCCAGATTCTGCTAATGAACAAGGAGATCAAACCAAGCGAACTAGACTTCTTGCTCCGCTTCCCCATAGTGCCAAACCTCACGTCGCCCGTCGACTTCTTGACCAACAACGGCTGGGGTGGCATTAAGGCACTTTCGAACATGGACGAGTTTAGAAATCTAGATCGCGACATCGAGGGTTCCGCTAAGCGCTGGAAGAAGTTTGTTGAGAGCGAGTGCCCCGAGAAGGAGAAGTTCCCACAGGAGTGGAAGAACAAGACAGCCCTGCAGCGTCTGTGCATGATGCGCGCGCTGCGTCCTGACCGCATGACCTACGCTGTAACGGACTTCGTTGCTGAAAAGCTTGGTCAAAAGTATGTGGAAGGAGCGACACTCGAGTTCGCTAAGTCATACGAGGAGTCCGGCCCTGCTATACCGATTTTCTTCATCCTATCACCTGGAGTTGACCCGCTGAAAGACGTTGAGAAGCTCGGACGTACACTGGGCTTCGACTCGGATCACAAGAATTTCCACAACATCAGTTTGGGTCAAGGCCAAGAGGTGGTCGCTGAGCGAGCCATGGACTTGGCAGCCCAGGAGGGACACTGGGTTGTGCTACAGAACATCCATCTTGTGGCTAAATGGCTCGGTACTCTAGAGAAAAAGCTGGAGGAGTATGCCGAGTCTGCGCACGAAAACTACCGAATCTATGTCTCAGCGGAGCCGCCATCCAGTGCAGAGTCGCACATCATCCCGCAGGGAATCCTAGAGAATGCCATCAAGATCACAAACGAGCCGCCAACTGGCATGTTCGCCAACCTCCACAAGGCGCTCAACAACTTCAACCAGGACACGCTAGAAATGTGCGCGCGTGAGAACGAGTTCAAGACCATTCTGTTTGCACTCTGCTACTTCCACGCTGTCGTGTCAGAGCGACGCAAATTCGGACCGCAGGGCTGGAATCGCGGTTATCCATTTAACACAGGTGACCTGGTCATTTCTGTGAATGTGCTGTACAACTATCTGGAGGCCAATTCCAAGGTTCCATGGGAGGATCTCCGATACCTGTTTGGCGACATCATGTATGGCGGTCACATCACTGACGACTGGGATCGTAAGCTGTGCAAGACCTACCTGGAGGAGTACCTGGCTCCAGAGATGCTGGACGGCGAACTTCATCTGGCTCCCGGCTTCCGCATTCCGCCCAACTCGGACTTCAAAGGCTACCACGCGTACATTGACGAATGTCTGCCCCCTGAGAGCCCGTATCTGTATGGTCTGCACTCGAACGCTGAAATCGAGTTTCTCACCACCACGAGCGAGAAGCTGTTCAAGACCGTGTTTGAGATGCAGCCGCGCGACACAGGAGCTGGAAGCGGCGGCGGTGTCTCTAGGGAAGAGAAGATCAAGCAGATTCTGGACGAGATTATGGAGAAACTGCCGGACGAATTTAACCTAACGGAGATCCAAGCTAAGGTGCCACCGGAGGAGCGCACACCTTACGTGGTGGTGGCCTTCCAGGAGTGCGAGCGCATGAACATGCTGATCTCAGAGATCCGCCGAACCCTTAAAGAGCTGGATCTTGGCCTGAAGGGCGAGCTCACTATAACCCCAGACATGGAGGCGCTCAGCAATTCGATGTTCCTCGACCAGGTGCCGGAGTCCTGGGAGCGCCGAGCCTATCCCTCCCTGTTCAGTCTGACGGTTTGGTACGCCGACCTACTGCAGCGCGTCAAAGAGCTTGAAAGCTGGACTTCAGACTTCCAGCTGCCGGCGGCTGTCTGGCTGGGCGGCTTGTTCAATCCGCAGTCCTTCCTCACGGCCATCATGCAGCAGATGGCGCGCAAGAATGAGTGGCCACTGGATCGAATGTGCCTGCAGTGCGACGTTACTAAAAAGACCCGCGAGGATATGGCCGGCCCGCCGAGGGAGGGCGCCTACATCCACGGCCTCTTCATGGAGGGCGCGCGCTGGGACACGCAGACTGGCATGATTCAGGAGGCCAGACTGAAGGAACTGGCGCCGGTGGTGCCGGTCATCTTCATCAAAGCCATTCCGGTCGACCGGCAAGACTTGCGCAGCATGTACCCGTGCCCGGTGTACAAGACAAAGACTCGCGGCCCGACTTTCGTTTGGACTTTCAATCTAAAGACCAAGGAGAAGCCGGCCAAGTGGGTGCTGGGCGGTGTCGCCCTCCTACTGCAGGTGTGAGACCTCGACAATGTGATATTTGCAGGCGAACGTGTACTTTGACAATATTTATTAATTTTCTGTTGGCAAAACTAATAGCAAAATTAGAGAGCGCTACGAAAATAGTTGGCAACATAGGATGAGTTAAAAATTTGTGTTTCAAAAGAAAAATAATTTGATGTAGTTTTTATAGTTTAAAAAAATAATGCAAAACAGATAATACAGAACTAATTGTTCAGTAGCTATTGCTATTAATAATGCCAACTGTGCTCTGGGCGCTCTTTCCTAATGGGAGATAAAAAAAACCACCGCAAAGGGGATATTGACCGCTAATTTGACAATATTTCAGATTTTTACATTTTTTATTTCCAAAAAGCTATTTTTAGACTTTAAACAATAGAAAATGTGCTAAGAGTATTTGAACAATTTTTTTTAATAATTGTGTTTATTTGGTCAAACTCCGCCGCTTCAATGCCAGGGCGACTTAACATTTTACAATTTGACTGGTTAGAATAGTTTTATTATTCATAAAGACTTTCTGAAAGCTACTTACGCTCGTATGTGATTGTTATTTGTATGAAATGAATAAATTTATGCAAACTGCTCTAGTTAATTGAGCAGTCCCTTTTTTAAACATAATTATGCTTTTTACATATTGGAATGTTTTTTTATTACTTAAAATGAATAACGCAAAAGTCCATAAGGACAATTCTTTATTTTGAATGTTTTTTAGAACCAGTCAAACTTAAACGTACACAAAGCCGCTATCAAGCGTGTCATTAATATATTTTTATTGGCAGCTATCAGACACAAACTGAACTAACGCCGCGTGACTTAACTAACCTTAGCACTGGGCAAATGCACTTGAGCAAGAATGGATTATAAAAATAGCTAGCACGCAGTTTATCAACCAGGAATTAAAGTACTAATTAATGCAAGAGTGAATGCATTTTTATGCTGACTATCGGATTCATGCTAAGCAAGAGAATTAGAAATTCGGCTTCACGACTATTTAAGTATGGGATTAAAATTAGCCATAGTGGGTGAAGCGCAGCGGCTGTCGGGGCGAGCCTCACACAATCTGCACCTCCAGTTGGGTGAGCCTGGCGTACACGCTTGACGGCAGGCGGAACGGCAGCTTGCCAGCGAACGCCACCAGAGCCTGGGCCCGCTCGCGCATCTCCGCTGCAGCTGGCGGCGCTGGCTCGGCTGAACCGCCGCCGCCACCGCCGCCAGCGCCGCCGGGACGACCGGCCGTATCAAGGGCGGCCCGGTGCAGCAGCTGCAGCAGCCGCATGCAGGTCAGCAGCAGGTCCGGCAGGCAGCGGCGCAGCTCGTCAGAGCCGGACGCTTCAAACGACCTGACCCGGGCGTCCACAGCGTCCAGACGGGCTGGCAGGAGGCGCAGATGGTCGAGCAGTTGAAGCGCCGCCGAGTGCCTGCCTTCGTAAAACATGGTGAAGTAGGTGGACAGGTCCAGCAGGCGGTACAGGGTGCCGGCCAGCGGCGCCTTGGCCTCTTCGCTTGGCCCGGCGCGTCGGAGCCGAGCGGCGGCGGCTGCGGCGAATTCCAGAGTCCGGCGACGGTCTGGCGCGGCTGGCGGTTGGGCGACGCAGGCGCTGAGCAGGCGGCAGAGCGGCACCAGGGCGCGGTCCCAGCGGCCGGCCAGCTCAAACAGGCAGGCGGCCTCTTCCAAGCGACCGGCGGCTTCGCTGGCCTCGGCAACACCGGCAGCCAAATCGCTGGCGTCCAGGCCGAAGCGTTGGACGGCGCCGCGTCGGCGGACGCCGGTGTCCGGGTCGACACGACCGAGCAGCAAGTCGAACTGCCGGCTAGCCGACACCAGTTCGGCGGCGGCGGCGCGAAAGGCAGCGCCAGGCCGAAGGCAGTGCAGAAGGTTGAGCGCGTCAAGCGGTCGAGACGCTTCTAACCGGCGGCTGTAGAGCTGGACGAGGCGGCACAGATTCAAAGCGACCAGGCCGCCGTCAAGTCGGCTAGTTAGCGGGGCGTCGGGAGCCTCAGCTAGCAGCAGCAGTCGACGGTCGTGCATAGCCAGGGCGGCGTGCACCGCGTGACAGCGCAGCGGCTCGGATCGCGATAGAAAGGCGAAGGCCAGCTCCCACTGCTGCGTGAGGAACAGCACGCTGAAGAACAGCAGCGGCTGCTGCCAGGCGCTGAAATGAGCCTCGCCGTACTCTTCAGCCAGCTGGCGCTGCAGGGCGCCAAGGCTCAGCCGGTCGGATCGGCCCTCCCAGGCGAGCTGGCCGAGTCGCAGCCACAGGAAGTCTTCAACTGACGTGGCCACGTCGGCGTGACAGTCGGTGACGTCGCAGCGCGCCATCATGCAGATGAGCAGGCGCCGGTACGGGTCCACGGCTCGGCGCAGCTGGGAGGCCAGGCGAGCTTCGGTCTCCGGCGCCAGTTGCCGGTCGTTGGCAACGAATTCTTCTAACGCGGCCGGGAAGTCGCCAAGCACGGTGGCGGCGTCCTTAGCAACGGCCAAAGCGTCGTTTAGAAAGCCGCAGCGCATGTGAAAGTAAATGACGGCCCACACAGGCCGGCCATCCACCTGGCCGTCCTCAAGCAGCCCGGCTGGCTGTCTGGGCAAGCCGGCGAATGCTCGAATCAAAGCCCTGTTGCCAGGGACGCCGCCAAGCCGCGCTCTGGCCGGCTCCTTGGCAACGGCTTGGCGTACAAAAGCGGCATAGCTGGCCTCCAGGTGTTCCAAAGCCAGACGGGCGGCGGCGCGTTGAAAAGCCGGGGCGGCGCGAGCTTCGCGCAGGGAGCCGTGAGCGCCGCGGCGCACGGAGCCGACGCGGTCAACCAGGGCCCAGAAGTCTACCAAGGCGGGGTCGCCCAGTTTCCCGGCGACAGCGTGTCGCATGGCGGCGCACAGATCGGGCGCCGGATCGGCTCTGTCCAAAGCGGCCTGAGTGTGCGACTCCAGCGCGCTGGCGTAGGTCTGCTCTACCGCAGTCAGCAGGACGCCACTCCCGCTGCCGCCAGCGACTGCCGAGCCTGGCGCGCTGGCCAGTATCGAATCGGAGAGTCCGGCGGCGCCGCCAGTCGAAGCCAGACGGTCGCGAGTTGGCGCCAGGCTGTCGGGCAAGTCGAAGGCGCTGGCGCCGGCCAGGCAAGCCAACAGGGCGGCTTTTTCGGCTTCCCAGTCGGCGCGTTGCAACCGACGCGACCTGTTGGGTAGAGATTAGGGAGTCTATAGAGTTCGAGGGAAGGGATGAACCAGACAAGCGGGTAAGAATGGTCATTGGTCACACACACACACACACACACACACACACACACACACACACACACAGACACACCTGGCGTCCCAGTCGCGAGCGGTCCTAGCCCGGCTATATTCAACGGCGGTTAGCAATGCGTTCTGGCGCTCGTTGCGCAGAAACGCCGGCACGTCGGTTGGCGCGGTGACTTCCAAATTGTCGTAGCCGGACAGGGCGGACAGGGCGTCCAGCTGGCGTGGCAGCTGGGGCGCGGACACGCCGTGGCTAGCCAGGAACTGGGCGGCGGCCAGCTCGCTATCCTGCGTGGCAGGGGGCCGAGACGCGGCCAGCCGACTACCCAGGGAGCGCAGCTGCGGCAGAGTTCGACTAAGCTGGGGCAGGTCGGCGTCGCCCTGCAGCTGGGAGACCAGGCCTTCAGCCTCTTCAAGCAGCTGTTCCAGAGTTTGCGCCATGGCTGCAATGGGATTTTGGGATTGTAAAACTCCTTAGTTAGCCAGTGTAGAAGCAATCAAAAATAAGTTGAGATGCGGTCACAGCTGTGGTCAGAGTCTCATAGTTGATGGGGAATCCTACCCTACATGTAAGCTACGGATCAAGCTGGGAGAAAGAAGATTGCCATATGTCAAAAAATTCAATATATTACAAATGGATAAAATTGCCTATAAAAAATTTTGAAAATGAAATCAACCAACAGATAAGTTTCCAGCTTGACAATGGCGAATAAGACAGGTAGCTAAAAGGCCAAAGACGAGGTGAAAATTTATTTTTGCACAAAAATTCAACTATAGCCAAATCGCATCTCCGTTCAATGTGGTCAGGCTTTATCTAACGCATTCTGGAAGCGAAGGCTCGCGTAAATTGAATTCACTATTTGCCGGCCTTTCCACCAGTTTTCTTCTCGAGCCGTTTGGCCAAGTTGCGATTTTTCACGTTGGCCCAGGTGTAAAAATGCTCGCCGACCTTCTTAGGCCGCTGCTCCCGTTCGGCTCGACGGCGCTCTCTGGACGTTGTGGCGCCGGCGCCGGATGCGGACGACGATGCCGAGGCTTTGGCCTTGCGCAGCTTCGCCTTGGCCAGCTTGGTGAGGCGCCGGTGCTCCCACTGAGCTGGCGCCGGCTCCGAGGTAGTCGCTGAACTGGCCGCCGCGCCGCTGTCGCCGCTTCGCTGCTGCTGCATCAGCGACAAGAAGCTGGGCAGGAAGTCCGGAGCGGACCGGCGGGGACGCGCCTGCGGCTCGGCTTTCTTATCAACCTTGGGAGTTTCTTCGTGAACCCCTTCGTCTTCTTCATCATCGTCGGCTTCTTCTTCGTCCTCCTCAACTATGATGGCGGCGTCGTCGTCATCGTCAGAGGATGAGGCCGCATCAGCCTTTGCCGCCGCCACGCTGTTATCAGGAACATCAGCGGCGTCAGCTGCGTCATTGCCTTGCTTCTGCTCCGACTGGGCGACGCTGGACATGAAATTCAGGCACAGAAGTGAGAACGGTGTTAGGAAATAAGATTCAGCTGTGAGATCTCACACTGACCGTCAGGACTCTCTCATCTAGCTGTGAGATCTCACACTGACTGCCGGACTCTCTCATCTAGCTGTGAGATCTCACACTGACTGTCGGGACTCTCTTATCTAGCTGTGAGATCTCACACTGACTGTCAGGACCAGTGTTGCCACCGACAATATTGAAAATAATATCGCAGCAAGAAAAAAAAATCGCCAGGCAAGACCAAATACCGCCAGGCACAATTTTGCATATGAAAAATGATAATATGACAAATGTCAACCATATACCTTCTTCATTTTAACATTGAGTAAGCATATGACGAAGTATAGATTGTTTTTCCTGCATGGTTAGTTACACATTGGTGGGAGAAGAACATAAATTTGATTAGATAAAAGCTTCACTAACATAAATTCATCTCACTATATCACCAGAAATAGGCGAGAGCTTTTTTACGAGTATTTATTGTATGAAACTTTTCTGGTCATCAAGTTTTGTTATAAGATGTTTTCTTCTTTTGAAGTTTGTAGGTTTCATATTTTTGGTATTAGTAGCCCTCGCCCATTCTGTGAAATTAGAGATACACGGGTGAAATATAAGATGGCAATAAGATGGAAATACAATATCCGCTTCCGCATTGTAGCATAGCAGTTACCAAAATATACAAGGAAGATGCCAGCTCGTACAAGCAACACGAAAACAAATTACAGTGAATAAATTGTTGCGGAGTGCTGAGAAACTACAGTCTGGAAATGACCACCAGTATACATTTTCACATTCATTTGCGAGGCGCTAGAGTCTAGTCTCTATAGAGTGGTAGCATTATAGAAAATACTCTCCAGTCTCCACTCCAGTCATCAGTTCTTCTTAGGTACTTTTGGAAGCGCCAAAAGCATAGCCTGCTCAGCCTGCCGTTTAAGCCTTGCTGCTTCTTCCGCAGTACGTTGCACAACTCGGTCCATCGCCCGCTGTTCAATCGCCAGTCGCTCTGACTCCATCTGACTCAGACGAACAGTCGCATTCTGCTGCTCGCTTTGAGCCTGACGCAGCCTCTCGATTGCACGCTGGACCTCCCGCTCTGCTTCTATACATGCTGCCGATGTTTCAGCTCTTCTGGCGATGTGAATCACTCTGCATTCGCAAGTTAAGCAACCTGACTTCAGTTTGAAGGCTGCTTATGTCTGACACCGGAACCACGTGAGGGAGCTTTTTGGCAACAAACGCAACAGCGTCTTCGCTGATTTCGACACTGAAGTCCAGAAACTTCAGGCAGCGAAGAACGCGGTTCTTTAGTGGCAGTTTGTCTTGCAAGTATGTTGCCAGCTCCAGATAGTACTTCTTGAAACGGAAGAGCAATGGCCGCTGCTGCTCCATCAACTTTCCCTGTGGTCCGACTGCGATCTTGTCCAAGGGCAAGTGCAAACTAGCATCGGTGAAGTCAATGTGTGCAACTGACTTGTTAGGATCAGCAAAGGCAGACGGTTGCATGAACTGAACAGCAATGGCTTGTAGCAAATTGTTCAGCTCATCGTGCAGCTTATGGATCAGGACTGTGCAGCTCTGCTGAAAGGACTTCTCAAAACGGCTTGCTATCTTAAGAGCATGGATAGCAAATCGAACACAGACTCGGGTGTCTGCATTCTGGAAAGCTGCTCGCAGACGTTGCAGTCGATCCGAAGTGTCGGCTTCTTGATTGTTGGCAAAGTAGAGAGCGAGAGGAGCCCACTGGTCTTCAATGCGTTCCAGGCAAGGAAGGAGAATGAGCCAGCGCAGTTCAACATTACGCTTGAAAGACAGTGCTGATGTACCAAGCGCCTCATGGACATCCCTGAACTCATTGGCACGCTTTAGACTTCTACTAAAGCAGGCCTGAATATCGTCCGCAAGCTCAGAAACAGCATTGATGCTTTTCTGAAGCCTTGCGATAGGCGTTGGCAACTGTGTGGAGGGTGCAACAGCCGACATCAATCAAATGCTCCAGCTCAGGTGCTTGGCGCAATGTCCTAGCAACTCCAGTATGCACTCCTGTCATGACACTGCAACCATCAGAAAAGTTACCAACCCACTTGGCTAGTGGAAGGTTACTCTCTTCAACACACTTCCGAATGGTCTCAGCACATGTTGCAGCATCAAATGAAGATAGCGGCACCTGGTCGAGCATCTCAACCACAATGAGGCCCTCATCTAATGGGAGGAAACCACAGGAAATAAAAAAACATATTTGTAAAATTAGTGACAAAAAATCTCCAAAAAGCATGAAAAGTAGAAAAAAAATTTCCAATCGCCAAAAAAATCGCCAGCGATTAAAATCTCCGCGAGTGGCAACACTTGTCAGGACTCTCTCATCTAGCTGTGAGATCTCACACTGACTGCCGGACTCTCTCATCTAGCTGTGAGATCTCACACTGACTGCCGGACTCTCTCATCTAGCTGTGAGATCTCACACTGACTGTCTGGACTCTTATCTAGCTGTGAGATTTCACACTCACCCCTCAACAGGTTGCTCATCTGCTTTAGCATCTTCGGCCAATTCAGTCTTAGATTTTCGCTCCAACGCTTGACGCTCTTCCTCGGTAAGCGGCACATCTGGCGGCTGGGCGTAGTGAGGCAGTCGGCCGCGCTGGAAATCGTTGAGCAGCATTTTGGCTACGCAGGCCAGATCGGGCTCGCCGCCTTTGAGCAGCTTGCCAGCTTGGCGCGCCAGCTGTTCAAGAAAGCTTTCGGAATCGGTCCAGTCCGACACGCCGTACTGTCTGGCCAGGTGCTCCGGCCGCACCCGGGCCAGGACGGCGTCGGCGTACAGCTCCGGCTGACGAAGGTATTCAACGCGGATGACGCCTTTCAGTACTAGGTCGGCCTCGGAGTCTCCCGTAGGATAAACAACTCCGGGACAGTCGATCAGATGAATTCGGCGCATCAGGGTCACGTATTGCCACACCTAATAGGGCCAAGGAGATACAATCGGAGATATTTGGCTCATACTTCCTTACTATATTACTAAATACACAAATTGACACTAGCATATCATCAACTTGCACTACTATTAGCCTCTAGACCTTTTTCATAGAACTTAGCTTAATCTGCATGCATATTAAATGACAGCACAACAAGTACCTTAGTCTCGCCGGCGATGGGCGCCACCTTGCACACTAGCTTAGACCGCAGCGTATTAATAATGGAACTCTTGCCAACATTGGGATAGCCGATGACGCCAACGGCAATCTGCTTCTTGTCCGAGTGCAGCCGACCGAATTGGCGCAGCAGGCCAATCAGGGCGCCTTTGCCGAACGGATTGCGCATGCTGGCGTGAAATGCCAGCGTCGGGTATTCCCTGGATAGCAGCACCTTCCACCGCTTGGTGACGGGCACCGGCACCAGGTCCACCTTGTTCAGTACGAATATCATCGGCTTGCGCGACTTTAAGTACTTCTCTAGGTGAGGCGATCGGGTGCCTATTGGATCCCGAGCGTCCAACACGTAGAGGAGAACGTCTGACGAATCCAGCACTTTGTAGAGCTCGTTCCACACGCGTTTGGATTGGCCGGCGCGGAATATCTACGGAAATATCACGCAATGGCGCTTAGCTTTTAGTGAGTAATCTAGCTATTGCTTACTTATGGACTTACTTATGGATTGCTTACTTACAATTCAGACTAAATCATTTTAAGGGCACGAACTTGCCGCTAGCGAGAAACTCAAGGACTGGGACTTGCCGCTAGCGACAAACTCAAGGACTGGGACTTGCCGCTAGCGACAAACTCAAGGACTGGGACTTGCCGCTAGCGACAAACTCAAGGACTGGGACTTGGCGCTAGCGACAAACTCAAGGACTGGGACTTGCCGCTAGCGACAAACTCAAGGACTGGGACTTGCCGCTAGCGACAAACTCAAGGACTGGGACTTGGCGCTAGCGACAAACTCAAGGACTGGGACTTGCCGCTAGCGACAAACTCAAGGACTGGGACTTGCCGCTAGCGACAAACTCAAGGACTGGGACTTGGCGCTAGCGACAAACTCAAGGACTGGGACTTGCCGCTAGCGACAAACTCAAGGACTGGGACTTGGCGCTAGCGACAAACTCAAGGACTGGGACTTGGCGCTAGCGACAAACTCAAGGACTGGGACTTGCCGCTAGCGACAAACTCAAGGACTGGGACTTGCCGCTAGCGACAAACTCAAGGACTGGGACTTGCCGCTAGCGACAAACTCAAGGACTGGGACTTGGCGCTAGCGACAAACTCAAGGACTGGGACTTGCCGCTAGCGACAAACTCAAGGACTGGGACTTGCCGCTAGCGACAAACTCAAGGACTGGGACTTGCCGCTAGCGACAAACTCAAGGACTGGGACTTGGCGCTAGCGACAAACTCAAGGACTGGGACTTGGCGCTAGCGACAAACTCAAGGACTGGGACTTGCCGCTAGCGACAAACTCAAGGACTGGGACTTGCCGCTAGCCGCAAGGAGCACTAGCGCCTTACCGGCTCCGAAACCAGCTGTCGCACTCCGTCGTCGTCCCTTGGCAAGCTGGAGTCTTTCGCAGCTTCGTAGGCTTCGCCGCGGGCCTCAGCAGAAGCGACCAAAGCTGACACGTCCTCGCATTGCAGGCGCGGCCGCTTCCTGCGTCGCTTCTGGCTGAACGTCTCTTCAAAGCTCTCAGTGTCAAGGATATGTACTCGACTATTCTTGGCCTTGCTATTCAGCAGAGTGATTGGCAGCTTGGTGCGTCGCATCACCACCTGGTAGGGATCTTGCGACACCTTGGCCATTTCGTCTTGGAAGCTCTGAAGATTCGACTGCGTGATGACGCGAGTGTTGCCTAGACAATGGGCAAAGTAAAAATTTATTCAATATAGTGTCTGGTAGGGAAAAATCAAACTCGCCCGGCTCACTCACCGAACCACTTTCTATTGGGCGCGATGCGAGCCACAGTACCGGACGGAAGAGTCGATTGAAACGGCGCTGCCTTGATAATTTTGCCAGTCCTGTCCCGTTTAGGCTTGAAATTTCTATACATCTGCAGCCTGCGAATGGTGCTCTTGTCGCGCATACCGTCGCCTGTACGTTGCCTGTCTGTAAAATTGTCAAATTGTTGCCTAGGTTATTGTAACAGGCATCCTTATGTTGAGTTGCTGCAGCGAATGCAGTGTAAAAATGATTAATTAGTTTGACTACTATGCCATCAGGGTTCAAGGATTCAACGATTTTATCTCTTAACACACAATTATAAACATTTTTCACTTACCAACATTGAGACTGTGCCCTGAACTGTTCACTCTGTTTCCAGTCCTCGCTTTGCCTTTGGCCTGCTGTCCATTTTGCTTTGGCTTCCCCATGTCTGTAATAGAAATAAATATAAGCTAAACTGCAATGAATCACCTTCCTGGTTGTGGCAGCCTAGTCCAAAAAATTAATTTTAATAATTTCCTGCAACAATAATATACCTCTTAGATAATTAGCAAAAAAATCATACAATATTTTAAATTCTCATAAAAAAGAATGTTTTCATTAGTAATTTTAAGCAATAACAGTTTTCTATGTGCCACCATAGAATTTCACAATCACATTGGAATAAACACTTTTGGACCTATATGATAAAACCCTGGACTCAATAGAGAATTATAACCTTTTGAAAGCAAAACAAGTACATAGAAAGTTTAGTTTTTTCTATAACATACCCAAATGTGCTGCTTATAAGTAGAATACCATACTGTGAAAAAAATTAGTATGCTTTTTTACAATAATAAAGATTTCTTTCTTAGCCATGTTAACAAAAAATGCATTATCGTGTAACTCTATTAATAGCAATAAAATCAATCATACATGTTTTTTATAAAAAATAGCTTATAACTTAATGAAAGCTAGGCTTTTATACAACTGAATGTGTGGTCCATGATTTTATTGTGTTACAAGTTGACAACCATACAAGAACGTTATGTTTTTTATTTACTTAACTAATTTCCACTTTGCAAAATTTGCCATAAATAGTACTATTTATTCAAAGTTTTTGCAAATAGATTGATCTTAAAAAATGATATCTGACTTGTAATAATTTACATAAGTAACAAATATGTTGAATGCAAAAAGGATCTTATTCTATATAGAGTTATTTAATTTGATACTCCATACTTATATAACAGTCTTTAGTTAAAATCTTCCTAATTTACTATCTAAAAATTATAGCAAAATTATAAAAAAATATTATTATAATATAGTACATTTTATAAAATCTAAAAATTGCAATTATTACATGTGATTTAAGTATAATATAACAAATAATTTTATACATAAAATTACAAAGTACTATGTATATCTAAGACTTTATGCAAATAAAACAAACATGTTATATCCTTATTCAGTTTCTTTTAATTAGATTCCTCATTTAATTGACAATGCTTTATAAGTTTACTCTATATAGTGGCTAACAAGAAAAATATTTATAAAAGAAAGAACAAAACTTATTTAAGTTTGGCTAAATAGACCAATCTTATAGCTAAATGTTTTGGATAATGTTATTAGCTAAATTGGCAATGGCCAAATTTGGTAATGGCCAAATTTACCAGGAACCAGGCCTACTAATAGGCCTAGCTATTACTAATACTAGGCCTAGGCCTAGAAATAGCTAGCCTATTATTAGCTAATAGCTACCAAGGATTGCAACATATTGTTTAGAATCAAAGCATACATAGGCTAATTTATTTTGTCTTGGTACTACATTATTGGCCAGGTCCTATCTTTGTTCTTCTTTGGTCCGTTATGGTTCGCAGTCTATCTTCTATAACTTAAAAAAATTATAAATAAATAGGCCCCACATACAATTTTGTCTTTAAAGGCATTTTCACTTTTTTAATATGTACATAAGGTAGTGAGATGGACATTTTTAGTGCGAAATAGTAAAAAATGATCAATTATGTATTGAAAAACTATAAATAGCTGTAAAAGATTTACTGCATTATGACATAATTGCCACATTTGCTACAAATACTCATGCGAGTTGTGTTGGCCCTAACAGCAACTTGATAGATTGGCCGCACGAGAAACGTCGCGAAGGGCCTTACAACGAAGACGCATGCAAAAATTGCGAAATCGAAATTCATTCAATCTGCACATATTACATCCAATCTAAGGATAAATACCATAGCTCGTAGCGGTGCCTCCATGTCCATGCCATCTCTACGTCGTACAAAATCTTCATGCGCACCGGCGGGCGCCACAGCCTAACGTGTGCTACGTATGTTTAAAAGTGATATATTTTCTTGGAATATTCTGACATTCTTAGAACCTCTATTTAAGGTAAAGTAAAGTTTCACCTCAAATTACTCATTATGGAATAGATACTGCCTTACCAAGTAAATTCTGATTCTTATACTATATCCCATTACGCTCGTATTTGACAGCCACTATTCCAAGTAAGTCGCAGCTTCAAAAGGCAGTTCATGTTCTACTAAATTTCAGACGTGTTGTGTATGTGGCTGGCTCACGCCACCCACCCTAAGTGCACGCGGCGCTGCTTGCCTCTGATTGGTTGGCTGTAAGGGGTGTTCGACGGCCCCACCCAAACCGGTCTGAGCCGGGCAGGGGGGTTGAGGGGTCGATTGACAACCGCTACAGATTCAAATCCCGCGCCCAGATGCCAGGCGAGGCTATCAGCCTGTTTGTCGACGCCCTTCGTGAACTGGCTGCCGATTGCGAGTACGGAGCACTTCGCGACCAGATGATCAGAGACCAGATCATCGAGAAGACGCACTCGCCACGCATTCGGGAGCGACTGCTCATGGAGAGGGAGCTCGACCTGGACAGAGCGACGACGCTTAGACGAAGCTGCGCGACGGCAAGGTGGACAGAGAACAAGACTTCCGTGTGCAGAAGGTGAGCCGCCACGCACCACGCAAGGTCAGCGGCAAGCAGGCGGCGTGCCCGAAGACAGGAGCGGACAAGCGCTGCAGCAACTGCGGCAGGGTTGGACACGTCGCTCGCGCTCCTGGGTGCCCAGCGAAGGATAAGAAATGCCTGCACTGCCACAAAGTCGGGCACTTCAAGGCATACTGCCGACAGCTCCGCCGTGAAGTCCGCGCCATCGAGGACGAGGACAAACCATTCGAGGTGTCAGCAGTGCAAGGCGGAGAGTCCTTGCTACACTTCCTGACGTGCAGCATCTCCGACCTCGACGTGAAGCTGTTGTTGGACACCGGTTCCAAAGTCAACATTATCAACGAGACGACATTGAAGCGCCTGCCCAAGCGTCATGCCATGCCTGGCAGACATCAAGGGCGTCCGGCACTCGGTAGACGACATCGTCATCCACGGCGTCAGCATGGAGGAGCACGGCAAGCGACTTCAAGCAGTGCTGAAGCGCCTGAGCGACAACGGCTTGACGCTCAACCGTGACAAGTGCCAGATCGGCGTCCCGGAGATTACCTTCCTGGGCTGCAGGATCTCAGCCGACGGCGTACTGCCATCCAAGTCCAACATCGAGGACGTGCTCAGTTTTCCACCGCCGAAAACAGGTCGAGGCGTCGCTTCATTCCTCGCGACCGTCAACTACTTCGCCAAGTTCATCCCCGACTTCGCCAAGACCGCGAGGCCGCTGCGAGAGTTGCTCAAGAAGGACGCCAAATTCTGCTGGACAGCTGAGTGCGACGCAGCTTTCACTGAACTGAAGCGACAATTGACGAGTCCGCCCGTGCTGAGCCACTTAGACTGCAACGCCGAGACCATCGTGGAGTGCGACGCGTTGGACTTCGCTGTCGGCGCCGTGCTACTTCAGCGCTTCGGTGAGTCGGAGAAGCCTGTAGCTTACGCATCCCGACTCCGAGCCCTTACGCCGACCGAATCTAGGTATTTGGCAAGCGAGAAGGAGGCGCTGGCGTGCATCTGGGCCCTAGAGCGGTGGCACATGTACACCTACAGCAGGAAACTGACGCTGCGCACCGACCACTCAGCTCTCAAGGCACTACTCTGCACCCAAGGCACCGGACACAAGCCACTGCGCATCCACCGATGGAACGACCGGCTTCTGCAGTACAACTTCAACGTCGAGTACAAGCCGGGCAAGGATAACATCGTACCGGACTTCCTGTCGCGCTTCGAGAGGCCAATAGAGCAGCCAGACAGTGACAACGACGACCTGAAGTTGGCCGACATTCACCAGGTTCTGGACGGCGTGCTATCCGCTGACCTGCTCGACAGGCACTCCCGCGACGATCCGGTCATCAGCAGCGTCTCGGCGAAGCTGCGTGCCGGCTGGAAGGTGCCACCCACGGAGGAGGAGAAAATCTACTTCAAGCTCAGCGACGAGATGACGACCTTCGGCAACTTCCTGGTCCGCAGACATCGGGCTGTTGTACCAGCCAGTCTCAGAGCTACGGCACTGGCGCTGATCCACCAAGGGCACTGCGGCATCGTCAAGATGAAGCGTCGGGCCCGTGACACGGTCTGGTGGCCAGGGATCGACGCCCAACTGGAGGAGCTGGCCAGGTCCTGCGTCAGCTGTTGCCTGGCGGAGAAGTGGAGGCGGCCGGCGGCACCTTCGCAGTCGACCGAATGGCCGACGGAGCCGTGGCACACCATTCAGCTCGACATTTTCGGCGAGATCCACGAAGCACCGGCCAGCAGCCGATTCGCCATCGTGGCCATCGACGTCCACTCCAAATGGCTGGAGCTCAAGACTACGGGTTGTGACGACTCAGGTCATCGTCGAGTTCCTCAAGGACCTGTTCGCTCGATGGGGGCTCCCGGCTAAGATCGTCACCGACAACGGGCCCCAGTTCAAGAGCCACGCCTTCTCAGAGTTCCTGAGCTGCAACGGCGTGCAGCATGTGACCACATCTCTGTACCATCCGCAGTCGAACTCGAACGTCGAGCGTCTCAACCGGACCCTGAAGGAGTCGTTGAAGGCCCACCTGAAGGACGGCATCAGCTTCAAGGAGGCGGTGCGCGAGTTTCTGCAGTGCTACCGGGCGACAGCGAACGGCACGACGGGCTTGACACCGGCGCAGCTGATGATCGGCCGGCCGCTCCGAGGACCGCTCAACCAGTGGAGTCGCGGCATTCAGCTGACGGGGACTTCGATGGGGCCGCCTGTTTCCGAGACGGAGCGCCGAGTCAGGGCCAACAAGGAAAAGGCCAGGCTCGCTACTGACCGACGCCGCGGCGCCCGACCATCCAGATTGCAGCCAGGCGATTCCGTGCGGGTCCGCAGACCACAGACGGCGAACAAGCTGGCGACACGGCTCGGCGACGCGCGCCGAATCACCCGGCAACTGGGCCCGGAGTCCTGGCAGCTTGACGACGGCTCGCGCTGGCACTCTGACAATCTGGTCCGGGTCCCCGACGGCTCAACGACTGACGGCGACGCGGCTGAGGCTGGGCTTGGCACACTCATGACCCCAACAGCATTGCCGGAGCCGCCAACAGCACAAGCCAACGCGCCTCTACCGCCGACCCCGAGGAGGAGCGGAAGGACAAGGAGACCGCCAACCCGGTTCAGCCCTGGTTGACCTGGAAGGGGAGCTGATCCCAGTTGACGTTAGCGGACTCTGATTGATGGACTTTAAAGACAGTTTTTTTGAGGGGGTGATGTTGTGTATGTGGCTGGCTCACGCCACCCACCCTAAGTGCACGCGGCGCTGCTTGCCTCTGATTGGCTGGCTGTAAGGGGTGTTTGACGGCCCCACCCAAACCGGTCTGAGCCGGGCAGGGGGGTTGAGGGGTCGATTGACAAAATAAATATTAGTGACTGGGGCGGTTAGAGCCTTACGCGTTTTGTCATCTCAATTCTTATTTGCACTTTTAAGTTATTTGGGCCAAGCGCCCTACAGATCACAACAAGACGGGTGTGAACGGGGTTAGGGTTCCAAGGTAGCATAACACACCACCATGAGCACACAGTCATTACTATATACGAGTATATACTTATTGCTGAATTTAGGTTATGAATGTATAGCCAAATTTTGAGCCATTGTGCTCGTGCTCCCCAAATAAAAGCAAATTCGCTAGTGAGATTTCTGCCATTTAACATTCGAAAAGCGTGAGACAATAAAAATCATTTGTTTTATCAATAATTGTAGCATAGAGATGTCTCTCATGCTAATACTTAGTTAACTTAAATTTTATTTAAAAGCGGAATCATTTGTTCGTACTGAAAACACGGAAATCACGCAGCATTGCATAACAGTATTTAGACATAAAGACAAAATTGTAAGGGATGAATATGGATGTCTGAATGTAAAGTTTTTTTAGTATAAAAATAATAATCATCATCATGAACATCATCAGAATAATGGAATCTGCATGTAGTACTTACGAGTACATAGTTTAAGAATATTGCGTTAACAGGCAAATTACATGTAATACAAATTATAAACAGCCACAAAACGTAGTTCAAGGAATATAAAAAAAAAATCTTTATTGGATTGAATAATATTAATGACACTCAAAAGATCAATAGACAGGAGTAAAAAATTCAGGAATCAAACCCAGAAGTATACAACAAAAAGTAAAAAAATAAATAAAAGATAAATAAAAACACGACGTTTAAACACGACAGAAACGGTTCATTTGAACTCTTATCTACAATAAAAAATTTTACGAGTACAAAGCGTCTGGTTTACTTTTTACTAGCTACACTGGCGCGCAATTCAAATTGAAAAAAATAATGGAAAATTAATTTGTTCTCGCTAATTGGCACTATTTGTAGAAAAGAAATCACAGGGAGATCAGTGCACGGAAGACACAGCAAAGAAAAGCCATTGTACTGGATTACATTGTAATAAGCAAGATGCACTATTATCAAATCATAGTCCATGCGCATCCTCCGGTGAGCGATCCGACTCAGCAATTGCCGGCTTGCTGACAACTCCAATCACCTTGGTTTCCTTGGCAACCTGATGCGTTAAAATGTGTTCTCGAAATATTAGTTAGGTTTATAAAATTGTAGATCAACAAACACACTAGTTTTTTTCACCATACAGTTTCAAACGTACCCGCCTATCCAGCTCGTACACAGAGTCAGGCAAGTCGAGTTGGTCCGGTCCAACCAGTTGGAAGACCTCCTGCAGACAGTCGGCAAACTGTTGGCATAGGCCGTTGGCGGAGAAGCGGGCGAACCACCACCAGAACATGCGGGTTCGCCTGTCAGCGTGCAGATGAATGAGGCAAGCCAGGTTAGCCGACCAGCGGGCATCGCCGGTGAGCAGGTCGCGCAGCTCCTTCGAACGGCAGTAGGAAAGATTAGGAGAATAAAAACTATAAAAACACATTTTAAAAAAATGACGCCGAGCTTGCACACCTTAAGAAAGGCCGAATGCGGCAGGGCACTGTAGCCGCAGTGCGCATACAGCACAACATACGGCTGGTTAATTAGCGGCTCTAGCACGCTCAATACTAGCAGCGCCATATCTTCGTAGTTGCGCTGAGCCTGCTCCGGCATCCGTGATCCGATTACTACCACAACTGGCCGGCCGTGGACGTCGTGGCCGCTGTGGAAGAGGCAGCGAGTGGCGCGCAGTCGGCTAAGATCCTGCTGCCTACAATGTGCGAAGGATACGAGCGTATAGTACTAAGTCTACCGAAATGTACTGTTAGAATGATTCTATCGTAAGTTTGTAATAACCTGGCCCGCCGCAGCCAGCGGTCGTAGCGGCGCTCGCTAGCCAATAGCCGGTCAGCGCGAATCACCTCGGCAGCTGGTCGCTGGCCGGCGGCGCTACCACCGCCTACGACGCGCTTCTGACGCCGGCTAGCGTCGCTGTCTGGATTCTGCTCCATGCGGGCAAACGCGTGCGAGCCGATGCCGGACACGCCGGCGGACGAAGCCGAATCCGGCTGGCTGGCGCCGTCTGTCGCGCTAATACTACTGCTAGTAGCGGCGACGGTAGCTATTGTCTCGCCTATTGCGTCTGACGGCGGCGGCGATGGGCTCGACTCTCGTGAGCTGTCGCTGTGTGTTGAATCAAATAAAGGCAGTCACCTGTTGGATCTTTTGTACCGTTGAAGCCCCTGCCCCAATATACTTTTATACTTTTAGATAGTCTCACTGACTACCGTTATTCCTACTCAGTTTCCATCTCTATACATCGTATTAGTTTTTTTATCTAATATTTTACTCTGCTCTTGTCTGTCCTACTCTGTACTTTTATCTCTACTACTCTGTTGTTATCCATCGTAGATAAGCCATCTCAAACGGAACAGCTTCGTACGTCGTAGCTGCTTACCATTGCTCGCCAAGCGGATTAGCGGAGATGCGAATGCCCCGGCCATGATGCACCGGCTCGCCCATCGGGCCGCCAAGACTGGCGCCAGCCAGGGCGATTCGAGATTTGCGCAGCTCGGCTGGCCGGCGGGGAAAGTACAGGGCGGCCAAGTCCGTATAGCAGGCACCGTTCTGGTCGGCTGTGGCGATCACTAGCCGGCTCAGGCAGGCGCCGTGGCGTTCAAGGAAGCGGCGAAGGCAGCGCAGAGTCAGATGGGCGCCCTCCTCGGGCGGGTAGCCGCGCTTAGCGGAGTGAATGGGCGCCAGGCCCAGAGTGTCCACGCCCAGCTCCAGCAGCTGCTCCAGCACAGCTCTGATGCTGTTGTACAGCGCGCTCTCGGCCGCTGTGCGATATTTGGCGTTGTAGCGGGGGCCGACAGTGTGAATGACGAAGCGGGCTGGCAGGAGGTAGCCTTTGGTCACTTTGGCCTCGCCAGTTCTGCAGGCTGGATAGAATGCTTGTTTAACGTAGCTTTTCTACTTTAATACCAGCGATTTGCATTTATATGAAACCAGACCACTAATATTGATAATCACCCATACTGCCTTGATGATCGCACATATTGCCTTGATAATCAGCCATACTGTCATGATAATCACCCGTACTGTCTTGATAATCATCCGTACTGTCTTGATAATCACCTGTACTGTCTTGATAATCACACGTACTGTCTTGATTATCGCACATATTGCCTTGATAATCAGCCATAATGTCATGATAATCACCCATACTGTCTTGATAATCCCCCATACTGTCTTGATAATCACCCATACTGCCTTAATAATCGCCCATACTGCCTTGATAATCGCCAATACTTTGAGGATCGCTTTGATGATCGCACTTAGTAAAGCTGCACTCACTTTTAACATTTTCAGCAACCTCGCGCTGCAAGGCGGGGCCGCCGAAGTCAAGAATGCGCACAGATAGCGGATTCCGGTCGGTCAAATTCTCGTTGCTAACATTTAATATTGCGCCGGCCTTCAGTGTGCATAGATCGCCGGGCCTGCATGGTTTTTCAAACAAAGAAAGGATTTGATCTTCGGCTTGACTGCATGCATTCGCGTAGCAGCAATCACACTCGAGTCACACTCACCAAAGCACCAGTTTACTATTGATATCAGCGTTAATAGGGAACGGCGCATCCTCACTAACAACTGATTGATCGTCACCCTCGGCTGTCAACTCCTCCGCGTCTGAGGCGTCCTTTGTGGCGCCATCCTGCCAGGCGGCGAGCTGCTGCGGGTCTACAGACACCAGCGTTGCGTTTAGAGGATCGGACATGGCTGAGATGAGTGCAGAGCTGCAGAAGTCACCGCATGCGCTGAAACAGTGGATTCGCACGTAGCTGCTGCACTAACTATTGGAGAACTATTAGAGACAGACAGACACATAAAGCCTGAAGAAAGACAAGAAAATAAAAATAAATAACTGAAAACCTTAGACAGTCTTAATCAAAAAATGAAACTTAATGAAATTGCGACCTTGGCCGCTTAATATGGTTGTGCAGATGCGTTTTATTGCGCTGAAAAAGCAAACTGGATAGAAAAAAAACTTCCAAGATAACAACAAGTTGCTTAGCTTGTACAGCTTCAACACCTGTCCATAGCATCAAGGGCGGGTGAGAATACAGAACCAACTATATAACAAAGAGCATCGTGCCAAACCTCTGTTAGCTATTAACAATCACAATCCACAGAGCCTACTTGCATGCACGCCATACGGGAAAAGGCCGTTTTGAATGAAAAATAAAACAAAACTTATTAACTAACACAATTTCAATGAAACGCGTACTATAACTGTGTTCTCAGCTTTTGGATAGCTGGATTTCTGAACCCAAAATCTCTAACATGTACGGAGCTTTAATTTTAGCACAGAAGAGCCGATAAAACAAATATAATAATTATTTTATTTCAAAACTTCAAAACAACAGTACTGGTAGTATATTTAGGCTTTATTTACTACCATACTCGACGCTCAAACTAAAAAACAATATCAGGTCTACAGAGCTCTATTCTCCCTATCCTCAGTTTCCAAACTGGAACATAAAAACAGAAGTTTAGACAAAAATAAATAGATTGAAAAGCTTACGGCACTACTGTAAGTAAAACGTTTAGTAGTCTCAATACGAACTGATGGAAAATCTCTAACAGTTTAGTCACAGATACATGCTCTCTGCCTGGCTGCTCATCTTCTTAGGCAGGCGGACCAGCTCGTCAAAGTAGGAGGCCAGCTCGTACACGGTCAGGTCCGGGTAGGCGTCGCCAACCAGACGGCAGCGTTCGGTTGAATAGCCAGACGAAGATTGGGACGCCGCCGAAGGCAGAGACGCTGCTTGCGTTGAACTTTTAACAGCTGGCGCGCATTCAACATTCGCACAATCGGTGGAAGCCGACGATGAAAGCTGCTGGACAGCGGGGCGCGGGGGAGCCTCCAAGGCTAAGCGAGCAGGCGCAGATCCGAGGCTGCTGCTGCTGCTGAACAGTCGGATGCTCCTGTCGCGAATCCAAGCAGCCGACAGTTGGGCCAGGTACTGGTTGCTAAGCAACAATTCGGCAATAGCGGTAGTCGAAACCAGAATAGTACAGGTGGCGCTGCGTGTCAGCTGGCAATGCAACTGGCGGTGCTGCAGATTCGGCTGCTGATGTTGGCGACGCCGCTTATTTGGCCGTCGGAGGAGTCGCGGCGGTTTCGCTATGCGACGCAGCGGATCGCTGGCGGAGTCGCCAGCCAGCTGTTGGTGACGCCTGGAGCAGAAGGCGGCGATGCTGGCAGCGGCCGCAGATTCGCGCCTGGCAGCCAAGGCGTAGCGCTGACAGAGCTGCTGTTGCTGCACCGACACATTGTCGGGATGATGGTCGCTGCCACTTGAGTCGCAGGATTCGGTGGCCAGTTGCAGGTCAATCAGGCCGGACGATGACGATTGGATGAGAAGACTCGATCGGGTTTTATCAGTTTTGTCAGCTGCCGAGCAGGACGAATCCGCAGCCGGCACAATGGACAGGCTGGACAGGCGGGAAAGCAGCGGCAGCAGGGCGCAACTGGCACGGCTGCCCGCCTCTGACTGGCATCTCGGAGCAACGATCGCTCTGACAGGCTTGTCAGCCACTTGACTGGCCTCGCTGTCAGTCTTAGCAGTTGACAGGGGCTGCAGCATCAGGAATATCGACTCAGTAGCAGAAGGATCAGTAGCACTGCATACACAGTTTAAAAGCACTTGTTAAGAGATCGATCTGCAATCAAAAGGTAAGATTTTCGGTATTGGTAAATTGCATTTGTATCTGCCATAGACAAATAATAAATAATAGCTAAGGTCATTATAACAATGAGTGATTAGGACCAAAGTAAAAAATCTTTTGGATTTTCCAAATCTATAGTGCATTGAATAAATTACCCTGTTGATACAAGCATTAAAAAAAGCTTATGATCCTAAAAGAAGACAAGTTTCTTTTAATTTGTTCAAGACAAAATTGGTCTTTCCACGACCAAGTACAAGTACATGCAGAACAAAGGCAAATCTAGTAACAAATCATATTTTTTTAATATTTTTCATGTCTTTTTAACCTTGATAGAGTATTAATAGATTTCATTTATTTTATCATTAATTGTTAAGGTATTCAATTGTTTGCAGAGTTGTATAATGAAAACATTTTATACAATTTAATCTAGTACAAGCTATATAGGTGCATAAATAGCTCTAAAAATTTAGTCTATTGTAACTTTGTCTACTAATAAGAAATTATTAAACAGAAACAATTTTTCAACCCTAGAAAATATCAAACCAATAGCAAATTCTATCTAGGATATACTTAGGTCCCATATATAATATAATGTATATAATGGCGATCCTGCATTTTTGTTCGTTAAATTATTTTCTTATTTGAAACAAACTGCTAACGATGTCGGATGTTTGAAAATGACTATAAGAATAGTATAGGAACGTGGAACAGTAGAAACATTGTTTATTGTTGTTTATGACTTCATCTTCAGTTCGAACTTCATAGCGGATAGTAGTGAGCCACCCAGTACATGAAATGGCCAAACGTATTGTGCGGGAACAAACGCCGCCATAGATACTCCTGTAGGTGTGACTTGAAGAGTGCATCTGATGTCCCATGCATCTGACGCAACTTGGCCTTGCAGTTGGCCCACGGGCCACGTCCCCTCGATTGTGTTAGTGTGGACAGTCGGGTCTTGCGGGTTCACGAAATTGATCCAATGATTGACAACTGCATGGTTTGGCAGTTGCTGGTAGGCCAACCAGCCATCCGTGATTACTCGGGTGCCAGGTAGCACATATTGGGCGATGATTGGGAGCTGAGTCTCTGCTCGGCGGTCCGGGACTATTACCATCATACACTTATTACTCCCTTGCTCCACCATGCCTAAAACCCAATGCCCTTCGCGATACTGGCTGACATGGTACTTCCAATGGAAGAATTTACTTTCATCCAATTCGACCTCAGTGCCAGGGCCACCCAGCTGCATTGGATGGTCAACCAGGAATTGAGCACACACATTGCGGCAGAAGTTTGCCCAGTTGACTACTGTGTGCCATTGGCTAATCCCACACTTGCGCATGAGGTCCTTGAGTTGTGAGCGCTGAGCCCATCCATATATAAAGTTGATGATCTGGGAGAGTTGAAGGTGGCTCCATTCAAAAAACGAACCTTTGCGGACAGACTCCTGTCCATGGCACACGGGGCACACCTATGCCCATCCATCCATGAAGTGCTCTCCCGCTCGTCATTGGAGACACAAAGCATTAATATTTTGTATATATAAATGAAAAATTTGTATATCTATATACAAATTATACATTATAATTATAATATATAATTTATAATTATGATGTAACTAACATTATATTATGAAATTATATTATGAAATTAAATTATATCAATCATTAAACTGTTTTGGTCAGTTAACAAAATAAATTTATAAAATCCAAGCAAAAACTCTAAATATTAATACTTCTAAATCCCAAATTATAATTTAAATATTCAAATACTACTTGATCATTGAGTAAATAGTAAAATAGACATAATAAAGAATTCAAACAAATAGTTCATTAATAAAATCTCTTTAAAAAAACAATAAGCAGGTAACAATATCATTATCTAGTTGCTATAGCTAAGTTTCATGGCCTTAACCATAGTCAGGAAGGTGGCCTTTTAAGGGGAAATTCCTGCACTCATGAAGGGTCTTGGCACACATTGGTACACACAAAGGGTCTTGGCGCATATTGGTGCACAACCTGGTGCAAAATTGTCAATATAATTAGCAAAATGGGCTATGTAAGTCGCAAAAAAGGTAAAAATGTAGCTAATTTGCACCTGTAATTGTGGTATAAGTGTAAGATTTTGAGGAGATTACAAGCAAAAGCGTAGCAAGTAGGAAGACATAGAGAAGAAATGGTTTGCAGAGCTTTTTAAGGTCCTTTGAACTTTTGCTCCAAGTAAGCGCACAGATGGCGCACAGACGTTGCATAGATGGTGCACAGATTGTCCCCCCAAAATTTATTCCAGCGCAGTGTGCCATCTTCCTGACTATTGGGCCTTAATAATGGCATCTTGTGATAAGATATATCTAGTAGCAAAAAAAACAAAAAGGTTAAGAGCATCCATTAATAGCCTGTTGAAAACTGGTACATATTACAATAAGCAGCAGCATTATCAGTTTATCTCAGAATGAGATCCCAATTTCTGATGACCAAAATTCTTTATTCATTATTGTATAATAGGTATAGCAAGCTGTACTTAAAAAAAACTGTATATTTTTTTATTTTTGAACTGAAAACTGATTCTCCAAATAAAAAATCCTGGCTACATCCCACGCTCAGCCGGCAGTAGCGTATCTAGGATTTTAAAAACGCCACACTTAGAGACACGGCGGCTGTGTCTATAATGCAAAAGCTTATAGACACGGCAGCCGTGTCTGCAAGTTCTGACCAGGACCATACTTACAGACACGGCCGCCGTGTCTATAATATTGGAGCTTATAGACACGGCGGCCGTGTCTCTAAATTGTCCGTGTTAATAAGCTCCAACATCACATTAGACATGGCCGCCGTGTCTTTAAGCTGACTACATTATCAAAACGGCCACCGTATCTTTACTTTAAGCTGTCCCATTATAGACACGGCCGCCGTGTCTTTAAGCTGCCACATTATCGGCACGGCCGCCGTGCCTATAAGTACTCCGTTTTAAAAATGGGGAATAACTTATAAGTCAGTCTGGGAGGGGATAGGCCTACGCGCCTAACTATTTTATAGTGTGATTTTTTCGCCGAACTACAATATTAGCTAAAATTGGCACTGAAAACTAAAAACTTTGTGAAATCTGGTAAATATACCTCGTACCCTAGCTATCCTAGCTACGCAAGTGGGCTAAGCAATAAGGATAGCCTATTGCCGCTAGACCTTAAGCATTAATAAGAAAACTGAACTGATAAATCATGGAAAGTTAAAAGTGTACAAAATTTACTTTTCTTAAACATAACAAACAATGGCAGTGATTAAGGGTTTTTGATGCTTTTGTGCAAATAAAATATTTGCAAAAAAACTTTCTTCTTCTTTTTTGCCCTAGCTTAGCGACGTTGCACATAAAAACAATATTAGGTGCTTTTGTAGTTATCGCTAGAATTCGAAAATTAAAATACCCTTTACATTTATCGCGCTTTTGCTTTTGACACTGATATCAAACCTTAAGTTGTAAAGCTATTTCTGTTAAAATGACTTTACAATTTGCTATTGAACTAGCTAGGTCTGCTGGTGAGGTGAGTTATTACTGCCTTACTTTGCCCTGATTGTTTAGATTTCGTTTGGCAGTTTTTACTATTTTAATAAAGCTCTTATGCCTGCATTTACAGTATTAATTCTATTTTCGAAAAACTAAGTGTATATTTATCCCAAAAATAAGTCCATTCATACCTTATGAAAGCTAAGTTTATATCTCCAATGAGTAACTATTTATGCATTTTATTTGTATATGCAATCGATATAAAACAAAACAATAAAAATCTAAAGTGCAAGAATTTATTTTCAGAAAAATGTATCACCATTTCAGATCATAAAAGAAGGTTACTACAAACAAAAGATCATCAGTCAAAAATGTTCCATTGCTGATTTGGTCACAGAAACTGATACAAGGGTTGAGCAGTTTGTTCAACATAAGATTCAAGATAAATATCCAAACCATGTGTAAGTTTTTTAGTCAATTTTTACAATGTAAATAGTGAATATTTTATGTAAACATTATTTTATATATCATTTAATTGATCAAATGTATTTGTAATTATAAATATAGGTTCATTGGAGAGGAGTCTGTCGCAAATGGTTCTAAAATTAATTTTACTGATTCTCCAACTTGGATCATTGATCCTATTGATGGCACATCAAATTTTGTTCATCGCTTTCCTTTCTGCTGCATTTCAATTGCTTATGCAGAGAAAAAGGAGGTAAGAAAAGTACATTGTTGTATGATCTCAAGTTAAGGATTAAATATTGGCCACCTTGGCAATATTTTTAATCAAGGAGAGCAAATACTGACACTATATATTTCTAATATTAACTTATTCTTTAGATTTTAAGTGAGGAATTGTAATTTACTTTTCTGGGAGGTTGCAGTGCCTTTTTAGGTATTTAGGGCAACCAAGGCCCACTGGTTCTCTCGCTATGCCAATTTCAAGTTCCAATGTAGGGAAATATCCTCATTTAATTAAATCTCATGATGTAACTGCGGTCTGGGCGAGGTCGAGGGCGCGGAATTTTTCCGAATTCCGCGCACTTCCCCTAGACGCAGCCGCTAGAGCGTCGAGGTGGGATTGGGATCTCTCCCTCTTCCGACCTCCCCTCTAGCCACGTCCACTCCCGCCTGCCTGTCTCCGTCACCTCCCGGACCGGGGATGCGCCTGCTGGAGCCCTCTCCTCTAGTCTTTTCCCCTCTTTTCACCCTCCTTTTTCCCTCTTTCCCCTCTTTTGCCTCTGCGCGTGCCCTCTACTTACAGTATGATAAGTCTTCGCTCCCATAATAATCCGCTCAAACCCTCTATTTCTACCCCCTAATTTATGCTACTAATAGTATTTTCGACGCGTTTTACTAACTTATCTACTGATTCTCCCCCTTGTTCTACCCCTGCCTAGTGACATCTTCATTCGCGCCCCTGTTGGCCCCCAACCCCATTTCTCATGCCGTCCTCCCCGCCTCCGCTTCTATTGTTCTTTTTCCTCTAATGTTTACCTTTCTATTGTTCCCAATTTTTGTTTATCTTTCCAATGTTTTCTTGCTAATTGCTCCTCTATTGTTCCCCGTTTTGTTTGCTTTTCTAATGTTTGCTTTTCTACTGTTCTCTGCTCTTTCTCATTGTTCTCCATCCCTTCTCAACGGCCCCCTCATCATTTGCGCCTCATTATCACCTACCTCCCACCCCTCTCCAGCTTGCGTAATTCCCCGTTGTTCTCATGCGCTGGCGGCCATTTTTGTTGTTCTCATTTCAGCGTCATCAGCCGGCGGCCAATCGGAGAGAGGGAACCATGGCAACATGAGATGAGATGGCGGCCATTTTGGATTTTGAGGCCTATATAAACCGCTGTTTTTGGCCTCCAAAATCCTCAGACGTGTTGAGTTTAGTCTCACGGTTAAGACTTCGGTCTAATTCGAGTCTAAGGACTCCGGTGCTGCCTTTGTGCCCCTCTGTGGCCCCAGCACCCGGCCTTGTGGCCCTATTACCGAGCCTAAGAGCTCTGTCAGTGCGGCTATCCAGCCTGCCCATCAATTCCTGGCCATTGTGCCTTCAACGTCGGCTTCGTGCCTAGACAGCAACAGCATCGGCCTCCGGCCCGTCGGCGAACAGACCGCCATCAGTGATCATCAGCCAGATCGACAGCCGCCATCTCAGCTCCGGCCTCGCTCTCTCTCTCTCTCCGTGCCAGCCGCCGGTAAGTTCCCCCGCTTATTTTATTGCCTTCCGCCTAGCGCGTATTTTTGGGGATTGTTCTATTTCGGCCCTTTTGCTTTGCACTAGAGAATTGAGCCTACTTTATTAGTAGTATTTTAATTGGCTACATTAATACATTAATTTCGCTGAGTAGTGATTTAGCCTTGCGCTACTTTAGGACGGCACTCTGCCTAACTATCAAATCTATCTTCTTTTTCACTCCATCTTTATTGGACTGCTAATGGCTTGCTAAGCCTTTCACCTTGGGCGGTGAAGTATGGGGAAGTTAGGGGAAACTAGCGAACCGAATCTCGAGGGCGGCTCGCCGCGTCTGGCGGCGCGCCTGTGTGTAATGAACGTATGAGCGGTGTAGTAGCTATGTGCACGTGACGGCGGGTAGAAATAGCAACACCTGGTTAAGCGGACCCATCTCGCACTGAAGCGTTCGAAATATCAGAGCCCACGTTCTCACCTCACTACTCTTAGTAACATGTTCCCGGATTCTCTCTCTCCGCAGCGCCTCCAAGGACTCCCTGCACAAAAGCCCTTCAGTAATGATCCCGGCACTCCCGATAGAAGCCCGTGCAGAGCCCCTAACTCGGCTACGCCCTGCCCCGCTGTTTAGCTAAAACCCCCGAATCAATACCCGGGCGGAGCTCTGGCTTCGTTAGATCTGGAGAGTCATCAGGTGCGCCAGGTCATACAGAGTGGTGGCAGCCTTGGGGCTCATACAATGACCCCCAAGACCAGTCAAAGGCACCTTAGCTACAGCAGAGCAGGCGTGGGACCTTGCCCTCAGGCCAATCGCTACCCAATTCTACTTAGTTTCCTCAGGGCGGGTTTGCACGGTACTGAAGGCCCGTGAGTGTCAGCCTCAGGTCATTGGCGGCTCATGGTCATCCTCCTGTTAGTCATAGTCCTCTCTTCTCCCTAAAGGCTAGGGCTACGCAGGCGGGAAACATCACTCAAAAGCAAAAACATGTTTATCATTTGTTTGATAAAAAAGCTATGTAAATTTACAGGTGGTTGTAGCTGTTGTCTACAATCCAATTCTTGATGAATTGTTTCATGCTGAGCTTGGCAAGGGTGCATTCCTAAATGGAACAAAGATTTCTGTGAGTGATGCCCGAAGTAAGTATTTTTCTGAATATTTGAATGCTCTTAGCTGTTTAATTTGTAATAAATGATTAGATGAGCACTTGCTTTCCACTTTAAATTGTTAATAAAGGTTATAAAAATTATTATAGGACACTTGCTGATCATATTGATAAATTCTTCAGGCCTCTCCAACTCGCTTGTTTGCTCTGAATGGGGTTCACAGCGTGACTCCACGATGGACACCAAGGTGCGCAACATGCACAGGGCTGTATTGGCCTCGCGCGGAATCCGTTCGATTGGTTCTGCGGCCCTGTCCTGCTGCATGGTGGCCCGCGGCTCTGTTGAGTGCTATTTTGAGTATGGCATCCACTGCTGGGATGTGGCAGCTGGCGAGCTCATTGTACGCGAGGCCGGCGGTGTTTCTGCCTCACCAGATGGTAAGCTTTAATAAGCTACTGTTTTGGAGCCGAAAAAACGCATGCGTTCGTTTGCTATGGTCTTCATGTGCCCGCTCTCAACTAGGAAATTTAAGGAACGAATCGTTCCTCGCTCTCCTTTCAGAAAAATTATTGAAATTTTGCTTCATTTTTTACTCTCAATTTATAAAAGCATCCTTTGTTTTTCGCGCTTATTTAGCGTACAGATATTGGTGAAGCTACCAGTTGCGCAGCGAAACAAGCCAACTTTCATAAAATAGGGAATGCTATTCTCTGCGTCTTTCTTTATACTACCATTTATATTGAATATAGTGAAACGCCTCCATCACTATGATATTTCGGCTCTAAAGTTAGCTAGGCGACTAACCAAGTTCCAGTCTGGCCTGCTACCCTTATTGTTTATCCTTTTTTAACTTTTGTGTTGTCAAGTATCGTGCTAGACTTTCCTAGAAATCACATCTAGTCTCCCAGTCTCCTCTTCTTTCACTCCTGCTGCCTACACACTAAAAAACGCCCATCATATTGTTTCATGAACTGCAAAGGGCTCTAAACCTATAAAATTCGTGGATAATGGAAATTTTCTGGGTCAGTTTTACTCTAAGTCTGAAAGTGCACAATTGTTGGTGAAGCCAACACAGACATTTGCCATGATCCAATTTTTACCTGGGTTGCCTACTAGTCTCAGTTTTCCTCTGGCAGGCAGCTTTAAATAGTGCAGCTTTGAAGCCGAAATGATTTATGCCTAGGATGAACTCTCAAATTTATTCCTATCAAAGTGAAATGCTATATGCCTGCTTTGTACATCGTATACTACTTTACAAGTATGGACATGAGTAGCATATATTGAAAATCATGCTCAGAAAGAAAGCGTCATCTTAGCTTATTAAATGGGACTTCAGGCAGCCCGTTCGACCTGATGTCGCGCAGTGTTCTAGTCTCCTGCTGCAAGCAGGTCCTGGACGAGACCAGCGCCTGTGTGGAGCGAATTCCGTTTGATCGCGAGTGACCACCAGGCGTTGGAACTGGTGACCAGGCCTTTGTTTCGTATTCAGTCTGACGAAAAAGATTTTTCTATCGGTGTTGTGAACTTATCTATTCTAATTATAAATGCTTTTGTAGTTTAAATATAGGTGCGCTGATTGTAGCTGTTGCAACATTTTACTTGCATCATTTTGTGTCCCTAGCAGGCCAATGCTTTATAAAACATAATTGCAACCGCATTGTTGTAGTTAGTTTACACCGCATGCACCATCATTGTTTTTGTACGCTTGCTTGCTCTGATATGGATAGTTATAGTGCTAGCTGTTAATTTTTTTGCCATGCAAAACAGTATTTTGTTTGGTTGATTTTTGTGCTCTTTTACACATGTGCAGAGTTGTTGGATTCAAGTTAATTAGCTGCCTGTTGATTCCATCTTCTATCTTTTTGTTTATTAGCTTTAATTTTTTTCGTAGTTAAAATGCGCTGTTTGACATTGCAGACTGCCATCAGCATTCAGTTGTCGAGTTTCATTGATACTTAATTAATAAACAAAGCACTATTAGTACAAAACAGAAATCCTGAAATGCATTCGGTTTCAGATTTGCTACAGCAAATTTATCAGAAATAATGGCCTTTTATTACCAAAGTTAATTAGAAAATTATTTTTTTACGAAACTAGCGGATTTAACGCGCATATACAGAGTCCTACTATGAGTAGGATAAGTTTAGGTGAGTGGGGTAGATTTTTATGAAGATTTTAGGTACTTTTCACGAAGCCATCAGCCTATAATTTAGCAATTATTTATTACTCCTTTTACTTCCAAGGATTATTCCTTTAAATTTCCGATCAAATTATGAAAATTGTGATAATTCCTGCTAAAGTATGTACAATGAAATGTCAAAAACCATTGCAGGACACATTTGTAGATTTCCAAACGGTTCAAAAAGAGACATTTCGAGCGGTTAATTCAGCCGCTTTCATTTATCCTTCCGTGTAACTTTAATTTTAAAGGCGCTATCGTTCCTACAGTTGCCACACAGCTACAGAATGCGCCTCCCTCCAATGCTTTTGTGCTGCGGTGGTGCCCGCAGCGGCACGTGTGTGTGGCAGCGAACCCCGGGGTGACGCGGCTGGCACGCATTGACATTCTCGTGCCGGGCGCTGAAAGTGTTGAGCAAATCGGAAATGGCTGCGTCACGAAGCGCGAGAACAAACATTGGAAAGTTTGTCTAATGACATCCCTTTCACTGCTCGATCTCTTTTGCATGCAGCAATTCCTGACCGCATATGTTATCTGACACGTGAACTGTGGGAGCCTGTGGTGGCCTGCCCACTTCATCAATTGTCAACAAATTTTTCTGTTTTCTCAACTTGTTTCACTTACTCATTATTCTAGACAAGAGATTCGCCTCGACTCCATCTCACCCAGAGACTCGGCCAGGCTAACCTCTTAAGTCGAATACAAATATACTGGATGTATTTACTAGCTTAAATCCACTTCATGTGATGCTGCAAATGCTCTTTCTTCAACCGTGTGCTTTGAAAATTATACACAAAAAACTGTATTTGATCAACGCGCACTCGCAGGTGGCGCAACTTGCATGGCCTTGTCGAGTGAAAGCAAACAATAATATCAAGCGAAGGTCACTGTGGGAAATGGCAATCGTTCGTGTTATAAAGCTTATTGTATCGATAATTAACTTTGTAATAAACATCTATAATTGTAAACATAATTTAGTTACAAATCTTTCCTAGAGTTGTAGCTTTAGTGGCTGTTGCGCTTGACTCATAACCAGAAGGTCCCAAGTTCGAGGCCCAATTATGCAGACACTGTTCAAATTGTCGCCATGGCGAATAATACGGAAATCGCATTTTTTCCGTAGTTTTTTAGCTTTGTACCTTAAACGACAGGATAAAAAAGCAATTTAAATTAGAGCGTTAAGGTTCATTGTGTAGTTTTCGCTGGATAGATGCGAAGTTGCGAAGTTGCAGTTATTGCATTCCGAAGCTTTCGAGCTGCCAGTTCGACAACTCGAGAGCAAAGGCTTTTAAAAAGCGGCGGCTCTGCAGTGCTTATCAAAGGGGGCGCCAGCACCCTAGCTGTCTGAGCAATAAAGCTGCGGCCACATGGCAGTTAGCTGGCTATTGTCCGAGCCTGTAGCGCAGTTAGCGCCCAGAGCCTTAATTAGTGATGATTCCAACTCCCTGACTGAGAGATGCTTATAGCTAGTTATAACAGAACGAGCTGCGCCATCTTTGCCGCTTCTTCTTCACTGTTTAGTAGCGGGTCAACATGGCCCATTTCAGGGCAGGTGTGAAGCTAAAGAATATATTTGTCATTCGCAGCTTTTGTCACAATTATTCGGCAAAATGAGGCTCGCATCTTCTTACGGCAGCAGCAAAGGTGTGTTGGATATTTAAGCTGCATCATAGCTGCTTTTTCAATTTGTGTAGCGCTGCTGCAAGCTGAGAGACGGTGAGAATTAAGCCCCATCTTGTGTGCAAGTTTTCCTATTAATTAGCGCCTGCCTGACTGGGTAAGTCATCGCAAAACAAATTCATATTTTCTTGTCAAATTAAAATTCAAAGTTAAAAGTAAAACTTTCTACCATATAGATTGAGTAGGTACGGGGGGGCACTCTGACAAGATTGACGCTAATACCATCTGTTATGCCGGTTATTATGAGATTGAATTTCTAATACGAGTACGAGTATTAGCCAGGAGTTCTTTAAAAAATCACAGTTTCTATTTGGTCCCCTTTAGACAGGACCGCATGTGACGGGGCCACCCAACACCTGTTATTAGAGAGCTCTGATCTCGTCTGTATAAATTCTATCAACTTAGTTTCTGGGTCTGCTCGAACCGCCCTGCTGACTTACAGCATGCAGATAGCGCTGCCCTGTCCGCCTCAAATCTATTGCAGCGAGTCATGCGCAGCCGCGGCACCAACCAATCAGCTGCGGCTCCAGCCTGCGGCACCGAATCCTCCGACTCCGAGGCCGAGCTTAAAAGCCCGACCGGCACCCGTCTCCAATCGGCTGTGGGCAGCTCCGACAGAAATCTGCGCCAGTTGCTGAAGCTCAGAACTGCGCCAGGCGAGGACATGCAGCAGCCGGAGTTTTTGCTCGTATTCCACGCCGTCACCTGCGGCCGGACGGACTTGGAAATGCAAGTCGACGATGGCGCCCCAATCTGTCAGCTGGCCTATTTGGTGTACAGCGTGCGGCAGAAAAAGGTTCTTGCTGAGTAGCTCTCCTGTGTGCCTCAAATACCCATTACGCATGGCTCTGCATTCTCTAAATTCCCAAAATCCCAGACGTTGCATTCTCTAAATTCCCCAAAACCCTAGTGTCGCATTCTCTAAATTCCCCGAAACTCGCATGCCACATTACTCCGAGTCCCAAATGTCAAAAATTCAGACATTTAGTCGTATTTATTACATTTGATTTCACGTGTATAGGCACGTTAATTAGCAGTAATTTTCCTTTTAAAGAGATTAATTATGAGCCGTAAGCCATCCCAACATAGTAACTATTGTGCATGAATTTCTAATCGATTGATCGCATCGCCGCGAACTGCCCGCCAGGTCGTCACCATGGGACAGCATCTGGTGAAGCCGATCCTGCCGCCTGGACTGGCTGCCTCAGCTGACTCCACGTCGGAAGAGGCCGGCGTTGAAGCCCGCGAAGACGGTCGGGCGACCCTGCTGGCGGAGTGCTCGGCGGCCACTGGCATCACCGACGAGTCGTTGGACTCGGCTCCGCCACTTGCCGACTGCCTGGCTGAGGTGAGCCGGGGAGCATGCTCTGGATGGGATTTCCTTGCAGTGGGAGGGGAATCCTTGATTCTGGATCCGAAACCTGATGGATGACATAAACATTTGCGCCGTGCCTGATTGCGTGAATTCCAGATGGACCGCGCGTTGCTGCAAGCTGGCGCGCATCCAGACGCTGGCGGCCACGATCTCAGAGTGCTCACCGACGGCCAAGCACCGCTGCGCCTCCTGCTCCACCCGGAGGCCGCCGCCAACGGCATCAAGTTGCCCACCTACTGCTACTCCTTCTACGATTTGCGCAAAGAGTTCAGCAGAGCCCGGCGCAGCCTGCAGTCAGCGGGGTCGCTGCAGCAAATGCTGACAGGTCTGTCTGTCTGTCTGTGTGTCTGTCTGTCTGTCTGTGTGTCTGTCTGTCTGTGTGTCTGTCTGTCTGTCTGTCTGTCTGTCTGTCTGTCTGTCTGTCTGTCTGTCTGTCTGTCTGTCTGTCTGTCTGTCTGTCTGTCTGTCTGTCTGTCTGTCTGTCTGTCTGTCTGTCTGTCTGTCTGTCTGTCTGTCTGTCTGTCTGTCTGTCTGTCTGTCTGTCTGTCTGTCGGCCTGTCTACCTGATTTTCTATGCGATTAAATCTAAGAAACGATGCTTCAACAGTATCACGCATGCACCAACAGATCTGGGCCTACAACAGAGCCCACAGCTGACTGAACAATCAGTGGAGTCAGAAGTCGGCACCCAGGAGATTGGATTCAGTGCCAATCAGTGCCTGGCCATGGCTCGGATCATTGGGTTGCTACTAGAAGATGGTGAGTCCCGACTTTTCTTCACTGATGCTTTTGCGCAATTTCTATTATGAATGAATCTATCATACGCACCACTTTCGATTCGAAAGGGCACAAGTTTCTCGAACCGGAATCGATAACAAAGGAATACCGGCCTGCGTTGATGTAAGTGAAGTCAAATGCTTCTCGATATCAATTTTCAATTATTTAATTTGTAAGATTGTTAACATAGAGACGTTCGATGAGAAGACCGTTGCAAAAGAAGCTCATTGAGAATGTCCCATCAGGAAGATCCCACCAGAAAGAGCTTTGTAGGAAGATCCCATCAGAAAGAGCTTTGTGGGAAGATCCCATCAGAAGCTTAATAAAAAGGTCGCATTAAGAGAAGCTTGGTGGTAAGTTCCATTTAAGAGAGCTCAGAGAAAAGCTCGGTGTGAATATCTAACGTGAGATCAGAGGCAGACACAGAAGATCAATCATTTGCTCGATCAATGCCACTGGTCACGTGACGCCCAAACGCCTGAAACCGCCATCAGCCGGCGATCAGATCCAGTCGGCTCCGAGACGGTCGTCCGTCTGCGCGGCCTCCCCTGGCAAGCTGGCGACGTCGAGGTGGCCAACAGCTTCTTCAGCGGCCTCAACGTCAGCCCGGGGGGCGTCGCCCTTGTGCTGAGCCGGACAGGCGGCAGGCGCAACGGCGAAGCGCTTGTCCGTTTCGACAGCGCCGAACACCGCGACCTGGCACTCCTGCGGCATCGGCGCCATCTTGGCCGGCGCTACATCGAGGTGTTCAAAGCGACGGCGCGAGACTTTCTGACCGTGGCCGCCGCCAGCACCTCGGAGGCCGAGGCGTTTCTGGCCCGATTGGACGGGTCGGGACAGCAGCTACTGCGCATGCGCGGCCTGCCGTACGCCGTCACCGTCGAGCAGGTGGTGAGTGCCATCGCTTCAGTCTGCCGTCAACTTGACTCACCCGCGTACCACACCTGTTACCATCCACTATCATACCTGTCATACTATTAACTATTTTCCAATGCAGTATTGAAATTAACGACTGCACTGACGGTCTATGTGTACTTAAAACAGACAAACAGCAGCCGGAGCAGTTCACAGTAGCTATAAATTTTTGGTGCAAATTGTCTGGTGCATTCTAGTGCAGATTAGCGCGGGCAATAGTTATTTGGTCTTTATCGTTTAAGCCCGCCAGGCCTTTATCCTCACTATAGGGCGGCGCGTCTGTGAACTGCTGCTCTGCAATTGCTTTTTAATGTATTTACAGACCGCCCCGTGTAGGAAAAAAAAACTGGCCTGCACCGCAGCAGTTGTGTTATCGCACGTGCTACCCGATCGGCTCGTGTTCAGCAAAAGGCCCGACCTACCCCCGTGCGGCTTAACTTTTTAGCTTAAAGCCTCCGTCGCGTCTTACAAACTGCGGTTTTTATGCTGAGTTGATAAATAGAAGGAGAGGGGGCGATTTTCTTAAGTAGTTTCGGTCATCACCCTTGCCCGGCCCTGGAAGTATTCGTTATCAATGCATTATAGTGCACGAGTACATTCAGACTAAGCATTTTTTGTTGTCGAAGCAAAGTTTTTAATTACGCGCAAGGGTCAGCTTATTAAAGGTCAAGACTGATTGGGCCAGCTGTTTTTTGTATTCATTTGAAATTCCATGAAATTGCATGTTTATAGCTACTAATGAGAGACAGGTGCCAGCAGTAACCATAGCAGTACGTACGCATGTTGCAGCCATCTAATGGAGCTGCCAAGTGTCATTATATAACATCAAGCACTACTTGACCAAGGGCCTCTTAAAGTAGAAAGAGACATTTCGTTTCTTAGAAAAAGGTTTGAATGATAATTTTCTAAGAAACTAAATGTCTTGTCTTTCTATTGCAAGCTGTGCTTCTGGATAATAGCCGAAAAATGACGCCTAGAAAGTGTGGAAGATTTACCATTTCTTGATCCCCGTTGGCATGACTCGATACTGTAGTCAGTCAAATTGATCGACACCATTTGAATGCCTAAAGTAATCATCGGGGTACCAAAAATGCATAAACTAATTACTCTACTAAAAGTAGCCAGCAAAAAACACTTGGTGCCAAAATATTGTTGCATCGAAATAATTCTTACCATCGCAGCTGGACTTCTTCGACAAATCGGGCTGCCTGGTGCAGTTCGGGCGGGACGGGCTGCTGTTCGCGCAGCGGGCTGACGGCCGCGCCACCGGCGACGCCTTCGCATTGTTCGCAAGCGCCGAGCTCGCCGAACGGGCGCTGGAACGCGGCCACCGGCAGCACATCGGCAGTCGCTACGTTGAATTGTTCAAATCAACGCCGGCCGAGCTCAACCAGGTGCTTGGCGGCTTTCAGCAGCATCATCAGCTGCAGCAGAAGCACAGCCAGCAGCAGCAGCAAAACCAGGGCCAGACTCAGCCACCGCCGCCGCCGCCACCGCCGCCGCACCAGCCGCTGCTTCCTCCGCCGCCGCCGCCCCAGTGGCCGCAACGGCATCTATTACGCATCTGCGGAATGCCTGCTGAAGCAACAGTTGCCGACATCCTCGGCTTCCTTGAGCAGCACGCAGCTGGCATAGCGTATCAGGTGCGATGACGTCTCAGAATCTACTGTTCAAGTCCGGATTTTAGAGACTAAAAATTAAGAATTATAATCGGTAAGATGTTTTATCAACCGCACCTTCAGGGAGTCCACCAGGTGTTGAATCACCTGGGCCGGCCAACAGGCGAGGCGGTAATCGAGATGACGTCAGACTGGGCCGCACGGCTGGCCTGCGAGGCCAAGGACGGCAGCCAGTTCTGGCGACTCGACGGTTCGCCGCCCGCCGGGACGGTGGTCGAAGTGCAACGCTGCCCAGCAACCAGCATTGCCGAAGTGGCGCCTCCTCCGCAGCACCAGCACCCGATGGTGTCGCAGCATCTTCTGGCGCCGCCTCCGTCGCCGCTGATGTCCCACGCGCCGATACTGCTGCCGCAGCTGCCGTTGCTAGCCCTGCAGGCGCACTGCTGCCAGCCGCCATACGTGCCGGCCAATCTGCCCGCCATTCCCATTATGCCCGCCTACCCGGTGAGACTCCTGCAATACGCTCGTATCCTACATGACTGGCTTGGCTGCTGCGGCTCATCTGTTTTTTAGATTTTTGTATTGTGCTTTCTATTTCAGTCCGTCTCTTTTCAATGCAGTATGTCGTTTGAATTGATGCTTTGTTTTGCTTTAAATGTGGTATGTCCTATTTAAAATGCAGTTTGTCTTGTTTTTATTGCAGTTTGTCTTCTTTTGAATGCATTTTGTCTTGTTTTATTTGTCTTATTTTGTCTTGAATGCAGTTTATTTTGTTTTGAACGCAATATGCTACAGTTTGTCTTGTTTTGAATGCAGTTTGTCTTGTTTTGAATGCAGTTTGTCGTGTTTTTATTGCAGTTTGTCTTCTTTTGAATGCATTTTGTCTTGTTTTGAATGCAGTTTGCCTTGTTATTAGTCCTGTTTTTATTGCAGTTAGTTTTGTTTTGAATGCAGTTAGTCCTGTTTTTATTGCAGTTTGTCTTCTTTTGAATGCATTTTGTCTTGTTTTGAATGCAGTTTGCCTTGTTTTGAATGCAGTTTGCCTTGTTTTGAACGCAGTTTGTCTTGTTTTGAATGCAGTTTGTCGTGTTTTGAATGCAGTTAGTCGTGTTTTGAATGCAGTTAGTCGTGTTTTGAATGCAGTTTATTTTGTTTTGAACGCAATATGCTACAGTTTGTCTTGTTTTGAATGCAGTTTGTCTTGTTTTGAATGCAGTTTGTCGTGTTTTGAATGCAGTTAGTCCTGTTTTTATTGCAGTTAGTTTTGTTTGGAATGCAGTTAGTCCTGTTTTTATTGCAGTTTGTCTTCTTTTGAATGCATTTTGTCTTGTTTTGAATGCAGTTTGCCTTGTTTTGAATGCAGTTTGTCTTGTTTTGAATGCAGTTTGTCGTGTTTTGAATGCAGTTTGTCGTGTTTTGAATGCAGTTTGTCGTGTTTTGAATGCAGTTAGTCGTGTTTTGAATGCAGTTTATTTTGTTTTAAACGCAATATGCTACAGTTTGTCTTGTTTTGAATGCAGTTATTGCTATTCATAATGAATGCGAATATAAGCCACTACATAACTACTCTCGCCCGCAGCAGCCGCAGGCAGTGCCCAGCATCGCTTCGCCTGTGCCGCTGCATCCGGCAAGCGCTGGCGGCAGTTTGGTGGCCTCGCAGACGGTGCTGGCAATCTAAACAGCTTTTTGCGATGCCAGAATCCACTACGTTGTGCCAGTGCTGCACCAAAGTCCTGTCTATAAATGCTTCTAGCTCACTGTAGGAGCTACAATGGCTTAGCTTTAAAAATTCAGGATTTCTGACTTAAATTACTTGCATAATTGTATTGAAAACTTTCAACCTAATTAAAACTGGCCTGGATGTTTTTTTTCTAGCAAAAAAATTAATTTAATTTAGTCTTCGGCTATTGCTGCCAAATTATGTCATTGAATTCCCCATAATTTTTTATTACAAAGCCAAAGCAGTTTTAAAAACTGTAACTCACCGACCAAATCTGCTAAAACCATTATAACATTTTTATATAATACGCAAATAGCATGAATTTGATCATTTGTACTTTTAGACTTACATAATTTATTATATCTGTCATATTATATGCTACTATTTCACGCTGAAGTGAAGTATTTATTTATGATAAATTCGCACATTTTGTTGCTGCGTGTGAATTTATTCGTTACTTTTTTATTCATTTTATTCATTTTACCATTCAGTCTAATATTAGCTTACTTTATTGCTTTCGTTGTTTTTTAGACTAGCTATCCGCCTATCCAATATACTGAATTATTTTCTTATGTGCTAATGTCAATATGCAAAAATAATGTTAAAATAAAACAACTTCCATATTTAAAAGCTAGTTATCTTAAACTGTTTTTAAAAAAACTATTTAAACAGTTGATTAGCAAGCAAAAGCGAGGCAATAAAATTTATTACAATGTGTGCAATGCAGCCCGAATACGATTAATAAGGGCAGCAATGTACTTTTTTAAATACTTATAGATTGCACCGATAAAAATATGTACATACATACATACGTACTGTGAATTACTAACAAATTTATAAATAAGCGAATGAGCTTACACTGGACGTTTTAATGTCTTTAATCAAGCAGAATAAATAAGCATAAAGTATTCAAAAGATTATAAAAGCTGGTGAGATGCTGTGAGCTAACTACTTCAATACTTTTTGTTGACAAGTTAGCAGCAAAAAGCTGAAATATACTAAATAATGCGAACTTACATTAAAAAGGCAAAAAAACTTCGTACTGCATGTTTAAGTAGGCAAAAAATTGCTTCGAATGACTATAAAGTGAATGGAATTATGAAAGGAGGAAACAAAATATATTCTGAAAATACTACTGCTTAAGATCGCTAAGTAGTAGTATACAGCAAAAGGTATAACAAAACAGCTGGCTACCGACGCGCGGAAAATTTCAAATCATTAAGATTCAATGCTGGTTAAAAGTAAAACTAAATTATATAAACTGCACAGAGCGATTTGATTGGTTGCTGAGTTTATCTTCCACTTAAAAACTACTAGCTAAAAAATCTTTCTTTCAGCAACTGAGTAGTCGCTTTCAAAAAGCGGACAAAAATTTTTCGGCAATGATGATGGCAAGTCATGACAGACGCTCACGGCTGGTCGCAGGGTTCCTGCACCACAACCAGCAGGTAGTCTTTGTCCGGCGCAACCATAATCTCATTTTTCTTGGATCTAATCCTCAGAAAGGTGAGGTCATTGCCGGGGTCAAGGTCGCGAATGGCCGAGCGGGCCTTGTGAGCCAGCTGCTGGATGAGGGCGCAGTACTGCACAGTGAGGCCGCTGTCAGCGAATGAGCTGCGAATCGGAATGCCATCAAAGTTGACTATGATAACCCCGACGACGCCCTTGTGCGCCAGGATGCGTTTGAATGTTTCTTCTACTTCAGCCTGCAATGGTTTGACAATATTTTGTCAATATTGAGCTATCTTACTAAATTAGTAAATATAGGAATGAATTAAGGGAAGCATTTATCATAATGATTACTGCTTGTTATCGCATAAATTATCAAAACAAACTTATGATGAATTACTCTCCTTAAGTCAACAATTGGCTAGTCGACAAACATAATGAAGCTAGTATTATATTACTATACCCATTCAGCCAATTATAATAATAGTATTCAATAAATTATATTTTACATATACCTTAGCTTTCTAAAATATTTCGTAAAAGAATGGATCCACAATATGACAAAGCTGCCTCTAAAGGCAATCAAACTACACAATGAATACAGTAATGAAAATATCCTAAAAACAATCTCTATCAAAATAATTAAATTGTTAATTTGAAAGGACTAATAAAAATATTGTGGGCTTTTGGCTACATCTAGGGATATGATAAAAATATATTTGCAAGTTTTCTAAGCTAAAAATAAAAGTGTATTTGCATATAGTTATGCTATGCACTTATATAGCTAGACAATATTTAAAGACCATAAAAATTTAAAATTTAATTGCATGATTAAACACATACATCAAAAAATGGTTTTATTATTGTCTAGTTGTAATTGGTTTGACAACAGTATAAATATGTATAGCAGGTAAATTATTATTCTAAATAGTTTAATGTATAAATGATTATTATGAATTTGAACAACTATTTACTAAGATTTATTAAAGGAACAAAAATACTTGAGCCTTTATGCCAAGCCATTGAAATTTACACAAACGTGGTATTTACAAGCTAACCCATCGAGTGCTTAAAACGATTAATCAAAACCTTCCATACACTCCTTCCATAGGTTCACAGTAATTATTTACTTCTAGCTTTCGTAAGCAAAAAGCAATTTCAGCAACGTATTTCGTGTTTCTTTGAGCAATTCATAAAGCAGGCACAAACACTTTCGATGAAAATATACAAAACTAGTTGGGAAAATACTTTAGTAATGCACCATATATTATACTAGATTGGCTCGAGCCAAATAGATCACCCGTTCAGCCAGTAGCCGAGCGGAGGAGACCAATTATGAATGAATGATTCTCGATGACAATTATTTTGTAGAAAAATACGCATTTAGATGGCAGCAAAAGCAAAATCTGTGCAGCAGCACAGCAATATCATATCCCTAACAGATAAATTGTAGCAACACGATTAAAATTCTTTATACATCAAGACTTCAATTTAAATAAAATTCTTTCATTGATTTTTCGCGGTTAAAATACACACAAGCGCTATTTAATTGATTCTATTGAGAAAATTCGTTTTAATGTTCTAAATTTTAAACGCAAAAGTTGTTTCATGCACTCAGTATACTCGATCCTTTTAATTTAGTCAATCACAAATTCTTGTGTGCTCTAGCTGTCTGCTGTGATATGAGGATTTCGATTCCGCGAAAATATTTTCTCCTTTTTTAATTCGTGATAAAGATTTAAACGATCGTACGTAATATCTATATCAAGGTTGATTTTCACATCAGCAAGTCAAAACTACGATGGGTAAATAGTATATAACTTTTAATTCACAAAAACACTCTGCAGTGTCCATCTGCATTTCCCTGGACCCCTGCGTACCCGCGCACCTCCATGCACCTCTGCACTTTTCTGGACTGGGGAGTCTAACAGATAAATTGACAGCACTTTCAATTTGCCTCAACAGCTGTTTTTTCTGATCGACTACCCGATGCCAACATCTGGGTACAGCCCCGGGTCGGCACGCGCCTCAGGCTATTTCAAGGAGCAACGGCACCTTCGACTAGGCCAGCCGTGGCGCCTATGCCAGCGGCTAGAGCTCCTCGGCGAGGTCGCACGGCGCAGCCCCCGCTGGAGTCCACTGGCCTGTCGGCGGCGTCTACCTCGGCAGCCTCTGCACTCCCACTTCAGCAGGCGGCGCTTGGCGCCGTCAACATCTCAGCCATCTCAGAGGGGGTGCCAGCTCAAGCCAGGGCGCACAGCCGTCTCCACCTCCGGTGCCGCAGCCTTCATTGGCTGCTGATGTCAGTGCTGCCGCTGAGCTCCAGGAGCAGCTTTCGGCCACCCTTCATCAACACGCACTGACCCTTCTGGCTGAGGATGACGGCCACCCGCGGGTTTACCGCACTGTGCAGCTGCTGCTCAAGGCCGCCAACAAACTAGAGGAGACCGGTCTCTGACTCCAACTGACTATCAAAAAAAACTTTTTCCTTAATTTTTCTCTCTCTACGCACTAACGCTATGTTTTTGCACTACTTATTTGCCTAATAACATTTTATCTAACTTTTTCTGCTTACTAAATTGCTAATATTGTTTTAATTTTTCTCTGTAAAAAACGAATATTATTGCCTTGCTTCTATTGGACGGCTATGCTATTACGCCTGCTAATTCCTACCTTTCCTACTAATAAGTTATTTATTTCACCCAAAATTTTGCTATCAGAGGGTGGATATGGTTGAAAGTGGTCCGAAATCCAGAATTCATAATGGGGGGGGGGCGGAAATACGAAATCTAAACTCTCGTACCAAGACAGCTTAACTCGAATTAACTTCATGCGCAGACTAAAACTGACTAACAAAAGGGGAAGAGCTGGCCGAAAACAATAAGGCTCCTAGAATGATAATCCAAAACCGCCGGGGCCGCTGCCAGAAAAGAATTCCCTAACAGCGCCTTTGTCTTGGGGTCGCTAGCTATTAAGAATAACACCGACATAGTTTCTTCTCCTAGAGTAACTGAAAGCTTTACCTGTCCCACAATCTCTAAACGATGCCCACTATAGGACTACACTGAAACAGTTGGAGTGGCTAACCTACCTAAATCATTATTAGTTGCTATTGAAAAGTCCCTAAACGAAAGAATGGAGACTGCCGACCCAGAATCAACTAAGATACGGATAGGCATCCCTTCTATCAGCACCCTTACGTAGATATCGGCCCTAGATTTTCCTAATGGGAGAGACTTCCTAGGTATAATAAAATCTGGCACTAAGTTAATCCTTCGTTTAACTGCATTCGCTCCACTAGATGCCCGGGGGTCACTAGGTTCGGGGTGGGTGTGGGCGTCACACATCCCTGCTCCTAGTTTTCCGACTCATCTGACCCCGAGGATATAAAAAAGTTTGGTCGCTGGGAGCCCGGAGCTGGAGTTGGGGGAGGCTGAGGCCTTTCAACATCATCCGGGGCTTCGGCAGACCTCGACAGGTGCAGAGGTGGGGGCCTGTTCGACTGGCCTTGACGCGAGTAAGCGGGCCTATACGCTCCAGATTTACGAGCGGGGGACTGCACTCTAGACAATTCGGCAGTGCTTAGATTTGCATTCTGTCGCATTAAAGGCGGCTTTGAATAGGCAGTCTGGGGGGCGTGGCCAGGGGTCTCCGTCTCGCCTGACTGACCGGGGCGCTCAGTTGTGTTTTCAAACTGCGCACTAGCTGCACCCTCCCATTGATTGTAATCGCTACAATTTGCCTGATCCATTTTTTCTACAACCTGGTTGACAGCGTTGTAAATTTTGCCTAGTGCTTTGTCTAGGTTCACCTGACGCTGTTGTAAATCTTCTATAGCCTCAACTACTGTTTTTTCGTCGTCATCTGCCTCTAGCATACGCACCCATCTACGCTGGAATCTATCCTCATTGGGGCGCCCTCTATCTCCTCTATCTTTATCGTCCCTGTGTTCGTGATAGGGGCGAGTAGCGGCCAACCTAGCAGTGATCTCTTCTGCTTCCTGGAGGTTTTGCTGCGCGACAAGCACGTCCTCAATCCTATGAAACTGTTGCCCTAGCAAGGACTTGCGAACTCCGGGGGCAATATTTGCGGTTTCTAGGTACACAAACACCACCTCGGTATCTAGTTGCCGGGGGCCCATGTCTGGGTAAGCGGAGGCAATCACGCTTCTAACCATGGCAGCATAGGAATTGTAATTTTGGCCTGCCTTCTGCTTTAGATTCCGCAGTTTATTCCTCTTAGCCAACTCGGTGCTAGCTTCACCCACCTGCCTACCTAGAGCTTCTACAAACTCCTCAAAATCTAAGCGGTGGTGAATGGAGATGGCCAGGCTTTGCAAATCTGGGGGCAATAGGGAGATCATCGTATTGCGCTTCTGCTCCTCATCCTCTATGCCCTCTGACCTAATCTTGAAACGAATCCTGTCTACCCATTGGGGGAAGCAAGACTCTGCCGGATTGAACTTTTCGACTATTATTTTGACGTTTTGGGCTTCTCTGCCCAGCCCTAAAGCCTGCGCAAGCTGCGTGGCTATTTCGCTGGCGTGACCTTGATTCGGGGGATGCTGAGTGGGGGTGCCACATCTAGATTCTCCAGGGGAGCGAGATCCCTGGGATGAGAAATCTAAGCACTCGGCGGCTGCAGCGGCAGCGGCATTCTCTCTAGCACTCCTACCTCTTCTAGTCCTACCACCAGATCTAGGGACACTGGAATTACTTGTGGCTATAGTTCGGTCGCAACACCAGTTGCCGAAACAGAACTCTAAGTCTGAGTCGGGAAGAAAAAAGAATGCAATGAAAAAGGGGTGTCCGCTTCAGAGCTGGACAAATGAAAAGAGATGAATCACGGGGGGAAGGGAAGGGAGTTGGGAAAGGGGGGAACGGGGTGAGCAAAAAACACACGGGGGACACAAATTACGTAAGCAAAAATGGGGGAGGGAGTTCCTTCGCTCGGAACTCAACGCAAAGCAATGTACACAAAAAATACGCAAAAAAACACAATAGGCGCACACTATGCAGACTGTACAAAGTGTGCACAAAGAAGGAAAAGCGCCCGCTACTGCTAAAGCAAGCGCAGTCACTACACAAAAAATTACTACGCAATTGGCGGACACTTCAGCCACCTCAATTTCACCTCTCAATCTCTCAATTCTCTCTCTCACACACACACAACTCACTACTCGCTGGCGATGAATTAAAATTCACTAATTTCCTAAATGGCAAGGCCATGGCTTCCTGCGGGCTTCACAGCCTCAGTCAGTCTTTTTAATTCACTTTCTTTTGCTTTCCATGGGCGGCAGAATTTTTCGATTCGATTTTTTACATTGGGGGAATTAAATATTATTTGCGCTTTCTTGGATTCTAACTAGCTCAATTGCGGGCGTCATTTTTGGGCGCCCCATATGGGATAAGAGCTCTCCTGCGTGGTAGCTACTGATAGAAACTCTCCCGTTGTCGCCATTGCTGCCTCAGATTCACAATCCCCGTCGAGGTTGATCTCTCAATAGAACTTGGGCGGCGGCGACCCCGGCCGGCCAGAGGTTCCTCTGTGCAGGGTTCACGACACTGCGAGAAAGGCAGATTACACCACCAGCATCTACTCGCTAACAGATAGATTAACCCAAAAGGAACTAAACTGATTCGAACTGCAGTGTTTGCTCCGCTACTAAACCTTATGGCACAGTCCCTAAGAATTTTGATCATAGAAAAAGCTACGGGTAACAGAGAGTTGCTTCACATTATGAGCCTACATTATCGGCTCGGGGATTTATATAGCGGCGGGCCATAGAAGATATCTATGTCTTGGGGCAGGAGATCCATCCAATGAAAATTGTGACCCCCCTTCCCTGGCTCACAATAGCAAGCCCACGGCGTTTCCTCCTCTATGTCGGATCCTTAGCCAGATTAGTAGCTGGAAAAGACTACCATGGCACCGTGTGGTAACCCATCTCCGCTTTCCATACAGTATTTACATTAGATACCCGCCCAAAAGTACATCTGAACGGATATAAAGGCAACCTCAACCCTAATCCTGCACCAGGAAATTTACAAGTGCACTGGCAAACTGTACTAAAAAGCACCTACAGCCTCCTCAGGCTCCTAGGCTAAGCAGAGGGTAAATGCGTGAACTTCAAGAATCCTCAGACCCCACAGCCCTGTACCCAAACCCGATGCGCGCGGCTGCATCTCGCGTTCTAGTGACCGTCGACCCTAGACATCTTGTTCAGGACTTGGACGGCGGCGACCCCGGCCGCCCAGTGGCCCATCGAGTCAACTTTGCCATAGTAAGCCGGAATACCGAGAGCTGCGGTGGAACTCAGAACCTCCGTTGCCATTTAAAGCATTTATAGGACCCAGGCTTTACTGGCGGTCATTAATTCAGGAAGGCACTCAGGTAGTTGCCCCAGATAGAATCTACTGTTCTACCCAAAACAATCTACAATCACACAGTAAGCCAACATGATTAACCCGGACCAATATGCCCAAGCTTATAACCTTTGGTTCCTCGCTCCGCGGGGCCCTGCATACGAAACCAAGTGCCTCACGCATCCAAAAAGCTGCCTGATTCTAGATTATTCAAACAAGTCAAAAACCTTGCGCGTTGTTGAAATTCTAAAGGGAACATCTTGGCCGAGGAATCACCATCATTTTGACAGTGGCCTCTCGTCTACACGACGAAAATTAATAACTAGATTCCGAGTGATCAATTCGAAATATTATGCTTAGTAAAAGTACAAATCCTAACCCGAATCCGAAATTTTAGCATGGGGGATCCTATTGGGGGAAGGGACTGAGCAAACAGAGTGGATGGGCATTCAAGCTGAATAGTTTTTATATGCTCTGGCTTTTTATAATTTTATGACTTTTTTTGGTTGATTTTTATAATAGCAATTGGTAAGCAATTCGCGCGCACATTTTATACAGTATAATATTTTTGGTTCCAGAAGCATGAATTTATATACAAAGATTCAGGCTTGAAAATCCATTCCACACTGACTACTCATAGTAATACTACTAAAAAATTTTGAAATACTAATTAATTGCGGCTAGCCACCATTTGTTGGTCGCTAGTGCCTAATCCTAAATCTAAAGCTAAATAAGGATTCCAGCGGCTCAACCTAAAGTTGCGCCGTTTTCCAGATCCCACCGCTGCCACCATTTGTTGGGTTTCGGCCTTGTCGTTTTACCGACGCAGCCTCAGAGCGCCGATCTTATTGCCTATATCGACAACTCTGGCCTCCCATTCCCGATCTCGAGGTCAGCCCCAGGGGTAGCATGATGGATGTGGCGAGCGGCTAGGTCCTATGCTAGGAGAAGAAAGCGAGAGACAGACACGGAGATAAAGAAAGGTAGAGAGCCGCCAGCCCCAGAGGGAAGCTGACAGCCCCGCCGCCACCAACTTGTGTGGACTGCATCACCAAACAGCCCTATTGAAACCAAGTTCCCGACTAATTGAGGCCTGATTTCCACCTACAACTAGTGTCTTTTAGCTGTCAATCTCGAAGTCATAGCCGACTAAGGGACACTGCAGGGACTAGATCGCATGACCAAGGCAGGCTCAGAGAGGACTTTTGCAGGGGGTTCTTGCATGGATCGGATTATGTGGACTCGGAAATGCACTATTATATTACTAAGAGGAGTGGATAGGGAATATCCCAGCTTTTAGCCTCGATGCTTCAACTAACTGCCGCAAAGCGATGAAATGACCCAATTAGACTCTTCCGAAAGCGCGCCCTAACTATTCTAAAGATTACATTAAGTTACATTAATAATTTGGCTGCCGCGCCGCCTCGAACTGCACTAAAGTACAGCCGAAGCTAAGTCCTTAATCTGGACTCTGATTGCATGAATCACTGACTGACTGACTGCATGACTGGTCCGCCTTTGGTCCACCATGACCGGCGCCAACTAATTTAGCTGCTCATGTGAGCCAGCATGGCGAGTAAATAAAGAGTCAAAAAGAGTAAAAACTGAATTATTTAGCTTTCACACCTAATCACTTTTAATGCCTATGATGATCAGAGCAATGAACTACTTTAGCGATATATTATGACTACTCAATATTTACTGTCCTAATCAGCACAAAATAAACAATGAGAAAAATGCGCCAATTCCTATTAAGCTGCCAGGAAAGGGGACCGATCTAGAATACACCCGACTAGGCAAGATCAAGTGACCTCTCACCAGACCAATCAGATTATTACACTTTAGACCGTCTCGTACTCCACAGTGACCGAGGTAGATCTCGTACTCGACCGTTAGTACGTGTCGCTCTCGCCTAATCTCGACAATTGGACAGATGCAGCTGTTCTCTAGCTGTGCTGATAACAACGGCTGATGTAAACCGTGATGAAGCTGATCGATGTTGTTGATCGCTGATAACTTTAGGGGGACTCGTTGACTAAAGGGAAGCTGTTAAGCTTGATGAACTAAGGGGCCGTCTGCCCAGTCTCTCAACCGATGATGACAAAAACGGGAGAACTGTAGAGCGTGAGAGCAGCAGAGCGTCTGGAGATGGAGCGCGCTCGACGGCGCCTTTAAATAGGTGCGCTCGGCGCCGATTTGTTAAACTGATCGCCGATTTTTCCAATTGGTCGGGCACCGTTTGTTATAACGGTCGTGTAATTTTCTGATAGGCTGATGGGCTGATCACGTGACCCTACCCGATCAGGGGATCCTAACCCAGTCTCCGGGGATCATAAATCACACGACAGATGGCGCCAAAAAATGACAATTTACGAGCAAAATGATTTATGGGTTTTCGCAGCAGATCATCCTACAGAGACGCAAAAACATACTGATTAATCCCCTTAACGCGTAGAAGTTGAAGAAGTTGAAGAGAAAGTCCTAATCCTAAATCCCAAAGCACTTTTAGGGGTCAGAAGTACAGCTGTCAAAAAGGTTCGAAAAAACCAAAAAGAGAACAATAGAATTAGGGGGGAAAGGATGTCTAGCTGTCAAAAGGGAACAAAAGAAGTTGCCACAGTCACGTGTCCCGCAGACACCACCTGGCGCCTAAAAGCTGTCAAAAATAGGGGTCAGGCTGTCTGGGAACAGTGATTTATGACTCTAGACATGAAGGACCTAGAGACCTTTACTGGTCTGTATGAAAATAAAAACGGACCGGGGCTAAGCGTCACACTACTGCCCATCAGTAGAGGAAAAGAGTGTGGCCGAAAAAAGTGAATGCGACGCGAGCGAAAAAGTGCGTCCCCAACAACGGCAAGTTAAATAAACCTATACGATGTAATATAAGAGCGTTGCAAATCTCGATCTCTACATAATCTCGACATACATTAAAGTGCATACGAAAATTTCCAGAAAAAAGCAAATTCAGATCACGTCGTGGTCCTCATTATTCGCTCTCTGTAATTGCGTAATTATCATTTCGGGGAGTCAGAGTGGTTCCCATTATTTTCCCACGCAGCTACTTACATTTAACTTGTAGACATCCGTTCCGGATTTGTCTGAAATCAGCCGACCCGTCCCTTGAGAAAATATTTCGCCCCAGGCTCTCATCAGCGATGTCGCAGTAGTTTCATCCGATCCCAGGGGAAATCTAAAGTTACCCAATCTTATTCAAATTTTCTCGCTGGCAAATGAATCGGACAAATGCTGTGCAAAATTTTCCTATTCTCAACGACTCTCCCTACTTTAGTCTCGATCGCATCTAGACAATTCGTGAGAATCTGCTGCAGATCGAAGCACTCGTGTCAGGACCGGTTGTTGACAAGGTAAATTCGCCGTATTAATTCGAGAAAACAGCAGACCCTGCACAACTGAGTGAAGGCATAACTAAATTTTCTCTGCCGCAATTCGATCCAAGAATTCGGTCTGAGACAGGTCCGATGAGTTTTTATCAATCAGCCTGCCTGCCACTGCTTGCTTGGAAACTGGGCGAATCGATGCGGATGTGATACGAGCAGGACCTGGTCGAGAGAGAGAGAGGCTGAGAGGCCTCCAATGTTTGAGCCTGTCATCTTCAGAACTTGTTCTCTCAGTGAAGTACTGTGTGGCTTTGGGGGATTTTTTACTTAAGACTCAATACAAAAGGTTAAATGATTCCACTGCATTCTTAGCTTCCTTCCAAAGCCTACCTTTTCTTGCGCATGATTTACAAAAAATAACAATCAAAAGAATTTTCTAGAAAAGAATTTAGTGCAACCAGACACCCAGACAGTCGAATGACTTTTTACGGCTCCTTAAAATTCCAAAAAGTAATTTGTCACTTGCCAGGGCCAACAGATCAAGGATCTAGCGCCCAGATCTAGCCTGGAATGTGAGGCTAGGCGTAGAGCTCACTTGGCTCATTGCTAGCGCGCACTTACTGTAGCTATGGGAGGTCCGCAGCGACTGCAGTCTGCTCAGCTGTCCACTCAAAAATCTTTGGCTGCATTGTCTTTCTATACTCGCATTTAGCGGCGATAAAAGCCGCTCTATTTAATCAGCGTGCCTTCCCTAACCAGGGTAGCAGCAGAAATTTCAATTCATTGTTTGGGATCTGCCAGGCACGCAGTGGGTCACCAGCAGTTTCGGGATAAAAATCTGTAAAGGCTAATGGGGGATTGTCGCTAGCTGGGACCAAGTTTTTAGAACGAATAAAACTAAATAACGAGAACAAAATGGCCGACAAACTGCGCGGCTACTTTCGGTCGCTTCCCTTTCCTATGAATGAATGCGAATGCGAAATTAGCTCGGCTAAAAAAGACCAAAGCCACTGCGTGACAGGGCTGGGGCAGCTTGCCGTCCACTGGAAATCAGGAGAGACAGACAGGCAGTGGGAGCGCATGAGCACAGCTAGGAAAGGATTGGATCCCGGCCTGGGGTGAAGCGGCCACGATTGGCAAAAAATCGATCAGTAGGAAAGCAGTGGCACTGCCGACAGGGCTGGCTTGCTGATCTGGCGGAGGTATTTCTCCGCTCTCCTGTCTGGCCTCACACCCCCGGCCACCCGCCCCAGCCCTCGGCCGAGCACCCACAGTCCAGGTCCAGTCGCTAATAACAATCAGTTCTGGAGGAATTTCAAACATTGGCGCCCTCCCGCTCTGCTGCATCCTGTCTGCCAAGTCTGCAAACGCGCAAAAGCAATTTTTTTTCTCATCAAAATGTCTAACGAGAATTTCTTGCAGAAGTTTCGCGACAAGGACACCCGCGCGTTCAAGAACTTCACCGCGGCGCAGTTCCTCGAGGTGTGGAATCACTACGACAAGGACGGCAGTGGCTACATTGAGGACGACGAGTTGGACGGCTTTCTGAAAGAGTTCGTGACCTCGATTATCCCCGACCAGATTGGCCAGGAGGTGATCTCGGACAGCGCACTGAAGGAGCTCAAGGAGGAGTTCATGCTGGCCTACGATGAGAACGAGGACAATCGCATTGAGATCGGCGAGCTGGCGCAGATGCTGCCGACTGACCAGAGCTTCCTGCTGCTGTTCCGACGCGACAATCCGCTGGAGTCCAGCGTCGAATTCATGCGCATCTGGAAGAAATTCGACAAGGACAACTCCGGCCAGATCGACAAGGACGAGCTCAAGGACTTCCTGCGCTACCTAATGCAGGAGCGAAACCAGGAGGCCTCCGTCAACGACGAGAAGCTCGCCGAATACGCCGACGCCATCCTGAAGCTGTTCGACACCAACGGAGACGGGCAGCTGCAGCTGAGCGAGATGGCCAAGCTGCTGCCCGTGAAGGACAACTATCTGAGCCGGCCGCTGCTGAAGAACGCTGCCAGACTGTCGGCCTACGAGATCGACAAAATCTTTCGCAAATACGACACCGACAAGAGCGGCAAAATTGAAGGCGACGAGCTCGAAGGCTTCCTCAAGGACCTACTGGAGCTCACTGGCGAACAGTTCGACGATCAGAAGATGAAGTTTTTCAAGGAGGTGATCATGGAGCAGTGGGACACGGACAAGGACGGCGGCATCGGCAAGGACGAGCTGAAGATGATCCTCATGCAGCACAAGCGAATGGCGGAGGAGCAGGAGGCCTATGACCGGGGTCTGAGCGATTGAATAAAAAGGGATTAGAAAGCCAGCCACAGAGGGAAATTTTCATACAGACTAGAAGTTACAGCCCGTTTGATCTAAAAATTATTTTCGAAATTAGTGTAAAAATTCCCATTAAGAGAAATTTTCAACTTCCTCCACACTGCTTCTGCGCTATGAAAATATTTGCTCGAAAGAAACTGATCATTTTGCCTAGTTCACCACTGTACCTGCTGCGGCTTTCTGATTACTATTCATTGTTTATCACAGATCTTAGTTATACAAGTAGCGGATATAGTGATAATGTTTGAAACATTATTCTATCAAAGAAATACGTGAATTGATCGTACAGTTATCTAGCACGCATAGTGACGCGAAAATCAAATTTAGCCACCGATATTAACAAATTGCTTTTTCTAATTAGATTTCAATAAACTTCATGCTTTAAATAAACGATTGAAAACATTCAGCCCAATTAGTGGGCTTGCACTTTTGCCACACCAATATAGCAATGCGTTGTCGCAGGGTCCGTCTGGTTGAATAACAATAATATGCAATCTACACCCAGGGCAGCTGTGCCGAACGCCCGGCCACTGTAGCAGATACGGCAAGCTGCCCCCCAGTCCATGTAACACCTGGTCGGGTCTCGCAGCCATATTAATAGCGTGCACATGCCAGCAATACCGCTTCTTATATGCATTATATAATATTAGACTAGAAAAAAATCCAAATCAAACGAATTTGTCGAATCGATACTCGGCTCTCGGCTCTCGGGCAGCCAGTCTGCCGCAGCACATTGATTGTCCACGCGCCTCAGTTACGGCACTCGGCAACTCGGTGGACACAGGCTCTGCGGTAATTCAGCTGTTAGCTAGAGCACCGCTCAGCAGGGCTCAGTGAAGTAGGGGGGGGGGGAACAGGAGGACAGCTTGTTGGCACGCGTGCTTGGCAACAAATCCGGCACTCATAGCTACTTGGCTGCACTCATGCCTAGCTTCTGCACACAAAGGTGGGCAGTTTAGGGGTTCGGATTTTAAACAGGAGAATGAGCGCCGCTTGTCCAATATGTTGTCCATAACTTCTGAGTTGCTTCGTCACGACTAGAATGCAATTTGTCGAGCATGCGTTCCCTGTTTCACAATTTGCGTCCTTAAACGCAAGCCTGCTAGGCTGCAGTGAATAGTGAGCTGGATTTTTTTTCACTTTCTTTCTGCTCCTAAGTCTGCTCCTAATTCAGCCTCAAGCACCATAGTGCGAACAGTCCATCTCTATCTGTCTATCTGTCTATCTGTCTATCTGTCTATCTGTCTATCTGTCTATCTGTCTATCTGTCTATCTATCTATCTATCTATCTATCTGTCTATCTGTCTGTCTATGTGTCTATTTGTCTATCTATCTATCTGTCTATCTGTCTGTCTATCTGTCTATTTGTCTATCTATCCATCTGTCTATCTGTCTATCTGTCTATCTGTCTATCTATCTATCTGTCTATCTGTCTGTCTATGTGTCTATTTGTCTATCTATCCATCTGTCTATCTGTCTATCTGTCTATCTATCTATCTGTCTATCTGTCTGTCTATCTGTCTATTTGTCTATCTATCCATCTGTCTATCTGTCTATCTGTCTATCTATCCATCTGTCTATCTGTCTATCTATCTATCTGTCTATCTATCTATCTACAGTATTTATCCTTCTTACTTTCATTTTTAATACCGTTTATTACCTTTTTTTTACTAACCATCTCTCAACATTTCGTAGTTGAATAGCCTTGGAAATTTACGATTATAATGCAACCTGCTAGCTCGTATTCGTCAGATCCTTGCAGTAAAGTCCAAGGCAAAACTGCTTGGAACTCGCCCTCACTTAATTTCAACTGAAGTCACCTTAAAAGCCTTTAACATTAAGAGGGTTACCCAATTTGGCAGGCTAGGAAAAAAGAAATTTTATTTTTTTACTGAAAATTAACACGCAAAGTAAAAAAGAAAGGCGAATAACAGGCAGCAGATGATGCTGAACGCAAAAAAGCAGAAATTAAAAATAAGTAAAAATATCATTCATAATTCAGCGGCTGCAGTCTTGAATGTTTTTACAGGACTCGTTCAGAATTATACGAGTTTGTCTTTTTCAATCACGCACTCTAGCAAACATCCCACTTCCTCAGACACCCAACTCCCGCAGACACCCACTCCCGCAGACACCCCACTCCCGCAGACACCCCACTCCCACAGAAATGCTTCATGGGTACAGTGTCTCATCGAATCAGCTTCCAGTGCGGCCTGACGGGTCGCCCAGCACATTCAGATTGTCCGTCGCGGTGCAGCAGCAGCGGCAGAGGCGAAGTCGGCCGCTGGGCAGCGGGCTGAAGTCGCCAGCCAAGCCGAGCATGCCCAAAAATATGGCGGCAGCCGCTGCGAAGGCGCCCAACGCCAGCTGCATGACGGCTGCCGGCCCGGCTGCCGGCGACACCAGAAGGTGGCCGGCCAGAGCCGGCAGGGCCGACACGCCGAGCTGGCCGCCGATCAGCCAGCTGCAGGCGACCGGGCCGGCCACGGACAGGCGCTGCTCCAGCCAAGTGACACCCGTGGCGTACACCACGGAGACGGCCAGGCCGAAGGCGGCTGTGCCGGCGAAGGCGAGCCAGGCGGTCTGGGCCAGGCACAGGACGGTCAGGGCGGCCAGACAGGCGGCCAGGTGCGCCAGCAGGAGGGTGGTTGGCCGGGCCAAGCCGGACGCAACCACGCCGAGGCCGCGGCCGACCAGGAAGCCGGCGAAGAATGCGGCGTGCATGGCGGTGGCGCCGCGCGGGCCGAGGCGAAGCGCCGGCGCGCAGGCGGCATAGGCGCCGCCGAACGACCAGAAGATGTTCTCGCCGCCGACGGCAGCGAAGTAGAAGGCCACGGTCAGGCCCACTAGGGAGCGCCGGCGCCAGGTAGTCAGCGACGGCAGCTGGCGCAACGTCGCGGACAGTTCCAGCGTCGGCGGCGGGCTGGGCGGACTCGACACAGCGGGCTGCTCGGCCATGGGTTGGCGGCAGAGCAGCGCGAGAAGCAGCAGGCCGATGGACACGGCCGTCTGCAGGGCCACCAGCACCGAGTAGGGCGCGATCAGCACTGTCGGGCCGGCGGTCGCAGCGTCGCTGACAGTCGTTGCGGATTTGTTGGAGCTGGTGGACGAGGCAGCCCCGGCCTGGGAACGGTTGGCACTGCCACCGGAGCCGCCGCCCCCGCCGGCTCCAACGTTGCCGGCGCAGCCGCCGCTGCTGTCCAGGTCTGAGGACTCCGCGACGTCGCGATTGGCAGCACCGAGGAACGGATGGAGAATCAGCGGGGCAACGAGGCCACCCAGGGCGGTGCAAAAGTGCAGCGAGTGAAGGATTGGGCGAGACTGCCGGGAGCCGAATAGGCGGATGACCAGGATGCCGTTGGCTGCGGTTCGGGCATGGGGAAACCGTTGGAACTGATGGCTTTTGCATTCACGGTAAAAATTTAGTTGCCAAGCTGCTTTATGTGTCCGGGAGACATTAATAATTCGGGTGTTCGATCTCAGTTGGTGGGACCGTGTCATCTGCTCCAACAAAATCTCAGCTGCTAATGGTGGAGTTCAACTTCTGTCCTTGGGCCCCTTTTATTTACTGAAACAATTAAAGTCTAAGATATTCAAATGTACGAGACATTTCTGAAGCAGTTTATGGGCTGATTGTCAAGACAGATTAGGGGCGATTCTCAAGACAGATTAGGGCGATTCTCAAGACAGATTAGGGCGATTCTCAAGACAGATTAGGGAGATTCTCAAGATAGATTAGGGGCGATTCTCTACTAGACAGATCAGCGGAAATTCTCAAGACAGATTAGGGGCCATTCTCAAGACAGATCAAGGGACGATTCCCAAGACAGATTAGGGGCAATTCTGAATAAAGATTAGGAGCGATTCTCAAGACAGATTAGGGGCGATTTTTAAGACAGATTAGGGGCAATTCTTAAGACAGATAGATTAGGGGCGATTCTCAAGACAGATCAGCGGCAATTCTCAAGACAGATTAGGGGCCATTCTCAAGACAGATCAAGGGACGATTCCCAAGACAGATTAGGGGCAATTCTGAATAAAGATTAGGAGCGATTCTCAAGACAGATTAGGGGCGATTTTTAAGACAGATTAGGGGCAATTCTTAAGACAGATAGATTAGGGGCGATTCTCAAGACAGACCAGCGGCAATTCTCAAGACAGATTAGGGGCCATTCTCAAGACAGATCAAGGGACGATTCTCAAGACAGATCAAGGGACGATTCCCAAGACAGATTAGGGGCAATTCTGAATAAAGATTAGGGGTGATTCTCAAGACAGATCAGCGGCAATTCTCAAGACAGATTAGGGGCCATTCTCAAGACAGATCAAGGGACGATTCTCAAGACAGATCAAGGGACGATTCCCAAGACAGATTAGGGGCAATTCTGAATAAAGATTAGGAGCGATTCTCAAGACAGATTAGGGGTGATTCTCAAGACAGATTAGGGGTGATTCTCAAGACAGATCAGGGGGTGATTCTTAAGGCAGTTAATTAAGAGCTTATAAATTAATTTTGAATGCTTGTCAATTATTGTGTCTTTAGATATGAAATTACCTTCACAAGCAAAGGTAACTCTTCCATGCATTTTTAGAATGAGGACTGCAGGATCAAAAGTTCTGGACTTTACTGTCAAGGCACATGTAAGCCCTGGCAAACGGAGATAGTTCTTTTTCAACTACAATAAAATGGCATGCAACAGTAACAGCCACACACTGGGAGAAAATCGGATATTTCACCCACACCGGTCTCTAACGCGCCGTGTCCGGCGCCCAGAAGGCCGGCCAGGCAGAGCGCCAGGGCGCAGCTGCGCGCCAACGAGGCGCCAAGCATAGCACCGGCGCTAATCATATTTCCCGTTGCTAGGAACGCCGGTCGAGCTATTCGACTGTTGCTAGGCAACCGATTGAACAGGAAACCGGTTAGCAAGGCCAGTAGGCAGGCGGCGGCCGATTTGGCGGTGAACCAGAATCCCAGGGTGCCGAGGCTGGCGCCAACTTGACTAGCCAGCTGCAGGAGGCTGCTGCCGGGCAGGGCGTTGGCCATGCCGATGCTGACGTGGCTCAGCCAGAGCAGCGCCAGCAGCGGCCAGTGCTGGCCTAGCCGGGTGGCGAGCTGCAAATCAGAGTTCGTGTTGTAGTCTTATATGTTAGAGGAGTTTTAGCCTAGTGGCTAGGGCGCCTGTCTTATGACCGGAAGGTCGTGGGTTCGAGCCCCAGCTATAAGAGACAATTTGTCCCCTTAAGCAAGGCACTTAATCCCAGCTCCATGGCGTACAGAAGGAGGGGCTCGACAGCGGCGCGGCCACTATTACCGACTGGAGCACAGATATTTTTAATTGCTGGAGGGACAAAGGGAGTGCTAGATGGACTCAAAAGTCCTAATGTGACTAGAGAGTGCAACTAGAGCTAAAATGCTTTTGTGATGCAGGGTGCCCTACGCTGCAGGTTAGCTGCCAGGCGGGAGTCTGAAGTCAGCAAACACGCAGCCTGATCCAGACTGCATGTGTAAGGTATCCATTTGGTCAAATTTGGCCCATTTTTAGCTTTTACCCGCATTCTATTAGTCTGACAGCACAAAAAACGAGCGCTAATATAGTATCAATACACCCGTAAGTAGTCACCTTGACTGATTCCGAGCCAATGGATTCAGCTGCTTCTAGCGGCTGCGTGCCTTGCTCGGCCAATGCGCCGTTTCCTAGCAACGCTTTGTCCACGTCAACAACCTGGCAGGCGGATTCGTGAACCTGCTGACTGTTTGGCGGTTGCTCAGAATCGACGGGCTCTGCGGGTGACGGCATCCTGTCCCGACTGTTGCCCACTATACTACTTTCCATTGGCAGTAGAATCAGCGGATTTCATTAGGTTAGTCTTGGAGTCAAGAGTGTGGCGAAACATTTGTAGCATTTGTACTAACAGAAACTCTGCCCTTTAGCGATTTTTATGCCGATTTGGCTCATTCTAAGGGATCAAAAGTGCTAAGCTTTACTTCGAATATTTTTTTTCTAGAGTTTTATTCATAGACACTTTTAAACTATTGAGGAACTTCCATTTGATAACTTTCAGAATGTAGTCCATCCTGGCTTCATCATGCAGGAAAGTCGGATGAAGATTTATTTTAATATCAGCTGCAAGCTGAGGGGCCATCTACAGATTAAAGCTAACACTTACCCATGCATCAAAGAGATGTATCGAAGAAGGCCGACTTCAGACAAGACTCGGTCTTTCAGATGTATTTTTGGCCAAAAAACTAAAGCAGTAAGCAGCTACATCCTGCAGCTCTGGTCCTTTCTGCCCCAACGGCTAAATCTCGATCTCAAAAATAGCACGAGTTCATTTTTTTGAAGTTTATACTGTTTCCAGATGCAAAATTTAGATCAAGTAACTCGTACAATAAAATGGCGCAGATAGTGACATCTTAAGCAGTGTTGCAATATTTTTCGCAAAAGAAATTGGCTATCCTTCCAAGATGAAACTCAATAAGCAACCCCCCGACCCCCCCCCCGAAGGCTGCTCTTCTAGTTTTCCGTAAAAGGAAACGGAACGTTAAAAATAACCAAGCCAAACTGGTGAACATTTCTCGATCACTTCCGACTGTTTCGCATATATTTGTCAATTCGCGAATACCAAAAAGTCAGGCTAAAATGTCGACAGAAGTTTAAAAAACAGTAGGCATAGCATCTCACTAAAGAAATCGATTTACGAAAAGGAAAATTAAAAGTAGATATTATGCGTCATGGTAGATAAATGCAATGATTGATGCGTTATAGTGAACGAGGATTTCAGTGTATTCGTCAGAAGCCCGAACAGTCAATGCCTTTGGGCGGATGGATTCCCTTCTTCTGGCAGTCGGCGCACACCAGCGCCAGCAGCACCTGGAACTCTGCGCCTCGTCTAACTAGACGTCGACCTTCTGGCAGAGCCATCGCGTCCGCGCTGAAATCTGCCGGAGGCCTCAGGCTAGTCAGTAGGAGGAAGGCGGTCAGACACAGGAGCGACAGTGGAGTTCTTCGGCCAGCTGCGTTGGTGGTCATGGCGGAGCCGAGGCGGTTTCGCTCAAGTCTATTTGCTAGCTGGCACTGAGAGGCTTGTGAGACGAAGTAATAAAACAGGGGGCCCATTAGCGAGTTTTATTTCGGCGGCGGGGGGTGAACTGTGCCGTCTTACATCGCCACTGATTGGCTGGCTAAATTATCTACTTACCCCTTTGCCCTTTCTACCTTGTACACGAGATCACTCCCTGCCATTAAGAGCCATTAAATTCTCTGCCTCTAATTTCCTTCCCTCATCATGCGTACGCATAGAAAGTGTACACTTTCCTAAGACTCTATTTATAACCAAATAAAAATGATTGGCTGAGGTGCCGGTAATGGGCGGAGCAAGTTGCAAGTTAAGGCTCATTCACACTGGCATAAAATAATAAGTTAACTTTAAGTACATTTCAATTAAGGGACTAAATGAATAGTCATGAAATGAAATGTACATTCCTGTGATTTGGTTTAATTTGATTGCTGTGTGTGAATGGGCCTTAACGCTTCAGGGTTCTAGACAGACCTTCGGAAATTGATTGCTTGCTCGAAATTAAAAAGAAATTTTTTCGAAAACAGCGCACTATTCTAAATCAAAAAAATTATCAAATAGGGCTTTATCAGACAATAAAAGCTCCTTAAACCATCTCAGTTTAAAAACCAAGTCACTCAATGAAATGCTTCACAACATACAAATAAATTTGATCAAAAGCAAGAAATGCATGCACTCAAAAAACATGTCATTTTATGAATAAGCACTCGAAATGTACACGGCAAACATTTCAATAATACGTCCTGAATGAGTGGATTAAAATTTCCTTTTGCTATTGTATGACGATAAGTAGATTACTGGGTACTTAGTATGTCAAATCTGCGCTTTTTCTTGAAATAATGGGGTCACGCAGCAAACGAAGTGCAGGCTCTTGTGAGACTGGCAGAGGGGAAAACTGGAAGGGAATCTCATGGCTCCACTGTCAAAGCTGCTGCCGTCACCGCTGCGCACTGCCGCTCAGTCTGATCCGGGGTGACAGAGCGTCTTTCCTCACTGGTCCAGTTAGCCCCCAGCTCTGAATTCAAGCTGAGTAAGGGGTTGTGCTTTCAGGCGCCATTCAGAAAATGCTAAGATCCAAGCATGAAACAAGAAAAGGCAACTAAACACAGGATCCGTGATGTAAGAGACCGCTAACAACAGGATGTGCGCGCTAGCTGTCTCGCAGTGCCGAGTTTGGCTAATGCCATTGGAGCTTGATAGCTGGGGCCTGGGCGGGACTCGAGTGCTCAGATGAGATCTTTTTTTCACCGCCTCCGCATCCGCGTTCCGCTCTATTTTCTCTTGACTGGCTGATCAGGCGCCGATTCGCCGGGAACCGAGTCATCCCGAACTCTTCAAAGCTTCGGCAGGGCAGCCTGGCTAGCCAATCTAGCGAGGCTCGGGGTGTGGAAGCCGGCACTGCTTATCTAGGGGGTCTATATACTGGGATCTGGAAAATAGTTGGGGATCACACACCTAGCCAGCTCTCTGTAGATCACCGCTGTTGATCAGTAGTTTGCTTTTTCGTTTCTTTCTCTTTCCATCTCTGCTGTCTCTGAAAACTTTGCCTTCCCTCTTTCCCCTGAGATTAACTCTCTTCCCGTAGCCGCAAATTGATCCTCGCAGATATTAAATAAGTCTGTCTACGAAGTTTACGAGATCTCGATTTCGGCCAGTCACCGCACCGAGTCAGCTCAGCTACTGCCAGAGCCAGCACACAGACACAATGCACACTGATCGGGCGCCACTGAGGCAGGGCAGGCCGAGATTTCCGCACTACCTGTTCCGGCGACATCAGAGCCTCGAGCAGATCAAAGGTGAGTCCTCGGAGTAAGAAGTCTATGGCTTAGTGCGATTTCAGTTGAGTCCTCGGAGTGAGAAGTCTATGGCTTAGTGCGATTTCAGTTGAGTCCTCGGAGTGAGAAGTCTATGGCTTAGTGCGATTTCAGTTGAGTCCTCGGAGTGAGAAGTCTACGGCTTAGTGCGATTTGAGTTTAGTCCTCGGAGTGAGAAGTCTACGGGTTAGTCCGATTTGAGTTGAGTCCTCGGAGTGAGAAGTCTACGGGTTAGTGCGATTTGAGTTGAGTCCTCGGAGTGAGAAGTCTATGGCTTAGTGCGATTTGAGTTTAGTCCTCGGAGTGAGAAGTCTACGGCTTAGTGCGATTTGAGTTTAGTCCTCGGAGTGAGAAGTCTACGGGTTAGTGCGATTTGAGTTGAGTCCTCGGAGTGACAAGTCTATGGCTTAGTACGAGTTTGAAGCAAAAATCATTTAAAATGAGAAACTGGAATCAGATTCAAATGATATTACGGCAGCTTTTGATGCCTTATCCTACAATGCATTGTATAATGATGACCTTTTTATAATGAACTCAATGCCTATCGATCTTAAAGCATTCACTGCTGAAAGACGAGCAGGTCCAGGGATGGAGATTTTTTAAAAGCAAAAGTACCTGGGGCTGAGCATCGATCCCTTCTTGCCCCCTTTGAGACCCTTTGCTCAGCAAATGTAATTTAGCTCATCTTTGTGGACCCGGATCTGAGAGTTCTTGTGGCATTTCAGAAGAAAGACAGGAGACTATCAGAAAATTTACTGTTGAAGCTTGACTTAACCATTTTTTGCGGAAGATGACAGGGGACCCATCTCAGGAGCTTCCTATGGACTGATAAAAGCATTTTGAAAGCCTGCTTTCAGAGCTTCCTATATCCTTTTAGGTCATAATTGCACCTAGCTACTGCAACCACAAATACTCGGAACCAGTGCGACTCATTTTAGAAAGCGAACAAAACTGCCATTTGTTTTCATGTCCGACAAAAACTACTCAACGGCAGTGAGTAGTCCAGCTAGCTCGTATTTTTGAACATGCTAGCTGTCATACGGATGGATTATGGGAAGTGAGAGTGGGGATATGTTTCTTTAAATGCGGCGGAAAGATTGAGGGCAGGAAACTGGATAGCTTTCCACATCGGTGATCAGTTACTTCCCGGAGTGGAGGAGCCCGGGGCTTCCTTGATTTCCAACTTCAGCCAGACTCTTGCACGCACGCAAGTCTTCAGCCAAGGCAAAACAATTTTTTTCTGAAACCTGCTTGAAAGTCGATCTCGCATTGGGAATCACAACCAAGTTTGAAAAACACACATAGCTAACCAGCGAAGCTATTCAAGCCGAAAAAATATATTTACACAGGCTGTTGAGTTTTCCGAGGCAATATCAAATGTAAGCTAAATTTGATGTCAAATCGGGACAAATTGATCTGAAGCATTCGGTGGTTTGGCAGCTGTCTAAAGGGTAACTAATGTATTTCAGCATTTTACTAAGGGGGAAACACGACTGCTCAGTACCCGATCTCAGATTAGTGAACTGCAGGAATGCAGGATAAAATACCTTGCTCAAGGACACAAATTGTCTCCTAATTGTCTTTAGGCTAGACCGCCCGACCTTTCGGGATCATAAATTGGAAGCAATAGCGCCGAAGTTGGCTTGCTACTTATTTACAAAAAGGGCGCTAGAGCAAGGGAGAAAATGATTTTCATCTAGCTGGGCTATCCATCCTATTTTTGATATTTCACCGTCTGGCCCCAGTGGCCGAGCTCCCAGCGCCCGCATTCGATTAGGCCGTCTCGGCAGCTCGGTCTGGCCGTGAAAGCGCCGGGCCTGCGTCTGAGCAGTTAATCAGAGGCGCCTGGACTCGCCGCCCCCCCCCCCAGACTGCTCAGACGGAGCTGCCGCACCCCCGGGTCGAGGGCCGGCGCCTCATGGGAAATCGCGAGCGCATGCGTTGGCACTGCCCTGTTTTGCTAACCCCCTCTCCTCCCACGGAGATCCCATTTCTCTCTACCCTCTCCTTCTCTTTCCATTCGAAATCTTCCCCTCATCCCAACACGAGGCTTATTCAACTGTCGCTCCCACTGCCGCAGCCAATCCCGGCATAGCACAGCAGCTCGCATTGAAAGTTTAGCAGGCAGGCCAGACTCGCTGAGCCTTCATCCTTGTCTAGAAATATGCAAGCCGAGACGCTAAAATAGGCCGCCTCGCTAATAAGCCTCGGTTAGCTGACGCCTCAAGCACTCCTGTTGAGCCAGATTCAGCCAGAATGCAGCAGCCTCAGCCGGCGCCGGCGACGCCGCAGACTCCCCTGGCGCCGCAGCTTCCTAACCAGCTTCATCCGGCTGCGCGGTCCAGACAGCCCCTAGGCTCGGCCGGCGCTAGTCCAGAAGAGGAACTGTTGGGACATCCGGGACCGCTGGGCCGGGCGCCCAGCATCAGGAAGCGCTACAGCTACGCTACAAAGGCCTGCCACTCCACTGACGAAGTGCTGCTTGACGAAGGGCATCAGGGCTGGTGAGACGTGCCGCTATTATTGTTGAGTTGATTCTGCATCAGTGTTTCTGGCCCTTAAATATACAGTATCTCAAGTCTCTGAGCTGTTACTAAATCATCGACAAGCAGAAGGGCTCAGCTCATAATGCTGCTGACCTGTGCCTGGCAGCTCGAATCAGAGCGGAAAATTGTTGATTGATTTTCGGAATAAGACAGTACTGGATGGACGGCAGTGAGGTGTAAATATAACGCAGTACAAAATGATTATAAGTGCACGCATGCTCTGAATTTACTATGATTGAATTACAATTCCCATAGTTTTCCCACAACGTGAGTAACTCAAATGTAAATTACTTTTTAATTAACCTTTCAGTTTTTCATTCATCAGTTATCAAATTAATCGGAAAATTAAATGCATTTTTCAGCCAACAAGAACCTGAGATTGTGCTGGGAAACGAAAGCACAACGGGAGAGTCCACAGTTAGGGGAGGCACTCTAAGAGGACTCATTGAGTTCGCAATTGGATGTTTCGGTAAGTGGCGTGAGCTAATGTACCGAAAGATTAAGTTTGCTATTTAGAATGAGGATGTGGGGAATACAGTGTGGGTATTCCAGGAGAGGATTAGGATATACAGTTTGATATTCAGACTCAGAGCATTGGGAAATCTAGTCTGGTATTCAGATTGAGGATGTGGGATACGGCATAGCATTCGGATTGAGGATGTGGGGAATACAGTGTAGCATTCAGATTGAGGATGTGGGGAAGGCAGTGTAGCATTCGGATTGAGGATGTGGGGAATACAGTGTAGCATTCGGATTGAGGATGTGGGGAATACAGTGTAGCATTCAGATTGAGGATGTGGGGAAGGCAGTGTAGCATTCGGATTGAGGATGTGGGGAATACAGTGTAGCATTCAGATTGGGGATGTGGGGAATGCAGTGTAGCATTCGGATTGAGGATGTGGGGAATGCAGTGTAGCATTCGGATTGAGGATGTGGGGAAGGCAGTGTAGCATTCGGATTGAGGATGTGGGGAATACAGTGTAGAATTCAGATTGGGGATGTGGGGAAGGCCGTGTAGCATTCGGATTGAGGATGTGGGGAATACAGTGTAGCTTTCAGATTGGGGATGTGGGGAATGCAGTGTAGCATTCGGATTGAGGATGTGGGGAATACAGTGTAGCATTCAGATTGAGGATGTGGGGAAGGCAGTGTAGCATTCGGATTGAGGATGTGGGGAATACAGTGTAGCATTCGGATTGAGGATGTGGGGAATGCAGTGTAGCATTCGGATTGAGGATGTGGGGAATGCAGTGTAGCATTCGGATTGAGGATGTGGGGAAGGCAGTGTAGCATTCGGATTGAGGATGTGGGGAATACAGTGTAGAATTCGGATTGAGGATGTGGGGAATACAGTGTAGCATTCGGATTGAGGATGTGGGGAATACAGTGTAGCATTCGGATTGAGGATGTGGGGAATACAGTAGGTAATTAAATCGATGCACATTTGCTGCAGAACCATCTGCTCCTCCAATCCCGCAGAAGTGTCCAACAAGGAGGTTCACATCGCCAACCTGAGTTTCCTGGACGTGTTCTTCCTGATGCACGAGTGGATATCGGACTCAGTGACTGTGGTGACAACTGTCATCGAGCTCTGCGAGCGGAATAGTCAAATGCTCAGGCGCGGCCTTCTGATGATCAGGTAGGTTCTGGATGGACTTTCCCAGTTGCGCTTCTTAGCTAGTCCCTGGCGTCGGCAGCTTAATAGTGCACCCGGCAGCCGGGATGAGGCTGATCCCTGGTGGGGAGGCCAGTGGCGGCGGTGCGTGACTAATTTAGACACGTGTGAAAGTGTGCCCAGCCCGGTGCAAAACTGTTGGGCCCAATTTCCGGGGCCCAGCTCACACAACTTCATCGGCCTTTCTTCCCAGTCCTTCCCTACTCTTGCCCAGTTTCACCCTGCCTCTTCTATCTTAGCCGCCGCCTCAGAAAATAGAAAATATCCCCAGCTGCAAGATTTTCTCAGGGCGGAATTTTCCACCGGTGCCGCTGGGACGATAGAGCTCAAGAGGAAATCCTCGCTGCTGACGAGGCGATTCCAGCTCGAACTGCTAATCCGAAAATCCTCAAGCAGCTGAAGGTGGTCACGCAGAATCGGGCAGGCGGAATTCAGGCAGTTGGAAACGGGATCAGACTGAAATCAGTGAGCCGCCTCCCCGTCGGCTATTCAAGCCGTGGCCCGCGGCTTATTCCCGACCTCGCCCCCCTCCCCCCCCCCCCTAAAATCCTCACATTCCCCTTCTCCAGTTCGTGCGAATACTTAATGCCGATGTAATGCTCCTGTGAAAAATTATTATTTATGAATTAAAAATGAGCGAATTCCCCCGGCGGCGGTAAGTCTGTGAATGCGGGAGACAGTATATACGAGTGTATCAGTGCAGTCAATACTGCTTTAGTGCAACTCGTGCTCATTCTGTGCTCATTAATTCTCCAAGCAGTTCGCCTGTTCAGTTCTCTGACCTGCTGTGGGGAATTTATCATGCTTAAAGTGTGCTAACTTGGCACACCCGAGTCACACCTTGGCTAGTCCACCCATGATTTTCTCCCATCATTCTTCAGGGGAGTGGCAAAAAAAGAATGTAGCTTGCAAGGGACGAGGTGAAGAAACTGCCTCAGGGCAAATAGCGACTTTCGGATGGTGGGAATATGCCATAATTATAAAATAGGATATTTCCTTTTTATTATAATTAAACCAATTACACGTTTGCCGCTGTTTTTGATCTTGTCGAATTGATTATTATTCGGTGGCATTCCCGCAGATTCTGGATAAACAAGTACCCAAGCGCGTTCGAGGCCAACAAGTCATTGGCCACTCTGGTTGAGGCGTTCTTTGAGCGAGTGAACGCGAGAGACCTTGACGATATCGTGTCCACAATGAACATCAGAGACATGTGAGATCTAGCAAATCGCTTTCACATTGTTTCTTTGTTAGAGCACTCTACGTCGTACCAGCGCTCTGCATTTCCATTCATTATTTTGCTTGAAATCCACAGAACGAAGCACGAGTGGCTGCGGCTGGACTCGATGAAGAAGGACCGAGTCAGCAGTAGCAGCATCAACTCCTTGGTTTTTAATCAGCTGGAAGCGGAGCAGCTGGCTGAGCAGCTCACTGTGCTAGAGTTCAAGGCTTTCAGGCGGATTCGGGTGAGGAGCTGGGACTGCTCAGGGTGGAGGTGCTGCAGGTGGAGGGACTCTCGAAGCTGGAACTGCTCAGGGAGGAGGTGCTGCAGGTGTAGGGAATCTCGGAGCTGGGACTGCTCAGGGAGGAGGTGCTGCAGGTGTAGGGACTCTCGGAGCTGGGACTAGGGTGCGTTTTAAGAGAAAAATTTATCGACTCAAGTACGGGAAGCGGCAAGGTCAGGCGCTCAAATTATCCCACCCTAGACTCTTCAGTCCTGTAATTAGCTGTTCCATGCACAGATAAACATTGATGTTGGTGATTCCGCTCACAGATTCCCGACCTAAAAGCTTACACATCCGGCGAGAGTCTTCGCGGCAGCCCTACCCTGGAGCGCTGCGTCTTGCTGTTCAACGGCCTGTCCCAGTGGGTTCAGTGCATGGTGCTGAGCAAGTCCACGCCGGCTGAGAGGGCGCGCATCGTTGCCAAGTTCCTGGAGGTCGCTGAGGTGAGTGATCCGCTGAAATGTGCGGCTTTTGGTTCTAGAAATCTGGACTCAGGCCATCTTTCGTGAAAAATTCAAGCAATTTTAGCCTTCGAGAACGGAGAAGTAGGGTTGTCTTTGTGCAATCCCAGGCAGAATCGCGAATCCCACCCAATTAAACTGCAGGAGCTGCGCAAGCTGAACAATTTCAACACCCTGATGTCCGTGATCGGCGGCCTCAGCCACAGTGCCATCGCTCGGCTGAGCAAGACCCACGCCTGCCTGTCGCAGAGATCGCAGAAGGTCAGTCAGTGCCCTTCGATGCTCACTAAACTCGCTGGTTGCACTTTTAAGCCAGCATATTAGATGTATAAATTGCCCCACTTCCAGGATTTTTAAATTCTAGCTTTCAAGTTCTGTCAGCTTTATTTTGTATACTAATGAAAATGGGATTTAAGAGATTATCAGTGAAGCATGGTGTGTTCCGGGACAGCAATAATACTAATCTAAAAGTGCTTCTCCCTTCTCATCTGGCCAGCTCCTGGTGGATTTCTCCGAGTTTCTCTCGTCCTCGTGCAACTTTGCCAGCTACAGGAAGGAGTACGCCGAGGCCAAGGACTTCAAAATTCCCATTCTGTGAGTCGCTTATGCAGTTCCTCTTCAACAAACTTGGGAGTCATTTAGTTGTCATCGAGTAACTTTTAAATAGCTCAGCTCATTGAGTGCATGGCTAATTAAGTAACTCTTCAAGTAGCTTAGTGAGTACGCTCGTAGATCTTCGGGTAGCTTATTGACTAGCTTATTGGTAACTCTTGAAGGAAGCCTTTTAGTCGCTGCTTTTCACCATCTTGACAGCGTATTTTGTTGTTGTTGTTGTTGTTGTTGTTGTTGTTTGGTACTTTTTCCGTAGATCATTGGGTAGAACCATTAAGTAACTCTTCGAGTAGCTTAGTGAGTTGCTCTTTTGGTAGTTACTGTTCAAGTAGCTCATTGAGTAAATCATTCAATGGCAGTTAAATAGTTCATCTAGTAACTAGTTAATGAAGACTGCGTCTTACATATAGGTATGAATGAGCCAGAATTAATTTATATTCACTGTAAAGCCAAGATGGTCAATTTTTACACAAATTAATTTAATCAATTGATGTAGATTGGAAATAACCAATGCTGGCGTCCAAAAGATTGTCCACTAGGTAAATTTCTCAAACAAAATACAGAATAATTGACCATTTAAAAAAGCTTTTGACCTCTCAAAGAGATAAACAGTATTCTCTACTTAACTCCTTGCTATTATGCCATACCCCATTTCCTCCCCTCTTTGCTATAAAAGCATTTCAATTTTAATAAAATATAAAATCCTAATATGCATATTTTGCAACAAAATAAGAAATTGAAATTCCATATACTCTATTTCTAAAATTGAGTATTGAAAAATAATTAAAAATGTTATTGTTAAAATATAATTTTAATTTATATATAGATAGCAGCATGATTGAGCTACAATGTTTACATTGTGCTAAAAATTTCTCAGTTACCTAAAAAGCTCACAGTTGCTTAACATATCTAGATGACTCAAATGGTACGCATTATATCAAAGAATTTAACTGCCTTTTACTTGATATTTACACATCAGCCAGTTCGCTATGCGTGGTGCTGTCTGATGACTGCGAAAATGTATGCTACATAAACATATTTAACAGCTTTAAGAAGCTAGTATGCAATGAAGGCAAAAATTTTTTTTTACACTTACAGACTTCTCAGTTTTAGACAAATTAAAATAAAATTAATATTAGGTTGAAAGTTGTATTACCCGTCTAAGTCCAGAGCCAGAAACATCCTTTACTTGCACTATAAAAGTTAACGATAGATTTATAAAGCAGTTTAGTACAATTCGTTAAATTATCACTTAATATTTTTTCGTTAAAAATTAAAACCTACAAATTGTCTAAATATAAAGCACTAAAACTCTATTCTCAAGTATATTCAAACAATAACGGCTTAAAATACAGCAAAAAAATTGTCTACCGTAAATTTGTTATTGTCAAAATTCAAAATTTTGCGCGCGAAAATTTTACCAAAAATTTCGCATTTTTTTCCTCTTTTCCCTCGATTTTAACAGCTTTCCCGAATTTTCCCAGAATAACCACTATGCTCATTCGATTCACAACATTCATGGCTACACTTCAACGTTGATCGCGTAGCATATCATAGCATTTCGTAAATGTTTGACCCATTTAACTGTCTAAAAAAGGTCCGAAAATGGCCAAAATCACGTCTTTTAACTTTTTCGGCTCACAGACTGTAATCCATCGTTATCTAACGAAAAGTGGTACACTGCAAACTTTAGATAACACTTTGCTGCGTTGTTCTAGACCATTTTCAATAGTTTTTGGTCACACTGGCCAGACTGTATTCCTACTTTTGAGCAATTTTTTCCAGATAAAAGTACATTTGGGGTCATGGACGCCCATCAGTGCAGAGCTTTGCTGCAAATGTGGAGTTGGTAAAAAGGCCAGCAAAAATGTAGTTCATTGACACCTCACTCAAGTCCAGGCGTTGTTCTGTTCGAGGGCGGTGAAACAAAATGTATCCATTTTTTCGCCAAGTTTAACCCCCCTAAAATGGGAAAATACCATCGTATAAAAATTATGAGCTTTCGCTCACTATCGAGGACTATAGCCGTCTGCGCGCATCTGTTGGTCATTTGAGCCTGTTAAGCGCATAAAACCTCATAGTGATGCAAGATAAATTTTCGCACCTGACTAGGCCGGGACGGGCCATTTTCGGCCAAAATCACGTTTTTTAACTTTCTGACTGTCTGGTGACGAACCACTTCGTTAGGCAGTCTTGTAGTGCAGTACAAACTTGTAGCAAACACTTAGTTCTAGAAAATGAAGCGCATTTTGTGCCATTTCTGGCTTACATTCTGGGCTAAAATAATCATCGAATTGCAACTAATGTATCTACCCGACTAAAGTACACATGTACTTTTGTACTAAAAGTACTTCTAAGAACCCATGTCCTGTCCCATTTGAAAGGCCATGCAAAATGTAGTTCCATGATACCAAGCAAATCTCTGTATGTTATACCGTTCAGTAGTTACAGCCAATTAAGTATGTCTAATGCACGACCCCCTGGGGTGTCCTAAAAGTCACAAAAGTACACCCTGTACAGCCATTGAGGGTTAGCACGATATTTCGAGATAGCAGTTTTGTGCGCCTAGGTGTTGTCGACGTGTTGGATGCATTTGCTAAGGCGTAACACAAAAAATGTAAATGTTTGAGGCCTTCTCCGGCGAGGAAAATGACGAAAATGGCCAAAATCACGATTTTTTACTTTTGGGCCCTGTGGCTCCGAGCCAATAGACTGTGGCGACTCGAAATACACTACAAACTTGTATAGGACACTTAGATGAGTAGATCAGAGTAAAAAATTCCTACCTCTGAGCAAGTCTTCTGTCGAATAAAATCGTTCAAAGACGGTACCGTACAAAACTGCAGTGTTAAAGTACACATGTACTTTACTACTAAAAGTACTTTTAAAACCTGAAGTCCTGTCCCATTTGAAAGGCCATGCAAAATTTAGTTCGATGATACCAAGCAAATCTCTGTATGTTATACCGTTCTGTAGTTACAGCCCAATAAGTATGTCTAATCCACAACCCCCTGGGGTGTCCAAAAATTACAAAAGTACACCCTGTACAGCCATTGAGGGTTAGCACGAAATTTCGAGATAGCAGTTTTGTGCGCCTAGGTGTTGTCGACGTGTTGGATGCATTTGCTAAGGCGTAACACAAAAAATGTAAATGTTTGAGGCCTTCTCCGGCGAGGAAAATGACGAAAAATGGCCAAAATCACGATTTTTTACTTTTGGGCCCTGTGGCTCAGAGCCAATAGACTGTGGCGACTCGAAATACACTACAAACTTGTATAGGACACTTAGATGAGTAGATCAGAGTAAAAAATTCCTACCTCTGAGCAAGTCTTCTGTCGAATAAAATCGTTCAAAGAGGTACCGTACAAAACTGCAGTGTTAAAGTACACATGTACTTTACTACTAAAAGTACTTCTATAAACTCAAGTCCTGTCCCATTTGAAAGGCCATGCAAAATGTAGTTCGATGATACCAAGCAAATCTCTGTATGTTATACCGTTCTGTAGTTACAGCCCAATAAGTATGTCTAATCCACAACCCCCTGGGGTGTCCAAAAATCACAAAAGTACACCCTGTACAGCCATTGAGGGTTAGCACGAAATTTCGAGATAGCAGTTTTGTTCGCCTAGGTGTTGTCGACGTGTTGGATGCATTTGCTAAGGCGTAACACAAAAAATGTAAATGTTTGAGGCCTTCTACGGCGAGGAAAATGACGAAAAGTGGCCAAAATCACGATTTTTGACTTTTGGGCCCTGTGGCTCAGAGCCAATAGACTGTGGCGACTCGAAATACACTACAAACTTGTATAGGACACTTAGATGAGTAGATCAGGAGTAAAAAATTCCTACATCTGAGCAAGTCTTCTGTCGAATAAAATCGTTCAAAGAGGTACCGTACAAAACTGCAGTGTTAAAGTACACATGTACTTTACTACTAAAAGTACTTTTAAAAACTGAAGTCCTGTCCCATTTGAAAGGCCATGCAAAATTTAGTTCGATGATACCAAGCAAATCTCTGTATGTTATACCGTTCAGCAGTTACAGCCAATTAAGTATGTCAAATACACGACCCCCTGAGGTGTCTAAAAATCACAAAAGTACACTCTGTACAGCCATTGAGGGTTAGCACGAAATTTCGAGATAGCAGTTTTGTTCGCCTAGGTGTTGTCGACGTGTTGGATGCATTTGCTAAGGCGTAACACAAAAAATGTAAATGTTTGAGGCCTTCTCCGGCGCGGAAAATGACGAAAAATGGCCAAAATCACGTTTTTTGACTTTCGGGCCCCATGGCTTAGAGGCGATAGGCTGTGGCGACTCGAAATACATTACAAACTTGTAGAGGACACTTAGATGAGTAAATCAAAGTAAAAAAGTCTCACCTCTGTGAAGGTCTTCTATCGAATAAAATCGTTCAAAGAGGTAACTTAGAAAACTGCAAAGTTAAAGTACACGTGTACTTTTGTATTAAAAGTACACGCAGGTCTTGAATTCTCCACTCGTTGAATAGCCCTAGGAGCCCTTGTCGTAAGGCGGCAACTCAAACGCCGCGCTAACGTGCGGCCTTTTCGTTGCGTGCAGCCAAAGTTTGAAAAAATGCACATTTTTTGGTATTCTGAAATACGTTTTTTCGCACTTTTGGTACAAAGACTACAAAATCAAGGAAAAAGACCAACCATAATCTTGTAGAGTATTGGTGCCCCAATCGACTGGGGTAGGTCATTAGGCGACTCAGTGTAACGAATCCTTATTTTCTGGGATCAAAGTTTTCAAGGGGTCGCAAAAAACGCAGTTTTTGGTTGCTATGGCAACCGCCAAATGTCTGGATGGCACCAAAGTTTACTGGGATTGATAGAGCTAGGTGTTTTACACATTTTGTCGAAAACCGCAACCTTCTAGGTAGCATAGATTTTTTTCCACAAAACTTCAAAGTTTAAAAACGTGATTTTACACGTGTGCAATCGCCGTCAATCTTATATCGGTATGAACTCGCCTAGCGCAAAATCCAAGGAAAAAAAACTCGCTTCGCTCGTTTTTTTCCCTTGGATTTTGCTTCGCTCATTCATACCTAACTAGTCATTTATGTCATAAAATAACAAATCTTTAGACTACTATTAGCTAATCGAGCCGCTTACTGAATATACTGGAGTCATCTTAATTCGGTCACTTCATGAAACGCTTAAACATTAATTCGAATGAAGATAAAATTTTAGCATTCGTAGTAAAGCTTCTTCAGTTGCACATTGAATTATCATCCCAACACCTGCGCAGAGCGGTTCACCTAAAGGATCTCATCCAGCTAAACGTGGCCATCCCGGACAAGCTGAGCGGCGCCAGCCGCTTCATCAATTGGCGCAAAGTGACGCAGCTGGCGCAGACACTGGGCCTCCTGCACTCCGCACAGCGGGCGCCTCTTCCCGTTGAGGAGAACATAGCCCTGTGCAACACGCTGAGGGTTTGTGTTGAAGCTCGCCTGTTATCCTGCTTATCCCTGCCATAGTCTTTTAGCTGTAGCCTGTACCAGCCTTAAGCTTGCACCGGGTCGCTAAAATTAATCTATCAAAATAAATATTGCCAGCTGTCGCTAGACTGTCACTACACCGAGGACGACATTTACGAGGTGTCGCTGCTCCGCGAACCCAGAAGCCTTTTCTCGGTGAGCTCTAAATTCTTGCACCAATTAATTATTGATTGCACAGAGCCTGACTGTTTTTTGAATTTGCGCATTTAGCCGTCAACTCCCACCAAACCGGTGGTGTTCGCCCAGTGGGTCTCCGGCTCAAAGCCGCCTCATCCGGAAACAATCAAGCGCCACATTTTCGACATGGTGGAGGCGAGTTCAGAGTCTGATTATTTTTTTCGAATAAAAAATTATGGCATCCGTTTCTTTACTGAGCTTCCCCATAAATAGCCCGCCCACTTGCCTGTGAATTGTTGTTCCTGCTTTTAGAAAACTCTTGTATTGTACAATACTTCAGTATCTGTGGATCACTCTAACTGTCTGTAGATCCGCTGCTCCCGATCTGTAATCACTCTACCTGTTTGCTGATCACTCTGCCTGTTTGCAGATCACTCTGCCTGTTTGCTGATCACTCTGCCTGTTTGCAGATCACTCTGTCTGTTTGCTGATCACTCTGCCTGTTTGCAGATCACTCTGCCTGTTTGCAGATCACTCTGCCTGTTTGCTGATCACTCTGCCTGTTTGCAGATCACTCTGTCTGTTTGCGGATCACTCTGCCTGTTTGCAGATCACTCTGCCTGTTTGCAAATCACTCTGCCTGTTAGCTGATCACTCTGCATGTTCGCAGTTCACTCTACCTTTTCGCAGTTCACTCTGCCTTTTCGCAGTTCACTCTGCCTGTTTGCTGATCACTCTGCCTATTTGCTGATCACTCTGCCTGTTTGCTGATCACTCTGCCTGTTAGCTGATCACTCTGCCTGTTTGCGGATCACTCTGCCTGTTTGCAGATCACTCTGCCTGTTTGCAGATCACTCTGCCTGTTTGCAGATCACTCTGCCTGTTTGCAGATCACTCTGCCTGTTTGCTGATCACTCTGCCTGTTTGCTGATCACTCTGCCTGTTTGCAGATCACTCTGTCTGTTTGCGGATCACTCTGCCTGTTTGCAGATCACTCTGCCTGTTTGCAAATCACTCTGCCTGTTAGCTGATCACTCTGCATGTTCGCAGTTCACTCTACCTTTTCGCAGTTCACTCTGCCTTTTCGCAGTTCACTCTGCCTGTTTGCTGATCACTCTGCCTGTTTGCTGATCACTCTGCCTGTTTGCTGATCACTCTGCCTGTTTGCTGATCACTCTGCCTGTTAGCTGATCACTCTGCCTGTTTGCGGATCACTCTGCCTGTTTGCAGATCACTCTGCCTGTTTGCAGATCACTCTGCCTGTTTGCAGATCACTCTGCCTGTTTGCTGATCACTCTGCCTGTTTGCTGATCACTCTGCCTGTTTGCAGATCACTCTGTCTGTTTGCGGATCACTCTGCCTGTTTGCAGATCACTCTGCCTGTTTGCAAATCACTCTGTCTGTTTGCGGATCACTCTGCCTTTTCGCAGTTCACTGTACCTTTTCGCAGTTCACTCTGCCTTTTCGCAGTTCACTCTGCCTGTTTGCTGATCACTCTGCCTGTTTGCTGATCACTATGCCAGCCCCTGTCCCTGTTTGCGAATCAAATTCTTTGTTCCTAGATCACTCCCATCTTTTAATCACTCTTCGTATCCGTGGGTCACTCTTTTTGTCTGTAGATGACTCACCCTGTTTGTGGATGACTAACTGTACTTTGATCACCTTACTTGTCTTGGGATTCCTCCTCTTGTTTTTGGATCGCACTCCTCGCTTGCGGGTCCCTCTACCTGTCTGTCAGCAATCCCACGCGCTGATCAACCTGCTGTTTGGGTGTTCGGAAAAACCCCTACCCTGCGCTGCTAATTGCCGATTGACATTGAGCTGTCCAAGCTGCCGGGGGCCTGACTTCCCTTCAAAATAATTCAATCCTTCCAGGCCGTGTTCAGAGTCTACGACCACGACAAGGACGAGATGATCTCGGAGGCAGAGTTCGCTCAAATTGCCGAGAACTTCCCCTTCATAGACTCGTTCGCTGTGCTGGACGCCGACAAGTGAGCTTTAGGGGCCTAGGGGGGAGCAAGAGGGGGTGTCTCTCTCCTTTTCCCCAATCTCCACTGTCCTCCTTTTCATCTCTTTCGCCCACCGGCCGGATTCACCCTTGAGCCGGCGTGCCAGAAAAGGCTCTCTTCCCGATACACACAGCAAGCAAATCCAAGGCCCTTAATTTAATCACTGAGAGAAATGGGTTTCGCTCTGTGCTCCGCGCTTATTTTTTTCCTCTGGCCCTTTTTTCCCTCTATGCCGGCCTTCCTCCGCAGCCTCCCTCAATTCTTGCTTCTTTTCCCGTTTGAGCAAAAGTTGCAGATTTAGCAGCCTGATTCCCGTGCGCGGCTCTGGGAAGCCTCATTAGCGGGCGGCACTGCTTGGGGGAGGCGGTCAGGGGTCTCCTGAGCTTGCAATCAAGCAGACTTTTTAAGCTCCCCTGCTTTTTTTGCCTGCTGCTGTCGCTCAAGCCAGGTGCATGGAGCAGACTTTTACCTGCGCGAGCTTGCGAGCTCACAAAGTTTCTGCCGCCAGTGCCCCCTCCATATTTCTTCAGTTGTTTGATTTGCTGTCTGAAAGGCGCTTCGGGCCAAGGGCAGCCCTGAATTGGCCGCAGCGCTGCAGCAGGGCCGCATGTAGCAAATTTAATTACACTGGCAGCTTGGGCGGGCCGCGCTCAGGAGACGATAGATAAGTACAGAGCTGCTGAATCAATCGAAGAATGTCTTGTGGCTTATTTAAGCAACTACCTTAGAAGTATAATCTAATGCTTTTTAACGACTACTATTAAGTAGCTTGGTCGGGTGCAAACAGTCTGTCTTAAAACAACGCAATTTTAGCGACGGCATGATATCGAAGAACGAGCTGAAGAACTACTTTATCCGCGCCAATTCACACGCATTGAAAAATAGTTTCAAGCATGATTTTCACGAGACGTCTTACTTTAAGCCGACCTTTTGCGACCGCTGCAACGGCCTGCTCTGGGGCCTCATCAAGCAGGGATGGAAGTGCCGGGACTGCGGCATCAACGTGCACAAGCACTGCAAAGACACCGTCGTGATGGAATGCCGGGTCAGGGCGCAGAGCCAGCGGGCGGCAGGGACGGCTGCTGACTCAGCAGGTGAGGCGCCTTGTACATTCACTCGGCTAAGGCATTCGTTATTGAAATTCGGCTCCAGGATTGCTTTGAACCCTGCTAACTAAAGATGAAGCAGAGATGCTGTGTGTTTCTCTGTGAGCGGAATCTCGCGAACTGGAGATGAAGCAGAGATGCTGTGTGTTTCTCTGTGAGCGGAATCTCGCGAACTGGAGATGAAGCAGAGATGCTGTGTGTTTCTCTGTGAGCGGAATCTCGCGAACTGGAGATGAAGCAGAGATGCTGTGTGTTCCTGTGTTAACAGAATTTCGCAAAAAGTAGCTGAAGCGGAGATGCTGCGCGTTGCCTGAATTATCTAGTTTCTGCGAAATAGCATACATGGTCTAAAAGTGCACTCATTGTCGAACATCTTCCAGTGTCCGGCGCAAACTCAACAGTGGCAACGGTCGCGTCAAGCAGCGCTGTCGGGGGAGGGAACAATGGCGGAGCCACAGCGGCCCCACCGGTCGCTTGCGCTAAGGTCAGCCGAGGTAGCGGAAGCAGCAGCTGCAGCTCGCCGTTTGGAACATCGGACGGCTGGGCGCAAACTGATGTAGATGGCGGTTGTATTGATGAGGCGCGGAAGCTGGCTCAGGCAAGCGCGAAGTTGATTTTTTTGTGTTGCGAGAAAATATTTTAAGGTTCTGGAAACGTTTGGCATACTCGTAATTTACGATTGCAGGAGAACGCTGAGCTACGAAGAGAAGCGGATTCTCTACGCCAGCAGGTGCAGAGCCAAGCCCAGGTGATAAATAGGCTCCACAACCAGGTGACTGGCATGCGACAGCAAACAATCAGCTTCATACTTCATCAGATGGATACCCTCGAGATTCAGCGAAATTCTGAAGTTTAAAAAAAACTATGTGGTTTCAATGCATTTTTCGATTGTGGTTGAACGTGTAACAACAGTTAATTTTCAGCAATTTTTTGATAACTTGCGATCTTTTCGTTTTCAAAGACTTGGTTTGGTAAATTTACTGCAATTACCACTCGAATCCCTTCGTACCCTCGATACTTAGATTCATCAGCTCCATAAGTTATGAATCGTAAATTGAAGTCTGATTTGTACTAATAAATCGATTTAAGGAAACTAATTTATTAAAATATAAAGTACAGTATTTGATAAGATTTTTAACACTCACCAGTAAACGTTCAGTGGTTTATAAATGAAATAGTGTATATACGGGCGTACACTATAGGTTTACCTTGTAAACAAACGTATGTTGTTGAGTTTGATGCGTTACTAATCATTTTGTTGTACGAGCGTATTTACGTCATAGTTATCCTAAATAACTTATAAATTAAAAAATAAATTGCTTACTTTTACTTCAATTACAGCTGTAAGGCTGTTAATGCTCGTAAATTGGTAAAAAAGCTAAATTATAATGCTTTCCTAAAGAAATCATTGTATGCCATTCCTATTCGCCTTTTAAAGAGGCAAAATTTTCCGGATAGGTAGTTCGATATTAGAGAAATATTATTCTTTACTCATATTATTGATTGTTGCAATCAGTAACAAATATACAGAAAATTGCTATGAGGGCCAGCTGGCGCCTACCTACGTCATTTAAGAAATCTAGCCAGTTAAAACAACATAATGTAGTCTTTCAATCATTTTTAGTTCATATTCGGTGCTTTACTAGGAAGAAACAAATATATTTTTTAATTCAAATTAAATAATTGCTGATTCTAAAAAGCTTACTGAGCAAGTATTGTTTTTATGAGCAACCAGTTATTTAACAGTAACCGAAAAGCATGATTTCTATTCGATTAACATTTTAGTTACGCGTAGTTACTTTTTAATGCAAATTGTGTAAGAAATTTAATCATAGAACCAAGGTGACTGCGTGAATCCTTTACAGCAAAAAATAAGACGCTTAGACCTCAAGTTACTACAAAACATTTCAAAGCCTCACTTGTCCAAGACTTGAAAATTCACGAGTAAAAAGGAACTGCTGATTATGAGATTTCTCAGGTCCCACTTGACCAGCATCAGTGCGTCCGTTGACACAGCATGGATGCGAGCTCACTACATTGACCAATCCCAGATAGAAAAATAAAATTTGCATACATAAGAAAAGCGCTAGAAAGATTCACATTAAATTTCTGGCTTAGTGACCTTCCTTAGTTATAAAGTGTATATTCAATTATTAAAATTATTTTCATCATTACTTCAATCCGTTTATCGACATTTATGTTCAATTAGCATTAAATTAAAATAAATGAAGATGCTGATAGGGCACTTTTATAGACATTAAGACGTACCAGACAGAATTCACTTTCAATTTTTTTTAATGTAATAGGCATGGAATAAAAATAGAAAATAGGCCTAGCATGTTTCAAACTAAGTAATGGAAGTACTAGTACAGGTCATGAAATAATTATCATAAAAGTGACCAGAATTTGTTATAATTTTTAGCAAACTTTGGAGTGCATTAAACATCAGAATCTTATAAATAGTTATAAAAATTTTGTAGTTGAGCAGTACTAAAAATTAAGCCAATTATTATGGGAAATTTACTTACAACGAATTTTCTGTGAAAATCGTTAGTTAGCCATTGAGTTTAACATTAGAATGACTTTGAATAAAAAAATTATTTTATGCTTATTCAATATATTTATCACTTAAGCAATGTACCGTTATCTTCAGGATTTAAGAAATCAGGATCAGTAAATCATGGCTCGTATTTTTTGCATAGGATTTTTGTATAAATTCCGAAACTATGAAAATATGAATATTTTGATCTAGAAAGGGCTATTCTTGCTGAAAAAATCATTGTTTTTCCATAAAATCTTCAGGAGATCGGTCGGATTCATGGCTTCATCAACAGGCATGGCAGCGGAGGAGTCGCCAGTCTGGTGCTTGGTTGACTCACAAGGAAACAGGCATTGGCTGCCACAGGACAGATCGTATCTGATTGGACGCCTGAAGGGTCAGCTTCCGCTTGAGGTTAGCCTGCGTACAATATATTGCCCAGTTATTTTTATTCGATTTATAATTAGCAAGGAAATTATATCACCCGCATTGATATTACAGTGTGCTAGCGTTGCTGACCAGCACGCCTTGCTCACTTTTGATTCGGAGTTGCAGCGGCACCGACTTAAGGATCTGGGCACGTCAGCTGGGGTGAGTCTTAGAAGAATCCTCTGTCTGTAAAATACTTTGTACTTTGAAAAAAATTTCTCATTGCTTAACTTCACTCTCCCTGAAATTTCTGGCCTCGCCGGACCGTCCAGACATTCGTCAACGATCGCCGACTGGACGCTGCGGAATCAGCCGACGACTCCGCCGGCGCGGTCCTGGAGCCTGGCGACTGTCTGCGGTTCGGCCGGGACCCGGCCAGGCTGCGTGTCGCTCGACTCGGCGTCGACGCCTCCAAGCACTGCCCGGAGCTGTCCGATCTGCCGGCCTGGGCCGCCGCCAAGGTCGCCGCCGCCTCCGCTGCCGAATCCGCGGAGCGTGCCCGCTGGCAGCGAGGCCAGACGCCGCAGTTCTCCGGCTCGGATAGGCCGGTGAGATCCCGAACCCTCCAATCATGCCTCCAAGGACCACTGGGAGTCACTTTTGTAAATGAAGACTGAAGTTTAGCTATCTCGGCAGTGTAAAATCGTCCTCAAATATACGAGCGTATAATGTGAAGTGTAACGTCCTTCTACTCTAGAAGTCCTCGCCAAGGACACCATAATAAGTAGAAGGACGGGACACTTCGTATCAGAAAATTTGTGGAGTCCAACCTTCGCGAAAAATACACTATGGAGATAGGAACATCAATATTTCACAAATTAAGACGTACGCAGTTCGTTAGAGTAATAAGGCAGGAAGCACATATCAAAAGGTGAGATTCGCATCTGCTTCCAATCGAGCGCAATCTTTAATTTTATGTCGAAAACTGCAAATTTCCTATATCCGTAGTGTATTTTTTTCACGAAGATTATACTCCAAAAACTTTCCAAGAAATGAATTGTCCCGTCCTTCTACTTAAGGTGTCATTGGTCCTTGCCTGCCTACTGTTGATAAATGAAGTTAACCAAGCGGCTAACAACCGGTCAGGCATGAGAGAATTAGACAAATTAACACTAGATTATCTTGATAAGAACGCAGCCGAGTCCCGATGTTCCCGAGTTCCACAATTTTTTTGCTTAATTTTTGGAAAATCATTTCTTAATTGATTAATTCATAAAACATAAAACAATGAAAAAATCTTCACCTACAGGAAGAAACACTCAGATGTTGCTTTTAGCTGAATTGATTGAAAAAGTACATATTTTAGACGTAAAGTACATGTTAATTAGGGATGGTGTCTACCCGGTCTCTACTGTATTGTACTAGAAACTATTTTACCCAATATAATCATGACCATTCAGTCTGATATTTAAGAATAGCGGCAGATTTGTTGATGCTCCTGCTAGCCTATTAACTTGCTTGTTCCCCGATTTTTCAGTTGATTCAAACTATCTGAAAGCACCTGATGGGAATCGAAAGGTTTGCTTTTCACGGTGATGTGTTTTGGACTGAGGAAATTAAATCATATTAGATTTCCTATAATATTTATTATACCTTCACAGTTATTTCTTTCTTTACAGTTACACTATTTTTACTATTTTTGCTTATTTATATTAGAAGCCGTTTAGTTTAAAAATTTTATGTTGTCTGTGTTATCACAAATAATAAAAGTAAAAGTGCGGCACTGCTTGCATAAATTTCCTACAATCTATACTGCAATTACCTATGCAACTACCTATAATGCAATTACAAATACTCAGGACAATTCAGCTGGAGCTGGTATTGCCAGCAACGCGACTCGGACCAACGCGGTCTTCAACCGAGCCTGTTCAAGGACCATCGACCAGAAGAAAATCAAAGGTTGGGGCTTAAAGCTGGGAAAAGTTTGATACTAAAACTTTTTTACCGCTTATCCATTTGAGCGCTCGCATTTAATTTCTTTCTATTTTTCTGTCTACTTAGGGGATTTTTAAATATTTGATTGGGGAATTTCCGACTGCTCGGAGGGTATTTTCTAACTGCTTGGGGAAAACTTTTCTGTGAGGTCTTAAAGTTTTCTATTTACTGCTAGGGAAAATTTTCTAGCTGTTCGGAAAGATTTTCTAGCTGGTTGGGAGTTTTTTTAACTGCGCGGGGAGATTTTCATTCTATTTAGAAAATTCGCTACATGCACGGAAAGATTTAGAGCTGCTCGGGAGATTTTAATTTTGCTGCAGAGATTTTGTAGCTGCTTGGGGAGATTTCTGTTGAGTACATGAGTGATATAAAATGCCTGTCTGCGCCCCCCTGGGGGGCACCGAAGAGCTAGTTATTTCTATTTTTGAGTTGTCTGTCAGCCCAGTGATTGCCTATAATTAAGTCTCTGTCCTGGCCCACCGATTCCGCAGAGCTGTACGGCCAGCCCGACTGGTGGGGCATGGAGGACGCCGAGCCTGATGAAGCGCCGAGTTCGAGAAGCTCCAAGAAGCAGCAGCAGCAGCAGCCGTTGCCTTCTTCGCAGCAGCCAGCTCAGTTTGAGCCACCGCAGCGGACTCCACGCCAGCCGGAGGCCTTCTCCGTCACGCTCACACCGACAGACAGCGACGGAGGAGACGGCGGCGGCACCAGTATCCAGGATGCCCGGGGCAGCCTGAGCAGTTTGCTGCCGCAGCGGTTGCAGCGGGTCATGGAGGAGCGGGACAGGCAGCGACGGGCGGCCAAGTCGTCGACGGCGCGACCCGCACCGGCCGCCGTCCCAGCGCCCAATTCCAGCGCCAGCCGGCGCCGAGATTCAGTCGGGCGCGGGCTTCAGCAGCAGCCGAGTCCGGCGCAGCAGAATCGGCTCCTGCAGCTGCGACGGGGCAGCGCGCCCGCTTTGGCGCCTCAGCCGCCGGCGCCGCCACCGCCGCAGTCGCAGAAGTCGAGGCCGCCAGCCCCAACCGTCAAGGCCGCATCGGGGTCCAACCATCCGAGCCGGCCGCTGCCCTCAAAGCATAGCGTCGATCAGCGTTCGGCGCCGAGACGAAGGTGGGAATTCTGGGGATATGCCAGGAAAGTTAGGCATTGGGAAAGACTTAGAGTATGGGATAATCGACATGATGCAGTAAAACATTAAACTGTAATAAGATTATCTTTTTCCAGCCCAGCGGTGCGTCAGCAGCCGCAGCCGCAAGTCCTGCCTGTGAAAGCCAAACAGTCTAGTTCTGCAACGACAGTGGAGCTTCAACAGAAGCAAGAGATGGAGCTGGTCGAGCAGAAGCATCAAGATGAGGCGCCGGCTGATGCTGAGCTGGCAAAATCAGATGACAAGCAGGACGCAGCGAGCGAAGCGGGGACGTACACTATCTCTGAGAGCGGTGGCAGCCGCTGCAGTAAAGACTTGGACTCCGACAGTGACATCGAGGCCGCAGCGGTGAATGGCCAGGTACTGTGTGCATCTTGTGGTTCCTAAAGTTCATAATTATGGAAGCCATGCTACTTCCAGTAGGGATGCGCGCTCGTGAATTGTTAAATTGTTGTCGACAGAATTAGATTTAGAATTAGACTAGCTCTTCGGTGCCCCCCCAGGGGGGCGCAGACAGGCATTTTAAATCACTCATGTACTCAACGGAAATCTCCCTAAGGTGCTAGAAAATCTCTGCAGCAAAATTAAAGTCTCCCTAAAAGCATAATATCTTTCCGTATATTCAGAAAATCTGCTGAAAGTCTCCCCGAGCAATTAGCCAATTGCCCCGGGCACTTGAAAAATCTCCCAACCAGCTAGATAATCTTTATGAGCAGCTGGAAAATTTTTGAGAGCAGTAAAAAAATCTTCCCCCAGCAGTAAAGTAAAAAACCCCGCCAGCAGTTAGAAAATCCCCCAATCAAATAGAAACTTTCCCCAGGCAGTTAAAAATCCCCTAAGCAGACCGAAAAGCCCCCACAGAAGAAAAATCTTCAGGTAAAAAATACACCCACAGACAGAGAATTCCCCAACCAGACAAAGAATCCCAAGCAGAAAAAAGTCTCATGAGCAGTTGGAAATTCTACCCGAGGCAGTTGAAAAATCTTGCGGAGCATTTAAGAAATCCCCTTTAAGCAGTTAGAAAATCTACCTGAGGCAGTTAGAAAAACTTTTCATTCAGTTAAAAACTCATGGAGCATTTAGAAAAACCCCCTCGAGCAGTCCGAAATCACCCAAGCAGTTAGAAATCCTCTGATAAGATAGAAAATTTGTCCTAACAGCAAGAAATCCCCAAGCAGACAGAAAATTTCCATGAGCAGTTAGAATATCCCCATCAAGCAGTTGGAAAATCTACCCGAGGCAGTTAGAAAAACTCCTCATGCACTTAAAAATCTCCCGGACCATTTAGAAAATCCCCCTCGAGCAGTCCGAAAATACCCAAGCAGTTAGAAATCCCCTAATCAGACAAAAAAGTTCCTCGTGCAGTTAGAAAATCCCCAAGCAGACTAAAAATCTCCCTGAGCAGTTAGAAAATTTCCTTCAAGCAGTCCAAAATCACCCAAGCAGCTAATTTTTTTTGAGCAGCTAGAAAATTTTTTGAGAGCAGCCAAAAATCTTCCTCCAGGATAAGGTAGAAAACCCACGAACATAATAGATCCCCCCAGCAGTTAAAAAATCCCCTTCTAGGAGTCAGAAATCCCCCAATCAAAGAGAAAATTCCCTGAGCAGTCAGAAATCCCCCAAGTAAACAGAAAATTCCCGAAGCAGACTATCCGAAGATTTATAAAATCCCCTTTGAGCAGTAAGAAGATATCCTCGAAGCAGACAGAAAACCTCCCTTAGCAATTAGAAAATCTTCCCAAGCAGACAGAAAATACCCTTCGAGCAGTCAGACATCGCCTAAGTAGTTAAAAAGTCCTCTTCGAGCAGTTAAAAATTCTTCCAAAGCAAGCAGAAAATCTCACCGAGTAAGTAGTTAAAAAGACCCTTCGAGTAGTCAAAAATCCCCCAAGAAGTAAAAAAGTCCAGTTCGGGCAGTCAGAAATCCCCAAATCAGGTAGAAAATATTCCGGAGCTTTTAGAAATCGCCCAAGAAGACAAAAAAGTTCCCGGGCAGTAAAAAATCTCCCATAGCAGTTAGAAAAAATTCCCAAGCAGTTAAGAAATCCCCCTGCAGCATTAAAAATTCCCAAGTCAACCAAAAAATTCCCCGAGCAGAAAAAATCGCCCAAGCAGTTAGGAAATTCCCATTGTGGCATTCTCAGAAATTCACCAATCCGATAGAAAATCACACTGAGCAGTTATAAAATATCCTTGAGCAGACAGAAAATCCCCGAAGCAGACAGAAAATCTCACTGAGAAATTAGAGAATCTTCCCAAAAAGTTTGACAACACCTTTAAAGCAGTCAGGAATCACCTAAGCGTTAGAAAGTCCCTTTCAAACTGTTAGAAATCCCCTGCTCACATAGAAAATTTCCCCGAGCATTAAGAAATCGAAGAGGTAGAAAATCTCCCAGGCAGACGGAAAATCTCCCCCCCCGAGCATTTCGAAAAATTTTCTTCGAGCAGTCAGAAATTCCCAAGTAGACAGAAAAGTTCCCTAGCAGTTAGAAAATCTCCCAAGCAGTTAGAAAGTGCCGTTCGAGCTGTTAAAAATCCCCAGTCACAAAGATAATTTCCCCAAACAGCAAGAAATCCCTAAGCAAATAGAAAAATCTCAATGGGAGGTACAAAATCTTCCAAGCCGAAAAATACTCCCCGAGTAAGGTCGAAAATCCACTAAGCTTACAGAAAAACCTCCACGAGCATTTAGAAAATCCTCTTTCATCAGTCAGAAATTCTCCAAGCTGTTCCCTTCGAGCAGCAAGAAATCTCCCAATCAGATAAAAAAATCTCTCCAGTTAGAAATCTCTCCGAGCAGTAAGAATGTCTCCTTAATCAGTTGGAAAACTTCCGAACAGTAAGAAAATAGCTTCGAGCAGTTAGAAATCCCCTGATTAGATAGAAAATTACCCCGAGCAGTTACAAATCCACAAAGCCGACAGAAAAGTTCCCCAAGCAGTTAAAAAATCTTTCGAGCAGTGAGAAAATCTCCCCCCAAAGGTTGGAAACCTCCCCGCAGTCAGAAATCCCCGCAATCAGATAGAAATCTCCTTAAACAGATAAACAATCATCAAAGCAGACAGAAAATCCCCCGGGCCATTTAGAAAATCCCCCTCGAGCAGTCCGAAAACAACCAAGCAGTTAGAAATCCCCTAATCAGATAGAAAAGTTCATCGAGCAGTTAAAAAATCTCTTTCAAGCAGTTAGAAAGTCTCCCTGAGCAGTTAAGAAAATCCCCAAGCAGACAAAAAATCTCCCTGAGCAGAAAATCTCGTTCAAGCAGTTGGAAACCTCCCAGCATTCAGAAATCCCCGGAATCAGATAGAAATCTCTCTAAACAGATAAAAAATCCTCAAAGCAATCCCCCAAAAAAAGTTAGAAAATCCCTTTTGAGAATTCGGAAATTCCCCAATCAAATAGAAATTTCCCCCGAGCAGACTAAAATCCCCCAAGCAGTTAGAAAATCCCTTTTGAAAAGTCACAAATCCCGCTATCAAATAGAGACTTCCACCGAGCAGTCTGAAATCCCCCAAGCAGACAGAAAGTATCCCCGAGCAGTCTGAAATCTCCCCAGCGGGTGAAAAAGTTCCCCAAGCAGTTAGAAAGTCCCCTTCGAGTAGTTTAGAAAATCTCCTCGAGCAGTTAAAAAGTCTCCCGTAGCATTTAAAAAGTCCCCTTCGGGCAGTTAGAAATCCCCCAAGCATACAGCAAATTTCCCCGAGCAGTCTAAAACCCCCAAGCAGACAAAAATCTCTTTCGAGCAGTTAGAAACCCACCAGCAGTTGGAAATTCCCCTTCGGGCCGTTAGAAATCCACAATCAGATAGAAAATGTCCCCAAAGAGTTATAAGTCTCCCAAGCAGACAGAAAAGCTCCCCGAGCATGTAGAAAATCCCCATAAGAAGGCAGAAAATACCAATCGAGCAGTCAAGAAATCCCTTAGCAGTAAAAAAGTTCCCTTAAAACACTTAGAAATCTCCAGATCAGATAAAAATTTTCCCGAGCAGTTAGACATCCTCTAATCAGTTAGAAAATTTCCGCGAGAAGTTTGAAATCCTCCAATCAGACAGACAATCTCCCCGAGCATTCAGAAAATCCCCTTCTAGCGGTTTGAAAAACTTCCTGATGCAGTAAGAAAACCTCCTTGAGCAGTAAAAAATTCTCACAGAACATTTAGAAAATCCCATTGGAGCAGTCAGAAATCCACAAGCAGTTAGAAAGTCTCCCAGCACCCTAACAGTCAGAAAATTTATAAGAGTCGTTAGAAAATCTCCCAAGCAGTTTGCTAATCCCCTGAGCATCTAGGAAATCCCTAAAAGTGTAGAAAATTGTTCCCGAGCTTGTAGGAAAATCACTACTGCAGATAAAAAATCCTGCGAGCAGGTAGGAAGTCGCTATTATAACGCCTCATCAAAGACACATGCGCTTTAAGAAAATCAAGCTAATCACAATTTAAGATTTGGCAGGCTATCACAATTACCGATCAGTATCGTGCTCGACGAAGACCTCTTAAGCAGCTTTTGCTTCTTTGAAAATTTTTCTCAATCTAACAGGGCTACAAAAACTAACATTCTTTACTTACTGACTTGAGACATGATTGGCAAGTTCACTGCAGAACGGCCCACAGCTACTAAAATAAAAATATATCGCTCAAGCATCCACACTTTTAAGCCAATTTATTCAATGCTGGCTCTCCAGCTGGGCGAGAAATAATCAATCGCTAATAAAATGTACACAGATCGCTTGAGCAGTTTTTCTATTGCCCTTGTGCACAACCATTAAGCTAGGGCTGGGGCAGGTGAGAAAATTTATATTCTCTTCTTACCGGCGCGACAATTTAGGTAAACTTGGAGCAGTGCACTCTAGCTTTATGACGCAACCTTTTCAAATAAAAAATTAGACAGTGCAGAGTTGGAGAATTATTGGCCCGCGAATTTTAACTGAGCACAAAACTTTATGACGCAATCTAAAATAAAATCATCATTCTGACAGTGCCGACTTTGACCTTTGTTGGCCTCGCATTGAAAGCATAGGAAAAACTCGTTTTTCGAATATTTAATCCCCTTCCACTTGGAGCAGAGCTTGCAAACTTTCACGGTCTCATCTTCGAAGAATTTGCAATCTTTTGGCGCAAATTTGATCAAAATCGGTTGAGCCGTTCGAGCTCTACATCGTTCCACACAGACAGACATTAGACATTTAGTATAGTAGAAGAAGAGAATCAGAAGCGGTCGGAGCCGAATTAATGGGACTCGAGCGAGAGGCAAGCCAACAATGAAACGCCGCCATCTTGTCTCTTTTCTTTTACTACAGCAGTTGCATCTTTGCCAGTTTTTCTCCAATTCTTCTTCCTACTATGCAAACTGCCATCCAGCTGCTTGGGGGGCCTGGACGGGGCGATATTTGCAGTGGAAGAAAAGAAATCTCTAGATGCAGAAAGTTTTCCCTTCCAACTCTGTCTCCCAGACTCCGGCAGCCATGGCTCAGCATCATCAGCTGCAGAGCCCAGCTTCAATTTCGTCCACCCACCCCCGTGGTCCGCGTCTTGAGTCAGCCTCGTTCTGCTCTCCGCCTTTCTGCCTCTCTGGCCTAATCCCCTCCCTTCCTCCGCCATAACCCCTGCCTTGTTCAGTCCGGAGCGGCGGACAAATGCCATTAGAGAGGCGGCCATTCGCCCCCCCCCGAGTGTTGCATCCAGGATATAGCGGGCTGACTGCGGCCTCGGCGGGCCCTTCCCGAAATCATATCCGCAGCCGCAGCGCGAACAGGTCCAGGGCACCGCCTGCAGTTGCTTCCCACCTTCAACAAGTAATTTTGAGCTGCATACTAGCAACCCCTCCCACCGCCCTCCCTTTTCGAGAAAGCATGGATTTCCTGGGCAGGCCATTTCTGCGCATCAAAAATGTAAGCTTCAAACAAAACTAATATCTCTTATTTTTGGCCGAAGTTTACTTGTCTGACTGTGATTTGTTGATTACACGTGCTTTATCCCGACCGACTAAGGAGGCTGCAACACCCTTTCTGATTTTTATGCTGCCTACATTGGCCAAGGGGCCGCGCCCCCACCCCGCATCGGCTGGCGAGAGGTGGTGCTTCCCTTGAGAGTCTTGGCGCCCCCTAGCCATCATTCTTGGCGCCCCCTAGCCAAAACAGTCTTGGCGCCCCCTAGCCAAAACAGTCTTGGCGCCCCTTAGCCAAAACAGTCTTGGCGCCCCTTAGCCAAAAACAGTCTTGGCGCCCCCTTAGCCAAAACAGTCTTGGCGCCACCCCTAGCCAGCACCTCTAGGCGCCCCCTAGCCAAACCAGTCCCTTGGCGCCCCCTAGCCCCATCATTCTTGGCGCCCCTTTAGCCAAAACAGTCTTGAGCGCCCCGTTAGCCAAAACAGTCTTGGCGCCCCCTTAGCCAAAACAAGGCTTGGCGCCCTAGCCAAAACAGTCTTGGCGCCCCTTAGGCCAAAAACAGCTGGCCACTAGCAAAACAGTCTATGGCGCCCCCTTAGCCAAAACAGTCTTGGCGCCCCCTTAGACCAAAACAGTCTTCGGGCGCCCCTTAGCCAATAAACAGTCTTGGCGCCCCCTAGCCCAAAACAGTCTTGGCGCCCCCCCCTTAGCCAAAAACAGTCTTGGCGCCCCCTTAGCCAAAAAACAGTCTTGGCGCCCCTTTAGCCAAAACAGTCTTGGCGCCCCCTTAGCCACAACAGGTCTCTGGCGCCCCCCTAGCCTAAAACAGTCTTGGCCCCCCTAGCCAAAAACAGTCTTGGCGCCCCCTTAGCCAAAAACAGTCTTGGGACGCCCCCTAGCCAAAACCAGTCTTCGGCGCCCCCTTAGCCAAAACAGTCTTGGCGCCCCCTAGCCAAAACAGTCTTGCGCCCCTTAGCCAAAAAAGTCTGGCGCCCCTCTAGCCAAAACAGGTCTTGGCGCCCCTTAGCCAAAACAGTCTTGGCGCCCCTAGCCAAAACAGTCTTGCGCCCCTAGCCCAAAACAGTCTTGGCGCCCCTTAGCCAAAAACAGTCTTGGCGCCCCTTAGCCAAAAACAGTCTTGGCGCCCCTTAGCCAAAACAGTCTTGGCGCCCCCTAGCCAAAACAGTCTTGGCGCCCCCTAGCCAAAACAGTCTTGGCGCCCCCTTAGCCAAAACAGTCTTGGCGCCCCCTAGCCAGCACTCTTAGCGCCCCCTAGCCAAAACAGTCTTGGCGCCCCCTAGCCATCATTCTTGGCGCCCCCTAGCCAAAACAGTCTTGGCGCCCCTTAGCCAAAACAGTCTTGGCGCCCCCTAGCCAAAACAGTCTTGGCGCCCCCTAGCCATCATTCTTGGCGCCCCCTAGCCAAAACAGTCTTGGCGCCCCTTAGCCAAAACAGTCTTGGCGCCCCCTTTTTTTCTGCTGAAAACAAACAAAAGATTTTTTGCTTCAAGTCAGACGCTTTAACCTCATAGACACGAGCGTAAAACTTTCATTTCAACTCATGAGCCGGCTCAATGAAAATGCGTCGTTTCTAAGCCTGAAATATCGCCTCAAAAAATTCGGCATGCTGTCCCCAGATGCAACCCATGCGTTCTACTCGTATTAACAAGAGCTGGCTGTGATTGATAGGCAAAGCTACTGATTCCGCTGCTTCACTTGCCTCCCGAGCGAATTCGAGACAGTTCACTCGGCTGCCTCGGCTAAAGCTCGGCTTATTGAAAACCAGCGCGCTAACAGGCGAATGAGGCGACAGGCTTCGATAAAGTCCGGAGCTGTCCGGCTTTATTTTCACGGTCTAATTTATATATCACCTCGCAGCTCATCGGTCATCCCGCACTTCCGCACAATTTGCATCCTCAAGCGCTATAGCGCCTTCTCTATCTAGGCTTGCGACGCTTTTGGAGAGAAAAGAAAGCTGACCCATGGGAAAGAGAAACATTGTGGGAAGCCGCTCATATTTCTCTTGTTGCTTTTTCCACACCGATTTTAACATACAGAGGTTATCTGCAAGTTTTTGTCTGTCTGTCTGTCTGTCTGTCTGTCTGTCTGTCTGTCTTTGTGTCTGTCTGTCTGTCTGTCTGAGTGTTTCTTCCTGTGTCTGCTAATTTCTTTCATGTGAGCTACCGCTTTTTAATTAATAAACGATCAATTGAATTTTCGTCCAGAAAGAATGTATCTAACCGAAAAAATTATTTACTACTCGTAGTTTCTTTGTCTTTTCATAATAGTAATGTAACTCACTTTTCTCTGTCTTTTATCTGCTCGTTTTTTTCACGAGACAATAAATGCAGATATTTTTAGTGTGGAATAGAAGCCGCTTATCTTCCTCAACCCGTCTTATTTTCCTCATAGAAATGCGTCGCACTTGCCCATAATTAGCAGCGTCAAGAAGTCAAAAGTTCTTCTCTCACAGAGATTAAGCTATTGAACAGTGCCTGCGTCTTTCCCAGAGATTATGCGACTCAGTGAACTGAAATGAAAGAGCTCTTGACATCCTCAGTGACACTCAAAGACGCACCAGAAATTACCCCCCCCTCGCTATAGAAAATAACGCGCCGCATCTGGCAATGCAGGAGGCAGAGCGCTCTGCAATTATCCCCTCACACAGACAGAGTCCCAGACTTCCCCCCTCTCAATCGGGATTGCTTTCCCGAGAAGCAATTTCCAGCCGCCAATTATTTTCACTTTGAAGTAAGAAAGCAAGCCGAGACTTGCGCACAGCTGCGGCACACGTATCCTTCTGTCCGCTTTTTTTAGTAGCTATGAGCCAATCTCCTGAATGCCCTAGCCTTGTAAACAGGTCAGTCAGCATGCGTCTCTACAATTTGTACAGATTTTTGGAAAATACCTAAAAATAACCCGGCCACCTGAAAAAAAAACAATATTATGGCTAAATTAGTTAAAGATCCGCGTGTACTGCCCCCCCCCCCCCACTAGGAGCTGGAGCTGAAGTCAGCCACCACAGTTGGTTCAACAGACACGGTGGACGCTGCATCCTCTGCCGCCGCTGACCCATTGATTGACACGTCCGGCCTTCTGCGGGAGACGGCCGACGCTTTGCAGCAGCTGGAATCTCGGCTCCAGCAGCCCCGACTTGCACGCCTGTCCTCGCTACGGTATCAACCTGTACTAGCAGGCGCAGCTGCAGCAATCTGCTCCCCGCGACGGCAGCAGCGGCAGCAGCAATTGCAGAGATTTGAGTACGGCCGACACTCGCTCAAACTGCGCACAAGTTGGGCTGGAGGCCTTGAATTTCGTCATGATCGGCTGGCTGAATCTGAGGTTAGCGCTTTGCGGTTGTCAAACTCAGCTATCCATCGAATCTGAGCTATAATTCACCCTGAGCTATAATCCACCCTGAGCTGTAATCCACCCTGAGCTATAATCCACCCTGAGCTGTAATCCACCCTAAGCTATAATCCACCCTGAGCTATAATCCACCCTAAGCTATAATCCACTCTGAGCTATAATCCACCCTGAGCTATAATCCACTCTGAGCTATAATCCACCCTGAGCTATAATCCACACTGAGCTATAATCCACCCTGAGCTATAATCCACACTGACCTATCATCCACCATGAGCTATAATCCACCATGAGCTATAATCCACCATGAGCTATAATCCACCCTGAGCTATAATCCACCCTGAGCTATAATCCACCCTGAGCTATAATCCACCCTGAGCTATAATCCACACTGAGCTATAATCCACCCTGAGCTATAATCCACACTGACCTATCATCCACACTGACCTATCATCCACCATGAGCTATAATCCACCATGAGCTATAATCCACACTGAGCTATAATCCACCCTGAGCTATAATCCACCCTGAGCTATTATCCACCCTGAGCTATAATCCACCCTGAGCTATAATCCACCCTGAGCTGTAATCCACCCTGAGCTATAATCCACCCTGAGCTATAATCCACCCTGAGCTATAATCCACCCTGAGCTGTAATCCACCCTGAGCTATAATCCACCCTGAGCTATAATCCACCCTGAGCTATAATCCACCATGAGCTATAATCCACACTGAGCTATAATCCACCCTGAGCTATAATCCACCCTGAGCTATTATCCACCCTGAGCTATAATCCACCCTGAGCTATAATCCACCCTGAGCTATAATCCACCCTGAGCTATAATCCACCCTGAGCTATAATCCACCCTGAGCTATAATCCACCCTGAGCTGTAATCCACCCTGAGCTATAATCCACCCTGAGCTATAATCCACCCTGAGCTATAATCCACCATGAGCTATAATCCACACTGAGCTATAATCCACCCTGAGCTATAATCCACCCTGAGCTGTAATCCACCCTGAGCTATAATCCACACTGAGCTATAATCCACCCTGAGCTATAATCCACCCTGAGCTATAATCCACCATGAGCTATAATCCACACTGAGCTATAATCCACCCTGAGCTATAATCCACCCTGAGCTGTAATCCACCCTGAGCTATAATCTACACTGACCTATCATCCACCATGAGCTATAATCCACCATGAGCTATAATCCACACTGAGCTATAATCCACCCTGAGCTATAATCCACCCTGAGCTATAATCCACCCTGAGCTATAATCCACCCTGAGCTATCTAACCTTCAGCTAGTCATTCGGTGCTTTTAATCTTTACCCACTGAAAAAAATAAAGTAGGCACTTCAATTACGGTGCCTTTAGAATTTCACTCGCCAATAATTGTTCAAAATATTTTAGGGCCTTGCTGGACGATCAGCCTTCACCGAGGTGACAGAATATAACCCTTCGCCAACGCTGACAGGAGCTGCAGCAGCTGCTGCAGCGGCACCGCAGGCGGAGTCGCACCTACTGGCGTGCAGCCTTCACCAGCTCAGCAAGAAGCTGCACCGATGCGCCGACGATCTGCTGGCCAAGCTGCAGCGGCGACAACGCGACGGTGGGGCTCGACGGACGCCGAGTCCAGAACCAGCCCCGCCTCGTGCCCCTGCGTCAGCTGCCGCGTCCTGCAGCAGCATTGGCGGATCTCAGCTGTCGCTACAGACGGAACTGCTCGGCTGTCTGCGCCACCTGCAGGCTGTGCAACTTCAAGTTCAAGGTGCGGTTCGGTCGCGCATGTCAGATAAGGCCGATTGCGGAACAAATTTTTACCGTCATGATGATTAAAAACGGGAATTTTATCTCTCAAATCCCGCAGCCCTGGACCGAGCGATCTTCCCCGGCCAGGCCACTGGCGTTGGTCGCGGAACTGCGGCAACAGCTGCCAGCTGCTCGGAGATTGATTACCTGGTTGATGAACGGGACCGAATCAATAGGGAGTTGCGCGGTTATGAGCCTATTGAACCGGCCTTCCCAGCAACTCAGATGAGCTTCTACAACGACTACAGGTATCACTGATTGATGAGTTAATTTGTTCTCTTCAGCAAATATTTGCAGCATCTGTTTGACCAGTCAACCGCTACTTACCCCGCTACATTTTTTGATAAATTTGATGCAACGATTTAATCGAATCGAACGAGTTTATGCATCATTGCTTTTATTAATATCTTTCTGTCCGTGATATCTGGAATAATGTCAAGAATCATTCATGACACAGTGCTTTACTGCAATTAATACTATAGTCTGTTGCACTGACGCAAACAAATATGCTCCAGTCTGAGGATCTCGCTTTTTGTATTTGCCAAGGACCACGGAGCCGCGTCAAGTAGTCCTTGCATTCTGGCTGCAGTAGTGAAGAGACGCTTTATAATTTCGGCTTCTAGCTTTAAAAGTTGTGATAATGAAATGCGTGTGAAATTTCTCTGGCTACGCATCTCCATGCATCTGTCATAATCTCACTGTTGATCCGTTTTGTATTCTCACTATTTTTTTCAGTTTTGGCTTCAGAATTTCACTCCTTGTCGCGTTTGATTGCTCAACTGCACACCCCTATAGTGCCATTTTTATCACTGAAACATTGCAGCGCTTGTTGCTACACTAGAGGCTATTTATCGCACACATTTACATGTCTATTTCACCAATAAAATTTGACGAACGATTCTACGATGCTAATAAATGCTGCATCAATGTCACTTTTGATGCGTAACAGTAAAGCAACATAACTGCTGGTGACAATTGCACTCTTGCTGCAATGGTTGCCGAAATTGCAAGCAGTTAATTCGGATGTAACATGCTAAAGCTACAGTATATAAGCGGTTTACAGAAATTTTACAACTCGTCAATTATATGTAACTTGCACGCGCGCGTTCTCCACATTTATTTGTGTGTATTGATAAACAAAAGCATAAATTTATTTGGATACTTTGGTTTTAGATGCATGAATAATTCTACATAAAAATTCAAGTTTCTTAAAAATTCTATTTTGCTAAGGCACCACCTTATTTTATTGCGCTACACGTGCCATTCAAGAACCACTAAACTAGGATGCATTTTTCAGGATGTCTTTTGTCCCATCTTTGCAATGGATCAAACTTTGGATTTGGAACTATACATGCTCATATTATACATACATGTAATAATTTTTTACTCCACTGATACAATCTCGATGGCATCACAAAAGTACAAGTAAAAAGTATTTTGAACAAGGTTTTCTTCTATTTCAAAATATTTAGTGGTTCAATTAAACAAACAAAGTAATATACAGTCATAGTGGCGTTAATTAGAATCATTATTATACACTACTCACAGTGGTGTATTTGCGATTTCGAAATGATGGGTTATAGATCAGAGCTGCTTTCGGATAATTCAGTCAAACTGCCAAGGAGTAAAAAGAATTATCTAAATTTGGGCGGTAAATTTTATTCCCAGCTACAAATTTCACAAAACATGTAAAAGTGTACGTAAAGAGTTAAGCTTATAGCGGGGGGCATTAACCTCTAATATTATACCGTTAGATCAAAACCTCTATTTTTATTGCGTCGTGTTATATTTGAGTATGAAGGTACACGTTGACTCATGAGGCAGCGTGGTCAAAATTACTGACACAAATATAAGCGATTTCAGTACAAAAAGCATCGCTGGTAGAGGCTTGAGCAGCCTAGAAACTTATTTAATTAATTTTTTTCGCGCAAGACAAACATCCCAAGGCAGACTCCAAACCTTTAAGCCAATTAAAACACGCACATTACAGAGTCCCCACGCACCTAAAGTTTACGTGAGCCACATGCAATACAGGAAACTCCGAAAAAAGACGGGCAAGTATAAAAAACAATTATATCAATGAACAACTTTCGGAATGCGGTACCAAAACTTAAGAAATAGTTGTTCCGCCAGCTTATCTTTCTGTATAAGTACTTTTCTTGATTTTAAAGGTAATAAGGTCAGCAAATATTACAAGAAGAACTTTTAGCGTTATCCCTTACAGACTGTTAGTTTTAACACTTGCAGTTTAAATATTTGTATTTTGCATTGAACAATATAATTAAGAACACTTTAAACTTCATCGTTTGGATAAAAAGTTACCCCGTGTCTCGACCTTGCTCATACTGAACGATGAAGTCTTGTACCTGTAGACCTGAGTCATGTTTCCAATCAGTATTTTAAAAGGAATTAGGATTCAAAGTAGATTGCTAATAAAGTATTTAGGAAAATTTTATGGGTTATCATTAATTTACGATGTAATTCATGTTCAACTTCCAAGCGTGGTACAATGGTCAATAGACATGTTTTAAAGAGGCCTATGACAATGTGGATAATATTAGCTTTAATGTTAATTTTTTGGATTTTTTACTTAACCACCTCACTGACCTTACAATTTATAATTAGCTAGCAAACAATTGATTAAATACAATAGGTATCATACCTAAGTGTTACTAATTGTTATATATCTAGTTGCCATGCTCAAAATATTGCAAGCTACATAATATATATATTTTTTAGTAAGTTAATTTCAAAATAATAGTAATGAGATCTAAAGTGGCTATGCTGCTATAGTATATCAATTTTCTTTGTTAGATTAGATAGCATTCATTTAAAAATTCACTTAGTCATAAAATTTATGTATCAAAATATTATATTTTCAAGGCTAACTATAGTTAAAGTATATGATATCTGATGTCCAATTTTTTATATGTCTAATTTACACATTAATCCTAATTAAGAAAGTAGCTAACTAAGTAGGACTAGGACATTGAGTATGACTTAAGACATACATGTGCAACACCTGGCCGAATCGGCCGGGTAACAGGCCTGCCAAGCAAGGGACGTCGCAAAATCGCCAATGCAAGTCGAAAAATCTCTGATGTAAGTCACAAAATTGGTGAAAAACACGAGGGGGTAAGTCTCAAAATGGAGAAGAATTGGGAAGATTCAGGCAAGAATCGTTCGTGGGACCTTTTTTTTTTTGGTCCTTCAAAATTTTTGTGGCCAGCAAATCACAAGTCACAAATTTTTCCACTGACAACCTATGTCGCACTTACACTGAACAACGTCGCACTTTTGGTCAGAAACAATGTCGCACTTACACTAAACAATGTCGCACTGGCCAGGTAAGATTCAGGAGGTTGCGCATGTATGACTTAAGATATTGTAAGATTTTAATATCAAGTCAACCTAACTTACCAAGCATGACTAAGGTTAAAAGACTTAGGATATTTTATAAGGCTAAGATAGTAAGGCTGAAATACCAAGCAAGACTAAGACATTAAGTAATGCAAAGCATTAAGTGAAATTGAGACATAAGTGAGACTGGGAAAATGGGTAAGGGCAAAATAGTAATTAAGACTAATAAACTAAGTGGAACTAAAACTAAGACAAGTATGGGACTAAAGTACCAAATGACTAAGATCTTGAGTGCAACTCAGACACTAGGTAAGTGAGTCACTAACTAAATTCATTTAACTAGATTCATTCTTACTTACAATATTCTAACTATCTAGGATTTTTTTGTGCTATAGGGATGCTATAGCATCTTGACTTTGAGAATTTCATCCTGAAATTTGACATAGGATACGATTTTGCATCCTGATTTTTTTAAAATTCTTTACTATAAAAGACCTCTTAAATAAGACTTTTGAAAAATTGCATTCCAAACCCCAAAATTGCATCCTAAAATTAAGAATGTAATGTGATTTTGCATCCTGTATCCAGCAAAAAAATAAACCCAGCTAACTATTCTTATATATTTTAAATAATACTTTTTTACCTTAAATCAGCCCAAATTCTTTATATCTTTTGACTTTTGTCAATTTTTTAACTGGAACTTCTAGCTATCAATTTAACACTTTATGGAATATCAAAAGAATAGAATACATGTGGCTTACTAATAAATTGCTTTTAATTTCAATTGAAATTTTTTATATGGCCTTTAATTAACCCCACTAGAAAGCCAATGGGTCTAATAAGCAAGTCATTATCTATTTCAATGCTTTTAGATAGGCACCAAAATTTTTACATTGCTAAGATATTGGACATGTACTATTTCTTATCTTTACTTTAGTATTGCAATATTTTAGCATGGCAATTACTTTAATGTTTAACAAATTTTCAGCCACCATGTCCATGTCTAAAATGATCACTAAAGTTACTCGTCGCATGTATTCTGCCATGCCGAGTGCAACACCTGTACAGCAGCAAACTGTTTCCGATACTATTTCTGATCCACTAACAGACCGGTTCAAGAGGCGGCACACCTATTTGCGTATCTCGCTCGCCGAGAAATGTAACCTGCGATGTAAGTTGTATCAGAAAGGTTCTTTAATAAAGGTTCGCTAAGGATTAACGTCCTCTTATTTTATATTATCTGGCAGGTCAATATTGCATGCCGGCTGAGGGCGTCCCTCTAACGCCATCTAAGTCTCTGCTAACGAGCTCTGAAATCACGCGACTAGCTCGCACTTTTGTTGGTTGGGGGGTGCGCAAAGTACGTCTGACTGGCGGTGAGCCGCTACTACGCGCCGACCTATTGGATATTGTTGCCGGTCTGAATGAATTGAGACCGCTAGGCCTGCAGTCGATTGGCCTGACAACTAACGGCATATTGCTGCAGCGCCAGGCTCGAGCTCTTCGCCAGGTCGGCTTGGATGCATTGAACGTCAGCTGCGACACCCTGGTGCCGGCCAAATTCGAGTTGGTCACGCGCCGGCGCGGCTGGGACCGGGTTTGGTCTGGTGTGCGCCATGCTCTAGACAGCGGCTTTCCCATGGTCAAAATCAACTGCGTCGCTATGCGCGGCTTCAACGACGACGAGCTAGTCGATTTTGTTCGCCTGACAATGGACAACGCTTATGACGTGCGCTTTATCGAGTACATGCCATTTGACGGCAACCGATGGAGCACCGGCAAGATGCTGCCCTACGCCGAAATGCTTGACCGAATTCGAACTGAATTCCCGAATATCGAGCGCCTGCCAGACGAGCCAAATCACGTGTCTAAAGCGTGGCGCGTGCCCGGAGCAAGAGGCCAAGTGGGCTTCATCTCCAGCATGACGCAGCACTTTTGTGCTGTCTGCAATAGGGTTCGAATCACTGCCGACGGTAATTTTAAGGTCTGCCTGCACGGCGGCAGCGAGGTCAGCCTGCGCGACGCTATTCGCTCTGGCGTCACTGATCAGGAACTAAGGCAGATTGTCTTCGATGCTTTGCAGCGAAAGAAAGCTCAACACGCTGGTGAGTACGCAGGGTTTATTGACCATTAGAAGCGTGGAAGCTGTGGATGTTTTTCCTTTCTTTCGGTGAAATTAAGATAGGTTAATTAAGTTGTACAGCCTTCTTTATATTCCTCTGCTTGCTAGATTTCCCTGTTCCACCTTTACTACAGTAAATGGGGAAGTGGAACTAAAACTAAGTCTTTACTTGCATATTATCTTGATTAGGCAGATTTACTCACTTAACGGTGTGTAAGACAAGCTCATTATTTACATATGCGCTCATTTAAATTATTTCAGGAATGGAGACTTTGTCGAAACTAAAAAACCGGCCTATGATTCTTATTGGCGGCTAGCTAAAAGTGACCTATTTATATGAAGTAGCGGTGCTAATTTTTTGACCCTCTGTTCTATTAAGATTTTTCCTGCCGTTTTCATCTAGCAGCGGGATCGCCTTCTATTAACTTTTCTACACTTTGTTTCAAGCGTTGACTGCTTTTTTCAGACAGCAATGCGCCGCTTGAACAGTCTTAATTAGCGATCCGCTTCAAAATCGGTTGCAGATGCAGTTAAAGGATTTATTGATTATTTAACTGCAGAATCAGACTGCTTATTGCTATCGAAAAATACACTAATTTATAAAAAAGACACTAATTCGATTCAAACAATAAAGCTACATTATGTTTAGATTCATTATTTAAACAAATAGTAAAATCGCGCGTTGCCACTTCTAAGGTCTTTATCTTCATATAAAGTTAAAAGAAACAAAGCAACCTTTACCTGACGTAAATTAGTTTATGAAAGCAGTCATTTAACAAAAAAACTGGAGTTTAAAATTTTTCTGTAGAGAAAACTGAAGCCCATACCAAGCGGCAACACTGACTGGCCTAATCCGTCCATGCAGCATCTATTTTCGAAGATGCATACGCTAGTGATTCTGTTATTGTATATATTTTTGATTAATTCTGTCCTTAATAGCATCGCTTATGCCGGCTACATGACACGCGCCGTTCCACGCTGGATGTATCTTTTAGCTTTAAGTTTATTTTTATCGTGAACTTTGCGATTAATATATATTATATTTGACGCATGGAACCGTGACCCTCTCTACAGATACATTATCCAGACGACAATTTTTATCTTCATGTACCGCTTTTCGATGCTATTGACAGTGCTATCCACTTCCCGTTTGTTTAGCCTTTCTACTATCAGTAGAGCCTTTTCATATATTTTTTAAATTGTGTTTACCGACGATTTTTTTCTTAGACAAACATATTTACCTGCTTTTATTTGATCCGAAAAATCCTTTTTTAAAGAAATAAACAAAATTGATCTCTTTAATTATTAAGCATACAATTTCTCGCTTGTTATTTTATTCGTTTAGCCTGTCAACAAACTATTTATCTATGATTAGGTGATTTCTATTTTTAAAAAAGCTGATAGGCGAGTCCTGTTTCATTGTCTTTCTTAATATTTCACCCATTTGTTGCTCCACCTGAAATTGCAGCCAGTTTGACAGTTCAAACTAATATAGCAACTATTCAGCTCCAAATACTAATAGCTACTAAAATGGGTGATTGCTACAACTGCGGACAGCCGGGACATATCTCGCGCGACTGCCCCCAGGGCGGCGGTGGTCGCCGCGGCGGCGGTCGTGGAGGTGGCGGCGGTGGCGGTGGCGGCTCGTGCTACAATTGCGGCCAGCCCGGCCATCTTGCTAGAGAATGCCCTGACGGGGGCAGCAGCCGCAGCGGTGGCGGCTTCGGCGGCGGTCGGGGCGGCGGTTTTGGAGGCGGTGGCGGTGGCTTCGGAGGCGGTGGTGGCGGTTTCGGAGGCGGCCGCAGCAGTGGCTTTGGTGGTGGCCGAGGCGGTGGCGGAGGTGGTGGCGGCGGCGGTCGCTGCTACCGGTGCAACGAGGTCGGCCATATGGCTCGCGACTGCAGCCAGCCGCAGGGGGAGATGACCTGCTACCGATGTAACAAACCCGGCCACATCGCCCGCGACTGCCAGGAGGCTTGAATTTTTAGCTTGATCGGACTTGGCTACAACTTGGTCCGTTGTTGTTACTGCCTCGTTGCTGTTGTTCAAATTTTTCTCGGATTTATCGGTTGCGTGAGGGAAGTGTGATTAGTATTAGTAAAGTGATAGTCAGCTTTCAGCGCCAGTCCTTGTTGTCGATTATCGAAGTAAGAAAATAGTAGAATGCATTTAAATTAGTGTCCCCAATTAGTGAGTTGTTTAATTTGACCTCGTTTAGGCTGAAGAACAAATGGCATTTAACATTAGTCCCAATGCTTAGTTTTTAATACGTGTAGCTTGCATCGCATTCATGTAGGGCTTTTTTGTCAGTGCGGACAACAGCTGATACCGGTGATTGCAGAAAGATGGTTATTTTTTTATTAATGTGAGTTCATCCTTGCCTAGGCTTGAACTGCATTTATGGGGTAGTCAGCTGGTGCAATCATAGGGTGGAATTAAATATACGAAATAAAATTTTGTTTGTTTTGAATTTTTGTGTCTTTATTTTCATTCTACTGATTGCCTAAAGTTAGCGCAACAAAAACTTTTTTATTCACGGAATCTTTTCCTCAGCTGTCTTAGCATTCAAGAGTTTAGTTACCAAAACCCACTCGATTAGACTTTTTAAATAGCCAACTATTAGATAGTAAGAAGCCCGTTACTGATTATGCGCTCCGTTTTGTTCCACCGCGACTAAAATTGTGACAATTTCTGTGGTAGTGACTTAATATTTTTGTCCTTTGTGTGGTCGTGATTTGCTTTTTGTAGGAGTTAAAAATCCTTTTATACATTCCACAATCTACAAAAAAGTCCGTTCTCACTCTCTTTCAGTGGTGAGTGAAGGCGTCCAGGCCAGGATAGTCGGTGATTAGTGGTCAATTTTCGATAAGTGTCAACATCTTTGGAATCTTTCTAACGTCTATCAGAATGGGTGATTGCTACAACTGCGGACAGCCGGGACATATCTCGCGCGACTGCCCCCAGGGCGGCGGTGGTCGCCGCGGCGGCGGTCGTGGAGGTGGCGGCGGTGGCGGTGGCGGCTCGTGCTACAATTGCGGCCAGCCCGGCCATCTTGCTAGAGAATGCCCTGACGGGGGCAGCAGCCGCAGCGGTGGCGGCTTCGGCGGCGGTCGGGGCGGCGGTTTTGGAGGCGGTGGCGGTGGCTTCGGAGGCGGTGGTGGCGGTTTCGGAGGCGGCCGCAGCAGTGGCTTTGGTGGTGGCCGAGGCGGTGGCGGAGGTGGTGGCGGCGGCGGTCGCTGCTACCGGTGCAACGAGGTCGGCCACATGGCTCGCGACTGCAGCCAGCCGCAGGGGGAGATGACCTGCTACCGATGTAACAAACCCGGCCACATCGCCCGCGACTGCCAGGAGGCTTGAACAAGTCCGGTTATTGCTGGCTAGATAGGACGCCTTTGCTTTAAATTGAGTTTTCGGAGTCCGTCTGGTTTATTGACTGGGTTTAACTAAGTCCAAGTGTTAAGTGTTTACGTTTTGTTCTATATTTACTGAGCGAATGGCTTATGTGACCAAGACCTTTGAGTAGGAATAGCGTGGTGCGTTAATCTAGATCAAAGAAGCAGACCATCCCGTTCCGTACGAGCGAAAGTAAAAATCTGACGCGTGCAATAGCGGTGCATTTAATGCGCCTAAATAAAGTGCAAACAACTGTTCGCAATTAGTGAAAATCAGAAATTTGGCAGTATTCTTAATCTTGTCTTGAGTTTGACTTGTGATTTTTTTTATTTAAATAGTGGGCCCGATACGAGCCAGCAATACTGACATTTCGTTGACCTTATCATAGAGGGCCCTAGTTTGCCTATGCCAGGCGCCTGCGGACATTATTATCGTTGACAGCCCTAGCTAGTGTTTAGATTCACGAGTTCTGGTGGAGCAACAGGCTTGCTTAATAGATAGCTACAGCGTCTGCGTTGACTACGACACCATTCTAAGGTGCAGTTTTTTTCTATTCGTCACTAAACGCGCAATGCAATTAAATTCAACTATCTATTAAGCGACTACTGAAAGCAGCATTAAATTTTCGCATTCTTGAAACAAACCAGGCTTTTCCTAAAAAGCTCTAACTAAATCGCGCAGTGTCACGCATCAATGGAAATTTCTGCCGAGCCTAAACGGATTCTGATTTTGAATAGCAGAATTAGGATTATTCTGGAGTTGAATAAAATTAATTTCAGTCAGTTTGAGTGTCGCCATCCATGCAGACGATCATACTTGGCAACATATTTCTATTGTGGCAAGCGAGAGAGCGAAACGCTGATGCATGCAACATGGAAGAGATTTTCATGAGCCTATCTTTGCTGTTGCAATTATGCATTTCCTAATCACGTTGCTTGCCTACCGTTAAGTGCATCAGTCTATTATATAATGGGTGCAAAGCATATTCAGTTAGAATTTTGATAATTCTATAGGTGGGAATAGATTCCTCTTACCGCCACTGCGGATGTTCACCTTTGTGCCTAACTATGCTTGCCAAAAGCCAGCCTTTATTAGGTGGGACAATTGAATTTGTTGATTAATTGCTACGCCAATGCCAAACAGCTCCGAAATTAGTACATTCAGAAATTAGTTTATCAATTCGAGATACAAGTATACTATCATACTATCGATTGGCACGTTTTTTTCTTGGTTAACGTTTGGTGCTTAGTAGTCTTTTACATGTAGATGACCTGCATCTCCTAGTAGACATGTAAATGAAGCCCGCACTCTAAAAAGCCAATCTGAGCCCAGCAGTGGCTGCAAAGACTAGCCAAGGGCGGGACGATCGGCGAGCATCGTCGACACAAACACAGATTGGTTGTAATATTAGAGAAAGAGGGGAACTGATTTTGGAGCTTAATGCATTCAGAAACAGAGACAAGACGCAAGAAATCAAACAAGGCTGAGGAACGCCAGAGCTTTGCATCATAAAGTGCTTTATATAACTTTGAAAATACTCGTAGCTCGCTTTTCAGCATGATCAGTTGCAGGTTGCTGTTAACTCTAACGTGCCCATCACACCCGGCTGTCCTGCTGCTGCAGCTGCTGACTGTCTTCCGCCGCTTCGCCAGCTCGCTCTGGCATCTCTATCAGCGATGTTGGCCATCGTCGTCGGCCGATTGGACTCATCTGCTGGCCCAGGCTGCCGCTGCGCCTGCGGCAACAGCATCGCCGGCTCCAGCTGTGCAACAGATCCAACAGCTCGCCGCGCAGGTTCTCGTTGAAGAATCCGTATAGAAGCGGGTTGGCGCAGGCCGACACCAGCACGGCTAGCAGGCAGAGGCTGTGCGCTGTCAGCGGAGAGTGTTTCGTGCGATGCCGAATCGCGCAGAAAGTAAATCTGAGCCTTGCAGGCTCGCCCGCACTCAAGGGCTCTTGTCGTGTATATTTGCCATAGACTAATGGCTTTTACTTGTACTTATAATAGGTTGGTGCCCTTGGCACGAATACGCTAATACACAACACCTCCCCCCTAAAGTTAGTCAGACTTTCACTCGTAAGACTTTTTTTTGGGGTCAATTTGAAGTCGTTGTGGGGGCCTGCGATTCCGAGCAGACCCAGTTCTTCGCTGCGGTGCTTCGCCAGGGTTTCCACCAGGGTTGCCGACTTCTCACTTGGCCTGTTGCTGCCCGTAACAGATAGTATCGAATGGAGTTTCTCGGTTCCGACTGCATTCGAGCTACTTTGGCATTGCCTTGCGAAGTGGTTCGCCTTACCACATCTTTTGCATGATTTTCCCCATGCTGGGCATTTCTCTTTGCCGACCTCGTGTTGACGTCCACAGAACTTGCAGCCCCGGTCCGTGGCCGCAGTCCGCCCGCTGGCTTGAGTATGCGGTCCGGTCTTTTGAGCCTCAGCAGTGCCATGATGCCTTGACTGTTTGCCCTTCTTGTACGCTGACGCTCGTCGAAGAGCAGACATTTTCGACGTCTCGTTCTTCATTGCTGCGCAGTTCTTCCTGGAACTTTCCATTGTCTCGCAGATTGTCTTTGCGCGCTCCAGTGTGAGGTTGCTGCCTTCCTCCAATAGCTTCTCGACCGTCGCAGGGTCACGAAGTCCCATCACGATGCGGTCGCGCAGTTGAAGGTCTTCGCAGTTTGCACAGCATCTCTGGAAATTGCATCGAGCTGCCATCTCCTTGATGACCACGAACCAGTCGCTGAACGATTCCCCGTCCTGCTGGTTGCGCAGCCAGAACTCGCGCCGCTCAAAAATGTCATTTTTCTGGCCGCTGATGAACAGCTCCAGTGCCTTGATGGTTTCACCGGCGTCGTCCTTGTGCTCAGCCTTCAGCTGAGGCAGGCTGTCGACGACCCGGAGGGTCTCCATGCTCAGGCAGTGGCGCAATGCGAAGAGCCGCAGCTTTTTCTTCTCAGCTGCCTCTGCGATTCCGTTCAAGCCGGACAGCTCTTCAAATGCTTCCCACAATTTTTTCCATTGTGGGAATAGATGCTTCTGCGATTCGATGTCGAACTGGGGCGCTCCTCTGACGTTGATCTTCGGGGCCATGGCCAGAGTGACTCCACAACATATGTCGATGTCTGGGTCCGTCACTTCAATCTTGGTGAGCTTTCTCAATTAGCTGCTTGCGATGCCATGTTTCGTGCGATGCCGAATCGCGCAGAAAGTAAATCTGAGCCTTGCAGGCTCGCCCGCACTCAAGGGCTCTTGTCGTGTATATTTGCCATAGACTAATGGCTTTTACTTGTACTTATAATAGGTTGGTGCCCTTGGCACGAATACGCTAATACACAACAGAGAGAAGCCCAGATTAGCCTGGGCGACGCGTCTCTCAGCCATGGAAAAGCTGACTTTGCTGTGCCCCAGGTCGATCTGCCAAAGTTTCACATCGTGCGCCAGGTTTGAGACGGACAGGGGCAGCCAGGATAGGCCGAACAGCAGAGCGACCGCCTTCGAGCAAGCAGTTGGCCCGGCGTCTGCGACGGCTTTCCAGTTGTTGGCGCATCTACTGCAGCGGCGTCAGTGAGCTGGAGCCGCCGCTGCTGCTGTTGTTCAGTCGGCGGCTGAGTCGGCTGCGTATCCTAGCAAAGGCCTGCAGCAGGGCGACCAGCGGCACAGCGTACTGCAGGCAGATACTTCCGGCGCTGTAAGCCACCTTCAGCGCCCTGTCTGCCTGGCTGCCAGCGCGCTCGACGCACAGCTGACGGAGCCCGCCGCTCAGCCAGGTGGCGTCGTCAATCAGCTCGGCGAACCACAGCAGCGGACTGGCGGCCACCGCCGCCGCCACCCAGATGCCCGGCAGTAGCAGGCGGCCACCTCGACTGGCTGGCCGGCTGGGTCCCGGCTGCAGCACCACCTGCGTGCGGAGGGTCAGGTCGCTGACATAAGAGTGTTGCGCATCTTGTTTCTCAGTGGCGCTGGGTGGCGGCGATTGTCTCAGGCATTCCTGCTCCGCCTGGTGTCTCAGGCATTCCTGCTCCGCCTGGTGTCTCAGGCATTCCTGCTCGGCCTGGTCTTTCAGAAATTGTCTCCGTGCTGTTTCTCAGTCATCCCTGTGCTAATGCTAATTTTTTAATCACTAATAAACCAACTTATTCGTTTGAATGCATTTTATTTTTCTAGCACTTGCGGAAACGAAATAAGGAGGAACTAATTAACAGCCCTTGCTGTCGAGCTTTTGTGATGCCTCGATCTTGGCGTCAATGCCTTATAATTATCATTTTCTTAATGAAGTGATGAATTTCTCTTGAAATTGGCTGACTTTACCATTCCTACCTTTACGATTCAGCTTAGCTGGGACTTCTTACATATTTGCTCATCCGTGGCGGGGGCAGAATAATTCCTGTGACAAATTTTGACAGTGTCTAAAATTTAATTAAATATCGACCTTCGTTTTTGGGGCTTCTAAATTGCTGCTTATAAGTTGCTAACTTTACCCGGCCGTCTATATTTTACGTTCGGGTGTTCGTTTAATTTTTCTCGTTAACTTCGTATGTACTTTTGTGTTCCTGAGTTTACGGAATTAGCTCGTATCAACCCAAACGTTCGAAAGTTACGAGTATAATCTTCGTAAACTATTAATGCTCATATAATAATCTTGTCCCTGATAGACGAATGTCAGTTGGTAACCCGGCTTCATCACAATGCCGTCAGCATGACTTAACTAACTTTCCTTTGCAAGGTTTTTCATGTGCCTGCTTTAAGGTTAATGGCGTTACTTGCCTCGTAAAGCCGCAACTGACAATTGATTGACAGGTCACGAATCACAAATTAATTTATTCGAGGGCTTCATTTATAATTCTAGTCTGAAGCACTGAGTGCCTCATTAATTAACGCTATTTCGATTTTCCTCATTCGCGAATTCAAGTACAAGTAGTGTGAAAGGTTAATCGAACTGATCCCGTTGAGCCTCCTTACCCGGCATCTGTCCACAGCAACTGCCGCAACGGAGAAAGTCGAAGCGAACAGGTTGAGTCCGTTGAGCCCGTTGACGATTTTGCACAACGTCAGGCCGCTTGTCCAGCCAATCTCCGGGAACAGCAGCCGGCGCAGGTTGCAAGGCTGAGTGAGGGCGCACAGAACAAAGTCGGACGCGGCCAGATTCACCACCAGCAGGTTGGTCATGGTGCGCATGCTGGGCCGCGGCAACACGGCCAGGATTAACAGGCCGTTTCCGGCGGCTCCGAAGGCCATTAGGGAGAGAAATGCGACTAGGAGAGGCACCCGTAGCCTATCAAGCTCCTGCAGCTGGTCGCGCTCTGCCTCCGTGATCACCTCGCGCACAAAGCTAGCCTGGTTGCGGCACAGATAGTACCGCAGCAGCGGCTGCACATCCAGCAGCCTTTGCTGCTTGAGATGGCGTAGGCATGCTGCCATGGTGCCGTTCAGAGTCAAACTGCTTATTGATTCAATCCTAGCGACAGGAGGGAGTACGTGCCTGTACATGCGGGTTGATTTTGGGGGTGGGTGTTTGCACATGTGTGTGCCTTTTGGGTTATGTGATAGTTCATGTGTGCATTTTTGGGGTGGATGTCCGCGTATGTTGTGATTTTGGGGTGGATGTCCGCGCAGGTGTGTGTTTTTGGGGTGGATGTCTGCGCATGTGCATGTTTTTGGGGTGGAAGTCTGCGCATGTTGTGTTTTTGGGGTGAATGTCTGCGCATGTGTGTGTTTTTGGGGTGGAAGTCTGCGCATGTTGTGTTTTTGGGGTGAATGTCTGCGCATGTGTGTGTTTTTGGGGTGGATGTCTGCGCATGTTGTGTTTTTGGGGTGAATGTCTGCGCATGTGTGTGTTTTTTGGGTGGATGTCTGCGCATGTGTTTTTGGGGTGAATGTCTGAGCATGTACGAGCGTATTTTTCTTTTGAGTTGAGTGTCTGCGCATGTGCCTTTTAGGTTTGTTCAGTGTGCACGCGTGTGTTTTTGGCGGTCTGTGCCTTTGCTTGGGTTTGAGTGCGCATGCATTTTTGCTTTATTTTATTGCTCTCTGCGAATAAACTAGTCCTGGCTACTTCTGCAGACTCAGACTGAGGTGCTCATCTAATGGTAAAATGCTTTGAATTATTTCAACGGGGTTGTACGAGTATAAATTTTGAAAATAAACTTACCCTGTGACCTGCTCAATCGAATGCTAGGTTGAGAAATTTCAGGGCTAAAAGCTGCTCATTAGGATCGGAGCTCTATAAGAATCCCACGATTGAAGCAGACTGCGCACTGCCTTGCTCCATCTCTGTCTCCCATTGGCTTTCGGCTGCATGGGGTGTGGCTTGAACTTGCTTGGACAGGCTTTGTATGGGATTTTTAGGAATTTTATATACTTAGATGCATTTGGCTGCACAAATGCACTTTAATAGTATTCAATTGTTAGAGGCCGGACGCTTCATCATACAGGATTCAGATCAAAGGATTGTTGGGGTGCAGGATTATGGGAAAGCAGAATTGTTTGGGTTCAGTGGATTTTAGAATAGGCCTAGTCTTCGTGTCTGGGTGAAAGCAGATCCTGAAAATAGCAGTTAAGAAACTTAGCGCATTCATTTGCATAAAAATATGTAACGAATTTTGGTTGTCATGCAAGTCTGTTTGATCGGCCAACTTAATGGACTCGGATGTGAAATTTTCACTTTCTAATCTAAAAAGACGGCACCAGAGTGTAGGCAAAGGTTTCTGTTTAGAACTTTATAATATCATTTCGTGTTTCCTGACTTGCCCACTATATACTGTATTTTGAATTTGTTAGCAGCTGTTAAATTTCCTGTCAGAGATCCCGCCCGAGAGGGGATAATTAATTAGCTGACAGAAATCGTCGGTCAGATTGCCGAAATCCCATCGCCAGCGCACCTTTCCGATGTAATTAAATACAGAATAATTACGGCATCCTTATTTGGCTGTTGTCGACTTGCCGCTTCTTGCATTGGCCAAATTCACAATTGCTTGAAATTTTTGGAGCTCAAAAGTCCGTTAGAGAAGCATTGCTAAAGGATGGAAGATAAAAGCCATGAGACCTCAATAAATTCAAATTAATTGAAACGGAATTTAATGATTCAGAGCCAAAACGAGCATTTTCTGAGAAAGGAGCTTTCGCCAGAATTATACATTGTAGCATCGGACTCAGTTTACATTTTAACCATACTGAATGTCTTCGAACTTAAACTTTTATCATAAAAAATGATTAATGTGGCGACCGTCATCGGCACGTGGCGCGGCAAAAGTGCAGCCGCACTCACGCTGCAGCCCAGCCAGCTTCGATCCACTGGCTTACGCCAACCCCCTACTGGCTCAGCCGGGGGGTTCTGATTGGCTGGGGGGTTGACTTTGTTAACTTCGCCACTTACAGTACGTGGGCACCGCCTCCCCACGAGCCCAATTTGGTCTTTCTGCTACTTCAACTTCAACTAGAAGTTGAACTTCTTCGTTCAACTATGCAATTCGAATGATGAATTTGGTGGCGATCTTAACAGTGGCTGCAGTGAAGTTAAAATCCCCCCTGGGACTGGTTGGATCCGCATTTTTCAATGCTGTCTTTGAATCTTATAAGTTGGGCCGCGCTTTCTTTCTTACTGAAATTGAAAATTCAAGGCAGACGAGCTATTGTAGATTGTAATGTAACCAGGTGTTTGAATAATATTTTGAGGAACTATATAGTCCAACAGAATTTCGACCATTCCAGACTTATAACGCTTCTAACACGGGTACATGTAGTAGGTAATGCGCTCACCAACGCCAACAGTTCTTGAAACTCTGACTTAAAAGATGGCCTCGCACCGGCAAGTCAGATCACATGACCCCCTAGTTCTTGTACGAAAAAGCCCGGAGTCCAAGTCAACAAATAAAGTTGCCTTATTATTTTTACCTGAAGTAAAAAATCTAATTCAGTGTTTTTTCAGGACCGCATGATACTCGTAAATTAGTCAAGCGGCCCTGTAAAAAGCTGTTCAGCTTAAACAGAACTTTTCTTATATTTTTACTGTAAGTAGGCTGTTAGCGCATTGGCGTACGCCATTGCCATGCACTCTAATTCACTGGAGTGCGCATTTTCTAAAATTAGAATCTAAGCACTCGGCCGCCGCGTGGTCGTCTCGCTTTTCGTTGCTTTGAAGGTCAAGTGCGAAAATAGTTTTCCATCCCTATGTGGCATGGCAACAAGTTCTTTAAATCGGAATAAAATTCTTTCAGTATAGAATTTCTCGGCCGAAACAGTGACGGACTCTTCTATATCTAAGTCATAATTCACTCCACTGTTTGTTGGACCACGCGCACGCACAATGCCTAGGCGGGTCACAACTCTCGTCCATGCGAGTTGGATGCACTCTATAGAACTCTGCGACTGTCAGTTGGCAGCTCTTAACAGCATGGAATTCTTATCTGCAACATTCTGCAGCTAGCTTGCTATTTTTATTCGCACCGTTGCTGCTTATTTAAAACAGAAACACGCCGCTAGCTCGTGCTCAGGTGATTCACGTGAGCTCAGCGTGCAGTTGCATGGGAGTTTGCGTCCAGGGTGGCCTAGACCTAGGAACTTATGAGGACTTTAGTGTCAATAAGAATTATTTTTTACTTCTAATTAAAATTAAAAGCCGTCACGAATTCAGTCACGCTGAATGACTATCTGTGCGAATGAACAGCTACAGCTCAATGCCGACGAAGAAAAAACTGAGGGTAATAAATTATAGCTAAAAAAATGATGGCCGAGAGAACAGACGCGGCAGGCTGAGAAGAAGACATGACTTGGACAGCAGACTGAGGAGAAGGGAGCAATAAGACAGCAGACTGAGGAGAAGGGAGCTATGGGACAGCAGACTGAGGGGAAGGGAGCAATGGGACAGCAGACTGAGAAGAAAGGAGCAATGGGACAGCAGACTGAGGGGAAGGGAGCAATGGGACAGCAGACTGAGGGGAAGGGAGCAATAAGACAGCAGACTGAGGAGAAGGGAGCTATGGGACAGCAGACTGAGGGGAAGGGAGCAATGGGACAGCAGACTGAGGGGAAGGGAGCAATAAGACAGCAGACTGAGGAGAAGGGAGCTATGGGACAGCAGACTGAGGGGAAGGGAGCAATGGGACAGCAGACTGAGAAGAAAGGAGCAATGGGACAGCAGACTGAGGAGAAGGGAGCAATGGGACAGCAGACTGAGGGGAAGGGAGCAATGGGACAGCAGACTGAGAAGAAAGGAGCAATGGGACAGCAGACTGAGGGGAAGGGAGCAATGGGACAGCAGACTGAGGGGAAGGGAGCAATGGGACAGCAGACTGAGGGGAAGGGAGCAATGGGACAGCAGACTGAGGGGAAGGGAGCAATGGGACAGCAGACTGAGGAGAAGGGAGCAATGGGACAGCAGACTGAGGGGAAGGGAGCAATGGGACAGCAGACTGAGAAGAAAGGAGCAATGGGACAGCAGACTGAGGGGAAGGGAGCAATGGGACAGCAGACTGAGGGGAAGGGAGCAATGGGACAGCAGACTGAGGGGAAGGGAGCAATGGGACAGCAGACTGAGGAGAAGGGAGCAATAAGACAGCAGACTGAGGAGAAGGGAGCTATGGGACAGCAGACTGAGGGGAAGAGAGCAATGGGACAGCAGACTGAGAAGAAAGGAGCAATGGGACAGCAGACTGAGGGGAAGGGAGCAATGGGACAGCAGACTGAGGGGAAGGGAGCAATGGGACAGCAGACTGAGGGGAAGGGAGCAATGGGACAGCAGACTGAGGAGAAGGGAGCAATGGGACAGCAGACTGAGGGGAAGGGAGCAATGGGACAGCAGACTGAGGAGAAGGGAGCAATGGGACAGCAGACTGAGGGGAAGGGAGCAATGGGACAGCAGACTGAGAAGAAAGGAGCAATGGGACAGCAGACTGAGGGGAAGGGAGCAATGGGACAGCAGACTGAGGAGAAGGGAGCAATGGGACAGCAGACTGAGGAGAAAGGGAGGAATAAGAGAGGGGAGAAGGAGAAGGGGAGTTAGTTGAGCAGTAGAGCGTTTCTCATTCTTGGTAAGGAAAGGGGAAAAGGAGCCATGGAGACCTAGACAAAGAGGCGAAGGTGGCTGTTAAGAGCAAGTATTTAAAGTGGCCTGTGCTCTTCATCTGGATGTATGTTTTCGAGTTTGGCAGAAAAAAATAAGACACAACGAATTGCATTCAGCACTAGACTTATGGCAGCTGTGCCAACAATCAAGAATCAATAATTTTCTTTATTTTTAGAGCGATTTTAAAATTACATACATCAGCATGAAAATGCGTGATTAAAAATTTCATTAATGAACTCCCAAGCTACTACACGTGTGTATACACCAAAGCAAACGAATCAAGTAGAATTTTCAGTTAAGAGAAAATATATTTTTTAAAAACAATAATATACAATAAGCTATATAACAGAACCTAGTCAATGTTCTGGCTGCTCTTTTTATTCCGCAAGTGCGGATAGTCATCCTATACGTATATCAACAGCTCAGTGCAGTCATTTATCGCTCTAGGACATTATTAACAACACATTGACAGCCATCTATGCAACACTATTGTATTGGACAGAAATACAATACAGTTTAGTATAGACAAATGCGGCTAACAACAGAAAATAACAAACTCGGCATAGGGAAATAATAACGCATAGAATAGAGGAATACCGGTAAAACGGCATCTTGTCGGTAAATTACAAGTTATTTTACAATACGCAAAACTAAATAATTGCATGGGCACATGCGCAGCACAATATGCGAAAACAACAGCATCAAATTAGAAATGGCCAACCTATTAGTAAATTGCATGCGCTTTTACACAGATCGAGGGGTGATGAAAGTTAAGAAAGACGCACTGCGCTACAATAGCCGCAACGAATTATTGAATTGTTTTTGCTTCTTTCTTATAGCTCTTTGAAATTTTAGTCAGAGAGATCGCTGACTAGCCTACTATTAGTAGGCGACTCGGCACTTCGCGATTCGTGGCGCCGCTCATGCTTAGCCAGATGGTCGCTACGGCTGAACTGGCGGTCGCACCGAGCACAGCGGAACCGCCGTTCGCCAGTGTGGCCGCGCCTGTGTCTGGAGAGCTCGTCCGAGCGGGCAAACTCGCGCCCGCAGCCCGGCCAGTCGCAGTGGTAAGGCTTCTCCCCGGTGTGGCACCGATAATGCGCCTTGAGGTGCGAGCTTTTGTAATAGGACTTGCCGCAGCCTGGGAAACTGCACGCGTGGGCCTTGCCGCGCGAGCCGAGGGTTGACGCTGAAGGAACGATGGCCGAGCTCGGCAAGAGCTGTTGCTTTCCGCTAGGCGGCGACGGCTGCAAAAGCTGCTTCTGTTGTTGCTTCTGATGGGACGGCGCTGAGTGCAGCAGCACCACCTGCACCGGCGTATTCAGCGGCTTCTGCAGTGCCCCGATGGGAATCAGCAAGGCCTGCACTGGGCCCAGCTGGTCATTCGAGTCAGCCGGCTCGTCGCTTTGCTGCAGCAACTGGCGCCGAGCCATCTTGGCCGCCGGCGCCGCATCAGTCGACTCGTCAGTCAAGTCCGAGGAGCCGAGGCTTGGACAGTCGCTGCTGGCTGGGGAGCTGGCTTGTTGACGCTTGCGATCGAATAGCAGCTCCGATAGAAGCGATCTGCCCGAGACTGTTGCAATGGATTGTTGCTGTTGCTGCTGCTGGCTTGGCGGTGGCAGCGGAGATGCAATCTGGGTGGCCACAGGAGACGGTGCCGGCCGGTCTTGAATGAGAGACATTGTGGCCGCCAGACGGCGTCGGCTTTCCGACTCTGCGCCAATAGTAGTCGGCTTTGGCGGCTCGGGACGAGTCACTCGGTGCAGTTTGAATTTAAGCCGACGGCACAATTCATTGTCGTAAGCTTCGTCAGTCACTTGCGGCGCTCGACACGCGTTTTCGACTGGTTGAGACAAGGATAGAAGAGCTCTGGCGCAGTCCAGTTCCATCTTTGAAGCTAAATTTTTTGGAACTTAAGCTCGATTGATGCCAGTAACGGCAATAAGAAGGCTTACTGGGGCGTGGCTGCAGCTACTCTAAGGACGTGGCGGACCCCGCACTAGCTATTTAAATTCTCTTGCCTTTCCCTCGGGTCAGAATCATCAGGCCTGTGCATGCTGCGGGCACTGCCCAAAGGTCGGTGTGGGTTTTCCTATGCTAAAATTAGAAACTACACGCGGAGTTTCCGAGGCTTTTGCATGCGGCCGGCGCGTGCCTCGTGGCATAAAATGCATTGCTTGCGTACAGAAAGGTTAGGGCAGTGGGGGCGTGGCCTCTGAGATGAGTGCACAAAGTGCACGCATGGTCGAAATTCCCCACCCAACACTGCAAGCAACTATACGAGACTGTTTTTAATTTCGGAAGTGACGAACCTGCGTCTGTGATCACACATGGGCCGCGTGACATTGCCACATTGCCCGACCCGCCACTCCCGCCCGCCCGCCTCCGATTCCACCTTTCCAACCCCACCCCAACAATCGAACCAACCCCAGACGAGGCAAACAAGTATCCCCCATAAAGTTCGAACAATGACCGAAGCCATGGTTTTGAAGGTTGATTAACAAAAGTTTTTTCTTTACTTAACTTTGCCAATGCTTGAATTTTCCTGAAACACTAATTATAGTGGTCCACAAAAAGCAAATCTTGAGAAAGGCATTGTAATATTAAATGCCAATATACCTGTGGGTTTAAATCTGCGTCACCGTTCCTTTCTTTCGATATAGATTTGTAACAGCTCTGAATAGCCTTCAATAAAATTTTTTTTTAATCGAAAACAGTTCAAACTATGCTTGATCTAGAGACAAACAACTTATTTTGCCGCACCAAAAATAGCTGTCGTCACATGACTGCCAGCGCCACATTATTGTGCAAATTACACTATCTGCTGCACATTGTAATGTCTGGACCTAGACTTCTGAATCTGCCCGCACTTTATGGAAGCAAGCAAAACAAGTTTAAAGCTTTTGACAAAAATCAAACAAATATTGAAGGCAAAGAAAAAATTCTACCTTCTAAAAAGCGATAATTTTGCTCAAAGTCATAATTCTCTTAACTATTTTGATTATATTTTCAGGTTTTAAGAATAAAAATATGATTGAAACCATGCAAATAGCTACTAAAAGTAGCTCGGTGTAGTAGTTGCCTGCAAAAGCTTGAGAAACGAAAGCAAATACCGATTGCGCTCGTACAGTTCACGTGACGTGACTGACATGTAGGAAAATTGAATCCCAAAAGTAAATTTTTAAGCACTATGTACTCTTTCAACGGTGGAAAATTACGATATTCGTTAAATACAAAATGAACAAACCATTTGTATGTAATGTACATTATTTACTGCGTTACACTGCGACATACCGTTTCATACAAACTTTTAAATTTATATATTACACAAGAGTTCTCAAAATTTGGGACACTATTAAAAGTCCTCCAGATCTTTTTGTGAGGTGTTTAGAAAAAACTGACAACGGCACGTTAGAGGGGATAAATTTTGCAAATGTGGAAAAATATCTGACTACTCTGGAGCAATAAACGAGATTAGCAGAAAACTTGAAAATCTGACACAAACTTTTTTTTACACAAACGGGCCGTTTCCCGTCCCGAGTATTTGGTTGTCCCTGCCAATAAGAAAGCGAGAAAACTTGAAAAAAAAACAGCAAGAAAGCAAGCAAGCAATCAAACAAAAAAATTTTTGCAACTTTTTGCAAACTTTGATTCCATCAAAGTGAACCGGTTATGCAAAACTTTGCACTCTGAGCGTAAAGTAGGATTTATTCCGAAATCTAAATCCAGACCCGCAAAACATCACTGCTAATTGGAAACTTTTGGACGGCTTACTCAGTGGCGTAGCCAGGGGTGATACGGGGATATACCCCCCAGCAGCAGAAAAATTGTGGTAGAGTTGAGAGGGGGGGGCATTACTATTAAAATACAGCTATCGAAGTAGAATTTTCCCCTATAGCTAATGGTTGTTAACTAAGTTGATTACTATTTTTTGAATTGTTCGTTCAAAATTTTTTTATTTATCCCCCCATCGAAAATTCCTATCTACGCCACTGGGCTTACTGCCTGAAAATTTTCATCCTCTTGTGAAATTTAATCATTTAAAATTGAATTTAATTCGTGCCGCAAAGTGGGTGGATGCACGTTAAACTTTTTCTCTGACTTTGCTCTGAGTGTTCGAGCGTATTCTAGGGCCAAAACTGCTATTTTTTAGATCTAGTTATTTTTTAGACTTCTTGTCTCAAACATATTGGATGACAGTTTTACTGGCTCTTGGTCTCTAATTGTTTGGCCGGGAGCACGAATTTTGCTAGCAGGAAATTTGCTAGCCGAACTTTGCTAGCGAGAATTTCGCTAGCCGAATTTTGCTAGCCGAACTTTGCCAGCCGAATTTTGCTAGCCGAAGTTTGCCAGCCGAACTTTGCTAGCGAGGACTTACAATGTACACTATTGTATAGAGCTCAGAGTCGGTGTGACCGTGTGCAAAAGAATAATCTAGCTAACCGTCTATCGGTCTATCCGGATAGACTAACTATTCTTCATAAGTCTATAAGTCTTAATTATTAATTAGGCTGAACTGAATTGAGAAAATGCGGCAATTGTGAGGCCTCAGGGTATCCAGCAATGAGCGCACCGTGGCTTTCACTTTCACCGGAAAATATCTCAAAATTGTCTAAATCAGGTTACTGCTGCTTGTTTTGCTCCATTTGAGCTAATGTACAATAACACATATAACAGCACATTGGTTCTTTATTGATGTTATTGATATCAATTCTTTATAACTATTGTATCATTCATTGTAAAGTCCCGCTAGCAAAGTTCGGCTAGCAAAATCTTCGCTAGCAAAATTCCTGCTAGCAAACTTCGGCTAGCAAACTTCGGCTGGCAAATTTCGGCTAGCAAAGTTCGGCTGGCAAATTTCGGCTAGCAAAGTTCGGCTGGCAAATTTCGGCTAGCAAAGTTCAGCTGGCAAAATTCGGCTAGCAAAATTCTCGCTAGCAAAGTTCGGCTAGCAAATTTCCTGCTGGCAAAATTAATCGACCCCAAATAGCCACGGTAAGTTATTTTTTTATTGATGTAAGAGGCTTTTATACAAAAAAGTCATTAAAGACACGGCGTTAAAATAAGTAGCACGATATTTGAGAAATTTAAATTCAGTATTTTCTAAGATATCTTGTAAAAACTATTTTGAGACTTTAGGTATCTAGAACTATTAAGTTGCATTACCTTTTTAATTATTTGTTTCATTTACGTAAAAGTGTTAAATGTTTTGAACCATGCCTATTCAGATTAACTTATGCGCATCGCATTTACTCTTCTTTGAATCCAACAGCCATGTTAAAATAGAAAATTATAGCTATAAAAATTTTTTTCGCTTTTTAAATATGATGTGTAGACTTAATACTATACTATACTATATAATAATATACTTGCTGCATTTAATAATATGGCAAAAAACATTCAATCAGCAACAACTACAAGAATTAGAGCAAAGAGGTATTCTTTTTCATAAAAAATAAGTTAAGGTGGTAATAATTTTTTAATGGCAATTCAATGTTTTTTAATTAAAATTAAAACCAGTATCAATATTTTAGTAGGCCTAAATAAATAAGTAGTAGGCCTAATAAAATCAAATTTATTGGCAAGAAAAGCAAAGTGATAAAAGTAGAACCAGAAAATGCAATTACTTTTATTAAACTTAAAGCAAAGCTTAAATCCAAATATCACATTCATTGTCTAAAGTAAAAAACTATACAAAGGGGTATCAAAATAATTCATTCGTTTCCAAAAGATTTAAATAGTATTTTATTGCCATTTATATAGCTTTTATGTGGTGTTTTATATTGCCAATGAAGCTTTAGCTATACCATATTTGTTGCTCTTTTATTACAGTTATTTCTAGAAATTGCTAAATTTATTTAAAGTAAAATTTGGAAACTTTGTAGTATACTCTAAAATGTTCTTTATTAGCCATAATTATCTATCTTTAAAACTAAAAGGTTAATTAGTAATGCATAAGATTTGATACCTTAGTGCAAAATGACTTTATAGACATACAAGGTAATTTTAATTTGTTTAAAAATTATCTATTGAACTGTCTAATATTTGTAGTGTTTTTTCAATTGCGAAACGTTTATTTTTTCTATAACATTTAAATTCGCCTAAGAGAATGAAGATAGAGATTGAAAAACTCTTTACTTGCTACTATTAGTCTGTTTATTGCACATGCAGGCACTGGGTAGCTGTAGGTTTGATGTCAAGGTAATAATAGAAAAAAAATTTGTTTTAATATTTTGAATTAAAAATTTTTCTGTATTAAACCTGGGCATATCAAGCTTAGTTACTGATAATTACACACAATGAAATTGAAACTATGCGATAAAGTTTATTTCTTCACCTGCACTGATTTGCAACGAATATTTTACCCAGCCAATTCAACCATGGCCGTTGCCGGTGCATTTGTTGCCGCATTCGACACCCATGTTGGCAACCTGATTGAATGGTGCCAGCCAGCCGAGCTCAACCAGCCCGGCCTCGAGTTCAAAGCCATACCGAGCGGCGCGCACGATCTGGCCGAGGATTTTGTTTATCTGCGCTGTGGTCGGCTGTTCGGCCTGGCCGTCTGCGTCAAGCGTGACCTGTCGCTGCTCGGCCAGTCAGCCAGCGCTGAGCGCGGCGCCCGCGTTCGCTCAGTTGGCGTTCTGGGCTGGCGGCCGGGTCCCCTCAGCCGGCACGCCGCCTTCCTGCGACGCCAGGCCGACCGACTGCTAGACGGCGGCGGCAGCGGTGACGGAGTCTACGCCGAGCTGGCGTCGTTCGTTGATGATAAGCGCAGCGCCGACGGTCCCGACGGGGACAGCAGCGCGGATCCGGTTGATGCTGATGCTCTGCTTGGCCTTGACCTGCAGGTAAGTCAGAGCCTGGCTTGTGCTGAAACTGGGGCTTTTGTAGGACTCTGGGCTGCGACACTGCGTTGTTGTTGGTCACAGACAGTGGGGGGAGTCAGAATTGTCAGTCACAGACAGTCGGGAGGAGTCAGAAGTGTCAGTCACAGACAGTGGGGGGAGTCAGAAGTGTCAGTCACAGACAGTTGGGAGTAGTCAGAATTGTCAGTCACAGACAGTGGGGAGGAGTCAGAAGTGTCAGTCACAGACAGTCGGGAGGAGTCAGAAGTGTCAGTCACAGACAGTGGGGGGAGTCAGAAGTGTCAGTCACAGACAGTGGGGAGGAGTCAAAGGTGTCAGTCACAGACAGTGGGGAGGAGTCAGAAGTGTCAGTTACAGACAGCTGGGAGGAGTCAGAATTGTCAGTCACAGACAGCTGGGAGGAGTCAGAAGTGTCAGTCACAGACAGTGGAGGGAGTCAGAAGTGTCAGTCACAGACAGTGGGGAGGAGTCAGAAGTGTCAGTCACAGACAGTGGGGAGGAGTCAGAAGTGTCAGTTACAGACAGCTGGGAGGAGTCAGAAGTGTCAGTCACAGACAGTGGGGAGGAGTCAGAAGTGTCAGTCACAGACAGTGGGGAGGAGTCAGAAGTGTCAGTCACAGGCAGTGGGGAGAAGTCAGAAGTGTCAGTCACAGACAGTGGGGAGGAGTCAGAAGTGTCAGTCACAGACAGTGGGGAGGAGTCACAAGTGTCAGTCACAGACAGTGGGGAGGACTCAGAAGTGTCAGTCACAGACAGTGGGGAGGAGTCACAAGTGTCAGTCACAGACAGTGGGGAGGAGTCAGAAGTGTCAGTCACAGACAGTGGGGAGGAGTCAGAAGTGTTGGTCTCAGAAACAGCGAATCATAAGTTTGCATAGGCCACAGATGTGAACTCACATTTTTAGTTCTTTAGCGACCAGCGACACGTTCTGGCATTCGATGCATTCTTTGACGGATTCGGCGAGCAGCTCATGATTCTGTGGAAGTTCATGCTGCTGCGCAAAAGGATTCTGTTCTGCTCTGCGCCTCCTATTGGAGAGACCAGCCTATATGGTGAGTTTTCAATTTTTCAAATTGCTGACCACGCAGCAATCAAGTTGGCAACCTGAATCGCCTTGTCACGAACCCTTACGCAGTCCTGTTCACGTGTGCCTTGGCTGCTCAGTCTGGCGACCCGGCGCCGGCGCCCGAGCTGTTCGTCAGCGTTGCCGACATCGACAATCTGCGCCGGCTGCCGCACTACGCCGCCTGCAGCACGGAGGCCATCCTGCTGGACAAGCCGGACCTCTGGCATCTGGCCGTCACTGAGGGCTGGCGAATCCGCGCCTCCGGACCGGCCAGCGGGCGTCTCGGCGCCTCGGTGACAGCCGGCGATAGGCGCCGATTCGCCAGCGCCCGGGCCGAGTATTCGCGTCGGCGCAGCCCGGCCGATGCGCTCCGCTGGTTCGCCGACTTCAACCGGGGCCTCGGAGCCGCGTTGGAACAGGCGGCCGAACCTGGCGAGGGCCACCTGTTCAGCGCCGAGGCGGCCAAGGAGTTCGGCTTTGATCTGCGGGCCAGACAGGATCGGGAATTTTTGTCCGAGCTGCTGCGCCTGCGGGGACTCGACGCTGCCCTGGCTGACACTTCCTGCTGCCCGCTGTAGCTTAGGGTGCGGTCGCCAGGGTTTCTAGGCTGTGGCTGCTGAGTGCTGAGATTTAGGGTGTGCTGAGATTTAGGGTGTGGCTGCTGAGTGCTGAGATTTAGGCTGTGGCTGCTGAGTGCTGAGATTTAGGGTGTGCTGAGATTTAGGCTGTGGCTGCTGAGTGCTGAGATTTAGGGTGTGGCTGCTGAGTGCAGAGATTTAGGGTGTGGCTGCTGAGTGCAGAGATTAAGGCTGTGGCTGCTGAGTGCTGAGATTTAGGCTGTGGCTGCTGAGTGCTGAGATTTAGGCTGTGGCTGCTGAGTGCTGAGATTAGGCTGTGGCTGCTGAGTGCTGAGATTTAGGGTGTGGCTGCTGAGTGCAGAGATTTAGGGTGTGGCTGCTGAGTGCAGAGATTAAGGCTGTGGCTGCTGAGTGCTGAGATTTAGGCTGTGGCTGCTGAGTGCTGAGATTTAGGCTGTAGCTGCTGAGTGCTGAGATTTAGGGTGTGTCTGCTGAGTGCTGAGATTTAGGGTGTGGCTGCTGAGTGCTGAGATTTAGGCTGTAGCTGCTGAGTGCTGAGATTTAGGGTGTGGCTGCTGAGTGCTGAGATTTAGGGTGTGTCTGCTGAGTGCTGAGATTTAGGGTGTGGCTGCTGAGTGCTGAGATTTAGGGTGTGGCTGCTGAGTGCTGAGATTTAGGGTGTGGCTGCTGAGTGCTGAGATTTAGGCTGTGGCTGCTGAGTGCTGAGATTCAGGCTGTAGCTGCTGAGTGCTGAGATTCAGGGTGTTGCTTTGCACTGCCTGTCGAACATATTTTAAGCATCTCTTTAGGTTTTTGTCTTTCTTTTTTGCCTTTTTTACTGTGTACACCATCAGAAAGATTTAAGCGCTTTGTCAGATTTGTCAACTTTGTCTCTCACACTGTCAATCACTTTTATTATGCATTGGCCGTGGCGTCTCGACACCTTGTCGCCCCAAGTAAAAATCTAAACGTTTTTGACAACTTTATGCTGTTGGAACTCGCGGCGCAGTGTGCTAGCTAAAACATACAAATGGAATCCCTCCCGCGGGACTGTTAGAGGGGTCGGGACAGCTGCCGTCTCGCCCAATTTGTTTCCCAACTCATTCTTTTACGATGCGTAGATTTGGTTTAATATCAAACTCGGATCCCTCATTCGTTACCGCCAGCCGACGCCATTCATCTACTGGCCACCTATTCCTCAAACCCCTTTTCCCATCTCGCTTTCCCTATATCCCAGTCTTCCATACAGCCGTTAAGTAAATTTTTGCCTCGCAGTCTGTTCAGACTCTCTGCACTATTGCCCACTGTCTGCTACCGTTTGATTAATTATTTTATGGTTTAACTAACTTTGCCTGCATATTGGCGGTAAAGTCTTTTTTAATTGTGATATTGCTTACTGGCCCTTTTCCTTGGTTACGTAATCATTGTTTTTGCCTCTTAGCATAATTATGCAACTGTCGATTGTATAGTTTTACATGCCCATGGCGCTGAATGTTTATGCGTGGGGTCTAATTGAATTATACAATTATTATTGGCCTGAAAATTGCGTGGAGAAATTTCCCAGCTATTTGCCTTGGAAGTCACACACTTGGCTGTTTTAACCTCGCACTTGCTCCGTTACCCTCAAAAATTTTGCTGCTACTGTCGAAATTCCTGCATTTCTCTATCACACTTGCTCTAACTCACTATCAGTAACACTCGGTCTTGCCTTACGCCAGTAATTTATGACCTGCTGCTCACACACTACTCCCACTCATATTCGTTCTACATCTCTCAGCGGAACGTGAGCCGAGTTTCTCCCATGAGCAAGTGGAGAGCCAGGCAATTCCATGAGAGTGGCTAGGGGAATGGGAATTTCATTCAACCTGAGCCTGGAGCCACGCCATTTCGGGCAGCGCTGCCCGCCAATTAATTGCTCGTCTCCGTGTTGGAGCCGCTGGCTGGCTCAACGGCAATTTAAGGGATCAGAATTTGAAAATTTGCTCCCCAAATGGATTCGGCCTCGTCGATCTTTAAAAAAAAGGGGAGAAAGAGATAGGGAGGGATAGACTGCATGGCGCAGCATCAGCCAGGACGGCTATGATCCCATTGTCACGCGCTCAATTATTTAATCCCATTAATTAGCGCCACCGCCCTTTGCACCGGAAATGACGGCAGCTCCGAAACACGATGGCGAAAATTCATGCTGCTGTTGACTAGAAGCAAACTGTACGATTAATCCCAACCTGCTGTTTGACCCAGCTTGCCATTTTTTATAAAAAAATATTTTGGGTTGGAAAATGAGATGAAACCAATGGGATTCCGTAACAGCATCATGGCGCAGCACAGCTCGAAGCCCAGGTCCTCCAAGTGGAATCTGCAGCCACCAGGACCGCAAAGTTCGCCCGTACTCTAATAGCGTGAGATGCAGATTTGCTGTAGTGCATGGCCAGTGGCATCTTTAATTTCCTAATTCCAATGTCAACAAAGCCTCGGGGGGGTGGTCGGGCAAACACGATCTGTTCTCCACCGCGCACACCTTTGGCCACCTTCAGCTCGTTGCTAGGGCATGCTAGTTTTATAACAGCATCATAGCCTTCTATCCCAGCAACCAATGGCCCATCATTTAATCGAGAACGCGTTGACTGTCAGCAAATCAGTTTGTTATTCACATCGCAATAAAATTATATTTGAAAAAACAGTTGCTATCAGAGCTTAGTTAAAGAAAAGCAGATAATCAGATCAATTACTTATATTGAGGTGACAGGTAGTGAAATCGGAGCAGATCTGGCAATCACATTAGCATGGTTAATTTGGCAACAACTCAGCCACAAAACCGAATATTTTCTGCAATGGTGTGTTCTCCCATTAGCTCCTTTACACCGCTAACAGGCGTCCATCTAATTACATCTCTCATCTGCAACGGTAGTGAATAAATGGATCCAGGACCCGCTGCTATTCGTGCAACGCACTGATGCCTAATGACACTCCATAGCATTAGTGAGCAAACGCAGCTTAAAACCAACAAGCCTAAAGTAACACTTGAGATTCCAAAAATTTTTGTTGACTCAGAGAAGTCAAGACACTTGAAACTCGCTGAGTGTATTGTAGTAATTTAGAACTGAAATACTTAAGTCCCAACAGTACAAGCGTACTAACATTACTTGTGTACCCACTCTCGTTTACTGTAAAGTATGCACAGAACTCTATTCGGATTTGTCGCGGCAAGAATTGTTAAGTTGATTTTTTTAACTGAACGAAGCATTCAGAAGCGGCTAAAACAGCGCCCAGCTAAGCAATACTGATAGTGGAAATGTGCGGGCTTCAGCAAACACTCACTGCTTGCAGACATGGGGCGTCAGTAGCGCACCCATAATCTGGCATTTCGCTAATCATCCATTTTATTGATTTTTCGCTAATCAACATTAAGTACCGCTTATTGTGACAGACTATAGCGACTAGCGAAATGCCAGAATACACCATAGCAACAATTATCGATAAAAATTTACAAATAAAACCGTCAAACATGGTAGACACGAGATAAAAATACTTTTGAATTTTTGCAAATCAAAGATAAAAAACGCAAATAATACTTTGATTTGGCATTCAGACGAGATTATAGATTGAATGGCTGGCAGTCACGCCGAATATGAATGACCCCAGAACTAGAAAGGCGCCTGCAGTCAGCTGCTTCACCCAGCTGGCATCGTCTAGGCCGATCTTGAATAGGCAGAGACCTGCGGGCGGGAGGCGGAGTGGCGTGAGGAAAGCGGTGGGAGAGGGTTGAGGATAGGGGAGAGGGGTGATGATGGGGTGAGGAGGTGATGATGGGGTGAGGAGGTGATGATGGGGTGAGGGGTGATGATAGGGGAGGGGGTGATGATGGGGTGAGAGGGTGATGATGGGGTGAGGAGGTGATGATGGGGTGAGGGGCGATGATGGGGTGAGGGGTGATGATGGGTTGAGGAGGTGATGATGGGGTGAGGGGTGATGATGGGGTGAGGGTTGATCATGGGGTGAGGAGGTGATGATGGGTTGAGGAGGTGATGATGGGGTGAGGGGTGATGATAGGGGAGGGGGTGATGATGGAGTGAGGGATGATGATGGGGTGAGAGGGTGATGATGGGGTGAGGAGATGATGACGGCTGAGGGGGTGATGATGGGGTGAGGAGGTGATGATGGGGTGAGGGGTGAGGTTAAGGATTGGACAGCAAATAGGATGGGATAGCAGATCGGGAGAGAGGCGTACCCGGGAAGACAAAGATGAAGACGGCGGCCAGGCTGCCGAGCAGGCTGATGACGTCACCAATGTTGGGGATGAGCACTGCCAGGAGCAGGGTAAGGCCGAACCAGATCACGGTGACGCCGAATCGCCGGATCCGTTCGGTGCGGCAGATCTGATCCGGGCTGAGGCGCAGCAGCGGCAGGGCCACGCTGTCCAGGGCGGCTCTGCGGTGCAGCGTGGGTCAGTGGGTCACGACCGTGGCTTAGAATTGCTTCCAGACTCTTTGAAATTCTTAATTTCAACATTGCAGGACAAATATAAAGCAAAAAGCAAGCTTAAAACTAGCCACCCACCGGAGACAAGGATTAACATGAGACAGAGAGTGGGCGTTAGGGATTACGAGACGGGAAAAGGAAGAGGAGTTAGTGTCATCTTTAAATAAAATCTCAGAAAAATGTTTCGAATGCAAAACAAATTCAAGCAACGAATCACAAGTCAGCTGAAACTGACAGCCCGCTAAATAGGAGCCAGGCTGAAAAAGAGACAAAATAGAACTGATACGAGCTAGAAGCTTCATAAAATGGTTATAATTCACACTCTTGAAACTGATGCGTCCCGTCCCGTGCTGCGCGCACTCACATCGCACTTTGATGAGTAACTCTAGACTCTAATTGAGTCCAGTGCAACCCCGGAGTGTTTGCATTACTGGTAGCAGATTTGCATAAAGTACATCGAGCTCTTTGCCGCAGCTAGCTGTAAGCCGTTTGAGCGACAGCCACGCCTATCTATCTGACTCTCCTAGGCTACAGAAAGCATTCGGTCCTGAGAGCAGCTCGGAGAGGAAGAAGCGCCCCTTCCACTCTTGTGTAAGTCCCACGTTTTATTCGCAGCGCAAGAAAGTTTCGACCCCAGGGCCAGCGGCTGCTATTAATGCTCCACGCGAGATCCGCTGCATAATTTACATGGGGAATTCACTGATGGCATTCGTCACCCGCCCCCCCCTCCCCTGAGTCGGGTTCAGTGAACTTTTCTAATCTACTGATCCGACTAGCTTCAGCTAGTTGCCAAGGCGAGGGTCAGGGTTGGGGTTGCCTTATTAAGGTGGGTCACGCAATTAAACTTGAAAGATCAGATTCAGCTGCTTTGAAATGAGAGCTTTTTTTACAACAATTAACCAAAATCTTTCGCCGGGCTAGAGAGAGCTTGAATATGCTTATTTCGAGTCTGACATCATGGTTTCCCCAGTGCCCCTTAAAATTCACTCAGTCCGGACAATTTATTGAGTCCGACAACAAAAAGCTTCCATGCGCGCCAGTTGAATAACAAATATCCGAACCCCGTGCTGGTTGGTTTGAATAGAATAGACGGGCCATCCTCCGGGGTCACGCAGTCTCCCGATTGTGTGCAAACGTTAAGAAAGCAAACAACGTTGGCCCCTAGGCTGTTGCCGCCTCCCTCCATCTGCTGCGGCCAAAATTATTTTTTTCTGATCAGCTGAAACTCAAGCCGAATCGGCGCGCAGGCGGGGAACGCCGACATGAGCATAAAAGGAATTTCGACCATGCAGGTCTGTCTGGCAACGGAAAACTCTTTCTGCCTGTCTGCGGGGCAAGCAAACACAGAAATTAAGAAGAAGAAGCCGCAGCGGATGCGTCGCAATCGATTATTTGCGTTCGCCAGATCCGCCTCAACTTTGCCCAATACTGCATGCGCCCTTGGCCTTGAAACGCTTTAGCTAGACTAAAAACAACATTGAAAAAATATAGTGCACGGCATGAGCCGAGCTCGCTGGACTTGCAAATTGCTGTGGGGGAGAAGCCACCAGCAGCAGCGGCAGCTCAGCTGCTGTCCAGCTAGCCAATCAGGGCCGGCAGCCAATCTCAATCCCAGAAGGATTCACAACTAGGTGCGGACTTGCAGACAGCCATAGCAGGTTGGACAAAAAACCAAACTAGACGGCTGAAAACCGAGACGAGAGAGAGACAGGAGTCGAGAGCGACAGGCATACCATACCGAAGAAAGTCAAGCAATTTTAAGCAGCCAGGCGTAGCAGCAGACGTAGAGGTGGCAGGCTGCCGGGTCAAACTGTCAGCACGCAGCTTCACTAGCGGCCGGTTTTATTCGACAATGAAGAACACGGTGCAGCTGGTCAGGTGCGGCAATCTAATGGCCGCTGCGGCAACCCCTGGCTTGGACCCGTGCGGCGGCCTCGGCTTCGACATTGACGGCAATCAGGGAGGCGCAGGCGGCGGCGGCGGCAACGGCGACAGCGCGGGGGCTCAAAGCGGCGTAGGCGAGTCCGGCAGGACGCTCGGACGACGCGAAGTGATGCTGCGGGGCCACATCAATCACTTCACCACGTCTACAACAGCGCACGGTCTCAACAGGGCAAACTCGGAGCAGAGCTGGGTCCGCATGGTGTGGGTTGGCATCGTGCTGGCGGCCTCACTGGGGGCTATTGTGCACACAACCAAGCAGGTGACCACCTATCTGCAGTACCCGGTGAGCAGTACAAACCGGCAGGAGCCCAACAGTTTCGAGTTTCCCGACCTGACCTTCTGCGACCCGTTGAACAAGCGCTTCTTTCACAAGCCGGTGCTGGGCTACGCACATTCGCTCAATATGTCGGACGAGGTTGAGCTTCTCTACAGCCTTGTTTACAGCCACTTCCGCACAGAGACCGACTGGCGCAAGGAGCGCCGAGCAATAGAATTAGTTTACAATGCACTGGAACACGTGCTGAACATCACGGATGTGAATATTCGACCGTTGGATGTTGTACTCTACTGCACTTTCGACGGAGAGCTTTGCGACCATCACAACTTCCAGGTCAGTCTAGCAGCCAAACACGTTCAACCCCTTAGTAACCAAAAGTACGTGTACGCGCTGGTATAATACCATGCGAGCTCAAAAAATATGTTTGGACGCTTCAAGGAATGAAAACGCAGCAAGCGATTTATAAAAAAACATCAACTATGAATAGAATCAGTTCGGATCAGGGCAGCTGGCCAGCACAACAATCTGTTCAATAGCGAATTCGTTGACGAGCAGCGCAAAATTGCAATCGAACCGTGAATCGACTCGGCTAGCAGAAATTCAGCTCTCACGGCATCCGGTCGCTTGTCAAGAGCGACTGGCTTTTAGATTTATTTGAATTTCGGCCTACGTGGGCCTAGATGCTGATTCTCAACAGTATAATAACGGTACTGCTGAAATCATTTACTAAACTCTGCCAGTTGCATCACAAGTATAAAAAACACAGATAGTAACTTTAGGGTAGAGGTGTCAGCAAATCTGGTAAAAATAAACGCAGCTTTTTCTCCTAACTCGCGCAGGTGTTCTACCACCGCCTGTACACCAACTGCTTCACCTTCAAGCCGCGCGTGCGCAACCTCCGCAGCAGCGGCATGGACCGGGGCCTCTTCCTGCTGCTTTACGTGCCTTCCGCCGACGTCAATCTTAAACTGGACAGCCTCGCCAGACTGGCCTCCGGGCTCGAGAACAACGGCATCCGATTTCAAATACACCAGCGGGACACGATCCCGCACCCGCTAGAGTACGGCATCATGGCGCCAACTGGCACGCTGACGGCAGTGGGCCTCGAACAGGTGCGAACTTCTCTGGCCGATACGCCAACGCATCCCTGTGTCCGGGATACAAAACTGCGCCTATTCGACAATCAGTTCAATTTTATGCGCGAGTACGACAGGCAGCTGTTCGACTGCATCAAGCACGAGTACCAGCAGACAGTGCGCAAACAGTGCGGCTGCACGCTGGAGGGTCACGTGATCGCGGACCCAGAATTCGATTTCAGAAGCGTGAAATTCTGTCACGATCTGATTGACGCAAAGAACGCCAGCCGAGTGCAGGCGGTGACGCGACTGTTCCACGCCGTGATGAACAACTCGGAGCCGGCCAGCCTTGCCGAGTTCATCCAGCTGGGCCTGCAGATGCGCCAACTGGATCCCGAGCTCAACAACTCGCTAGACCGGATGCTCTGCTCCGACAATGTCTCGGAGAGCGAGGTCCGGCCGGAGCTCTGCTACGATTCGTGCAACTACAACAAGTACGAGTACAGCTTGTCCCAGTGCCCCTGGCCGGAGGACTCGTTCGAGGTGCGCAACGCCCAGATACAGATGGTGAAGATCGCACAGATGATGGACGAGTACAAAGCGCTTCACGAGAAAATAGTGCCAGAGCCGGCACTGCTGCGCTCCATGCGGCTGAGCCACCTCAACACGAACAGCTGCCAGACATTCAACACGCAGAAAATGGAGGTGCCGGACAAGCCGGGCTGCAACCGGGTGCAGCTGTTCGTGCGCCGCTCGGTTGTTCAGCTGCGAGTCTACCCGGAGACTCTCACCGTGCGCCACACCATTGAGGAGCGGAGCTACGAGCTGGTCAACCTCTGCTCCGATCTTGGAGGTGAGAACCTATAGGTGACAACCTATACACCCCTGTCAGCTACACTTCTCTCATCGACACACCCTCTCGTTGACGCATCCTTAGCACAACAAAAATTATAATATAGGGCATAGACGAATGACGTTTACGTCTCTGCTAATAGGAAAGCAATTAAAATCCAACGTGTATGAAAGTAAATTACATTGAGGACACTGCCCAACATTGAGTACTGGACACGAAATGTACGAGTTAGATAGCTTATTCATAGCTGAATGCTGACACTACAATTAAAAAAATGAATGAACACTAAATAAAGAAAACGGTATCAACAAGGGGATGGGCCGCGCAGAGACACTGCAACTGACTGGCAAAGCAAGCAGACAAAAACCCTAAGAGCCAAGTAAGCTTCCCGGATAGAGATGCCACTTCCCTAGGCAATTAGAGTGCCGCCCCACCCACTGCTAAGCCTGCCTCCCTGCCTTCTCCTTTCTTAGCGAATCGCCTCAAGCGGTCAAGGCAGCTGCCGTGCGGCTAGCAGCAGAGCCGCGGCATGAATTATTGCTGCCCAGTAGGGCCTCCGTCCGCATTTGAGACCCTTTGCTTACCTAACCAAGCCCGTCTTGACGACCCCTGACAACCATCATAATGCCTCGCTATAAGATGCACCTGTAGCAGATATGCATGCTTCTGGCAAAGGGGGAGACAGTGAGCTAGAGCAGTGGGAGACAGACTGCGAGAAAGCAACTTGACGCATAGGAGCGCTGCTGTCTGTCTCACCGTCTTCTGCTGGCTTAGCACTAAGTAAATCAATTTGGCTTACAGAAGGAAATTCAAGTCAAGTTAGAAATGAATGAAATAAAATCAAGTCCGATGCAAGCTCTACAAAATACCAAATCGATATAAAATGCTACGCCAACAAGCACAACAAATATTCGACACCAAAACCAGCGCTCAAGGCTTTGGTTTTTAACGCTGGCCGAAAAGAATCTCGCAAAGCCAACAATAAAAAGACGCCGGGCTTCGGCTTAGATATTCATTCCAGATTAGCGCCAGAGCAGGCATTGCTCAATGGTCATAGTAAAAAACTCAATTAGAATGGGGGAAAAGGGAGCCAGATTATGGCTGATAAATTTGCAGTTTTTGATTTCCCATTAGAAAGCGAACGGAGGCCCAGCCGGGCACGGGAAATAGGGGGAAATAAACGCTAAAAGGATTCGGGATTTGAAAATGCGCCATCCGTTTCGCAATAAAAACCGGCCACCGATTCTGCAGAAATGCCATTCATTGGATAGGCCTCAAACATCCATCCCGGATCCTCTGTGAACTCGTACCGGAATCCATAGAGGTAGTGTTTGCGCTCAATTGAAGAGCTTGCTAATTGCTATAGCAACTAGCTTGAAAGCGCACTGAAAAGATTAGTCGATACTTTAGAAATTTATGCGCGGCAAAACTGGACGCAGCGGGATAGAGGCTACGGGAAGTTTTCTTACCAACTTTTTTTCTCCTTGTTGATTGTTAGACAGCTTACACACACGCACACACAGAGGATTAAACGCCAGCCAAACAGGGCCCCAGATCCCCGCGGGCTAGGCAGCTCGAACAATGAATGGCATTGACAGATCGGCTTGGCTTTCCCTGACCCCGGGCTAGTCAGTGTCAGTCAGTGGCGCTCCCAGGGAGCTCCCAGGCAGCAGCCACTAAGGCAACTTATATGGCTAATTGGCACTGGCTGGTTTATGCGAGCTTCACTAGCATTGAATCCCTATTTTATAAGATATTAGCTGGCCCGGGTTCAACCAAGCTGGCCTCAAATAGTCGGACTGTGCGGGAAAACGGGACACAAGTTGGTAAAAAAAGTAATAAACCCTCCGATTCCTGCCTGGTCAGCGAGCGCTATGAGACCCAATAGAGCACCGAGGTGCAGTGCAGTGTCAGAGCAAATCCTATCTATAGGGAGAGGAATCGGCCGAAATGGACTTGTTTGTCTGCCAACATTAATTATTAACAGTCGTGCCTGTTATGATCTAGCTAGTGATATTTATGCAAAAAACGCATTAAACTTATTCTGCATGGACAGACAGGGTGTGGCAGAACATCTTATCAAACAGTAGGAGACTTAATAAGTTACTCAACTATAAATACCAATCAGTTATTTTCTACCTAAAGCCTGTCTAACACAAGCGAATAACTCGTAGCATGGCCAAAACAATTTTTAGCTTTAGTAAAAAGCAAAACTCAACAAATTAATTGGTAAGCTTGAGTTTAGAAAATAAAATAGTAAATTAGATGAAATATGAAAAATAAACAACGGGATGGGAAAGTGAACAGTTGGGCATGAATTCCGGGGTCAGAGAATGGTGAGAGAAATGAAAAACTGTCACAAGCGCTAGAGCTCTCTCTCATCTGATAGGCCAAATTAAATATAATGCTATTTCTTTGTTTGCGTGCCCGATCCAGCAAAGCATCGGGAAACTCTGCAAGACAAGCCTGTGGGAAAGCAGTTGTAAGATGCCACCGCACTGATTGGTTACTTTAACTCGTATGTACATGCGTGTTCATTGCTCAATGTACGCACGTTAAACAGTCAAATATATAAGTGAGCGCTTGAGGGCGATACCGCCCTGTGTATGAAAGTCTGCCCACCGCTAAGTCTCTCGTCTCGTCTTACACTGGTGGCAGCGTGTGGGCATGAGTAAGCCAAGTGAAGAAAGCTCTAGTTTTGAGAGCCCTGCAGCGGCAGCCACAGCTCACTCAACTCAACCAATCGCCAAAATGTTTTTGCGGCCTCCACAGTACCAGTCGGGGCAAGATTTTTAGCTATGGCTGTCAAGATTTGACAACTTTGCATCGTCACTGCCTGAGGAGGAGCGCAAGAATGTTTTACTATCGTTTCTGGACGACAAGTCGTACCAAGCCGCTATCAACCTCAGCGTCACAGCCGATAGCTACGGAAAGTTCAAGGAAACTCTGATCAGTCGCTTCCAGTCGTACTCATCCTCAGCTGATTTGCAGGCGCAGTTTTTGTCACTGATGCAGAGGGACGGTGAGTCTGTCGCTGACTATGCAGATGCCCTCATGACAGCAGCAAGGCGCGCCTTTCCAAAGCTGGAGCAGAAGGCGAGGGATGAAGTCATCAAAGGTCGTTTTCTGTCGGGATTGAAAGACCCGGCTGTCCGGATGCAGACGCAGCTGCTGCCGAAGACCAGCTTTTCCGAGACACTGGAGACCGCCAGATTTGTCGAGTCCGTGCAATCGCAAACTGGAGCCGCAAAGGCCATGTCTGCTGAGGCTCCAGAAGCTCTGGCTGTCGGATTTCAACACTCGTTGCGAGAACTTTCCAGCAAAGTGAGCCAGCTAGAGTCCCAAGTTCAATATCGCCAGAACCATGGCGATGGAGGCGCCAGACGAGGTGGCAGGCGCGGAGTTGTCTCGTGCTGGACTTGCGGCAAGCCTGGACATGTGCAGCGATTTTGCCCAGAGAAGTCGGGAAACTTCAACGGAGCGGCAACCGCCGGGATGCCGTTCCGCAAGTAAGAAGCCCGGCGCAGCCAGTCGTGGATGTGTCCTGTTCAGCCACTGGTGCCAGCATGCTGGTGCACTGCCGCATCCTGCCGATAGGTGTTTCAGTCAGTTGCCTCGTTGACACAGGATGTTCTCAGTCACTAATATCCAGCTCTCTGTTTAACCGGCTGAATGAAAAGCTTAAGCCTCTGCCTGCCCGAATTCAGCTGAAACTGGCAGACGGAAACTATCTGGCTGCCCGCGGCTGGCAGGAACTGCAGCTCTGTTTTGGCGCTGCCACGGTCCGGCAACGAGTTCTGGTGGTCGATAATCTGGCGAAGGAGTTTCTTCTCGGCGCTGATTTTCTGACTGCCTGCAGCTGCCTCATCGACTGCGATCGACAGACACTTACTGTGTGTGGCCAGACAGTAAAAATGGAGACTTCAACAGGCAGTCAATCCATTTTTGCAGTTGAAGTGGCCGTTCGAACAATAGTGCCGGCTGGCCATGAAGTCATCTTCCCTGCTAGGCTAACCTCGGGATCTGCATCAGCAAAAAATGGTGAGTGCGGCATCTTTGAGCCTGACAATTCGAAGGATATCTCAGCGGCCGTTTGTGGGGCGCGTTGTCTTTCGGTAGTTAATGACCGACAAATCGTGGTCCGCTACGTCAATGCTGACTCTAAGCCACACATACTTTACTCAGGAACGCGGATGGGAACATTCGAACCGGTAGAGATGGAATCAGTGATGCAAGCAGAACCGGTGGATGATCAGGTCAGGCAGGCAGCAGTGGAAATAGACTCCCAAGTGCAAATCGGCGGGAAAAATCTGACTGCGAGTCAAATTCAGCGCATTAAGAGCCTGCTGAATGAGTACCGAGATGTTTTTTCTGCAAGCCCGAGTGATCTCGGTTGCACCTCACTTCTCAGTCACAAAATCGATACTGGAGAGGCGCGACCTATCAGAGTGCCACCTCGGCGGCTATCACCACCGAATCAGCGAGCTGTGTCGGAAATGGTTGAACAGATGGTGCGTGACGACATCGTGGAGCCTTCAAGTTCTCCGTGGTCGAGCCCAGTTATTCTGGTGAAGAAGAAAGACGGCAATATGCGCTTTGTGAACGATTTCAGGCTGCTGAACTCGGTGACCGTCAAGGACAGCCACCCGTTGCCTCACACCAGCGACCTGATTGACGCTCTCGGCGGCTCAACAATGTATTCAACGCTTGACTTCACCAGCGGATACTCACAAGTGATGTTGGATCCCGAGAGTCGCGAGAAGACGGCCTTTCCTGCTCCACAAGGACTCTTCCAGTACAAGCGGCTGCCTCAAGGAGTCTGCAATGGACCCGCAACGTTTTCAAGACTGATGGAGCTCGTCCTAAAAGGTCTTCGATGTTTGCCTTTCTTTTTTTGATGACGTCATAATCTACTCAAAAGGGTTTGATGAACATTTGAAGAGACTCCAGTTGGTTCTGCAGAGATTTAGAGAAGCGAATCTGAAATTGAAGCCGTCCAAATGCCATCTCTGTTGCGAGGAGATCTCATTCCTCGGTTTTCGTATTTCGAAGGATGGTGTGGCTACGGACCCGGACAAGGTACGAGCTGTTCAAGAGTGGCCGGTGCCAGACGATCGTTCTGAGGTGCGGCAGTTCCTGGGCCTCTGTGGCTACTATCGACAGTTTGTTGAAAACTATAGCGAGATCGCCGAGCCATTGTACAAGCTGACACAGAAGGATGTCGTTTTTCGTTGGTCACCAGAGTGTGCCGCAGCGTTTGATCGTCTGAAGCGGTGCCTGACGTCCAGTCCAGTCCTCATCATGCCTACATTTGCTGACGACGCCGAGTTTGTCCTTGACACCGATGCATCAGGAGTAGCGATTTCAGGAGTGCTTCAGGAACGCCGTGGAGGCAAGACGCAGGTGGTGGCTTACGGCAGCCGCACATTGTCCAAAGCTGAGCGAAACTATTGCACTACGAGACGCGAGTTGTTAGCAGTGGTTCATTTCGTCGGACACTACCGCAGCTACCTGTTGGGAAAGAAATTTATCTTGCGCACGGACCACGCTTCACTGACTCAACTGCTGAGGTTCCGAGATCCCGATGGGCAGCTGGCGCGCTGGCTGGACAAGCTGAGCGAGTTCGATTTCCAAATTGAGTATCGCAGGGGTGACAAACACGTGAATGCCGATGCACTAAGCCGGCGGCCATGCAAGCCTGGACCCTGCTTCTGCAGCAGCACTGTCCTTACTGTCGACTTCAATGATTCCAGCACGATTCGGACGGCTCAGGTTGAGGATCCGTGCATTCAGCGGCACCTGCGTGAAAAATGGCCAGCCTCCGGACAAGGCGGAGACAGACAGTTGGAGCAACCGACAGCGTCAGTTGGTGTCCGAGTTCAAGCGATTGATCGTCGCAGATGGGCTTTTGTGTCGTCGATGGGAGTCCGAAGATGGCAGCGCCTTCTGTCAACAGCTGAAGTCCCTGAGCTGCTGCAACGCGAGGTTTTTGAGTTGGCTCACGCTGGAACCAGCGGCAGTCATTGTGGACCACAGAAGACCACTGAGAAGATCAAGGCTCGTCTATACTGGCCTGGAATGACTTCAGATGTGTCGGACTGGTGCGCGATTTGCTCTGAATGTGCTAGGATGAAAGACTGTGGTCAGCATCGGCGAGCTCCCCTACAAAGCATGGCAGTGGGTGATGTCGGCCAGCGCTTGGAAATGGACTTTATGGTCGGGTTGCCAAGAACCGACCGTGGTAATACCGTCATTCTGGTAGTCATCGACACATTCAGCAAGTGGACTGAAGCTTTCCCGCTGCAATCTCAAGATGCTGAAACAACAGCGCGGACATTTGTCAACGAGTGGGTGGCCAGATACGGAGTTCCTCGATCGGTGCACACGGACCAAGGGCGCAACTGGGAGTCGCAGCTGTTTCAGGAAACAATGCGATTGCTGCAGATCGACAAGACTCGGACGACAGGCTATCACCCGGAAGGAGACGGCGGTTGCGAACGGATGAACCGGACGCTCATACAGCTGCTTCGAGCATGGGTCAGCGAAAACCAGAGAGACTGGGACCTGCATCTCCCGATTGCACTAATGGGATACCGCAGCGCTGTGCACAAATCAACTGGTCAGACACCTTCAGCGATGCTTTTCGGCCGAGAACTGCGGCTTCCACTTGACCTGGCATTTGGAGGACTCGAGCCAGATGCCTGGCGCCCCTCCGAGTGGGTGGCCAAGCTGCGATCGCGACTTCAGGCGTCCCACGAGAGCGCGAGACGGAGTCTGGAAGTGGCTCAACTGCATCAAAAGACAGAGTACGATAAAAGATGCCACGGCAAAGCTTTTGGCGAGAACGACCTCGTTTGGCTCCACAATCCAGCCCTGAAAAGAGGAGAGAGCCGGAAGTTCCATCGCTGGTGGACAGGACCGTGGCGAGTGAAGAAGAAGCTGTCAGACGTCACTTACCGCATTCAGCACGAGGCGTCACGCAAGAAGCGAGTTGTGCACTTTAACCGACTGAAGCCGTGCAATTCTGCCAATGGGGTTGCAGCTCCAAATCAACTACCTGCGGCACAGCGAGATCTCGACGATGAGGATGGCATCATCGAAGTTCCGTTCGACCCAGCCGGCGGCACGGCCGGTGGCACAGCAGGCAGCACGGCCGGTGACACAGCCGGCGGCACGGCCGGTGGTGCGGTCGGTGGTATGGTTGGCGGCACTGCTGAGTTACGTCGGAGCACGAGAACTCGCGCACCACCCGAGTTTTACGGTGAAGTATTTACTCATTAGGAAAAAAACTACTGAACATTATTTCATTTTCATTTAGTTGAATTTTTTTCGGCGCAGTGCTATTCCGTTCTTTGTCCCGCCACCATCAAGTTTTTTTTGTTTTACCCCCAGTAATATTTTCCGTTTGTTGAAATGAAATTGCTCGCAAATTTTTATCCACAAATTTTCGTTTTTCTTTTAATTTACCAATCGGTAACTCGAAATTAAAATTGTCTGTAAAAAGTGAGTGGAGCACTTTTTTTGGAGGAGGAGAGCATTGTAAGATGCCACCGCACTGATTGGTTATGTACATGCGTGTTCATTGCTCAATGTACGCACGTTAAACAGTCAAATATATAAGTGAGCGCTTGAGGGCGATACCGCCCTGTGTATGAAAGTCTGCCCACCGCTAAGTCTCTCGTCTCGTCTTACACAGTCAATCACTGTTGGCTAATCTCTTCAAAAAAAAACTGTCGCACAAAATGACTAGTTACCCAGTATAAAAATACTTTTTTTAACACAAAAACCTAACTTTAACACAACATAATCATCCCTGCATATAGTATATTAACCCGTGTACAAAATATAATCATCGCTGTACACACACATTCGTCAGCTGCAAGTCTCACTGCAAGTACACGGCGCACCCTAAGTGAGCCAACGCCCAGTTTGCACCCTGGCCGGACTGAACAAGAGTCGGAGAAGTCAAGCCAGACTGATTGAATGGCATGCGCCGGCACGCACTGAACACAATCCGAGACTTGTCAAACTGCGTCAAGGAACAAATATTGCTAGGGGACAGGAAGGCGGAACCTAGCAGCTGGGCAGTGAAGGATTGGCCCCGGCGATCTGTCTATCCTTTTAGCTCCGTCCCGCCCTCTCATAAATCGGATTGATTGAGCAGGGGCCACCAGCAGCGCACCATGGAAGAAAAGTTACTAAGGCAAGGCAAAATTAGCCGCAGTCCGGGGAGCCGGCTCCTTGCAGCCCGCGTGTCTGTCAAGCCGAAATGCTCCGCTAACACCAGAGCTGCAGCCTGCCGTGTGTGTCGCCAGGAGAGTGAGAAGGAGGCCCAACTGCGGCAAGATTGATTGAAGGCGCACGGCTGGCCGAGCCGCAATAATATTCCAATTTAGCTGGCAGGCCAAGGAGGCCGGCCCGGCTCAGCCCGGAAATGGCAGGCGGCGGCTGCCTGGGGTGGAACAGGCCGAGGGGGGGAAGCATTTGGCTTCTTTACTGAAAATGGCCCCGCTAGTTTCCATGGAAACTGCTGCACCCTGCTGGCAGCGATGCACAGATAGCAGGATGGAGATAAGAGTGACAAGCTGCGGAGGTGGCAAAGGTCACGCCAAGTTTTATTGGCTAGAACGAATTTATTGCCGATCACATTCAGCGCACAGCAAAGATTTACCATCCATTGCTGCACTCATTAGCTAAGAAGATTAGGGACGCTGCTTCGTGACCGCACACTAGCGAATGCTTTTATAATCAGCTTGGATTGCCGATATTACAGGATTAATATTGCATGCCTTGCAGCTTTCAGTTGAGTTTTTGCTTTCACAATCACTAAAAAAATGTTAATCAATTTCACAATTTCACAGCCTGACTATCTACCCTCTAACCTGCAGGCGTACTGGGCCTGTGGATCGGGTTCAGCATAGTGACACTATTCGAATTTGCCGAATTCTTCATCATCTGCGCCTCGTACTACTGGTACCTGTGCATCAGCAAGCTGCCCAGGACCCGGCGCAACCCGCTACGCATACCCAAAGTGCTCGGCTACAGCCGGCAGGAGAGGCCCGACATTGAGCTCATGAATCATTCAGCCTCGATGTCACCTGTTCGCTCGCATCCGGGACAAGCCGGCAATCATCGCACAGTCAATTCGGAGGCCCAGCCGCTGAGATCTGACTCGGGCGCCAGCCTGCGGTGACTTCTTCCCACCCCGTCCCGCGCCCGTTTTAATCCCCCAGACGCAAATTTTTTACTCATTATTTGTTGTTTTCACAGCCGGAGCTCTCTGCCCCGAATGGGCCGGCAATGCCAGTTTGCAGCCCGCCATTATAATTCTCGCGTTTGCCGCTACTGTTTTCAATGAAAACAGTACGGGACTAGCTGAATGCTCGCCAAAATTCCCCCGCGAAAATGGCTAACCATGTACTGGCCCCATCCCATGCTTCCGCGTTGTAAAGCTCCGCCTCTGCGACTATTTCAGCTAAAAGGAAGTTTAAGTTTATGAAGCCAGAAGACCTCAGAAACTCGGAAAGCTAATAGTTTGGCCATATGAATATTGCTTCAGTACCTGTGTGCCTCCTCTCCCTGCTTCAGTACCTGTCTGCCTCCTCTCCCTGCTTCAGTACCTGTGTGCCTCCTCTCCCTGCTTCAGTACCTGTGTGCCTCCTCTCCCTGCTTCAGTACCTGTGTGCCTCCTCTCCCTGCTTCAGTACCTGTCTGCCTCTTCTCCCTGCTTCAGTACTTGTCTGCCTCTTCTCCCTGCTTCAGTACCTGTCTGCCTCTTCTCCCTGCTTCAGTACTTGTCTGCCTCTTCTCCCTGCTTCAGTACCTGTGTGCCTCTTCTCCCTGCTTCAGTACTTGTCTGCCTCTTCTCCCTGCTTCAGTACCTGTGTGCCTCCTCTCCCTGCTTCAGTACCTGTCTGCCTCTTCTCCCTGCTTCAGTACCTGTGTGCCTCCTCTCCCTGCTTCAGTACCTGTCTGCCTCTTCTCCCTGCTTCAGTACTTGTCTGCCTCTTCTCCCTGCTTCAGTACCTGTCTGCCTCTTCTCCCTGCTTCAGTACTTGTCTGCCTCTTCTCCCTGCTTCAGTACCTGTCTGCCTCTTCTCCCTGCTTCAGTACTTGTCTACCTCTTCTCCCTGCTTCAGCACCTGTCTGCCTCTTCTCCCTGCTTCAGTACCTGTCTGCCTCTTCTCCCTGCTTCAGTACTTGTCTACCTCTTCTCCCTGCTTCAGTACCTGTCTGCCTCTTCTCCCTGCTTCAGTACCTGTCTGCCTCTTCTCCCTGCTTCAGTACTTGTCTGCCTCTTCTCCCTGCTTCAGTACCTGTGTGCCTCTTCTCCCTGCTTCAGTACTTGTCTGCCTCTTCTCCCTGCTTCAGTACCTGTCTGCCTCTTCTCCCTGCTTCAGTACTTGTCTACCTCTTCTCCCTGCTTCAGCACCTGTCTGCCTCTTCTCCCTGCTTCAGTACCTGTCTGCCTCTTCTCCCTGCTTCAGTATCTGTCTGTCTCTTCTCCCTGCTTCAGTACCTGTCTGTCTCTTCTCCCTGCTTCAGTACTTGTCTACCTCTTCTCCCTGCTTCAGCACCTGTCTGCCTCTTCTCCCTGCTTCAGCACCTGTCTGCCTCTTCTCCCTGCTTCAGTACCTGTCTGCCTCTTCTCCCTGCTTCAGTACCTGTCTGTCTCTTCTCCCTGCTTCAGTACCTGTCTGTCTCTTCTCCCTGCTTCAGTACCTGTCTGCCTCTTCCTGCTTCAGTACCTGTCTGCCTCTTCTCCCTGCTTCAGTACCTGTCTGCCTCCTCTAGTTCCTTCTCTGCTGTCTCACGAAAAGAAGTGCACTCTGGTCCATGAAAAGCACAGTTTCAAATATTCCAAATATTGGAATGAGGCATTCAGCTGTTGGGTCAAGAGATAAATATTCTGACAAATTGGCCCCGTTGATTGTGCATTTTTTTTGGCAAACGCGCCGTCTTTCCCCATGAGCCAGTCGAATAGCACAGGCATATTTGACTGCACAGGCTCTAACAAAGCCAGACTAGTGACCGCAAGTTCCCTGTCCACGCAGCAGCACCTCCGACAAAAAAGATTGCTCATGCACCGCCGCGAATAACGTGCTCATAATCTTACTGCTTCATTCTAATGTTTAACATAGTAGGCTGACTTTATGAAAGCTCTTGTCAATGCCTCCCCTTGAAACTGATATACGTTCGTACAGCTCTCGAATGTGCGCATCGTTGCTACATTAAATGATTTCCTTCCATGCTGTTGATTTGAATGGCTCATCCGCCTCAGTATGCTTATTGCAGACTATAAAAATGCATCAATATGTTAATTAACTTGCTGTAATTGTGCATGGCCTGACGCTAACTGTGACTAGCTTATGTCATTCAGCATTATAGCAACATGGAGAATACTTAGAAGCTACATTTTATAAACTGAATGTGAACTTTACAGTTCGCTCAACTTTTACTATTAATTATTTCATAACGTTCTTAAATATCGGAATCTATAAAAACCGAATTTTGCTTATAAATGCTAGCAGTTGGGAAGTTTAAGTAGCTCGTAAAGGACTGCTAAGGTTGGCAGTGGCAAGGCTTGGCTGAATGCTAGGAGCTCCGATGAACAAAACGTTACTGATGAATTAGCATTGCATCCTCAATAAGGCAGCCTAAATTTGTTCCCAAGGAAGCGGACCATGCAAATTCTTCTTTTTTTCCAAATCTATCACTAGATCTCGAGAAATCAATCGGAATTGGATGATCGTTTGACGATCTGGTGGGCGGCTGCTGGCTGAAGGCGAAACAGAAGTATTCAATCAAGCCGAGTTTTGCGACACTCAGCAAACATTGCACTATAGTATATCTGTAGTGAAGAGGCTAGGCTTTCTAAGCTTTGCTAAATGGCCTAAACATAAAAATAATAAAATGCAGAATCGTCTATAGCTACGTTCAGGTTGAGAATCGCTAAGTGCATATAGTAACCGGTTCCACTTTCACTCCATCCCGCTCTACGCAACGCGTATTATTAAATCCGCCTCCCCCCGGCTGCAAGACCAGTCGCAGCTTGGAGATTTCTCAGCAATTTTTCAAATCAACTCATATTAGTACACACTAAACGGTGTGACCCCCCCCCCCAGGCCCAATCTCCCTATCCATTTAGCTCGATTCGTCCCCGAGGACCGCTCGTTGCACACTTGGCCGATCAGCTCAATCTCGTTATACACGTTGTACGTTACTTAGCATACGCGCTTCTCCGTTGACTTAAAATCTGCATTGATGTTATACTTTCTAAAAGGAAGGGAAGGAAGGGAAGAAAGGAAAGGAAGGAAGGAAGGAAAGGAAGGAAGGGAGGAAGAAAATGAAGGGAAGGAAGGAAAGGAAGGGAAGGAAGAAAGGGAAGGAAAGGAAAGAAGAGAAGGAAGGGAATGGAAGGAAAGAAGGGAAGGAAGGGAAGGAAGGGAGGAAGAAAATGAAGGAAAGGAAGGAAAATAAGGAAAGGAAGGAAAGGAAGGGAAGGAAGAAAGGGAAGGAAAGGAAGGAAGGAAGGAAACGAAGGAAAGGAAGGAAAGGAAGGAAAGGAAGGAAAGGAAGGGAAGGAAGGGAAGGGAAGGAAAGGAAGCAAGGGAATGAAGGAAGGGAATGAAGGGAAGGATGAAAGACTCAATTCTACTAGGTGAAAAACTGACTTCTTACTGAAAAATTATGTTGATATTTTATCTTGCTCACAAATTTCTGACCAATCATTGAGCGGTCTCCGTATAGCGTGTGCTCTTTAGGGTGTTTTTTAAGAGAACTTGGGTGAAAAATAATGCTAGACAGGAAACTGGGCAGTAAAACACACACAGTTAGTAAGCAATCCTTCTATCTTCATCTCCTAATTTTTCTGGTGGGAAAAACCCGAGCTGGCTTGTTGGATTAGCAACCAAAAAAACGCGCGCCACAACCGAAGCGCCAGCCAGAGAAAATCGATTGGAGGTAGGGGGTGGGGGGCCTGGCAGACAGACCCGGTCGAAACGCCCAGCAGCTGGAAAGAACGCGTGACGGTCACGCAGCTGTGGCGGCCAAGAGACAGGCGGAGCGAGAAACTGATGGAACAGCCGTGGAGGGGGACTGGGAAAAACTGAGAAATTGTGAGATCGCTGCAGTTTAGAAATCCTAGTTTAGCGCACACCCCTGCGAGCTGATTGCGAGAGAGAGCAGACAGGCAGGGAGCCGGATCGGCCTCGAAGCGGCATTTATGAATTGGGATAATTGCGGCAGCCAAGTGTCGGCGCTGTCGCCAACCGGAGTCCAGCCAGTCTGGGGTTGCCGTGTCAGACAGGCACGCGCCGACTGTTTGCAAAGTACAACTCAGTGTAAACTGCAGAAACAATGCACTTCCAAACGCTTAGCGTGTGGCTTCAATTAAGTCATAAAGGCAAAGTAATTGTGCAGCGTTTAATACTGAAAACTTACATAGCGCTGCTCAAACGGATATTTTGTAAATCTATTTTGAAATTAAGCTGTAAATAAATTAAAACCATGTACACACTCTCTGGGATAATAGTTTTATGGCAATGTACGAAAACTCTGAATCTATGAATCTTCCCATGAAAAAACTTCAATTTTTATTGCCTTAAATCTTAGATTATGAATAACCAAGACTTGTAATTTCTTAATCCCAGATTAAGAATCCCTAAACCTCATAGCCAGCAAGCTAACCTACCGTCCGCAGAACAGCAGTATGGGGTAGGTGGTGCAGATTTTGAAGGCCAGCAGGCAGATGCCAACCAGCACGTCAGGCGTGGCGTCATAGTTCTCCAGGATGTCGCTCTGCACAGCGGCGCCAAACGACCAATAGCCGAAGACCGCCGTGGCGCTGTAGGCCAGAAAGCAGATCAGCATGGCGAAGGAGACGGTCCTGGCGAACTGGGACAGGCAGCGCTTGCGCATGCAGGAGTACACAGGCACCACCGACACGTGGCACTGGTAGCCGAAGCAGATGGTTGGCACCACGTTGAATACGTCGACCAGAGACTGCGGCCTATGGGGGAGGGTGAGAAGGCCTTCAGCTCCTACAGCATCATATCATGGTCTCCCCCTGCTGCATTCCCAGCTCCTACAGCATCATATCATGGTCTCCCCCTGCTGCATTCCCAGCTCCTACAGCATCATATCATGGTCTCCCCTTGCTGCATCCCCAGCTCCTGCAGCATCATATCATGGTCTCCCCCCTGCTGCATCTCCAGCTCCTGCAGCATCATATCATGGTCTCCCCTTGCTGCATTCCCAGCTCCTACAGCATCATATCATGGTCTCCCCTTGCTGCATCCCCAGCTCCTGCAGCATCATATCATGGTCTCCCCTTGCTGCATTCCCAGCTCCTACAGCATCATATCATGGTCTCCCCTTGCTGCATTCCCAGCTCCTACAGCATCATATCATGGTCTCCCCTTGCTGCATTCCCAGCTCCTACAGCATCATATCATGGTCTCCCCTTGCTGCATTCCCAGCTCCTACAGCATCATATCATGGTCTCCCCCTGCTGCATCCCCCAGCTCCTGCAGCATCATATCATGGTCTCCCCCTGCTGCATCCCCCAGCTCCTGGGACAAAGATATTCCAAATGATGAATCGTATTTTCAATCTCATAGAGGATTTTGGAACCTTTTTACACTGCAGGTTCATCAACTGCATTCGATACTTTCTGGATTTCGTTTTTACGTCTAATTTCAAGCTGCATGTAGATGACTATGTACCCGCGCGCATTAGCTCAATGCACTTCAATTTTAACATGTCAATTTACATGCCAATTTTAGATTCAATCCAATCCACTTGAAGCAAATGTTTTTACTAAATAGGCACTCGCGATCGTAGCGTGCTGGCCTGCTGGGGACTGCGTAGGCAATTTTTCCCCAAAACATTTGTAAAAATTTTTCTACAAAATAATTCAACTAATCGCTCACCTGGTGCGCACAGGTGCCGCACTGTTGCCGCCAGTGTAGTACTTGACAACTACCATGACGCACATGTACAGCACGCCCAGCACTCCGGCGGCGCTGGTTAAAAACGAAAAATAACGGTTTATTGCAAAAATTTATTGAAGATACAAGCGTAAAAATTTAAACCACATTATAAGAAACCTAGATTGAAATTTTATAAGCAAGCATCAAACCACTAAAATTTAAATTATAATGCAGTTCTTTGTTTGCAGTTAATGAGGACGCAGCAAGGGTAAGAATTCGCAGGATTCCATTATGCGAGATTTATTTCCATTGAAAAAAACCGCAACGCATGTTGGCAAAGCTATCGACATAATGGAGCAGCTCGCGGCGCACTCTCCCTTAACCCATGCGTCATTCTCTCCCAGCAGCCTTCCTCACCTCCCTGTCCCTACTGACAACCAGCGCCGAGAGTCGAACTTTCCAGCGCCAAAGCCGAACCCATTCATTCATTCATTCATTCTCGAGGGACCCTGAGAAGTTAGCGATTGAGGCCAAATTGAATTACAAGCCGCCCATAGAGACACAGAGAGAGGGAGAGACAGACAGACAGGGAAGAGATCTGACTCGTACACGCATGCATGCAATGCTCTTTGTACCATATCCCGGCTATAGGAATCGGATGTACTTGGGCCGGAGGGGCCAGGCGATTAAGAGAGATTCAGGCGGAATTCGGGGGGGGCAGCAAAGCAGACAGCCGCTGTTAGTTTCTTTTTTGATCAGATCCAGTCGGTCCTATTTTTTCCCTACATTTTGTTTTAATGCGCCTACCGCTGACCAAGCGGCACAAGCGGTCTGAGCGATCTACGCCACTGTCAGCTGGCTCGGTGCCTGCCGTCCTTCCCGGATGCTCGCATATTTATTGCACCCCAGCAACCAGACTAGCCGAGCAATTTGCCGAACAAATGGACTTTTTACCCGCATACAACTAGCATAATTATGTTATAATATCATCCGTGACAAATCCCGCAGGGATGCCGGCTTACTAAAATCGATGCTTCATGATTGTATTAAGCACTTTATGTATTGTCTGAACGATTCATGTTTAAATTTAAGACTGTCAATGAGGCAAATAAAACGAAAGAATTCAACAGCAGAAGAGCCTTTTTCGTCAAAGTAGGCAAAGTAGGTGTCATAAGGGCCTGGTCTATGGTCGCTACTTCATCCTTACTGCCCCTTTCCCCTAGACCAGGGGTTCCCTGGCTTGGGGTGTGCGGGCCGCATGTTAATACACAAAACATAAAATACGCAAAGCCAAGCAAAAATGTCCACTTCAAAAATGTCCAAAAATGTACATTTGTGCGCTAGGAGTGGCTAAAATAGCAATCCAAATGAATTTTAGCGTCGCTTCTAGCAGTGGCGGGGGGGGGGGTAAGCGATTTCTGGGCATATTTTGAATACAGCTAGGAAAACTTTAACATTTCGGGGGCCGCAGTGAAACCCAGTGATAGACTCGGCGGGCCGCATGCAATAAAAACTACTGGAAGGTGCCGCGGGTCACACAAAAAATGCTCGCGGGCCGCAGGTTGGGACCCATGCCCTAGACCTATAGTGCAACCCTGCCCAACACCCCTGAACTATAGTGCAACCCTGCCCAACACCCCTGAACTATAGTGCAACCCTGCCCAACCTCCTAGACCTATAGTGCAACGCTGCCCAACCCCCTAGACCTATAGTGCAACCCTGCCCAACCCCCTTGACCTATAGTGCAATCCTGCCCAACCTCCTAGACCTATAGTGCAACCCTTCTCAACACCCCTGACCTATAGTGCAATCCTGCCCAACACCCCTGAACTATAGTGCAACCCTGCCCAACACCCCTGAACTATAGTGCAACCCTGCCCAACCCCTAGACCTATAGTGCAACCCTGCCCAACCCCCTTGACCTATAGTGCAACCCTGCCCAACCTCCTAGACCTATAGTGCAACCCTTCCCAACACCCCTGACCTATAGTGCAACCCTTCTCAACACCCCTGAACTATAGTGCAACCCTGCCCAACCTCCTAGACCTACAGTGCAACCCTGCCCAACCTCCTAGACCTATAGTGCAACCCTTCTCAACACCCCTGACCTATAGTGCAATCCTGCCCAACACCCCTGAACTATAGTGCAACCCTGGCCAACCCCCTAGACCTATAGTGCAACCCTGCCCAATACATCTTATAGTCTCATATTTAAGGAAACGCAGCTAGTCTATGTGAACTAGCTCCATGATCCATAGAAGGCCGCTTCCCCACTGCAGTATGCAAAATTCAATGGTAAGTCGAAATACTCGTAATTTCTTTAAAAAATCTGTTTCTCTACCTGGCATATTTGAGAAAGTCGATGCGCTTAGTGAAGCACAGAGGCAGGATGAGCACCAATGCGCTGACTGACATCACTAGCCGCTTGCTAGCGTACGGCTTTGACTGCACAGCCGGTGACAGAAACTGGCTGGATACTGCGCGGGTAAAAGTAAGTTACAAAATCATTTATCGAATAATATCATAGAAACCGCCTACTGTAAGTAGCAGAAACAGTGCAATTTTTTATCATTATTAAGCCCGGAAAAAATTTTCTTTCATGCCATTGTAAAAAATTATTTTGTGCCCTGTGCGTGTCAAGATAACAGCTACTGTCCCCAGGGCAGTCAGTCGTGCCTTGACCTTATCAATAATTTCAAGCAGAATTTCTAACAATGAGCGCAAAAAGGCACATCAGAAAGCAGAGGGCAGGCTGGCGGCACTCACTCCTCTCCCACTGGTCGCCAATGATAATCACAAAGGTTATGCAGGTGCCGAAGCAGTAGACGGTGATGCACCCGGCGCTAGCCAGACGGCCAGCACGTCCAAGGAGGCCAGCCATCGCCTCCTGATAGGTGGCCGCCTGGCCGCGGTCGGACACGAACGCCAGCAGCACCAGGGAGCCAACGATGAAGCCGAGCAGCACGAACTGTACAATTAGGGTGCTGCCGACGCCGCCTGCCAGATGGCAGGCCTGGGGGAAGTTCAGCAGGCCGGCGCCCAGTGCGGCGTTGATGACTATGAAACCGGAGAGCAGCCAGCCGCTGCCGGACTCGTTAACTGCGGAGTTTCAGGGGAGTTAGAGGTATCTAGGAGTTGTAGCCTAGTGGCTAGGGCGCCTGCCTTATGGCCTGAAGGTTGTGGGTTCGAGCTCCAGCTCTAGGAGAAAAGTTGTGCCCTTGAGCAAGGCACTTAATCCCGCATTGCTTCAGTCCATCCAGCTGAGAATGGGCACCAGTTTGAGCTGGGAAATTTTAGGGTGGGTGTTGCGGTCCCTACAGGCCGTCAGCACTGAGCAGCTGTACACAGCCCTCGGATGCGCCGCGCAGCTAGCTGCGGCTGTGCCGTGGGCTGTACATCTGCTCGAAAGGTGTTTAAATTATTTTTTCCAGGATAGCACAGGAAACCCCCAAGCATAAATTCTGTGCCTCCTTAACCAGGGCAACCCTGTATGGTTACAATAAAGTATTGAGGCAACTAACTTTGAATGCGGGCACCAGGCTGCTCCGAGTCCACCAGCGAAGGGGCCGAGCTGTTCACCAACAGGCCGGTAGTCTCTGTTGGCTCCTCGGCTTCAATCATTATGTTCGGCCGCTAGAATATTCAAACATTTCAAACGCAATTTATTTCTTGGGTTTAATGAAAGTTGCGCCCAGAGTTTTCATTCCGATGAAAGCATTTTGAAGTTTGAAGACTTGTTTTAAAGATGGGCTATTACATAGCGAAAATAACATATTCTATAACATACTTAACTAGCAGTGTCTATTACGCCTTCTACAAGTGAACTTTGTACCCAATGCACAGCTATATATTCAGCTGTAGTCAGAGGGGTGTGAAAACAGTTAGGCGAGTCTATGCCATGCTTTGATAAACAAAACTTTTAAGGTTGCACTAGATAGACTGGGCAGAGAAATAACTGCAACACGGGCCAGGTTACTAGTGGTGGGAGTTCATTTTCAAGCCAAGCTGCACACAGCACGACTTTCATAAGACACAAGATGAAAGGAATCTGGCCTAATTCTTCTAAACTATAGTGCAACCTGGCCCAATTCTCTTGAACTAGCCAATGGCACTAGCTGTAAATCTTGCCATTGGTTGGAAATCTTATTTAAAAAGTTGAGTATCCAATTTAAAAAAAGACAATTCTGTCATGCTTTCCCTAAAAAGTAGAGCCATTATATTATGCTTTCTATTTTTACTTGGTCTCAATCTAAACACTAGACTTGGCATTGGATTGGAAAAGCAATATGAGAGTCCTGACATTTTTATACTTTATGTAAATTTTTGTTAGTATGATTAGCACAATGTAAATAAAAGTTGTGATACTTGCAAGTTTCCTCAAAATTATAATTATAAATTTGAAATGCATTTAAACAAAAAATACAGCTGGAACAAAATTATCATTGTTATAAAAATGATCCTGCCCTGTTATCAAAATGGCCCTATTTGTCACTAAAGTGCTGTTGCTAAAGTGACTATTGCCAAAGTAAATATCAACAAAGTGGCTTGTTGCTATAGTGGTCTGCACCCTTTTATATTATAGCATATGTGAGTATATTATCAGAAGCAATTAGCTTCTAGAAATGAAAACTGGGTCAATAAAAATGGACAGATCAATAGTTATCCTTCTTATATATTATTTTTATAGTTACTAATAGCTATCAAGCTTATATTTTTCCAGAAATTTCGCCAAGATATCATTATAAACAGTATTTGTGATAAAAATAGTATAATAGCAAGCTAACTATTTAGATTGAAAAACAATTCATTTTCAGGTCTAAAAAAGCCTTTTGTTGCTAAAAATGTAATTAATTTAATTTGTTTTCTGAAGTAAGAATTAAAACTATGATATATTTTAGACTATAAATATATTAATAGAAATAATAATAATAATAATAATAACATAACATGATTTGTGTTACGTCACTAAAACTTGCCCAATATGATATATGCCCAATACGCTATTATGAATAACACTCTGCTTTACTGTGTGATTCCTGTGAATCTTAGAAAAAAGCACCCCTTTGGCTTTAGATTGGTTATTGGTTAAGCCTTTCGAGCTCTAGACAGAAATCCATGGACAAAGACGCGAACAAACGTAATATTTTGACGATTTCGGCAAAAACTGTTAATTAAACCAAAAGTAGATCGTAGTAAAGCGGCTTTGACTGGTTTAATATCCACCATAGTCAATCGTTTTTCGCCATTGCACTAGTTTACATTAGCAATGTATCTAAATTAATTTTAAAAGCTTTAAGTCCTATAAAAAAATTAATTTAATATATCAGATTCAATCAAAGGGCTGTTAGATTATTGAAAATACAGTAAAACAGGATTTTTGTTAGAATAATAAATTTAAAAAATTTAAATATCTACACGGAAAATTTTTCTATGAAAGCAACACTAACGCAGGTGGTTGCGGTGGTAACGGGTGTAAGTGTAAAATCGTAATCAGTTAACAGCAAGTTTAAGTCAAAGTATATTGATTCTGGTTGAAATTTCACCAATTTTTTTGCACAGAAGTTCTTCACAGGATAGATAAATTGCCGTCAAAATCCTAAATGATTTATCGAAAATTTGCATGTAATTTTGTAAACTTTCATCTGACAACCTGGAAAACTTTTAATGCTCTCGGTACTTTCTCGTATTTTGTAGTCTGTTAGGATTTAAATTGTATTAAGCGCCAAACTATTTTTGATATGCATGTAAACATAATTTTTCAAGTTGTTTATTTCCATCATTCATATCATATTTCATATTGATATTTTTAATTTTTCTTTTTCCTATATACAATTTTACAATATCCATCATTGAAAAAATGTATTACAAAGTTTTGGAGTGCATGCAGCCTTCAAAAGTTTGTGGTACCATTTGGGCTCAAGGGGCCTAAATTTATAGCTCAAGCTAAGCAAATGACATTCCAGTATTGGAACTATAGCCACTGCCTTTCCATAACTAATATTGCTAGCTTTTGTCACATTAATAGCAATTTCTTTGTTGTTAGGAAAAAAACATTTAGCAATAAATAATATAAAAAAGCATATTAATTATTATAGATAACATTTTATATTTATTCAAACAAAGTTATTAATCAAGTCAATAATTTAAATAAGAAAACAGTACTTGGTTGCTTTGAATTTTTTAAGCTTGTAATAAATATTTTTGATTACTATTGTATGTTTGTTTTTCTTTCTATTTAAGGGAATGGAGCAATGATTAAAATCTATAGAGGAACTTTTCGATCATTTAGTTTTGGTTTAGAGGACTAATAAACCTTCTAAAACCATAACAAGCTTTTTTAAATTAAGAAAATTTTCAAATTTAAAGTATGCAAATAATTGCTTGCTTTTTATTGCAGAACAGTGGCAGTGGCAACAAAAATAGAAAAAATGCAAACTGACAGAAAAGAAGCCACTATAGAATGTCATATTATATATCACTACCAAAGATAGATATTATGCTATTGTTTTGGTTTAGGGGACTAGCAATAGAAAAGTTGCTCTAAAGGTCTCCTAAACCAAAATATGGTAAGTTGCTATAGAATAACAAAGTTGCATTAGGTAAAGAGTTAGGGCATTCCTTTGGTTCACAATTACCTTGACTTCTGCAATGCAGTTGACAATCACCTATGTCTCTATGCCATTTCAGCACCTAAATGATGAAGTGGAATTACATTACTAAGAGCTCTCAATAATTGATTGAAGTTTATCAAAGGTGGTAATCAAAAGTGATTGCATTGTCTATCACATATATATATCCACTTTGGTATGCAATCATTTACAAACAGCTGTTCTCATTAAAATGATTGTGAACCAAAGCTGGGCATATATTATAGTCCAATACTCCTAAATAAAGAGGTGACAGCAAAACAATTTTAATATACCCAGCTTCAGTTCATGATCATTTAAGTAGGGTTGCTGTGTGTTAATGATTGGGAAGCAAAGGTGAGGGAGGGTGCAGCAGTGCCTTAGGCAGTGCCTTTTTTGAGGACATTAATACCCATCAGATATTAATACCCATTTGTTAGGTGACTGCAAACTATGCATGGCCACTCCTATATATCACCTTTGGTATATAATCATTTGCATGTCCCTGTCCCCCTTTGAATGATTGCAAAACAAAGCAGGGTAATCATTTTTTAAGATTCATTACTAAACTCCAGGCATGAAAATTTTATGTTATTCATCTTCCTAGCTTTGGTTCACAATCATTTAAGGGGGACAGGGACATGCAAATGATTGTATACTAAAGGAGATATATAGGAGTGGTATAGCTTCCAGTGTTAGACAGTTGTCCATTTGTCCAACTATTTTTATAATTGACTAGTCTGGAAATGTTGGCACTTTTGAGTTTCCATTCCTTTTGATTGTAATTGCACCTTCTTTTAATGGTAATCGCAAGCTTCTGGAAAGATCATGAACCAAAGGAATACCAGAGTTAGCATCTACCAACCCAAATCAACCTACAAAGAAATGTAGGCTAGCTAAATTTTGCTAAAGTTTGCTGCCACCCCTCTCTTATTTTAGGTTAGGAGATCTGTTATGGGAAAAATATACTATGGGTCCCTTAATTTGAAACTAGTATTGTAATTATATTGAAGTATAGGAAAAGTAAAGCAACATATCTGCAAGGTGAAAATCAGTCAAATTTTCCAATTGGTACAAGTTGTAAAACAAAAACGTGTCTTTAATATTTTGGTTTAGGGGATCTTCAGTGCAACTTTTCCATTTCTGGACCCCTAAACCAAAAAAATTATTGGGCACAGAGGTTTTAGTCCAACTTACCACTGAGGTATAAGGAGTACATAATGGAAGTATATGGAGGCTGAGAAGAAACAAAGTTACCAGAGGCCTTAATTTTATGTTCTAGTGCTGCTATGGCATACTAAAATATCAAGTTGTTCCCTTAAACCAAAACTAGGAAAATTGGTCCCTTCAAAAAATTTTAGCTCACCTAAACTGAAACTAGGAATATCCAGTGGTCCCCTCAACCAAAAGAATACCATATATTTAATATAGAATGTATTTGTAACAATTAAATTAGGTCAACATTTTATGATAAAAAGTAACCCATTTGCCTCTTTAAGAAGATCTATAAGATTCGCCTCTAATAAGAGTGCCTCTTTAAGAGGAGCATTTATTATAAATCTCTTCCACCTTCTACTAGAAAATTTGGTCAATTATCTGTACTTTATCAAACTTGGTCTACAGCAGGCATTTTCAAACATTTGGTATGATATAAAATAAGCATGCTTTTAGTATAAAGTATGTAATACAATTTATTATTGATAAGAATATTTTAAAGGTAGGGGAAATTAGTAAAATAGAGCTTTATAACAAGTGAATGCAATAGTTTTGATAGAATAAAGCATCATTAATTAAAAAAGGAACTATCAAATGTAGTATATATTTATTATCTTTTATATTGCTAAAATTAGATAGGCCCAAGAGTTTAAAATAGCGTAGAGGGAAGCAAATACTAACTGTTAGCTATTTTTTATGCCATTAAAAGTACATTGAAAAGGTGCATCATTTTTCATGCATAGGTATTTTACTCTAGGGTATATTTAAACAATCTATGTTTTATTATATACACTTGATATATAGTATTGTAATGCCTTATTAGATAGAATAGCTGAAGACTTTTACTCATTTACACTTGAATAAAAACAATTAGTCCTTTTATCAGTATTATATTTCAATGCTAATATATACTTAATTTCCTAATAATTATATTTTTTTATTTGAAAATATTTTTGGATCTATTATATATGATAAATATATGGAATTTCGCATTTTTATTTAGAACTATTAAAAAGGGATGGTAGACAATTTTTATTTGGACTTAGTTCTTATTTATATAGTGCTTAAAATATTTTTTTTCAATTTATCTAGGTGCTAGTTAAGATCTCATTCCTTAATCTTAAGGTTTTTCTAGGCCTTAATCTAGAAATTTTTGTCTAAATTTTCACTGTGATTTTTTAAACATTGTTATTGATTAACTGAGTGATAGGATTAGGAACCCACTCTTCTTTGCTTTGTTCGAGCTTGAATTGCATCCAAGCTACTCATTGTCTACCACCCGCAGCCAGGCTAGTTGCTAGTTGCACAGCCTGGTCAGTTAGCAAGAAGCGGCCAATAGTTTCCCAGACAACAGAGAGAGTAGGGCAGACAGACAGGCGCACAGCTGGCATGGGAATCGGGTCCAGTCGGGTGCCAGGACCTCCGCCTGGCCAGTCTGCTGGACCTGGCGCCAGGCAGGCAGGCGCCAGCGGCTCGCGGCCGAGGCTTCATTCGCACATGCTGGTGCATTCGCCAGACGGTGAGCCGGGCAGCTCGGGGCTTCATCAGCACCTGCAGCAATATCTGCAGCAGCAGCAGGGCGCCAGCGGCAGCAGCAGGCATCGAAGCCGATCGCTTGACTTCTTGTCCGGCCGGCCTGTTGGCGGAGCTGCCGGTGGCGCTGGAGGCGACAGCGACGAGGAGCTGGACAGCGACGATGAGGAAGACGGGCCGGTCATGGTGTCCGGCGGTCCGCGGCCGCATCGACAGCGGGGCGCAGCGGCGGCGGCTGGCCGGCAGCGCCAAGCGGCTCTGATTCGCCATCACCTGGGCGTGCCGTCCAGCTTCTATAGGTCGGACATTCGCTGCCCGGTGTGCAGCAAGACGGTGCCGCACGATGAAATCGAGGTAGCCATTGTGCGCGAATTCTCAGTGAATTAGTCAAGTCCCTAGGCTAATTATTTAAATATCGCTGTTCCTCTTCACTGGAACTTCGAGACACGATGCTTTTCCTTGCCTGCACTAGTGCTATTTCCGTCTTCTCTACGGTAGCTTGGAGGCAGAGAGCGTGTGTGTTTAATGGGCGTTAAAATGCATGCATTTTGCAACAGCTCGTTTTCTTGCCATTTTACTTTGTACTATGCCGGCCGAGTAAGTCGCCCTGGTTTCCAAACCGTTCCCAGGTGCACCTGGTCGTGTGCCTGACCAAGCCGCGCATTAGCTACAACGAGGACGTGCTAGCCGAGGACAAGGGCGCCGAGTGCGCCATCTGTCTTGACGAGCTCTGCCAGGGCGACACAATCGCTCGCCTGCCCTGCCTGTGCATCTATCACAAGGGGTGAGCGCTGCGGAAAAAATATATCTATCCTACTTATTTTTCAGTAGTAATAAATGAATTTTTCACCGATTTTTCATGGCTAGTGCAAAAAGTTGCAAATAAATATTTAATTAATTCATTATGCGTTTCAGCTGCATCGACGAGTGGTTCAAGCGAAGTCGCAGCTGCCCCGAGCACCCCGGAGATGGCTGAACGGCTGGGTTGCCCTCACCTGATAAGCCTTGAAAATCAACGCTCACCCGTCATCTTTGGGCGAGCGTTTGTACTTCACCTTCATCATATCGCACTTCCCCAATTGTGATATTTTTTGACATTCTTTGTCCTTCGTTTAGAAATTAGCACCCCTGTCATAACATAGAGGGTCATTATTAACTTAATAGTTATGATTTCGTTTTTAATAAATCCTCTGTCTTATCAATCAAATCAGATTGAATGATGCTGACTGACTGACTGAGTGACTGACTGACTGACAGGGTGAGTGAGTGACTGACTGACTAACTGACTGACTGACTGACTGACTGACTGACTGACTGACTGACTGACTGACTGACTGACTGACTGACAGGGTAAGTGAGTGAGTGAGTGACTGACTGACTGACTGACTGACTGACTGACTGTCTGTCTGACTGACTGACTGAAATCCATCCACCTCTAGTCTGAATTTAAACACAAGACAACAAATTCCTCTCCCCTCTGTACACGGATCGCTTAGAAAACTGTCACACAGAATAGAATTATTCGGCTTATGTAAATACGTCAGTTGCCAATATGCTGTTCGTTTATTCTGACAAAATAAGATGCATTAAAAGTGCGCTCTTGATCTCTTTGGTTTTGTATATTTTATGAACTCCCAGGATTGTAAGGAGATATTGTTCTTACTGTTTCCGCCCGAATGCTAACTTTCTTCCTCTTCGTTTTTAGAACACCCATTCACCTGTTACTGAACTAGCTTTTCGCGCATGGAATGTCATTTGTGTAAAATAGAGATAACTGAAGCAGAGCCATTGAATCCCTATATGTGAACTCCGTTCAGGAACTCAATCACGTTTTAGCCTTTTGGGTTATTTCTATATCTCATCTATGTAAAACTGTACTTTGGGTGGTAATTGTTCTGCAGCTACGAGTGTCATTAAACGTTAAAGGCGAGTAAAATAAGAGATATACTTACGTAATATGCGAATACTTAGTACCCACCAGCCCGTACTAAGCTCATCTACACCAATTTTACATTCCCTTCCCAGACCTATCAGCTAGAGCACCTAATGTACATGCCTCCTTCCCAGCCCTATCAACTGGCTCACCTAATGTACATGCATCCTGCCCAGCCCTATCAACTAGCTCACCTAATGTACATGCATCCTGCCCAGCCCTATCAACTAGCTCACCTAATGTACATGCATCCTGCCCAGCCCTATCAACTAGCTCGCCTAATGTACATGCATCCTGCCCAGCCCTATCAACTGGCTCACCTAATGTACATGCACCCTGCCCAGCCCTATCAACTGGCTCACCTAATGTACATGCATCCTGCCCAGCCCTATCAACTGGCTCACCTAATGTACATGCATCCTGCCCAGCCCTATCAACTGGCTCACCTAATGTACATGCATCCTGCCCAGCCCTATCAACTGGCTCACCTAATGTACATGCATCCTGCCCAGCCCTATCAACTGGCTCACCTAATGTACATGCATCCTGCCCAGCCCTATCAACTGGCTCACCTAATGTACATGCATCCTGCCCAGCCCTATCAACTGGCTCACCTAATGTACATGCATCCTGACGAACCTCCCCACCCATGGTTCGTGGCGAACTAACAGTGACTGGTTGCTGCTACGAAATCTAAACATCTATAGATATTCTGACTTGATCAAGCGTGTAGAAAGGTAAAAATTGGTCCTTATCCACCGGCTGATCTATAATGTACCTTTGACTAGCCCCAAAATCACGCGTTGACACCAAGCTGATCGTAAATTTCCAGGTATTCAATCAGAGTTTTTCTTTTTCAAATTTCCTGGCTCTGTTTTGCCCGCCATCTGCGACTGTATTTTTTATATAGCAATCCTCAAGCTTGCGCGCGTATTTTCTTATATAGATTTGCGCTTAACAAGAGTATGTAGTAAAAAATTACTTGTGCTTTATATTTTGTTAAAATAAATATTCGTATTATGCTTATTGGCTAATTCGCTTGCCTAATTCAGTTTTTGATTAAACATTTTTACTGACTACTTGCCTTGATTCTTTGTAAGCATCGTGATATTTATGCTGTGAATGCTCTGTATGCCAGGCTGTCTCCAGTTTTATTTTGCACTACTAGCTACATAGTCTACTGCTAGTAGCATGTTCAGCACTCGGTCAAAGCCTTAAATAGAGTTTTTTGAAGCTTTTATCAGCTAGATTTCTCAATAGATTTTCAAGAATTTTTTACCAAAATAACTAATTTATTTTGACTTGTCCATGTCCGAATGGCAGATCTATAGGGGTTTAGCTTTCTAAAGCCTGTCTGTTTCGCGGTGGGCAAACGCGCTCCCGATGCACAGGCGGCCTCGGCATTACCATTGACGGCTGCCGATGCCGCTGCGTTGGAATTCGCCGCACAGACCAGCAGCAGCAGCAGAATGTCCAGCTGAGGCAGCGTACGAGGCAGTCAGCCAGCTCCTCTCGAAACCTTTTGCCAACAAACAGGCCGAGCCAGTTGAAGGCGTGGTGCAGGTACAGCCAGGTGTTGAGCACGCGCCAACGGATGTGCGAGTCGGCGGGGGCGCGCGCCTCGCGGGCAGCGGCCGCCGCCAGGCCGGGGTCCAACAGCAGGTTGACGGGCCAGGGCAGGATGCTCAGCACGAACAGCGAGTTCATCAGCAGAGGCGTGACCAGCAGGCGCACAGCCTGTCGCCTCCGCCTGTTCAGTTGGGCCGCATTGGCCGATTCACCTGCCCGCCGCTGCGTGGGCAGTCGCTGCCGAAGTTTGCCCCGGTGCCGGACAAGCAGCATGGCGATGGCGACGGAGCCGGCAGTGAGCAGCAGCGTTGGCAGGGCCACGCCGTAGGCCATCTGCATCACGGCCAAGCCCCTCTGCAGGTCGGGGCCGCCGCGCACCCCGCAGGTCTGCACCGGCTCCGTCACCCAGACCCGCTGGGCGGCCAGCAGCGCCGGCGCCCAGATAGTGGCAGCCAGAACGCCGGCTAGGAGGCCGCAACGGCATTTGCGACTGCCCAGAAGGCCTCCCGGACGGGCGCGGGACTGCAGAGGGGCGGCAACAGCTAGCAGGCGGTCCAACGTGAGCGGCACCTTGAAGAAGGCCGTGCAGGAGTACAGATAGTAGGAGAAGAACTCGTACAGGACGCAGCCTTCGAGGCCCCAAAACCGAGGCGACATGTACCACAGCCAGGGTCGGTCGGTGCCGGAGCGGAAGAAGCCGAAATAGTGCGTGGCGGCCTTCAAGGATAGGATCACGCAGTCATGAGCGGTGATCAGCAGCAGGTACTGCCTGGCCACGGGCGGAAAGATGCGGCGGCGCGCGATGACAGCGAAAGCGACGGCGTTCAGGCAGCTGGCTGGCAGGCAGAGCAGCGGGAACAGCCAGATGAAGATGCTCCATAGAAAGGTGACCCAGCCGGGGTCCAGAAACCAGGGCTGCAGCGTCCGGGTGGCGTTTGCCGCGCTGGTGTTGTCAGTGGAATCCAGCATTGTTGCGCTTTGCAGTTCTCGCGCTGATTCAAGCGGCAACAAATGCATTTATTTTGCTCATGGCAACCAATAATGGCTTAGTTAGTTCTCCGAATCTCAAGTGCTTGACTGTCAATGCTTCTCAGATTTTCCATTGTTGGTTTTTTGGCACGCTATCCCTATATCATATCACACTTACTTTCAATTGTGTCTTTTTTATTTGATGGGGATTATGAAATTGAAGTGACAGGCCAATCAAAATAATTAGTTGAATTGCCTAGATCGTCATTGGATGGAGCAGAAATAATTTGGGCAAATACAATAAAACTGAGTGATAAAAATTTTCTGTATTCCATTTAGATTTTTTTCATAGTGAAAATGGGTGAAAAAATAGTCATAGCACTTGGCCTTCAAGGCCCCCTGAGGGTTGAAATACCTTAGTAACTAATTTGGTCAGTAGGGTCGACTCCCTAAAGACAGCAAGAAAGTTCAAGGCATTTGCTCTTTACAAATAAAAGAATTATCTGTCAACGAAAATTTAATTTTATATTTTAATTACGCCAAGGACAGCTTGGTAACCATAGGTATCTAGTTGTCCTTGAATTACGCTTTACGGGCATAAAAGAAACAATCGCTAAACTAGCACGCAACTGTTTGTAGCTAATAATGTAGCAGGAAATAGTCTTCGGCCAGTTTCCTAGGAAACAAGGAACAAATATTATAGGATATAAGACATCAAGGACCACTAGTAGAATACTAATCAAGTAGTTCTTGTTAAAAAATCTGGTCAGGTGGTCGGTCTAAACGCTACAGTAAAACGCATGCGGAATTTCATGGTCCAAAAAAATGTCATTACAAAGCCAGCCCCAGCTATGCCGGCAAATTCCTGCAGTCAGTCAGGCGTCGGCAAACACGGCCTCGCCGACTGTTACGCGGCCCGGCGTTTCCACCGTGCAATCAACGCCAAATAGGGGATTCTTGAACTGCGGCCCGCTACGATAGGGCGTCAGGGCGCTCAGCACCGGGTTGCCGGGGGGAGCCACGGCTCGGTCGCCGGCCGAATAGTCCAGGTTCACCATGATGCAGCGCTCGCATGGGAAAGCCGCGGCCAGCACGCAGCCGCCGGCCAGGAACACGTAGCCCCAGTCGTCCTCTTCGCGATCCCTGCGCACTCCGGAAATCACCAGGTTGGGCCGGAAATTGCGCCAATCAACGCCCGGGTGCTTGCCGGTTAGGCGGTCGTTGAGAGCCTGGCAATGCCAGATTGTACATGCAGCACTGGCGGTTCATTCTCAAAAGTTCCTCTAATTAGGCACTGCTAAAACTAATTTACAGACTGCCCTTGTTTTCTTCTCTCGTGTTCTCCCGTCCTCTCTTTTCCTCTCCTCTTCTGTTCTCTTCTTCTTTTCTTTCCGTTTGTCTTGCCACTCCATTTTGCCGGCATTAAAATATACGTTTTCCTCTGCAAGGTTACCTTAGCTAGGAAGCTTTAGCTTTCTGGCATAGCTAGCTGCAGTTAATAATTGTGCTATAACCGAACGTTGATATCGAGTGAGCTTATAAGTGTACGAATGAACGGTGCCATTCGAATCCCCAGGTTGAAGCGACGCATTAAAAAAACCCAATGTTGGCTTAAATATTATAAGCTGGAATTGTGGACAGCGGAACGGGCATCAATTCATTCTCGCTATGGAGCTCGAGCAACGTCTTAGTGAAACGCTATTCAGGCATCACTAAGAGCTCCTTTTTTAGTAGTCGTTGACGCCAGACGCTTACTAGCTACAAAGCACTCAGCTAACCTCAAAAGACTTGTCCGACACCAGCAGGATGGGCGCTTTATCCGCGAACGCTATCCGATTGGCCGAGGTCTCGTGCAGGCTGTCGTACACCTGCAGCATGGCGCCTTTTGCGTCCAGTGCGCGCATCTTGTCCGCCACGCTGCGCTGGTTGATGGGGCAGTATACCTGCGTTGAACGGTGGGTAGTTGTTGACTTGTGTATTTATGAAACAAGCCATTATATACTAATGTACTGAGGAATAGTAGCATGAGGAGTTGGAGCCTGATGAGTTTGAGCCTGAGGAGTTGGAGCCTGATGAGTTGGAGTCTGAGGAGTTGGAGCCTGAGGATTTGGAATCGGAGGAGTTGGAATCGGAGGAGTTGGAATCGGAGGAGTTGGAGTCTGAGGAGTTGGAGCCTGAGGAGTTGGAGCCTAAAAAGTTGGAGCCTGAGGAGTTGAACTGAATTCTACTGAAGCACTGAGGTATTAAAGATAAGCACTAAGGGGTTCACGATGATTCTACTGAAGCATCGGGGGGATAATGATGGCTGGTTAGACAAGAACCCACGGCATTATCGCATAAACTGACCAGGCGCAGGCCCTCGCGTTCGCAGACGGCACTCAGCCATTCGGCAGCCTCGTCGCCGCAGTCCAAGCCCGACTGCTGCTCGCCCTTGAAGTCAAAAGTGACCGGCCGGTTAAGCTGCACCGCGTCCGGCACCGGGATGGACCGGTGGCCGTCAGCCGTCAAGAGAATTCTGCCTGGTCGGTCGGGATCGAGAGCCGGCTGCACCTGGTGCAGGTTGGAAAACACTTTCAGGCTCACGAATTTATTGTCAACGCTGCTCATCACCAGGTAGCTCCGATCGCGCACTCCGCGCCAGAAGATTCCGCCGTCGCGAATCTCCGCCTCGGTCAGTTGGAGGCCGCGGCAGGACTTCACCGGGTAGATGGCGATCTGCTGCACCTGGCCAACCCGGGTCTTGGGCCGTCGGGTGCTGGCGTAGTACCAGGCCAGGTTTTTTAGGACGAGGCAGGCAGCCACGCCTGCCAGCTCCACAAGCCTCTGCTGCTGGTAGTCTGTCATCTTACGGCTGCTTCTTCTTGCTTTCTACGAGCTTGTCTTTCTAGTTTTACTAGTTAGTTGGTTCTTTGCCGTGCCTCGGCCTTGTTGTCCCTACTATTTTGGTGCTCGAGACTAAGTACAGTTTGCCACGCATTCATAAATGTTGTGGGCAATGGGGTTAGGAAGGTAAGGGAGGGAAGGATTGCTGCGTACATTGCTGCCTAGAATAGCATTACTTTCAAATGTACAGTCAGTTCAGTGTACAAGCATGGGCCTCAACAAAATGAATTAGTTAGCTCCAGTTTTTTCTAAACTAAACTAGAATGAGATAACAAGAGAGATAAGGCAAAAATACAAGTTTTGGGCTAAATTCGGCCGCATGAGGGCCACTAAGTGACACGGACAAGTGACGCAAACTGACTTTATAGAGGCACAGCTGGAAATCCAGTAATCACATTGTACGCGTCCTAATAGGCAAATTGCGGAACCCTAGATTTCAAATCAAGCTTTTTAATGCGTTTCATAACATCGAAATTTCAAATAGGGAGCGCTTTAGAAAACCCGAAATTTTATAATGCCGAAAACATCCCCGTGTACCTAGCCTCACGTAATACTCATGAAAATTCATGAGAATCACGAAATTTTATGAAAGCAAAAAAGTCTTATACTTGATATCTCATGGATAAGAATTTTTACGAAGATGATGCGAGTTTTTTTGTTTTTTATTATTGGAAATATACCCTAAAACTAGGTAGATGCCACGTTCAGCCCTTGGAACTTGGTGAGCCACTGAAGAAGGTTAAATTGTGTCTTCTTGGGCATAGATTGATCAAGCGTCTCAAGGTATTTATAATAAAGCCTGGAGGTGTCTCCAAAACAATAGAGACTATTGCGTGATTCAGAATCTGCTGGATCATCCGCGGATTTGAGTGTTGCTGAGATGTGTTGCTAATGCAATGCTTTGCTCACATTGGACAAGCGACTTTCGATTTCGACATACGCCCTGTACATGGGTGTATAAGAGACGACTTCATAGGGGTCAGGACTGAGAGTCTGTAGATCTGGAGGAGACGGGCAGAGAGCCCTGATAAGAGATATACAGTACTCGTATCAGAGGCATGCTTTTGTATCAGAATCTGGGTATCAACCCGCATAGTTACCAAGAAAGCGAAACGCTTGTATTTTTTCTGAATTAAACTAGAATGCAATTTGGCGAAATGGAATCGCAGAATTTTCTGCCATCAGTATAAGTGAATTTTTCGCTTCCATTAACGAGCATGTCAACAGAAACAACATCACTTTGCTTCTGACTTTGATGACGTTAAGCTCAAGCCTAGCGGCAAGCTGACCAAGATGCGAGGATAGAAGCCAGTTGCCTACCCTGGGACAAAAAGTCTGAGTCCAGATCGACATATCGTCAGCGAAATGCCCGCCTGTCAGCACGGGTAGGGATATACACATGTACTCGTAACTGAGTAACAATGCAGAAAAGCACAGGTGAGACGGCATCATCCCTGTGGCACACCATGCAGATTCAGGAAACAACTCATCATGATGGTGTCGTTGATGGAGACAAATATCGATCGATCCTTAAGATAGTTAGAGCTGAATCTATAGAATAGAGAGGGGAAAAGAGAGGAAATTGCGCCTTCCTAAATTTAAGACTTTGTTTGTCGATCCAAACAGTCACAGTCTCTGCCGCCGGTCTCTTTCTGCCGGTCCCAACGCCAAAGGGCGCGTGGCCTGGTCCGCCATCAACACTCTGACGGGGCGAAAGCGGCGCTTACAGCTCAACCTGGCAGGCGACACTGCGGATGAGCACAGAAATGAGCTGCGCGAGTTCTTCGCCGCCATCGTGAACGCGCCGCCACCCCCGCTGCCCGACAGTCTGACGCTGCCGCCGGAAACGCCGCTGCCGACGGAGGAGAGTTTCAGCGTTGCACCAATCAGCCCAGACGACGTTGTGATGTTCGCTCGGAAGTCGCCGGGCGGCAAAGCGCTAGGTCCGGACGAGGTGCCCATCGAAGCATTGCGCATCAACTGCGTGGCCACTGAGGTCGCCAGAGTGATGAACCGCGTGCTTTCTGGTGAGGGTGCGCCCAACGAATGGACTACAGCCCACATCGTCGCAATTCCGAAGAAGCCCGGCACCACCAAGCTTGAGGAGCATCGAGGCATCTGCCTTCAGTCCTGCGCCGCGAAGCTGTTTAACCGGATACTGTTATCGCGGTTGCAGCCCGTGCTGGACCCCTACCTGTACCGCGAGACGACTGCTGCAGTTTCGACACCGGACGGCCTGTCGGACTTCTTCGAGGCATCTTCCGGGGTGCTCCAGGGAGATACGCAAGCGCCGTTCCTATTTATTCTGGTGCTTGATGGGGTGCTACGGACTCCTCTGCCTACCAACGACGACGGCTTTCTGCTGCGGCGACGCGTGGGTCGACGTCAACCGGAGAGGCGGCTCAGCGTGCTTGGCTACGCCGACGATCTCGCCCTGCTGTCCTCGACCGTCGAGAGAGCCCAACGGCAGCTGGACAGGCTGGTTGCCGTTGCAGCGAGTGTCGGCCTGGTGGTCAACGCGCAGAAGACCCATCATGCACTGCGTGCCGAGCAACATCGAGGCCGCAATTTCTTCCCGATGCGCTGACGTCCAGGCGACGGAACTCCCGCGCTGTCAGCAGTTCGTCTACCTCGGCGGTCTGATCCCTGACGTCCGCGAAGACCTGCGGCGTCGCCGAAGACTTGACTGGGCTGCCTTCCGTTCGATAAGGTCAGTCCTGCAGTCCGAGGCCCTGCCAGATCGTCAGAGGGCGGCGCTGTTTCGGGAAGTGATCGAGACCGTCCTGCTGTACAACGCCGAGACCTGAACGCTGACGGACTCGCTCGAGCAACAATTCGACGCGGCGCACGCTGGCCTGCTGCGCGCCGCCTTCAAGATCAGCTGCGAGCGGGTCTCCAACTTGGCACTTTATCGCCGCGCCGACCTGGACCGTCCAAGTTAACATTTGCGCCGTCGGCGACTCCAGCTGGCAGGCCACGTCATCCGCGCCGAGTCGTACTGCCCCGAGCCGGTGCAGGAGGTGCTGCTGCTTACGCTGCAGGCGCCCTACCGGCGAGGACAAGCCTCGGCGTTTCGTCGATTGCCTGCTGGCTGACGCCGGCGCCCCCGACTCTGCCGGCGGCGCGATCTTCGTTCGCGGCCTGGCCTTAAGGCGCGCCCTGTGACGCTGCTTTTTCGATCTGACAGCGTATTTTGTTGTTGTTGTTGTTGTTGTTGTCAAACCGTCACAGCGGACTCCGAAACAGAAGAGACGCTGAAATATGGCACGCCAGAGCGGGCCGAAACGAGGGTGAAACCAGCGATTTTTGCCCGCGACCGATGTCTATGGCCAAAACGTATGCTTTGACAAAAAGAAGCGATAAAACAAGGAGAATTTTCCAGAAACACAGATTCCGCAATTAATTAAATTTATTTTACGAGCGAGCTAAGCCAAACTATACTGTACGCATAAATAGTTAAAGTCGCTTGTATGAGTTTTTGCCATAGACATTGACAGCGGGCGCGACAGCGGGCACGAAATGAAGTCAATGCATTGAAATGAAGATGTTTTTGCGCTACGCGCCTCGACCGTTTCGCTAATTTCTGCCCTAAGCAGACTATCCATATTGTTATATTGACCCAGTTTTTTGGAAGCCAGCCGGGGCTGAATTCAAGAGCCTAATGGCTATAATGGTAGATTGTATAGTAGGTAACGGAGTGAAATAATGGCCAGACACGAGTGCGCGTTAGCGCACGAGTGTCTATGGCCATTATTTCACGAGGTTACCTACTACGCAACGTCATTGTATCTTACGCACAGCGATGGTTCAATGAAAAACTTGAGCGGTCATTATTTCAGCCTATTTGAATTCGCGCGACCATTATTTCAGGCTAGGGGGAGCGGTCATTATTTCAGCCTAACAATTTGGGGTGGCGGGACCTAGACTAGACATCTAGACGGCCGGGTCTAGTTTAACTCAAGGGAAAGGGTGATGTGGCCATAGACTAATAAGAAAAAATCAGTCTGTTGACTGTATGGACTTGGACTAAGTGGGTTTTAGAACTTTGCATATATGGTTATGAATTGAGACTTTCAGTTGAAGTTTGGACCCTAAAGCTATCTGATTTTTAACAGTTTATTTCATTTCTAAAGTATGGTTCTTATTAACTGGTCCCATCTTCCGGTGGACAGTCTAAACGGAGTGAGCAGTAATGAATTGGAGATTATTTCCGAGATTAGTGTAAACGAGCATCAAAATGACAACGGCTTGAGCGAGTTCATCAAGTGGACAACACATCAGTGTGATGAGCACAACGTTGCCATGACCAGTACAAAAACATCCTATGCTTCGGTGGAGGTGACGCAGGAAACGCATGTGAAGCGTGGTAAGCTGGTTTTAAGACTTTGTTGACTTCGTTTTACGCTCGTAAGACACAAAAATATTAAAGATTTTTACGCATCGAAATGTTTTTATTGCAGCTCGGATGGATCCGGAGCGGGCGGTTCGCTTTTTCGAGAACTGCCACTTTGAAAACTGCACGTTTCAGTTCTAATTATTTGTTAAAATTTTGACTGACTATGCCTATGTTTACTCTGTTTTTTATTTTTGGTGAATAAACGTGTTGTCTATGGTTTGTGGCTTTTGAATTTTGACTAGCCTGAAATAATGATCGTTCAAGATTGTAATTGCTCTATCGATGTGCTTAAGATACAATGTCTATGGTACGGTGTAAGTGACGACAGGCACATTAGTAATTGGGAGGAGGCCAGTATCCTCAGCAATGAATAGGAGACGCTGGGCAATAATTTTTTCTCAGACCTTGCACGTTGGAGAGATACCCACGAGCGATACGACGATATCTGCTTAGATCAGACGCTGGCTAATGTGGCTTAGGGATCATGCAGACCCTAGCCAGACCCTTCGGCGAACTATGCAAACACTCAAAAAGCTGTAATTGTTCCTGAAGAGCGTCGAGGTCTTATAAAGTCAAGAGGACGGCCAGGGATTTGAACCAGCCTTAAAATATATTCACTATTACGTACGGAATTCAGGATTGTTTTAGTAAGTAAAGAGTGGAGGTCTCGGGGGGAACGATTTTTTGAAAGTAATTCTTCCCATTGGAATTATTGCTGGATTAAAATATTCGATAGGAATTTTTCTGAGGGGTATATTTATTCATTAATACAATTTTGCTGGAAACAATTTTCAGTTTTTCAGTTTTTTATGATTTTGTAATGAGTAATTTTTGTTTCGGATTCTACTACCGATTTGGATTCTGCAAATTCATTTCATTCGATTTCATTTGATTTATCTCTGTTTCATTTGAGTCATCTCTGTTTTCTCTCTATCTCAATTTCTGTAAAAATGAGTAAATGATCGTTATAACTCACAGTTTCTTGGAAAATACTGTATCGTACCCACTTAAAAATTGAGTTTCTAAAAAGCAGTCAAATTTACAGGAACTCAAGAAATGTTGCCGTGGTCTCGACCGATTTTTTACGCATACGACCCTTTTTTTTAATTTTTCTGTTTTTAGCTTCTAACTATTTAAAATGTGTGTTTTTTTTATTCTGCCTTCTAGACCTTAATTTTATTGCCATTAAGCCTATGAGTATGACTATGACTAGTTTTTTGTACTATAAACTTAGACTAATGACGAATGTAATAGTGCAATTTTTCCTTTGTTCCTTGCATTTTCTATCACTTCATGGGCATGGCCCGGCATGGCAGGCTATTAATCGCATAAAATGCATAATAAACATTAATACTTTATTAATGATAGTTGCACACTCACTTTAGCTGCCTGCTGATATTGTATAGTGATATAGCTAGCTAAATAAGATAAAATGAATGCTTTCACTAGATTTAAGTCACTAAAATATGTGTTACTAAATTTAGTAAAAAGGCAATCTGGCCATTACCTGCTTTTGAGAATAAAATTAAGTTAATATTTACATTACATTAGCAATTAACAATATATGTTATTTAAAATTATTACTGTTATTATATTATTAAACTCAAATGCTTTTGCTTCTCAAGAATTTCAAAATGGGATATAGATCAATTCAAAACTATTTATATTAGCTATATTTAAAATTAAACTTTGTTTAAAATTGGCTGTATATTTGTCTTGTATCTTTATCCTCACCTTTTTGTCAAAGTGGTAAATTTAAATTTTTTTTACTTACTAGTTACTTTTTTCAAAAATTTAATTTTGATGCAAAACAAATAAAATGTATTATAAGAAAATTATATTATTATATTATTATAAGAAAAGCATAAAGGGTCTTAATATATATAAGGGTTAACATAGGGTGCTTTTCTGTGTAGGGCCAGGGTTAAGGGACAGAAACAGTGCATAGATTGCTTATAGATAGTGCACAAATGGCATATTGATGGCACATAGATAGCACACAGATTCAATTTGATTCGAATTGATCTAGAAGAACTGATCCACATACTGAATAATACCAAATACAAATACAAATTCTAATGTATCTAACTTACTACTCATATTGTGACTTTTCATTAGTGGGTATCAAAAACATAAAAAATTGAATAGTGAATAAACTTAACTATAAGCAAACTGAACTAGATTGCTTATAGATAGTGCACAAATGGCATATTGATGGCACATAGATAGCACACAGATTCAATTTGATTCGAATTGATCTAGAAGAACTGATCCACATACTGAATAATACCAAATACAAATACAAATTCTAATGTATCTAGCTTACTACTCATATTGTGACTTTTCATTAGTGGGTATCAAAAACATAAAAAATTGAATGGTGAATAAACTTAACTATAAGCAAACTGAACTAGATTGCTTATAGATAGTGCACAAATGGCATATTGATGGCACATAGATAGCACACAGATTCAATTTGATTCGAATTGATCTAGAAGAACTGATCCACATACTGAATAATACCAAATACAAATACAAATTCTAATGTATCTAACTTACTACTCATATTGTGACTTTTCATTAGTGGGTATCAAAAACATAAAAAATTGAATGGTGAATAAACTTAACTATAAGCAAACTGAACTAGATTGCTTATAGATAGTGCACAAATGGCATATTGATGGCACATAGATAGCACACAGATTCAATTTGATTCGAATTGATCTAGAAGAACTGATCCACATACTGAATAATACCAAATACAAATACAAATTCTAATGTATCTAACTTACTACTCATATTGTGACTTTTCATTAGTGGGTATCAAAAACATAAAAAATTGAATGGTGAATAAACTTATGCATTTACATCACACCAGAAATCACAAAGACAAAAACATGCTCTGTTTAACAGATTTGAACCATCTCTACTCTGTTGGCAAAAATTACCCTGTCAGCAAATTTTTGACCCATATCAAAGTATTCAGTATTTGGATTAGAAAAATTCTGATTTCAATTCAATCCAAATATTTGGTTGATTCAATTCAAGTATGAATATTCCGAATATTCGAACCATTAGTATGCTAAAGGCCCTCTTACAAGTTATAATATGTATTATTATAGTTATATTTGCTTATATCATATCTGCTTTCTAGCCACTGAGCTAAAATATTACTGAATTTGTTACATCTAGTGTATATTTCTTAAACGAATTTTAACTTCATAAGTTCCATCATTTGTATTTTTTGCCAAGTCTACTATACTTTGTTGCCAATTAGTTAGAATTTTAGATGATTAGAATGTGCGTCGCTTAAAACCCACGCTGCACCAACTTGCAGGCTGAGCAGGGCTCCCAGGATCTGGTGTTCAGCGAGAACCGGCTAGTGTCCGGCTCCCTGGACGCCCTCATCGATCTGTTCCTGCCCTGCGCCGACGTGGCCCCCGACCCAGCCTATTCATTCACCTTCCTGCTGACTTCGCGCCTGTTTGTGGCGCCTGCCGACCTGCTGTTCGAGCTCAGCCAGTGCCACCTGGCCATGCCGCAGGGCCCGGAGCGGCGTCGCCTCGTTGAGCACTCGCTGGCCCTGCTGGATCAGTGGACTAAGCTGTTCCCCTACGACTTTCTCGGCCGAAAGATGTCCGAAGTTCTGCGGGCTCTCTGCGAATCCCTCGCCAGGGAGTCGCCGGAAGCGTCCAAACGCCTGGCTGATTTGACCGCCTCCCTGCTGGCCCGCCTAACCGCGGCTGCCCAGGCCGAGGCCGAGCTGCTTCGCCACTTTGAGGTCGGGCTTCGCCGCCTCCAGGAGCCGCCAGGAGCTGTGGGGTCCGGAGCTCACGGCCTCCTGGCCGTCTGTCCCGATCCGGCCGTGCTGGCCGACCAGCTCACCATCGCCGAGCTGGAGCGGCTGCGGCATCTCGGCCCGGAGGAGCTGCTGCAGAGCTTCTGTCAAGAGAATCCGCGGCGTCAGCCGTTGCTGCTGGAGGAGAAAAAGGTCAGTTGGTGGGGGGGGAGTTGTTTTGTTAAATTTTTGTCAGTTCGAGTCCAATCAGCTGGAGTGGAGACTGCCGTTGGGCTAGCGCCAATAATCAGTCTGTGTGCATTAAAATTACTCGCAGGTGCACTTTCTTGAAGCGTACGCGCACTGGTTCAACCGGCTGAGCGCCCTGGCCGCCACCGAGGTCTGCACCCGGCTGCGCAAGCGCGACCGAGTCCGTGCCGTCGACCAGTTGGTTGCCGCGGCAACCGCCTGCATTGCGCAGCGCAACTTCAATTCGGCCATGGCCATCCTTGCCGGACTTAGCCAGGCGCCGGTGGCGCGGCTTCGCCGAACTTGGACCAGAGCGGCGCCCGGCTGCGCCGAGCTCGAAGCCCAGCTGAGCCCGTCGCACAATTTCGGCGCCTACAGACGCCTGCTAGCCGAGTCGGCGGGCCGTCCGGCAGTGCCGTTCTTCAGCCTGCTGCTGCGGGATCTGTTCGCTCTAGGGGAGCTCACCGCCACCAGGCAGGCCAACGGCTACATCAACTTTCTGAAATGCCACGAAGCGGCCAGGCTGGTTGCCCAACTGCTGACCTGGCGCGGCGCCGGAGCCGGACCGGCGGCCAGGCGGCCGGAGGCGCAGGAGTGCCTTGCCACCCAGCCGGTGCTGTCCGGCCCGGCCCTGGCGCTGGCCAGCTTCGAGTGCGAGCCGCCGGACACCGAGGCCGAGCGGGCCGCCTACAGGCAGCTGAAGGAGCGGGCGGCGCCGCCGTCTTACGCTACACTGCGCGGAAAGAAGACCAAGTGAAAGTGGCCCTATAGAATAGAATTGCCGCTAAGCACCAGCTCAAAATCCCCTTAAAGCGGGCCTATAGAATGGCCGCTAAGCACCAGCTCAAAATCCCCTTAAAGCGGGCCTATAGAATGGCCGCTAAGCACCAGCTCAAAATCCCCTTAAAGCGGCCCTATACAATGGCCGCTAAGCACCAGCTCAAAATCCCCCTAAAGCGGGCCTATAGAATGGCCGCTAAGCACCAGCTCAAAATCCCCTTAAAGCGGGCCTATAGAATGGCCGCTAAGCACCAGCTCAAAATCCCCTTAAAGCGGGCCTATAGAATGGCCGCTAAGCACCAGCTTAAAATCCCCTTTAAGCGGGCCTATAGAATGGCTGATGAATATTTATGTACCGGTATATTCCTTGGCTTTTATGTTTCCCTTCAAACAAGCACTGTTTTCAAAGTCCTGCTATTTTATTGTTTCTCTACGAATCTACTCGTATAAGTTTTTGGCTAAGTTACTTTAATGAACATGTAGATAGAGTATACTTCGTTATATTCGATGTATAATTGCCTTACTGCTTCATTCTCAATGCTATTTTTTCTCGGCCTTTTACTTGCTCCGCTCATTCCTCTAAATGTAAAATTATTTTAATAGATAAAAGTTTTAACAGAAATACGCTCGTATATGAACACTATTGGTTCTGCTCATAGATTTTGTGATGCTCTTGTAGATTTACATCATCAACTATTTATATTGCAAATTGTGCAAATGTTTATTGTGTAATTTTTCATTATGAACTTTTGCGGCCGGCAATAGAAATATGTTGATATGTTCTCTTGCTACTATGATTGTATTGATATAAACTTTACACTATGTCCAGTGTGAGCGGCTTGCCAATTTTTGCATGCACATTCCTTGATTTAGAAATTCTGGACGCTATTTAGTTTATTTATTTGTATAATGAATTCGTACTATTTTGTTTTGATGAATTGTGATTTCTTGGATTGGTTATTGTAAATTAAACAAAATTATGTAAAAATGTGATAAATATATAAATTTATATGCTCTTCTTTTAAAAGTTTTTCAAGTGCTTATTTTATCGTTTATGTCTGTATACTTTCAATGCCAATAATTAGTATTTATAGCAGTTTGCATTGCGCCAAGGTTAGTGAGGTTTGCAGCTGTTTTTAGAGTGCGCGCCGCAGTCCCAGTCAGCGTGTCCTTAACTTGCTACTTTCAGCAGCAGTCTGCTCAGCAGCATTCGTCTTTGTCGCCGGCGGCCCTGCTGGGCATCGGCCTGGTGTTCGCCGGCTGCTGTTCGAATGTCTTCTTCCTGGAGCTGATCGTCAAGGAGGCGCCCAGCAGCGGCAACATTATCACCTTCTTTCAGTTTCTGTTCATAGCGGCGCAGGGCTTCGTCACCACCGCCAAGTTTGGCCGGGCCCGGCCGGCCATTCCTCTGTCCTACTACGCCCTGATGGTGTCCATGTTCTTCGTAGTGCAAGTGGTGAATAATTACGCGCTTAACTTTAACATCTCAATGCCGCTGCACATGATTTTCAGGCGAGTAACAGTGGCCTTTGTGAGGCTTGAAATTCTTGTAGCTTAGAATTAAACCAGCCAGTAAACACCGCCTCCAGGTCCGGCTCCCTCATGGCCAACCTGGTGCTCGGCGTGCTCATCCTCAACAAGTCCTACCCGCTGTCCAAGTACGCCTCTGTGTTTGTGATCACCATCGGCATCGTTGTCTGCACCATCGAGTCCGCCTCTGATGCCAGGCGTCCGCCTGTTGACGAGGCCGAAGCTGCCGCCGCCTCGTCCGAGCAAGTGGAATTGTTGCGCTGGTGTCTGGGCGTCTTGATGCTCGTGTTCGCCTTATTTATGTCTGCTCGCATGGGCATATTCCAGGTTAGTGCGACTGCGGGCTAAAGAGGACTCTGTCTCTCAGAAAGGACAGGGTCTCAGGCCCACCGTCAGCACAAGGGATTCAAGCTCACCGTGAGCACGGGGGCTCAAGCTCACCGTGAGCACAGGGGTCTCAGGCCCACCGTCAGCACAAGGGATTCAAGCTCACCGTGAGCACGGGGGCTCAAGCTCACCGTGAGCACAGGGGTCTCAGGCCCACCGTCAGCACAAGGGATTCAAGCTCACCGTGAGCACAGGGGCTCAAGCTCACCGTGAGCACAGGGGCTCAAGCTCACCGTGAGCACAGGGGCTCAAGCTCACCGTGAGCACAGGGGCTCAAGCTCACCGTGAGCACAGGGGTCTCAGGCCCACCGTCAGCATAAGGGTCTCAAGCTCACCGTGAGCACGGGGGGCTCAAGCTCACCGTGAGCACGGGGGGCTCAAGCTCACCGTGAGCACAGGGGGTTCAGTTTCAAGAGTTTGGGATGAGTACCCTGTGCTAAAGTGGAGGTAGAGTCCACTCTTACTATACTGCAGCTTATCACCTAGCTACCCTTATACGTGGCGTGGATCCCAGCCACCAGCTCCGCCAGCAGTTATCCCTACGACCTCACCCCACCCTGCGACCCGCCGCCCACGCAGGAGGAAACGTACCGCAAGTACGGCAAGCATCCAGACGAGTCTTTATTCTACAATCACTGCCTGCCACTGCCCGGCTTCCTGCTGCTCGGGCCGGACATCTGGCATCACGTGCGCCTGTTCAGCGAGTCGGAGCCGCTCTGGCCCCTGCCGGTGCCCCGGCTGTGGCTGTGGCTGGCCGGCAACGTGTTCACCCAGTATCTGTGCATCCGGGGCGTTTTTATCCTCACAACGGAGTGCTCATCGCTGGCTGTCACCCTGGTGGTGACGCTGCGCAAATTCACTAGCCTATTGTTCTCCATATTTTATTTCAACAACCGTTTCACCGGTATGCACTGGGTCGGCACAGTGTGCGTATTCGGCGGCACCCTCGTGTTCACGGAGACTCACCTGCGACTGCGTAATTTGTTCATTTCTAGCAAACGAATTCAGAATTAACTGTTACTGCAACACTAACTAGCGTATCTGAATAACAAACTTGTGCGCGGCTACTGCCAGTAGTCTGCTACAGAAATAGTTGTTTTTATTTACAACGTAACTTTTGTCACTTAGCTAGTAGCCAGTGCCGTGTTAACGTTACTGTCAATTTTAATTGAAGATTCCATAACTGAATCATATCTATTCCAACTTGTCCAACAGCATCCTGTTTTGTTTTCTTTGCTCGATCTCTCTTATTTTACCAGCCAACTGCACGTGTGTTCTCACAATCGCTTTGTTTATTTTTAATTTGGTCTGCAAATGTAAATCTCTCTGTGATTCATTGTTTTATATTCGTGTAGTCTTCTTGGCCAAATATGCGTGAGAACTGACTTTCCTCACTACCCGATTAGTCTAGCAAAGCCCATAAAGCACCAATAGAAAACAAAATCGACACTTCTATCAGTTCTCTAGTCGATTCTACTTCAACCATCGCTGAGGACCATCTGAGTTTCTTTTGCAGTCCACACTTATCAGCCCGCTTATCACCCAGTCCCCTTCTCAAGCCACACGAATCACCCTTATCAGTCCCCTTCTCAAGCCACACCAATCACCCTTATCAGTCCCCTTCTCGAGCCACACCAATCACCCTTATCAGCCCCCTTCTTAAGCTACACCAATCACCCTTATCAGTCCCCTTCTCAAGCCACACCAATCACCCTTATCAGTCCCCTTCTCAAGCCACACCAATCACCCTTATCAGTCCCCTTCTTAAGCTACACCAATCACCCTTATCAGTCCCCTTCTTAAGCTACACCAATCACCCTTATCAGTCCCCTTCTCAAGCCACACGAATCACCCTTATCAGTCCCCTTCTCAAGCCACACCAATCACCCTTATCAGTCCCCTTCTCAAGCCACACGAATCACCCTTATCAGTCCCCTTCTCAAGCCACACCAATCACCCTTATCAGTCCCCTTCTCGAGCCACACCAATCACCCTTATCAGTCCCCTTCTCAAGCCACACGAATCACCCTTATCAGTCCCCTTCTCAAGCCACACCAATCACCCTTATCAGTCCCCTTCTCGAGCCACACCAATCACCCTTATCAGTCCCCTTCTCAAGCCACACCAATCACCCTTATCAGTCCCCTTCTCGAGCCACACCAATCACCCTTATCAGCCCCCTTCTTAAGCTACACCAATCACCCTTATCAGTCCATCTTATCAATCCCATTTTTGCTGATATGAATGGGTACACTTACCCTTACACTTGGAGGCCTTCTTATAGCGCCTCTTAACTGGCATAAAATTCGCTCTGTTGAAACTGCGACAAAGCTCCTCCACCCCATTTATTGCGTGTAATTGCCGTTTTTTTAAAGCACCAAATTCTTACGGAGTTTTCTATTTACTGTCTACTCGTAGCTGTGAAATTTCAGTAGCCCGTTTTGCCTATTATAAATAGCGTTTTCTACTGGCAGAGATAGGCGTTGATTTTTTAGTTCTGGTAGCCTGGCCGGATAAATGGAATTTTCCTAACTGTTAGCCATAATGTTAGCTTGAGTGCTGCTCTCACAGCAGCATTACGCCGCCTTAATTAGGCCTGACTAAGTTCTGCTTTTTCTCTAGCTCTCACTCTTTAGCTCGATGTTCGAAAGTTTTTTACTTTATACTTTTTTGTCATAAAAACAGCACATGCTTGTTTTGTTGCGGCCAAGTTTGATGTCTGTTTGCTGTTCGTCGTTATGGTTTACAAGTGTCGATAGTTTTAATAAATCTTTAGAAATGCTAGTTTCGATCTAATTGGCAACTGTTGCAATTGTTTGGTTGCATTTTCTTTTTTTCCCGAAAATCCCCTAAAGACGTTGTAGCCTGGTGGCTAGGGCATCCGAATTTTGACAGGAAGGTCGTGGGTTCGAACTTTTATGAGAAAAAATGTGCTCTTGAGCATTGAACTTGATCCCGCGTTGCCAGCTAAAAAAGCTAGCTTGAAGCAACATTGTCCTACAACTGGCTGGGCATGACTGACCATTGCGCTGACTCCTGAAGCGCGTTCAGTCACACTAAATACGGTATGCAGGCATAGACACACACAGGCCGGCACCCAGTCACGCACTCACATAGGGTGTACACGCGGCGGTTTCAGGCATGTACACTCTCTATGCCTTGGGGGGTTGCCCTCATGGGCGTAAATTGCACAACTGGCCCATAGCCCAACCAATTCGTGCCCAAGGCCCCAAATTAATGTGACCCTGCACACGAAACCGCGCTATGGAAAATAGCCAACCTAAAACGCGGAGTCGAACCTGGACCAGCAGCACACAAGGCAGACGCGCTAGACCGCCCTAGCCACTCGCCCCCATTCCGGTACCTGTGTGGGCTTCCAGCCTGTGCGGAATCTGGGGGGGGGGCTTTCGTGAACATGAGCTTGGCTTCTTCATTAACCGATTTGAGCTACAGCTAGCTACCTAGCGAACCGGCTAAAGCTTAGGCATAAACAACGTGCGGTGTTGAGCCATTAATAAATTAAAATGATTGATTTATTATATTATCAGGCAGCCTGTGAGCATTTTGATCCATGAAATGAATCCTCTAAACCATCAAGCGGCTCTAACACGAGTTTGAAGATATTAAAAAGTCTTTCCCGGTGAATATTTATTTCACCTTGGCGAGTAATTTTTGGCAACGAAGTCGTACAAGTGACGAAATTCTATGCAGTTTCAAATGCGAACCGCTGCTATACCTGGCCAACACAGAGAGCGCTTCTGCTCATTACGCCTCTGTTTTCTCACTTAGCTATTGAATCCCTTCGCGCGTGACTTTCGATTGATTATTATAAGTGGAAACAATTCGTCACACGTGCTTTCCTAGTGTTGTCAGCTAATTTTGCTAGGTTCGTACGAGCGTATATTGTGCTACTAGTTCCCTCCAATCAATCGCTTTGCATGACACGCGTATCAATAATGGTTGATTGTAATATCCAAAGTTAGTCGGTCATCAAAAGAAGGAAAACATCTTCAGTAGCAGGTTGCAATCGGTGCACATGCACCTGGGCCCGTGGTAGTGGCCGGGATAATAGTAGCCTCCGCAGTCCGCGTCGCCCGGGTACAGGCTGCGGCAGGTCTCCACGCAGACGGCGTTCATTGTGGCCATCATCTTCTCTGAGGAGTTGATGTTATGAACAACTGAAATCACATCTAAAATTACTCTAAAATATTATACAGTCTCCCTGATCCATAAGTGAGGGCTTACAGTCTCGCTGATGCTTCAGTGAGGGCTTACAATCTCCCTGATGCTTCATTGGGGGCATACAGTCACCCTGATGGTTCAGTGAGGGCTTACAATCTCCCTGATGCTTCAGTGGGGGCATACAGTCACCCTGATGGTTCAGCGAGGGCTTACAGTCTCCCTGATGGTTCAGTGAGGGCATACAGTCTCCCTGATGCTGCAGTGAGGGCATACAGTCTCCCTGATGGTTCAGTGAGGGCATACAGTCTCCCTGATGCTGCAGTGAGGGCATACAGTCTCCATACGGCATAAAAGCCATATGCGATAGGAAGGCCCCCAATACCGTATCTAGTCTTAGAGTTCCACTCCTGCAGGCTCGAAAAGTGCGGCAGCTTGTTCAGAAATTCGTCGCCTTCAGCTGCCGCGAAAGCCGCGACAAGCCAGACGAGCGCCTGAAGCAGCAGTCTCGCAGCCAGCATTGCTGTTGTCGAGTGCTGTGTTGGTCGATTTACCGATGTTCTAGGCAGTTAGCGATGCTTTGGGTTCGGGTTGTTTGATGCAATTGATAAATGTTTTTTTTAACCTAATTTTCATTGGCTCCTAGGGCTGATCCAGTAGAATTGAGTGCAGCCTAGAAAATTCGGTCTTACCGCCTGACTGTTTTCGGAAAACTGTTTTCTAAGAAACGAGAACAATGTTTTTGAATGAACAGTTTTTAACTACTCGTAAATTTTGAAAGTTAAGCGGGCAGCCCGCACTTTTGGTAGTGTCTGAACTACTTCAGTGTGTCTATGAAATATTTCTAATCTTCCAGATCATTTGGATTTAGATCTAACACCACAATCCAATCAATTGAAAGATGTAGTACTCAAAAAAGTCAGTTTGATATAAACTGAACTATTCCTGAATGTTTTAATTTATATTTATTTAATCATCATTCAAATTGAAAATGAAATGGATGAATGTGAGTCCTAAATAACATTATAGTAAGTAAAATAAAATTAAGAAAATTTTGCTATTCCACAGGCCGACTTGCAGTGAGCCCGGTTTAGTTAAGCATCATCCCAGCGGGACGGCCGTCTAGCCGCTGGCCTGCTGCTCCGCCTGCTCCCAGGCCGGCCAGGGCTCCGAGTTCCTGTAGCACCATTCGCTGACGCCCCAGCCGCGTATGCCGTTGACCTCGAAGTCGCAGAATCTCTCGTAGATCCGGGCCTCGGCCGCCGTGCCCATGCAGAATACGGCCTGGTCGGCCGCGCGGCACTGGACTGTGTAGGACCGGCCGCCCGCCAGGCATCGGATGCGAAAGTCTGTCGACGGCCTGCCGTCCTGGCCTTCGTTGTACAGCCGGAAGTCCGACTGGCGAACTGGGCTCACGCGGCCGTCCGGCGTGCAGACGAAACCGATGACCAGACTGGGGTGGGGACGGGCGGTGTCCCCAGTGACAGTGACGGTGACAGTAACAGTGACAGTGACAGTGACGGTGACTGTGGCGGTGACAGTGACAGTGACGGTGACAGTGACGGTGACGGTGACGGTGACAGTGATGGTGACAGTGACGGTGACGGTGACAGTGATGGTGACAGTGACGGTGACGGTGACGGTGACGGTGGCAGTGACAGTGATGGTGACAGTGACAGTGACAGTGACGGTGACAGTGACGGTGACAGTGAGTGATGGTGAAAGTGACGGTGACGGTGACAGTGATGTTGACGAAGACAGAGACACAGCGTTCAAGAATGTTATACGCATAGAAAATAAAACGATATTTCCAAAGCGCCTACTTAGACAAGTAGTTCGGCATGGACACGCAGCCGATGGCGATGCAGGTGCGGTCCTGCAGGTAGATGTACTGCAGCCCGTAGCGGTAAAGATCCGACCATACCCGATGATTGCCGTAAGAATGGTCGCGCGCGCCCTGCAGTTTCAAGTCGGCCACTTTCTCGTCGTCGATGTAGACGGGACCGGTGATCTCGCCGAACTGCTCGTAGTGCGTCTGGTGCACGCTGCGGGAGGCGGGCGTCGGCCTCGGTGACGGCTCGCTAGATTGGCTCTTCGAGCATGCGATAGTCACTCATTCTGTTAATTAATTTCTGCTTTTTCGCGGTAATTTCATTTGCTCCTGCTACCTTCTATCTGCTTTTTCATCCATGTGTGCATTTAGTATTTTTGCCTGATTGCTTCTTCTATTCTTTTAAATAAAATTGCGAGTAAAATTGTCTGTTACCCCTACTTTCAAAGATGACGGAGTTTTTTTATCAGCGCTCAGGTGGCAGCAGGTAAGCAATTGCTAAGAGAATCTGCTGCGGTTTCTTAAAGCACTGGAAGGCTCTTTATTATCATTAATGACATGCGTCCGGGAGCGAAACTCGATTAGTTGCTAGTTTTGTGTCAGAAGGCACTCAAATTTAGAAAGACACTCAGGGTACCTATGTTAACTAGGTACACGCTCAGGGCACATCTCAGGATCTCAGAGGACACTCAGGGCACATCTCATGATCTCAGAGGACACTCAGGCCACATCTCATGATCTCAGAGGACACTCAGGCCACATCTCCGGATCTCAGAGAACACTCAGGTCACATCTCAGGATGTCAGAGGACACTCAGGGCACATCTCAGGATGTCAGAGGACACTCAGGGCGCATCTAAGGATTTCATAGCAACTTAAGCCATGATTTGCATGATTTCAAAGTCTCAGATGAAGGCACTCATGGCCATGTAGGCAAAACACCTGAGTGCTAGGAAGACATGATGCAAAAGAGCAGGCGCACCTCTCCAGCCGCTTGAACATCTGGCTGCTCCACTCCTCGCTGGCCACCGCCTCAGCCAGCGGGTGGCTGTCCTGATCCGTGTCGAAGTCGAACTGCTTGTGCAGGGCGCGCCAGGTCAGCTGGGCTCGAACCCGGACCTTTCGGCCGCCGCCTCCGGTTGTGGCCAGCTGGCGGCGGCGCCTGTCAGCCTCGGCCTCCGGCAGCAGCGTCATCTCGCCGTCGAACTCCAGCTTCCAGGCCTGCATGGGCTCCAGGCATTCGATGCGCATGTCGGACTTGCAGAAGCCGTCTTCTCCGTCGGGCGCGGTGAAGTTGGTGTCGGGGTGGGACGGGTGTTCAAGAAGGCCGACGCCGCGCAGTCTCAGGATGCTGAGGCACTGCAGCAGACGGCGCTGCCTGCGCGAGACCGCCATGATCAGATTGTTGCCGAGCTGGTCGGCGCCGTTAAAGTACACGGCGTCCACGGCCTGCGGGCGGGTCGGCAGATTCAAAGTGAAAGGTACCTTTCTCAAGTACAAAAGATTGTATTCAAGGCTCTCTCACGTGAGGATACTTGCGCTCATCGGGCAGCTGCTGCGGCCGCTCCATCTCGGCTGGCGAGTTCCTCGAGGCGACCCCGAGGCCGGCGGCCTGCTTGCCGTCCACTTTTCTGTTCTTGCTAAGCCGCCTGAGCCGGAGCAGCAGCAGGAAGGCGGCGTATTTCAGACTAAACCAGCGGCCAGGCTGGGCGTACACGCCGAACAGAGGCCGGGCGGCTGGCCGGCGGACTAGCAGAGCCACGAGGCCCCAGGCCGCAGCCAGCGCCAGCAGTACAGATGCGATGTCCATGTCTGCCTCTGAATTCTGCCTAGCCGAACACTCTAATGGGTGGCGCAGTCAATCGTTTAAGAGTTGGTCAATTTAAGGGCAATGTAAAGTGTCAATGCCGATAAGCCTAAGTTTCGGCGCAACATGTACACTCTCTATGAGCTAGTTAGAGAGCTTCACATTCGGTTGTCCAGTTAGGCTCACCGAATTCGCAATATTTAGGCATTAGCCTACCAAATGGTTGCTTTAATTAATCAGTGACAGTCCTTCCTATAGGAAAAGTGACCGTATGAAACGATAGACAGAATGGCCGATAAGCGTTCTCTGCATGCTGGGGCAGGCGGCAACCAACTTCGCAGCCAGCGAAATCAGACTTTGGCCATGGCCGCAGATTAGTCAATGCAATACAGAGCGTAGATCACGCCACCAAACTGGGCAGCAGTCAAATGGAAATGTGGAAACTCCTGACTCAATTTAGATCCAGTTTTTTTGGCTGTCTATATGGGTAAAAAGCTTCTAAGGTTCTTTCCAAAAGTGTCCGTATTCTATGGGTTTTTTAGTGTATTGTATTCCCTTGACAACCAAAACCTAATGAGAAGTGTGCTCAATTCGAAATGAGCAGCAATCCCTCACACCGGCAGTTGGGTAGCGTGTGGACGGGGGTTTTGCACAGCCTGCTGTTGATTTATTAGCAGTGCTATTATAGAGATACAGCTGCTGTGCCCTCGGCGTTGTGGTAGCTTTTTAAAAATTCTAGTGGCCAAGGCCACCCTAGAGCTCTAGGATCTTAGTGAAATGTTCAGGAAGATAATGGCTCACTTCAAACACGTAAGGACGCACTTATGGTAGCTAAGGGCACAGCTCAGGTTGCTATGGGCACAGCTCAGGTAGCTAAGGGCACAGCTCAGGTGGCTAAGGGCACAGCTCAGGTAGCTAAGGGCACAACAGTTCAGGTAGCTAAGGGCACAACAGTTCAGGTGGCTAAGGGCACAGCTCAGGTAGCTAAGGGCACAACAGTTCAGGTGGCTAAGGGCACAGCTCAGGTAGCTAAGGGCACAACAGTTCAGGTGGCTAAGGGCACAGCTCAGGTAGCTAAGGGCAAAACAGTTCAGGTGGCTAAGGGCACAGCTCAGGTAGCTATGGACACAGCTCAGGTTGCTATGGGCACAGCTCAGGTAGCTAAGGGCACAGCTCAGGTTGCTATGGACACAGCTCAGGTTGCTATGGGCACAGCTCAGGCAGCTAAGGGCACAGCTCAGGTTGCTATGGACACAGCTCAGGTTGCTATGGGCACAGCTCAGGCAGCTAAGGGCACAGCTCAGGTAGCTAAGGGCACAGCTCAGGTAGCTAAGGGCACAGCTCAGTGGCTAAGGGTACAGCTCAGGTGGCTAAGGGCACAGTTCATGTGGCTAAGGGCACAACTCAGGTGGCTAAGGGCACAGCTCAGGTGGCTAAGGGCACAGCTCTCATATAGCTTAAGAATATTTTAGTGGTACTTAGGGCCGTATAAAAGCTGAGGTGTCAGTTTGGTAGCTCACACACTCAATAATTTACCTCATTGGTTAGTTAAAATAAGACATTTAAAAGTCCGCAATTTGACTCAAACAACAAATTCAGGCACTCACAAGACTGTTAAGGAAATACAAACAACACAGTATATTTAGGCAATCCATAAAGTGAATTAACACAGAACAACAGGCATAAACTAGCAAGTCTCTAAAACGACATACACAAGAAACATCCGTTAAATGTAAGAGTTAATAACAGTAGCCCGGCAATGCAACTTACAATGCAGTAAAAAAAGCCAAGCCAAAAGGCGCCTCCATGAGACTAGCAGCTTGGTCAGACAGTGATGCAAAAAAACACAAAATGGAAAACAAAACAAGCGGCACAGCCAGTGTTGCGTTGAATTAAAATCGCTTGACTATAACTACTGTTAGTAGCAGACAGCGTTTTATCAGCAATAATAAAACTCGTGTAAAGAGCAGAAAAACAAAAATCTGACTTTTTTTTCTCACACACGCTGGCTTGAAAAAAACGAATAAAAATTGGAATCAGATGGCGGGGCGAGGACAAACACAGCCAGGATAAGAAGCTGCTGTTTGGGCAGTAAAATAAAAAATGCCACTAGTAGTATTAGTAGGACAAATAGTAATAATTTTTTTGACGTCAAAGCACTTCGACTGAACAAATGTGTGCGCGATGGAGGCTGGAATGCGGACAAGTTTAATGCTGACGGACTCGCCAGCGCGTGAAAAATATACTTAAAAAAGCAGTTAAAATCGCCATTTTTAAAAAAAATCAATACTTCTTAAAAGTACGAGAAATTATGGAATTGCAAATTTATAAATGGGATTGGTGGACCAACAGATAAGTCGATTAAGTTTTAAAAAAACAGAGAATTGCACAAACATATATGCTCACGGAAAGTTTTGTTTTTATTGCTACTGACAGTAGGCAAGTTAGCATCGTTATGTGCGCAAAAATCATACTGGAATTGATATTAAATTAGACTACTACTCACATCGATCGGATAGTTCAAATCTACTCCAAACTGTTACATCTGTGTACAGCTAAGCAATAGGAAGGCTGCAGGTCGTAGCCATGAATAATATAATACCAGCGCTCACAACTGGCTACTCATAGTAGGCGGTAGGCACGTAGCCCTGCTCGCCAGCCAGTTGGCCGTACAGTCGGCGAACCAGCGACCAGTCCGAGTCGCGCTGCAGCACCTCCAGCAGTTCGCCGGCTGTCACGGACAAGTTGTCCGGCTGGCTGGCGTCGTTGAAGTCGTACAGCATCTGGACTGTCAACTGTTGGACTTCTACAGTCGGCTGCGGAGGCTGCGGAGCCGTTGGAATCTGCGGGGTCTGCGGCTCGTGCTGCGGCGACTCGTCGGCGAACTCGTCGGCGAATGCGGCCGCCGGGCTGGGGATTTTTGTAATTAGGGAATATATGGTTTTCAGTGCGTTGGGGAAGACAATTTTTTAGGTCGAAGTCCCCGCCCGCCTAGCAACACACCTGGCCTCTTCTCTGTCTGCAGCGCCGCCCCCAGAGGAGTCTTTGGCGCCAAATCCCATGCCTTCGAGATCCTTCTGAAACAGCATGGGCAGCGAGGACCTTCATTAGGCTATCAATCTAGATAAACACACAGAGCCAAAATCGGCTGGGCACCTACCAGAGAACACGCGGTGCTGCTGGCGCTGGGATTGAAGTGCCGTGTCACCAAGTCAAGCCGGAAGCGGCGCTTCTTTTCGCCGCCACTGGCCAGAGAAGAGATTGACCGGGACTTGCGCATGGGCTTGCCCGCCTGGCTGCCCATTGATGACTGCGGATCGCCTCCGTTGCAGCTGGAGAGGTCCTGGCAGAAAGAGGGTAAGAGGATCTGAGCTACTGGCCCTGTGCTAGCCATGAGTATCTGAGCTACTGGCCCTGTGCTAGCCATGAGTATCTGAGCTACTGGCCCTGTGCTAGCCATGAGTATCTGAGCTACTGGCCCTGTGCTAGCCATGAGTATCTGAGCTACTGGCCCTGTGCTAGCCATGAGGATCTGAGCTTACTGGCCCTGTGCTAGCCATGAGTATCTGAGCTACTGGCCCTGTGCTAGCCATGAGTATCTGAGCTACTGGCCCTGTGCTAGCCATGAGTATCTGAGCTACTGGCCCTGTGCTAGCCATGAGTATCTGAGCTACTGGCCCTGTGCTAGCCATGAGTATCTGAGCTACTGGCCCTGTGCTAGCCATGAGTATCTGAGCTACTGGCCCTGTGCTAGCCATGAGTATCTGAGCTACTGGCCCTGTGCTAGCCATGAGGATCTGAGCTACTGGCCCTGTGCTAGCCATGAGTATCTGAGCTACTGGCCCTGTGCTAGCCATGAGTATCTGAGCTACTGGCCCTGTGCTAGCCATGAGTATCTGAGCTACTGGCCCTGTGCTAGCCATGAGGATCTGAGCTTACTGGCCCTGTGCTAGCCATGAGGATCTGAGCTACTGGCCCTGTGCTAGCCATGAGTATCTGAGCTACTGGCCCTGTGCTAGCCATGAGTATCTGAGCTACTAGCCCTGTGCTAGCCATGAGTATCTGAGCTACTAGCCCTGTGCTAGCCATGAGTATCTGAGCTACTGGCCCTGTGCTAGCCATGAGTATCTGAGCTACTGGCCCTGTGCTAGCCATGAGTATCTGAGCTACTGGCCCTGTGCTAGCCATGAGTATCTGAGCTACTGGCCCTGTGCTAGCCATGAGTATCTGAGCTACTGGCCCTGTGCTAGCCATGAGTATCTGAGCTACTGGCCCTGTGCTAGCCATGAGTATCTGAGCTACTGGCCCTGTGCTAGCCATGAGTATCTGAGCTACTGGCCCTGTGCTAGCCATGAGTATCTGAGCTACTGGCCCTGTGCTAGCCATGAGTATCTGAGCTACTGGCCCTGTGCTAGCCATGAGTATCTGAGCTACTGGCCCTGTGCTAGCCATGAGTATCTGAGCTACTGGCCCTGTGCTAGCCATGAGTATCTGAGCTACTGGCCCTGTGCTAGCCATGAGTATCTGAGCTACTAGCCCTGTGCTAGCCACGAGTATCTGAGCTACTGGCCCTGTGCTAGCCATAAGTATCTGAGCTACTGCCTCTGTGCTAGCCTTGAGGATCTAAGCTACTGGCCCTGTGCTAGCCATGAGTATCTGAGCTACTGGCCCTGTGCTAGCCTTGAGGATCTGAGCTACTGCCTCTGTGCTAGCCTTGAGGATCTGAGCTACTGGCCCTGTGCTAGCCTTGAGGATCTGAGCTACTGGCCCTGTGCTAACCATGAGTATCTGAGCTACTGGCCCTGTGCTAGCCATGAGTATCTGAGCTACTGGCCCTGTGCTAGCCATGAGTATCTGAGCTACTAGCCCTGTGCTAGCCATGAGTATCTGAGCTACTGGCCCTGTGCTAGCCATGAGTATCTGAGCTACTGGCCCTGTGCTAGCCATGAGTATCTGAGCTACTGGCCCTGTGCTAGCCATGAGTATCTGAGCTACTGGCCCTGTGCTAGCCATGAGGATCTGAGCTACTGGCCCTGTGCTAGCCATGAGGATCTGAGCTACTGGCCCTGTGCTAGCCATGAGTATCTGAGCTACTGGCCCTGTGCTAGCCATGAGTATCTGAGCTACTGCCTCTGTGCTAGCCTTGAGGATCTGAGCTACTGGCCCTGTGCTAGCCTTGAGGATCTGAGCTACTGGCCCTGTGCTAACCATGAGTATCTGAGCTACTGCAGTGAGGAATTATGAAGAGTTATTGTATTTTAATAGAAATAAATGAAACAATAAAACAACCCACCAGAATTTCTGCGCACTCATTTCTCAGTTTGGTGGCCCTGTCAATCAGCTGCTGCAACGCTGCGTCCACCTGAGCGAGGGAGGTCTGGTCAGCCGTTTCCGGATGCTGCTGGTAGGTCTTGCGCAGCTTTTTCAGACCCTCGCTGCAGATATTTGAAAAAAATCGGTCAGGTTAAAAATGGAATCTGCTAGCACAAAGTTGAAAAAATCCACTCACATCTCCTTCATCGCCTTCTGCAGCTCAGCCTCTTTGTCTCTGAGCTGCTCTTCCAGTTTTCGTTTCTGCTGAGCTGGCCCGAGCTGTAAAAGCGGAACGCGCGTATCAAGGATTCGTCAGCTAAAAGTATCCATAGACTGCATGCTTGAATGGGATTGGCCACTCACAGCCTTGCTGGATCGCAGGGTGCTAAACAGCTTGGTGGCCCGGTGGCTGCGAGGCGGAGTCACCTGCTGCACCGGCACCGGGTCACCGGCCGGATATCCGCCTGAGGCCGCGTCCGCCTGCTGGATAGTCGACGACGAGTCGGCACCAGACGTGATTGCTGGCAGGTCTTCGAAAGGCGCGTCAGCTGGCAGGGGATTGCCGGACGCGGTGACGCGAAGGAATTCAGCAACGTCGGCGTCGGCGGACACGGTCTGGGCGCGCTGTTGCAAAGTGCGCGCGCAGCTGACCTGCACATCCAGCCGGTCCAGCTGGGCCTTGGCCCAGGCGCCGAATTCTCGACTGCAGGTGATGCAGAAGCTGCGATGGAGCTGCTCCAGGCCGGACAGCTGCTCTGGCAGGGCGCGCTGCATGAAGTCGGCCTGTAGGTTTGGTTTCAGCGCGGAGCATACAGATTGCTGTCCCATGCGTGCCTGATAACTGCGAGTCAGTGATACCCTACTCAGCTAGACTGCCCGCTCAGCCACACACACTGGTCACTCACTGGCCCGCTCAGCCACACACACTGGCCAGTCACTGCCTCGCTCAGCCACACACACTGGCCGCTCACTGCCCGCTCAGCCACACACACTGGCCAGTCACTGCCCCGCTCAGCCACACACACTGGCCAGTCACTGCCCCGCTCAGCCACACACACTGGCCAGTCACTGCCCCGCTCAGCCACACACACTGGCCAGTCACTGCCCGCTCAGCCACACACACTGGCCACTCACTGCCCGCTCAGCCACACACACTGGCCAGTCACTGGCCGGCGCACCTGCACAGCATTGAACACGGTAATCTCCTTGGCGTATCCGTTTCGCCTGTCCTCGCAAATGCCGGCCTTGGTCTGGTAGGCCAGCTGCAGCCGCTCCTCCTCAGCCCGGGTGACGTCGCGGCTCTCCCTGGCAGCGGCGTACTCTTCCCAGGCGCGGCGCATGTCACTGTGCGCCTTGTGATACTGGGCCCGCGCCTGCTCCAGCTGCGCCCGGCTGCGCTCGACGTCCTTGGAGCTGGCGGTCAGCCGACGCTCAACCAGCTGCTCCTGTTTCTGCATTTCGCGCATGCATTCGCGAAGCTCCTGGTAGGACTGCAGAAGATCGTCGCGCAGATTCTCGTGCTGATTGGCTAAGGCGGTCAACTCGCAGAGCGATTCCTCGAATGCCGTCTGCGCGGTGAATCTGCGCGGCGGGAGGTGGGTGTGGAGAGCGGCTTTACATTAATTTGAACTATTCGAGGCGGACTTTGATCTGGGGACTGTCAATAATACAGGTAGCAGGGTGACTCTCGGGACGCTTTTCGGACTAATTTTACTCCTTAACAATGCCCATTAGTGCATTAATTGTTTTTTTTAGGCCAGTAAAGCGAGAGAAAAAACAAAGGCTCGAATTCCAAGTGGAGTCACACGAAAGCGAGGTTAAACTATAGTCTATCCAAGCCGAGTTTAGCCACACAAGAATTGGCCGGCCATTTCCTGCCCGCACTATCAAGATGTATTTTTAATTTCATGCAAATTTAATTAGTAGGACTAAAGCCTTAGACTTAAAGACTTCTGCAATGCTGTGATACGTTTCTTACAACTTCAAGTACCATTTCTCTTCTGCAGTTACGCTGTGTCAGGCCAGCAGGAACAACCTTGACTTTATCAATTAAAAAACGTTATTTAATTATATTTGGTAAAAAAACAGTTAGATTTTGCTGCCTCTTGTTAAAAATTTCAGTTAAAGAGATATTCAGATGAGTAATAGGTAAAAATGAAAAGTACACAGAGTACCTCGGTCATACTTATTCGCAAGTTACTAATGTGTGGATTGGGTATAAGAAATTTTGATTGAAAAAAACTAGCTTAAAAAAATACTATAAATATAAAACTGTTACTCACTTGAACTTCTCCTTCTTGTCGAAATCCTTCGGCTTAAACTCTTTACAAAGCTTCCTAAAATTGTTAAAATTTTCTCTGATAAAAAGTTCTTGGTAAAAAACGAAACAACAATGCTGAAGTGAGTTAAACTCACTTTATCTCCTTGGCATATTTCTCTTCGACTTTGCAGCGCCTTTCAAGAAAGTCAGAGCAATGCTTTAAAAAATCAATGTTGTACTTGGTAAAATTGTACAGCTGAGGATTGTAGGTGTCCTAAAATGAATTTTTTAAATAAAAAGGGGAATCACAATTTGATATTTGTTATCCAAATGGTAGCAACAGTGCATGTATCCAATTAACTTTTTGGCAATAATATATCCTTTAAATAGCAATATATTAATAGTTTTAAGCATAGCTATATAACAATATTTGGTCCAAGATCCATGGTCCAGGTTTGGCCACACATTGTAGGTTGGCTATTTTCCCTAAAATTGGTTGGTCTATGCCACTCTATGGGCCAGTTGTGCAATTTATACCCATTAGGGGAAACTCCCCAAGGCATAGAGTGTACATGCCTTGAATTGCCAGTTTTTACACCAATGGAATAAATACTGAGTGACCTATGTGAATACATGACTAGTTGTGAGCCTATGTATATATTTATGCCTATATACTATATTTAGTGTGACTGAAGGTGCTTTGGAGTCAATACAATGGACAGTCATACCCTGTTGTTGTTATGGGACAATGTTGTTTTTAGGGTCAAAGTGCCTATAGCCCTCCTGCAGATTTAGCTTTTTTACTACAATGTGACCATTAAGTGACATATAGCTAGTTTAGGAAAAAAAATTGGTATATAATACCAAAGAATTGAAAATATTTTAGATTTTAATTTAAGTCCAGCATGCATTTTTGTAAACTATAAAATCTAATACAACCAGCATAGAATTCTTAGGCAAAAATTGGAACACATAGCTGCATTGGCTAAAGAAATTGCATAACTGCACTGGCATATTTGTAAAAATAAATGGAAGCTAAAATATATTGTGGAGAAATAAGTAGGAAATGGCAATAAACAAAGAAAATTTGTAAGAAAATTTTTAACTCTAAGTGGATTGTATAATAAATTGACAGATTAAACAAAATACATTAAAAAAGAAATATTGATGCAAGCAGGAACTTTTTTGTTTTGTGTCACAAAAATCATATGTAACAAAAAATATGCTCTAAAAATATCAATTTATTTTTTTGCAACTTATAGCAAAGATTCCATACTAGAAATATAATATAGCCTATTGGAATATAGTAAATGACTTATTTATGATTATTTCATAGTTGCAAGATTTATTATATATAAAAAGAAAAATTAAAAGTATACTAACAATACAATTTGAAAGTTTTTTGTGACTCTTATTCTTAGAGACAATAGCTATATATATATCTATGGTGCAAGTATATAAACACAATGGCTATCTCTAATATTGACTAGGACCATACTTATAGACATGGCTGCCATATCTATAATGCAAAAGCTTATATGCATGGCACTAGTATAATATGAGGGGTGTCCCAAAAGTAGTGTTAATTTTGGCTGTAGCTCGGGTTCTGGAGCTTTTTATGATTAGAAATTTTATGGACTGATAGCGGTGAATCTCATCTACTGTCTACTTTTTGAATTTTGAAAATCGATAGCAGAGAACAAAAGCTATGCCCAGGAGACTAACAGTACCTGCACCATAGACTTACAGAAAATGAATGAGATAGATTGAAGTACGAGTGGCAATTTTTCAGTAAGCAGGGAAGCAAGCTGGTGGGTTACGCTCACTGTAACTCCCGAAAATTGTCTATGGAAGAGACCATAGCAGAATAAAAAAGCTTTAAACTTGAAGCTTTCATTTAAAGACAGAAATGCTTTTGTTTTGCAATGATTCATGCTCTAATGGCGAATACTCGACAACACACATGGATGTGCAGTCTGTTGTTTCTCAGCGAAGTGCCATATTCACTCTTTGGGGTGCTGGACACACTGCGTCAGAGATCCATGCTAAACTTTGCTTTATCGCTGGATGGATCAGTTCAAAGAAGGAAGAACTAATGTGGCAAATCAGCATTGGACAGGTCGGCCATATGTCCATCGGCCTAATGAACTGGCGGAGTCCATTCTGGATCTGCTTGACAAGGACTTCCGAATGACTATCAGAGAGATTGCCAACAGGTTGGACTCTGCCACAGTCTGTTTGTTAAGGAAGTGACTTATGGCGCTGCTGATTGCCTGCTTGCTCATTGTTCATTGGTCTCTGTTCATTTGTGTTTTATGTTTTTACATTTTGTGTAAGTCTATAGTGCAGGTACCGTTAGTCTCCTGGGCATAGCTTTTGTTCTCTGCTATTGATTTTCAAAATTCAAAAAGCAGACAGTAGATGAGATTTGCCGCTATCAGTCCATAAAATTTCTAATCATAAAAAGCTCCAGAACCCGAGCTACAGCCAAAATTAACACTACTTTTGGGACACCCCTCGTATTAACTAGGATTATATTTATATAGACATTGCTATAATATCTTTAATATTTGAGCTAATAGACAGGGTGGCCATGTCCCTAATATAGAATGCCCTCTATGCTATAGACATGGTAGCCATGTCAATGGGAGCCTGCATAGTGATAGTGACTAACTATAAAGTATTCACAAATTTAAAATTGTAACTTAATAACTATTGTTTAAACTCCATTTGATAAAGAATAATACAGATCTTCTAGCAGATAAGTCCTGCATTAGAAAACAATTTAAGTACCAAAAAGTTTTAAAGAAAACTGTGCCAAAATATCCTAAATGAATAAAATACCCTAAAAATTAATTAAAGTATATCAAATAAATATTTCTGATCAAACAAAATTCACAAATTCTTAAAATATCATATAGATGAACAAAAAGTAAAAAACACCTACCCAAAGTCTGCTGTCCCATGCAGATGTAGCAGACATATTTTTTGTTACTTCTTACTTCTTCTTATTTTTTTAATGACAATCTCTAAACATTGATTAAAAAGAAAATTAGAAATAGAAACAGTGTGAAAAAACTGTCAATATTAATAATAATAGTCAATTATGCAACTATAATACAGGCTATTTCATTAAAGTCCATTTAATTTTTTTAAGATGCGTAAATTGATTGCCATAATTTTGCTTCAGAATTCAGAAGAAATACTGGTAGTGTGCGCTTAGTACATTTTGCTGATTTTTTTCAGTGTGATGTTGCATTTCCTGGCAATATTTATTTTAAACCAGTTTTTACTAAGAATATGAGTTCGATTAAAAAGTCATAGCATGCAGTAATACAATTTAGTTAGCTGCTCTTAAACATTTAAGAATTACATTTTTAGGTCAGTATGGCAACAAAAAATTATAATTTGTTTTAACGTCGTATGTTTGGAAAATTTTTGCAAATGCATTCGATATTCTATCAATTAATATTGAAACTTGAAATTTGTAAAGAAAATGAATAATAATAATAAAGTCACCCAAAAAGCAAAGAAGATGCTTAAATACACCTTAAAAGCCCAAAATACCCGGCTCGTTGATATGATCGTACAGTATCGTGTATATAAGCCTTTGTAATTTGGGGAGCAGTTGACATCGAGTGCATGATGATTGGAACGGAAACCAGACAAAAAACAAAACAAGAGCTGTAGAGCCAATAATTAAAGGGCCAAGCCAGAAAGATACGCTGAAACAATCTGTGCGACCAATTCGGAGAAAAAGCTTTGACGAACGGTTTATTCCATCTATCTCTAATGCATGCACCCGTCGTAATTTACTAATTTACATTTTCCTGACTGACTGTTTGTTGTATTGTTTTGTATATTGTATATTTATATTATTATTGTATTGTATATGATATTTAGATATGTCTCAGTCCGTCTGGGTGGGGCCCGCATGGCCATATAGCAACTAGGTAATCAGAATTTTGGCATTCGAATGTAAGCACGAGCGCGGCAGCCGATAAAACAGCTGATACTCCGTATAGCAAAACGATTCTTTATTATCGATTTTTGAGGCTCATAATTATTGCTGCCTTTTCTTAGCCTTAATTAGACTCAGACGGCTTCCTTCCTTTAGTCATGCACTTCTTTAAGACCCAGAAGCTGAAGACCGCAGCCAAGCTGCGGTCTTCATTAAATCTATCAGCTATTTATCATTAAAATCAGCTACCCAAGGCTGATGGAACACGATACGTTAAGCTTTAACAGGGTGTCATTTTGAGTAAAGCCAGCTGAGAAAATGCATTTATTTACAGAATTAATTTGAAAATGTCTATCATCTGTAGATCAAAGTATATTTCAAATCATTACGCTCGTACACCTTTTTGAGAGAAACAGTCCGAGTTAGTCCGAGTTTGAATCAGATTTAAAATACATGCGTAGTGGCCATACTCGATTATATTTACGGCTACAGTGAAGCGCCCTTAAACCAACGCCAGATGTACAACGCGAGATTAGAAATATTGCAAAAAAATGAGCCACCGGCCGACATCACAACAATAATAGTGTAGTGATTCTGAAAACACAGTTCTTGCCTGCTTAGGATTCTGTGCGGTACTAGATCCATTATGTCAGAATCTGAGGCACGTAAAGGTCCGAAACTGTCTCCATGGTACAGTCGCACAGCCTCCTTAGTGTCAGCTATGCCGCATCTGACGGAATAGCCATGGAGCAGGGAAACTAGAAAGATGCCAAAGTACACGGTGAGGCCGATGTGAATGCTAGCTAATACTCTGAAAGCTAGCTTCTCAGCGTTGCGAAAGCTTTGCATCCTTGATGTCCGGAAATCAAGCAGTAAGACGCGAAAGCAGCAGTTCTGACAGACACCGGATCTTGATCCCGTCACCGCAATTTCGGGAGTTTCTTTCAATCCGCTAGAAGCACGGCTAGTAGCGGCAGCGGCGGCTGATTCCCGGTGAACCGCGGCATCAGCTGTCGCCGAGTCTGTTCCAGTAGTTGGACAGCAGCAGAAGTTGTTGCACCATCTGTTGCACAGACCGGACGCCACGGCGTACAGCCATCCAATGATGAGTGGCCAGACTGTCTGAAAGATGGCGTGGAAGGCTAAGAAAGTGTTGCACACTGGCAGGCTGTCTTCGCTGACGCCCGAGTCTTTCTCATCGATTCGAAGATAGAGTGGACAGCTGCCCTCGAATGCTAAGAAAATCTCCAAGGCGAATGTAATCACAAAGATTAAGCCGGTTGCAAAGTTGAGCAGATAGATGGCGGTGTGAAGAGTTCCAATGTTGGTCATTCTATCGAATGACATGCAAAAGTGTTTATCGATGCTTAATAAGTAAATAAATAAACGGCACAATTTTGATTAGCGAGAGCAACCAGCTTCAAGTTCAAGTCGACTTAGCAATCTGACCCATGGCCATAGACTATGTCAATTTAGCTTTATTTTGTCTATGGCTAAAACAAAAGACGGTCTGTTTATAATTTTTTTTTATTTTTGCTCCCATATCATTTCCTTGGAGGTCTGAAACTCCAAGGCTTCTTAATGTCAATAGCAACTGGCTTATATCGCCCCACACATCCTGAACTTATGCTAAAAACCGGCGTTTCATAGCAGGAAATCTTACGCAACTATCATAATCGTTTCCTGGTCGATGCGCACAATCCATCTTGCGTTCAAGAGCCCTAATAGATAAGCGTAGCCCGGAAACTAGTGGCAAGATTGATTCGGAGATCCCAGATAGAACTGGCTGCCCTCTTCATGTCAAAGCCCTCTTCAAGTGTTCCAGCTTCCCCACTCCATCTTGGCCGCAGCTTCAAGCTCTTTCGCCGAATCTTTCTCTTGCACAAACAAACTATCAGTTTTCTGTCCCGGCATTTTCCTCTGCGCCAGATTTTTCTTATCGAATCAGTGCAAAGCAATCAATTTGTCTGTATAAGTTGGTTGCTGGCCATCTTGAACTTTCAATCCAAGGGCAAGGATGCTGGCTGACGGCTGATGCATCCTGGATACTGCTGGATACTGGCTGATCACCTGACTGGCTGACTGATTCGCTCGCAATGGGGAATGTTATGCTAAGGGATCAAGCAGCAGCCTGATGCAGCATTCCTTTAATTAAATCAAAATGCATTCACCAAATGCATTTTCTCTTACTTTGCTAGATCTCTGCAGCCTGCAGGTAACAGCTGAGACTTTCGAGTACTCGGTAATTAATCCTTCAAAATGAGTCACCAGTGCAATCCAAAATTTTACAAGCTGGTTACATGCGTTTTCGCTTTCATTTGGGATTATTCACTGCTTCGAATCGGCGGGCGCTAGTGAATCACCTCCTGGTCCTCGTTAAAATCTGGCGTCCAATTAACATTCGGGACCTAAACTTGATGGGTTGCAGGCAGGCTGCGTGGGTTCTTAACCATCGGCAGGGGATAAAACTCCCTATGGCAAGGTTTTCCATAGCCCAGTGAAGCTGCAGTAACCAATCTTACATCCAGCTGATCCTAGACAAGCCACTCGTGCGTCAAATAATTTGGCATCCATGCACTGCTCCCTGCTGGTTGCCGTGCTGCTTCTGCTCAGCGCGCAGACTGTGCTCCGGACACGGGGCGCCATCTCGCTGCAGGGGTGATTTTTTGGGAATTGTTTCTTTGAAAAATTGGTGCCAGGCTACTCATTTGTTTACAGCAAGAATCAATTACGCTCCTTAAAATTCTCACTTTGTAGCTACCGACTGTACAGGGCTGAACCGTTCACGCAGGAGGCCGTGACGACTCTAAGGAATCTGCACGATGCCTATCCGAGCGAGCCGGAGCCGAGCGTGAGTCAGGAAGACAATCAGACAACCAGACAGACAGACAGAAAGACAGACAGACAGACAGACAGACAGACAGACAGACAGACAGACAGACAGACAGACAGACAGACAGACAGACAGACAGACAGACAGACAGACAGGACAGACAGACAGACAGACAGACAGACAGACACAATCAGACAGGCACTAAGACAGGTTGAAAGTTAGGATAGGGAGACAATAAGAAAGAAATAAAGTTAGATAACTAGATAGGCAGGGTAAGATAGGAGGACAGCAACACTGACAGCTAGGTCTGGCGCGATGAGCTGGGAAGAAAAGGCAGTCAAACATAAAACTAACCCATGGGTGTGATTGTGTACATTAATTTCACGTTTATTGCCACTGCACCCTTCCACGCAGCACGGCTTGACCTTCTTCAAATACCCGAGCCACCGCAACACCAAGGTGGACATTTTGGTGCCGCCCCGTCTGGTGCTTGAATTCACGGAAGCCCTGGCGGACCGGCCGGACATTCAGCTGCAGCTGCTGCACAGAAACTACGGCCGACTGACAGCGCAGGCCGATCTGGAGAACCGCCTGATGCCCAAGGCGATGAGGCGTCTGCGTCGGAATGTCCGCCGGGCTGATCAGCTGATTCTGAGTCACAACCAGTACCTCAGATATGACCAGGTGAGCTGATCTTGAGCACTCCTGATTTGTGTGATTGAGCACTCTTGATTGATGTGATTGAGCACTCTTGATTGATGTGACTGAGCACTCTTGATTGATGTGACTGTGCACTCTTGATTGATGTGATTGAGCACTCTTGATTGATGTGATTGAGCACTCTTGATTGATGTGACTGAGCCCTCTTGATTGATGTGACTGAGCACTCTTGATTGATGTGACTGAGCACTCTTGATTGATGTGATTGAGCACTCTTGATTGATGTGACTGAGCACTCTTGATTGATGTGACTGAGCACTCTTGATTGATGTGACTGAGCACTCTTGATTGATGTGACTGAGCACTCTTGATTGATGTGACTGTGCACTCTTGATTGATGCGATTGAGCACTCTTGATTGATGTGATTGAGCACTCTTGATTGGTGTGATTGAGCACTCTTGATTGATGTGACTGAACACTCTTGATTGGTGTGATTGAGCACTCTTGATTGATGTGACTGAGCACTCTTGATTGATGTGACTGAGCACTCTTGATTGATGTGACTGTGCACTCTTGATTGATGTGATTGAGCACTCTTGATTGATGTGACTGAGCACTCTTGATTGATGTGACTGAGCACTCTTGATTGATGTGACTGAGCACTCTTGATTGATGTGACTGAGCACTATTGATTGATTTGACTGTGCACTCTTGATTGATTTGACTGTGCACTCTTGATTGATGCGATTGAGCACTCTTGATTGATGTGATTGAGCACTCTTGATTGGTGTGATTGAGCACTCTTGATTGGTGTGATTGAGCACTCTTGATTGGTGTGATTGAGCACTCTTGATTGGTGTGACTGAGCACTCCTTTTAAGCACTGATCTGTGTGAATATTAAAGAAACGATACTTTAAAGAGCAAATACTGGTCTCTAAGTGAAATCTTTCTGCCTCGATAAATCAGCTACTGCAAGCTGTGGACCGTCTGGTGCAGCGGTGCAACATACTGCGCAGCAATACCTGCCGGACACAGGAGATCGGTAGCGCCTACGAAGGCCGGAAGCTGATTGTGCTCAGGGTGAGTGATTGGCTGCTAGGAGTTTATTTATTGATGTTGGCTTGTGACGCTAAATGACTGTTTGACCTGCCATCAATCGGCCAAACAGATCGAGAAGAGCCAGACTGACAAGCAGAAGCGGAAGGTGTGGATCGATGGCGGCATTCACGCCCGAGAGTGGATCAGCCCCGCCACTGTGCTGTACCTGGCGGACGTGGTGAGTCATGGCTGCAACCTTTTGAGCTGCAACAGTATTACTTTAGAAAAAATTAACGAATGAAAATGAAGCTCTATACCCCACCACCCCATCGCAGCTCATCTCCAAAGGCCTGAATCCCAGGATTCGTTCCCCAGAAATAGCCTCCCTGCTCAACTATTACGATTTTCTAATGCTGCCGCTGTACAACCCGGACGGTTACGAGTATTCGCATTCTCACGTGAGTCCGACTTTGCTCTCACTGAAGACAGACACTATCACTGAAGACAGACACTGTCACTGAAGACAGACACTCTCACTGAAGACAGGCACTGTCACTGAAGACAGACACTCTCACCGAAGACAGACACTCACTGAAGACAGACACTCTCACCGAAGACAGACACTCACTGAAGACAGACACTCTCACCGAAGACAGACACTCTCACTGAAGACAGACACTCTCACCGAAGACAGACACTGTCACTGAAGACAGACACTGTCACTGAAGACAGACACTCTCACTGAAGACAGACACTCTCACTGAAGACAGACACTCTCACCGAAGACAGACACTGTCACTGAAGACAGACACTCTCACCGAAGACAGACACTCTCACTGAAGACAGACACTCTCACCGAAGACAGACACTCACCGAAGACAGACACTGTCACCGAAGACAGACACTCTCACCGAAGACAGACACTCACCGAAGACAGACACTGTCACAAGAGACAGACACTGTCACTGAAGACAGACACTGTCACAAGAGACAGACACTGTCACCGAAGACAGGCACTGTCACAAGAGACAGACACTGTCACAAGAGTCAGTCTCTCCCTTTTAGCATGCCATTCCTAATTGCCGTTAAAATCAATATTTCAGTACCGATTTTGGCGCAAAAACCGCCAAACCAACGGAGGCCACCCAGCGCAGTCGCGAGTGTGCAGAGGCGTCGATCTAAACAGAAACTACGGTTACATGTAGGTCCGATGGCTGCTGTTGACTGCTAGGCAAAGACTAAGGAGGATAGCTTCTTATAAACTTGGGGTTATCTAAGACAAGTTAAAAGTTCAATGAAGTTATCAGATGGGAAGATATTACAGCTACTACGTGGTAGAAATGAACTGGGCATCTAACCAGATACAGACACGGATCTGAGCTGATACAGACACGGATCTGAGCTGATACAGACACGGATCTGAGCTGATACAGACACGGATCTGAGCTGATACAGACACGGATCTGAGCTGATACAGACACGGATCTGAGCTGATACAGACACGGATCTGAGCTGATACAGACACGGATCTGAGCTGATACAGACACGGATCTGAGCTGATACAGACACGGATCTGAGCTGATACAGACACGGATCTGAGCTGATACAGACACGGATCTGAGCTGATACAGACACGGATCTGAGCTGATACAGACACGGATCTGAGCTGATACAGACACGGATCTGAGCTGATACAGACACGGATCTGAGCTGATACAGACACGGATCTGAGCTGATACAGACACGGATCTGAGCTGATACAGACACGGATCTGAGCTGATACAGACACGGATCTGAGCTGATACAGACACGGATCTGAGCTGATACAGACACGGATCTGAGCTGATACAGACACGGATCTGAGCAGATACAGACGCGGGTCTGTAAAGTCAACTACTTAACGATGTTATTTCCCCAAACCCAAGGTGGGGCGGCTCCGGCAGCTCCAGCGAGCCCTGCCAGGACAACTACAGAGGCGCCGGGCCCTTTTCGGCGATGGAGACGGCGGCCGTGAAGCGATTCGTTGAGCAGGAGCACGCTGGACAGAAGGTGCTGCTGTTTCTGTCCTACCATTCCTACGGTCAGTACGTGCTGATGCCGTTCGGCTACAAGAGAGGCGCCTATCCGCTGCCCGAACTGAGCGCTGGGAAAATGGTACGAGAAAATTGTTATTTTGCATTAATTTATTAAGAATCAAGGTGACCTAATTTTCGGCAAGGTCAGTTTTATCTGCGGATTAGGAGATGAAATCATCAGAAATTTTTTAGCACCTCAAACTGCATTTCCCAACATTCATTGAACCGTCTACCGAATAGAGTTTCGGGTGAACCGCATAATCTTTGTCTCACGACCCGGCAGTTCTACTTATAGTACTATTTGCGCAGTGAATGTCTTAAAATTTGACGGCAGTTTTTTAATAGAGCGATCAAATTACATCATCCGCAGAGTTGCGTTGCTTTCTTTGGCAGCAGGGAGATGTTCTCCACGAATCATCGCTACTATATCCACGGGACTAGCGCTGACGTGCTGTGTAAGTCACAGGGAGTTGAAGAGTGACATTTAGCAGCTCTATGTCACCAGAGCGATGAGGATGTGGGATTCTCATCACACGCCTGACTGTCTGCAGAGTGAGGATGTGGGCTTCTCATTACACGCCTGACTGTCTGCAGAGTGAGGATATGGGCTTCTCATCACACGCCTTACTGTCAGCACAGTGAGGATTTGGGCTTCTCATCACACGCCTGACTGTCAGCAGAGTGAGAATGTGGGCTTCTCATCACACGCCTGACTGTCTGTAGAGTGAGGATGTGGGGTTCTCGTCACACGCCTGACTGTCTGCAGAGTGAGGATATGGGCTTCTCATCACACGCCTGACTGTGTGCAGAGTGAGGATGTGGGCTTCTCATCACACGCCTGACTGTGTGCAGAGTGAGGATGTGGGGTTCTCATCACACGCCTGACTGTCTGCAGAGTGAGGATTTTAGACCCACATAGCGCATGCGAATCCGCTTGAACTTCGCGCAGACGAGGCCAGCGGCGGCTCAGATGACTGGGCGCACGGCAAGCTGGGCATCCCATATTCGCTGACCATTGAACTGCCAGACGATGGCGCCTACGGCTTCCTGCTGCCGCCGGCCTACATTCGCAACGTCGGCGCCGAGTCTCTCCGCGGCCTTCAGGCGATGCTGCGAACCATACACGACCTGGAGACTAATACGAACTTCTACAGGACCAGCTGCACACTTGATTAGCCGCACAGAGGAAGCTGGAAATGATCAGCTTCTCGAATGCTGGACTCTGAGATGACCGGCCTTATTGCTTCTGATATTTCGTTTTTGTGGCTGCTCATTGCTTGCATGGCTAAGTAGACGTCCGTTCGTATTTTTTGTAGGCAGCGATGGACGAATAGAAGTATAAATAATTGAATTTTTTGCCCCTGTAAAAAGTGAGTAAACATGATTTTTGCAAGGCTAAAACAGGCGCCGACACAAATCCATTCTCTGGCACAATTAGACACAGTCTGGGTTTGTTGCCAAGCATCTCTCTTTACTGGCGGGTTTGACAGCTTATCTGCTGCTACGAGTATGGATTCCTGTCTACCGAAAATTTTCTATTTCCCATGGACCGACTTGGGTAACAGTCATGTAGCATCAAAATGAGAAACATTGCTAACATTTAGCTAGAAATCCTTACTTTGATCCTTTTTTTCCACTGAAATCTCCCGAACGTGCGCATGCAGTTCGAAATGAAATATTCTTATCTGTTCAGGATTTCTTTTGTTCTATAACTAGAATACAATTGCTTATTAGAAAAGTACAACCTTATGATAATAAAAAAGTTGTCGTCCTTAACAGCGAGGTTCACTTTTATATCACTTTTGTCCTTATATTTACGATTTCTAACTCGTTGGAACGCTGCAATTTGCTATTTTGCGCCACTCCTTCTAACACTTGATGTGCGGCCTAAGCTCACACAGAAGACACCCAGAGTAAACTTGCGCCACTCCAGCTAACACCTGATGTGCGGCCTAAGCTCACACAGAAGACACACAGAGTAAACTTGCGCCACTCCAGCTAACACCTGATGTGCGGCCTAAGCTCACACAGAAGACACCCAGAGTAAACTTGCGCCACTCCAGCTAACAACCTTTGTCATCCAGATCAGTCGCAAACAAGCTTAAAATTGGTATCTTAAAAGAAAGAATAAATCTTACCAGCAAAAAAGGACAAAGTTCCACAGAATGGAAAAAAATTCTGTCGCTACTTTGACAACGTCTTAATTTTAATCTTCAGCATCATTAAGAAAGATGTACAGTTGAAAAGTTCATAGAAGGTTTACATGTTTAGGAGATAAAAAATAGGTCTGCTGCAAAGAAAAACATCAGGAGCGTTCAGTTTTAACCAAGAAAATTTCAACCAAATTCTGATGAATTTAATATTTTTTAACAACAAGCATCACATAAATATTTTGTGTGAATATATATTCATGAAATAGTTGAATAGGTGCTAATATATAATGGACTATTGTGTACTCTTTCTGGCTGGTTAAAGAAGTAATTTTTCAACCGCAAAAAATTTGCTTCTCGCCTGTACACACTTCAGTCGCCAGAAACGGTTCACAGGCTCCACAGAATTAAGTTTTCAAGCTATGAGCGAGCTATGGGCGTGTGCAAAAGTAAACAAATTTGCCGAGACCAACACTTTGAGCGCGCCGGCAGGTCCCTCAGTACAACGAAACAGAAGAGTACAAGTATACTTGACTGCCCATTCTTCCCCCAGCATCCCGATGAAGCGCGAGGAGTGGCCAGATGAAGTTAGCAACACGAAGGCAGAAGCAATCGCTATTGACAAAATATTTGCTTGTTGTTTGTTATTTTAGCAGCAGGACAGACAGGTTAGAGATTCATCACCGCAGCAAAAGTGCAAAGCAATTAAGCCATGGGATTAATGGGTTTTTTGGTGCGGGAAAGAGTCGAGAGCCCGGCGAAGCTTAGAGGCAGCGTCAGGCGGGCCGGCAATTCCCACTTCCGCTTGCAAGACTCCCAAGTCCCTCCGCCGCCACGGGCCCCGGCGACAGGGAGTGAAATTCGATTTTCCCACTTCCCCTCCGGGAAAATTTGTTGACGCTTGAAAGAAGGCTGGGGCCGAGTGGCCCGGCGGAGAGAAACTGCAGGTGGAGGCTGGCGAAGTTTTCCCCAAACCAGAATCCCCTTTCCCTCGCTTCGTCTTGCTTGTAGAAAGACAAGATGTCCGTCACCCACATTAAACAACAAAAATAAAGAGTTTAAACCAACCAGATTGTCGAATTTGGCTCTCTTCAGCTTCTCCCCCACAGTTTCGCAAATTTCAGCAAATTCCACTTGAGCCGAGCCGCAATCTTATGTGAAGAGCGAATTAATAGAAAAACCAGTTATCAGTGCATGCATTCTCGAGTACTGAAAAAACAGCTAATTTTCGCCGCACGCGAGTTCTTTTTGTTCACAGCGGTGGCTTGCGCATGAAGTGGGTGAGGATCTCCAGCGGCAGAGGGAATATGATGGTGGAATTCTTCTCGGCCGAGATTGTGTTCAGCGTCTGCAGGTAGCGCAGTTGCAGCGCGAACGGCGACTCGTTGATGACGTCGGCGGCCTCTTTCAGGGCCCTGGATGCCTTCTGCTCGCCCTCGGCGGCGATCACCTGCGGGAGTGCAGTGGCCGGGGGGCAGGCGTTAAAGTTGGCGAACTAGGGGGTTTTGGCGCGAGAGAAAGGAGAAGAGAGTGACAGAAAATGGATTAGAGAGTGACTGAGTCGGTGTGGAGAGTGACTGAGTGTGGAGGGTAGACAGTGACTGAGTTGGGGTAGAGAGTGACTGAGTTGGGGTAGAGAGTAACTGAATGGGGTATAAAGTGACTGGGTTGGGGTAGAGAGTGGCTGAGTTGGGTAGAGTGAATGAGTGTGGAGGGTAGAGAGTGACTGAGTTGGGTAGAGTGACTGAGTGTGGAGGGTAGAGCGATAGAGAAGCTCGTAGAGTTACAAAGAAGTTAGTAGAGTGACAAAGTATTGGGAGAAGAGGAGGTTAAGAAAGTGAAAGACGGAAAAGCCCAAAAAGAAAAAGAAACAATTTTTTACAGAAGTAGACTTCTCTAAGGCAAAAACCCCCAATGAACGCATCGGGCAGCAACTAAAGGCACCCCACTCGGAGCTATAACACTCGGAACAGAGGGCTGAGAGCCGTTCCACTGAAACGAGTGTCTGCCAATGATTCAGCTGATTGTTGTAGAAGCAGCCAGGAAAAGAGGATGCACAGAAGCGCTGTTGTAGCGACGCTTTGCAATGGGAAAATTTTCCCTAGCAGTCAATGTGAAGAGACAAAGCGGAGAGGAAAGACACACCACTAGTGCGAGTCGAAAGCGAAAACAAATTGAGTGCGGATTGCTCCCCACACTCCCAACACTATTTCCCCATTTTGTGGGCAAGGAATTCTCCCAATCCATGTAGTTCCCACAGGGGATGGACAACTTAGCCGTTCTATTAATATTCGCGCCCCACAGCTGTTACTCCGTGTTAGCGCCGTGTCCCTCGCCCCAGATGCGTCTCTCTGCTCAATGCTCTGTCCCGTTTCTTTCCTCAGCTATTCGAGCCGTCTTCATCAAATCTGCCAGCCCGTCTACCAACATTGGGATGAGCGAATAGACTGAGACCATTCAGAAGGGAAGGGGCTGGCACTGACCTTGGCTCTGGCCTCCCTGGCAGCCTCGGCTTCGGCCGCCATGGCTCGCTGAAGCTGCACCGGCAGTCGCACGTCTTTGCTGCAATACAATGTGTGCAGGGGAGTATAGTTTGCCGCTTCTAGAAGCAGACTTGCTTGGATATCTCAGAACAAGGGGTTAAGAAGGGAGCTGTGATGAGTGAGAAAGTGAAAAGAAAAAGATTATGTTAATAACAGACTCTGCTGATATGGAATAATTCGATGGTATCCGAGCTCACTCACACTTCAACTCGCTCCACTTTGACACCCCAAGGGTGTGTTGCCTCGTCCAGGGTCTCCTGAAATTTCAATTGTGTCGAGTTTGAGAGTTCAGGCCGCTTATTGGAGTGTGAGGGTGTGAAAGTGAGAGATCAGGCCGCTTGTTGGAGTGTGAGGGAGGGGAACTGAGAGTTCAGGCCGCTTATTGGAGTGTGAGATAGGGGAACTGAGGAACTGAGAGTTCAGGTCGCTTATTGGAGTGTGAGATAGGGGAACTGAGGAACTGAGAGTTCAGGTCGCTTATTGGAGTGTGAGATAGGGGAACTGAGGAACTGAGAGTTCAGGCCGCTTATTGGAGTGTGAGATAGGGGAACTGAGGAACTGAGAGTTCAGGTCGCTTATTGGAGTGTGAGATAGGGGAACTGAGGAACTGAGAGTTCAGGCCGCTTATTGGAGTGTGAGATAGGGGAACTGAGAGTTCAGGCCGCTTATTGGAGTGTGAGATAGGGGAACTGAGAGTTCAGGCCGCTTATTGGAGTGTGAGATAGGGGAACTGAGAGTTCAGGCCGCTTATTGGAGTGTGAGATAGGGGAACTGAGAGTTCAGGCCGCTTATTGGAGTGTGAGATAGGGGAACTGAGAGTTCAGGCCGCTTATTGGAGTGTGAGATAGGGGAACTGAGAGTTCAGGCCGCTTATTGGAGTGTGAGATAGGGGAACTGAGAGTTCAGGCCGCTTATTGGAGTGTGAGATAGGGGAACTGAGAGTTCAGGCCGCTTATTGGAGTGTGAGATAGGGGAACTGAGAGTTCAGGCCGCTTATTGGAGTGTGAGATAGGGGAACTGAGAGTTCAGGCCGCTTATTGGAGTGTGAGATAGGGGAACTGAGGAACTGAGAGTTCAGGCCGCTTGTTGGAGTGTGAGGGTGTGGAAGTGAGTTTCATCTTGACCTATATCTTGCCTAAAGAGTTCTCTATTTTATCATCCAGAAAAATGCAGCCAATTTATGCAATGTAGTCTCTCTTGGGAATAATTGTGAAGCGGGTGACAGTTTATCTCCATTGCCCCTCGTTCCCAGCCAGCCAAAGCGGGGATCATTCTAATTACAAGCGGATGTGATGCAGTGGCCCCAGCGGCTACCAGCCTTTCCGCTGGCACATCTGGCAACAATTTTTAGTTCGAACCGAATGCCTGGCTGTGCTGGTCTCACACAATTGGGGATTCTAGATGGAGAGCTTGGAGTCCAACTGCTCCATGCAGCTCCTCTTGGAGAGTTAAAAATTTTTATCGACAATTTTTTCGTTAAAAATTTTACGAATTCAACGTTTAAACTTCAAGCAGAGAGCTGTCGGGAAATGCCTGAGTAACTATGCCCGTTCAATTTTACTAATGGGAGAATGTCGCACCAACCGATCCGGACTGCGTGGCGGGAATACAAAAGTGACAATCGTAAATTTAAGTCTCATTGAGTTAGTGGATGGTAATTTACAAGCATTTCCCCCTTTTGAAGCACTATTCAAGCTTATTTTTTACTAAAAGTACATTGCCAATGATGGAGCAATCTGTTCTACTTGCCTGCATCATGGCGCTGATGCTCTCACGCTCGGACAGAATCTCGGACAGATTCTTGGTGCCCAGCACGTTGCGCAGGGTGGTGGCGGCCAGCAGCCGGGTTGATCTGTCGGCGTCCTCGACGTTAGTGACCGCGATAACTGGATTGTAGATGCGGTAGTACACCACTGCGTCCACCGCCACCGTCACGGAGTCCTTGGTTAGCACCTGTTGGGCAGATTATGGGACATTGGGACTGAGCTGTGTCCGACCGTCTGTCTGTGTGTGTCTGTCTTTCTGCCTGTCTTTCTGTCTGTCTGTGTGTGTCTGTCTTTCTGCCTGTCTTTCTGTCTGTCTGTCTGTCTGTCTGTCTGTCTGTCTGTCTGTCTGTCTGTCTGTCTGTCTGTCCTGTCTGTCTGTCTGTCTGTCCGTCTGTCTGTCTGTCTGTCTGTCTGTCTGTCTGTCTGTCTGTCTGTCTGTCTGTCTGTCTGTCTGTCTGTCTGTGTCTGTCTGTCTGTCTGTCTGTCTGTCTGTCTGTGTCTGTCTGTCTGTCTGTCTGTCTGTCTGTCTGTCTGTCTGTCTGTCTGTCTGTCTGTCTATCTGTCTGTCTGTCTGTCTGTCTGTCTGTCTGTCCTGTCTGTCTGTCTGTCTGTCCGTCTGTCTGTCTGTCTGTCTGTCTTTCTGTCTGTCTGTCTGTCTGTCTGTCTGTCTGTCTGTGTCTGTCTGTCTGTCTGTCTGTCTGTGTCTGTCTGTCTGTCTGTCTGTCTGTCTGTCTGTCTGTCTGTCTGTCTGTCTGTCTGTCTGTCTGTCTGTCTGTCTGTCTGTCTGTCTGTCTGTCTGTCTGTCTGTCTGTCTGTTTTTGTTACTGAGTAAATTTCGCTGCAGCAGAAAGCTTTAAAAAGCAGATTGCAGCAAGTAGGCGCAGCGTATGCAGTCAAAGGTGATAAGTGGGTTCGGCGAGAAAAAATTGCCTTTCGCAAACAGCCACAGTTCAGTTTTTCATTACTGTCCTGGGGCCGCAGGAAAGATAAATTAACTAGCGAAATCCCAAATCCCTCGAAACCCGGCGGAGCTAAAGGATTTGGCTGAAGCCGGCTTCACGAAGCGGAAATAAGATCTCCTTTTTTAGTGCAGCCTGGCTCAATTAATTTCTTCTTCTTTATGTCTTTGAAGCCTCTCTTCACTTCTACGAGGGTATTTAAGCTTTTTCTTCGTTTTTTAACTTAAATTAAAAAATTTAATTCACATTTGTTCCCTGTCTTTGTAAGACTCGGGGTTTGACTGCTTGGCTTTGCACTTTAATATCGGTTTTATGCTTCCTTCCACTGTCTCCCTTGCTGTCCAAACGTCCCCTGTACCTCGCACCTCTCTATCCCCCTCTTCTTCCCTGCTCCCTACTGTGCAGTGGGATGTCACAAATTCAGAATCGGCAATCTATAGCGACAGCGAAGGTGGCGCCTTCAGCTTGCCGAATTGCCGGATTCGATTCGCTGCCGCCTCGATGCTCACCATCCGAGCATCCAATCAGGCAAATCTGATTACTCGAGCACTGTGCCAAGAGGCCCGCTACTGTTTGCAGCAGAAAGCAGAAGAGGAATGCTCAGAAAAATGAAGTAGCAAAGTGAAACTACGCGGTTCCACTGGGAATTGACGAGTTTGGCTACCGAAAGCACAGAATTTCCATAATTTCACTCTTGTAGACTTTTTTGTCTCCATTTTTCAACCCAGATTCTAAAAAATCTCAAATTCATGGCCAGGTTACCTCCTTGTCATCTAGGCACAGGTAACTTCCCTGTCATCTAGGGACAGGTTACCCCTGTCATCTAGGCACAGGTAACTTCCCTGTCATCTAGGGACAGGTTACCCCTGTCATCTAGGCACAGGTAACTTCCCTGTCATCTAGGAACAGGCTACCTCCCTGTCATCTAGGAACAGGTAACTTCCCTGTCATCTAGGCACAGGTAACTTCCCTGTCATCTAGGGACAGGTTACCCCTGTCATCTAGGCACAGGTAACTTCCCTGTCATCTAGGAACAGGCTACCTCCCTGTCATCTAGGAACAGGTAACTTCCCTGTCATCTAGGCACAGGTAACTTCCCTGTCATCTAGGGACAGGTTACCCCTGTCATCTAGGCACAGGTAACTTCCCTGTCATCTAGGGACAGGTTACCCCTGTCATCTAGGCACAGGTAACTTCCCTGTCATCTAGGAACAGGCTACCTCCCTGTCATCTAGGAACAGGTAACTTCCCTGTCATCTAGGGACAGTCTAGGAACAGATTAGCATCTACGGAAAGATGACCGCACTGTCCCTCTGTAAGCCAATCAAGCCTATTAAACCACACAATGAATAATTGTGACGCACCTCCTGAGGGGGCACATCAAAGGTGACAGTCCTGAGGTCCACCTTCCGAATCATGTCCATGCAGGGCACAATGAAGAACAGGCCGGGACCCTTGGCGCCGCCTTTCAAGATGCGACCGAGACGGAAAATGACAGCCCGCTCATACTCGGCAACTACCTGGATTCAATTTGACATTGATTTTAATGACTATAACAAATCTTAATAATCACATGATCAAAGGTCACGTGACACGTGATCAGTGAGCGCTGCGCCCGCGCTCACCTTGATGCAGAGGCACAGAGAGAAGGGCAAAGTGACAATAATGAGACCGTAGGACAAGAACAGCAGCACTGTGCCGCAGACTCCGATGCCTTTGTCACCACGTTGGGCGCCTGCGAATTGAAAATTTGTGCTCAGCGTTAGTTTGGAAACACGCGGCTGGCATTGACACAAACAAAAAATTTCAAAAAATAAGAAAAAACATCTGGTATTCGAGGAGGTGTTACCGCCCTGACCGCAGCTTAGTATCACCGCTGTACAGCAGCGGGCGCAGAAGCCCGCATCGCTGACAACATCGACGCTGATATCGTCGACCTCCCCGCCTAAGCGACCACCGCCGCGGCCGCTGCCACCAGACAAAACCAGCAGCTGACTGACATGCGGCGGTGACAAGAGCATGTTGAAAAGTTTCTAGTTCTCGGACTCTCAAGACAATTGCAATCCCAGTTTTCCCAGTCTGGATGTCGCTTCTTATCCCCATGTGGGGATTTTTATCACCCAGCTCGGTGATCAATCGGGCCATAGGGGGGGGGGGGGGCTTACCCGGCTCGCTGAGCGGCCCAGTGGCCGGCAGTTTGTCCCTGGCGTCGCCGAACATGTCTAGAAAATGCGACGCTCCGGCAAAACTAAAACCGGACTGAGAGCGGATGCCTGAAGGAAGGCCGAGGCAAGGCTACGACAAGACCGACCCGATGCGAGGCGCTGCGGGGTCTCCCCAGGCAGCAATTTGTCTATCAATAGACTGTCAGTGCCAGGGCCTGACGCTGGGGTCGTGCGGGATTATGGGGATCAATGGGAGACGCGATTCGGACACTCGGAGGGTGAGGAAATCGGTCCTGATCGCGGCCGTTGACAGGCTTATCAGACAGCATCTGAGCGGATTTGGCGCTCGCTGATTGGCTGTTAGGCCGGTCAGTGGGAGACCCGGGGAGGCCCAGCTGTTGCCTCCATGCCCGACCTGAACACATTTTGCTAAGCATTTTTCTGAACTAGTTTGGTTGCATAAAAAAAGAGCGACGGAGAGACAGCCAAGACAGCTATAGGGCAGATCTTAGAAGGAGACAGTGGTGAGATCAGTATCAAAGGCGTACTTTGGGGCGTACTCAAAGTGAATTTCTTTATTATATGGTAATGTCGATTACCGATATGTATCGAAAAAAAACTTTCTAAGAGTAAACTCTTGACAAGTACGCTCTTAGGAGCGATGGAATTCTAAAAACAAGCTCAGCCTCTCACAGCATTGATTTGCGGCGAAGCGCGCGCATAAAATTATTGATTGCCGCAGCTTTCTTGGCTACTCGGCTAAAATAGAATTTATTTTGACCTTCTGAGAGCCTCCTTCACGGCGGCGCCAAATCTCTCCCCCCCCCCCCTGCGCCCTGCCCTGCTCAAACACAGATGATGAAAGCGGGGAGGCGAAGCCTTGGCCACAAACCGGCAGTTTTCTTGAGGATCTTTCCGCAAGGAGCTTTCGTAGGAACTTTGGCCGGGCTGCCATGGGAGCAAAAATTTCCAACCTCAACAACTCTTAGCTCGCATTCCTACGCTTCGAATTCTGCGTTCCGATTATTACGAGCGTATAAGCCTAAAGCGTAAAAAATATGGACAAATTTTTTTCTTTGCCCTGCGCAGGCTACCAACAGTAGGCTAGATGGGGGACTGGATAATTTTGGTGGGAGTTTTCCTCTCTGAATTCACAGTACTTAAGTAGTGAATGAAACGTTTTCTTGCGGCAGAGCGGAAGAGCATTATTCAAGAACTACACAGCGGCAGGCACTTCCCCTAAGGGTAACCCCCTGTCCGCTATATGCTTAGCCAAGCACTGAGAGCCTTGCGTGCTGGGCTATCAAAAGTGTTCTTAAATCACTCGGAAAGAAGACCGGCTCCTGCTGGAGCAGTTGCTACGGCTTCTGTTTATTTTTAGCCCCTTCTTTACTCCCAAAGGCTTTTTCTTTAGCTCGCGGGAGAGCAAGAATCACACGGGCCGAAAAAATTTAGTGAGGATTTGGAAGCTTTGGAGAGTCTTCGCTGTGCGTTGGTTGCTGCTGTTTTGATCAGTTTAAAGATGCGGCTGTATGGCTTTTGATTAGTACCTGTATAGCTTAACCTGAGTACCTGTGTAGCCAAACCTGAGTACCTGTGTGGCCTAACCTGAGTACTTGTGCAGCCTAACCTGAGTACCTGTGCAGTCAGACCTGAGTACCTGTGCAGCCTAACCTGAGTACCTGTGCAGTCAGACATGAGTACCTGTGCAGCCTAACCTGAGTACCTGTGCAGTCAAACCTGAGTACCTGTGTAGCCAAACCTGAGTACCTGTGCAGTCAAATCTGACTACCTGTGCAGCCTGTTTAGCTTTTCTATAGCCTACCTTGAAACCATAATCAGTAGTTATATACCTTAGCTTTTCTATAGCCTACAGACTGAAAATTATTGGTTTATTTCAGCCTCCTACATGTGCGCTGCTCACCGCTGGGCGAGTCCTGAAATGATCCGGCGTGTCTGTGACTGGCCACGTGCATCGGGCCCATCACTGAGGGCCCCTCATGCTCAAGGCGATGAGGCTGACAAGAACCAACTGATTTTTCTTCATCTCTCAGCGAGCTCATCGCTAGTCCAATCGAACTGGGAAAATCTAGTTAACTTACAGAGAGGTTCGAAAGCCGAGCGCCTCTCGTCAAGGGGCTTTTCTAAAAAAGCAGCTGATCCCGCTGAAAGTTCGGCACAATCACAGCCAATCGCGCAGCTCAAATGCCAGCATAGACCAGTCACTCACGAGCTCAGCCTCTGGCCCACAGCCCTCGCCTCGCATCCGCGTTCTCCAGCGGTCCCGAAAACTCCACTCGACTCTCGATTCAGAATTGAATTTCCTCTTCAGCTGCTCGTCTTACCTACCCTTCATCTGTCCCCCTCCCGTGTGGCTTTTCTTAACGGACAGCGTCGCCTTCAGTTCGCTAATCCTTACCAGGGATTCCTTAATTTAATCCCGTGTAGCTCGAAATTCGCCGTTTCCACATTATCGAGAAGCTGGGCTAGACTGAGGGGCCTTAGCTAGTAATGCACGGGTCTTAATACGCTCGCAGTATCCGGCTGCCTTAAAGAAAATCCATGCAAACTCCCCATCCAAGTCGCCGCTGACTACCTAATCCTTGGCTAATTCTAATTCTAATCCAGTACCAACAGAAAGCATTCAAACTTCCATGAATGCGGGTGGTAGAAATCTCTAATTTATGCTGAACAGCAGGTGACGATCTTATATGTTTCATTTGCCTGTCTCATTTAGTCGAAATTCTCGTAAAAACTACTGAAAGTAGGGACGTCGCCATTTCCAATAAAATTATTCTATGCTTATTTGGAAGCTCCGCTGAGGACGGGGCCGCACAGTTGAGAGCCGCTACCGGGTTCGCGCGGCAGAGATAGTGACTTATCAGCAGCCAGCGCGGCAGTTATCAATCAAACCAGAAGCTACTAATATCTGCAGCTATTTTACATGTAATACAAGCTTTGCACAGCTCGAGAAGTCAATCTAGAAGACAGAGGATGCAGAAAAAAAACAATTTTTTTTACAAGACGCTTGCTTCAGCATGCGAGGCGTGAATTAATTTGCCGGTTGTCATGGAGACGCAGTTTAAATTCCCCTGTGGTAGGCTAAGGGATAGTGCATAATCAGTAGTTATATACCCTAGATATCATATTACTTGTACACTTTACCTATGTCTAACGATCAACAAATAGGAAAGGCCGACTTTCAATACTTCTAAGTCGTGAAGATAACCCAAGCTTCACCATAGCCAATCTGTCACTCACTGACATCGTAGCCCGGCTTCATCGGACTAGTGGAAGCTGCGCCAACGCTTTCAGTCATGGCTGCGGACGGTTCCTCCTCGACAACAACCTGGCCTGCTTGTTCTGACGTCACCTTGTTGTTGCCGCCGCTCATCAAGGAGGTATCCTTTTAGGACGAACTTTGCTCGCAGAGTCTCCTTTGCTGGCTCTCTTTTTTGCTACTGCCAAAGGGGGGAGGACCGACTGCTGGGAGAGCCTATTTCTTCCCGCTTCTGAATCCCCATCCCCAGCCAGCCTGTCATTGTGTGAGCACCCGCTCCGCTCTCGGTCTGGTGTCTCCGGCTCCCATCCTCCACCTTGCCAGTGGACCGGCCGGAGAAATCTTTTACCGGGGAAGAGAATTGGGAGCCAGGGGGGGGGGGGGGGAAGGGGCCGCCCCAGGATGGGAGATTGAGTACTCTCTCCCTCTCTCTCCGTGTGCTGCCTATCGCCAGAAGCTGGGGACGGGACTGATTTAGCGAAGGCATGGCTGGAGTTTGGATGCGAGTCCACCGCCCAAAACTGCTACCATGTCGTGTGTGTCACTCGCGTGTTTCATTAATGCTGCTGGCAGAAGGGGCTGAAGAATATTTGGGGGGCGGGTGGCGAACGTGGACAGAAATTTGCGCGTCCGCCCACACCGGCTTCATCCTTGTTTTTTTGGCGCTCTTCTCTCTCCCAGCCTCATCGTCCTGCCGCGTCCGCTCAGCACTGAATCCTCCACCTTTCATCAAATTCATCCTCATAGAAAGTCTATTCCCCTCTCCTAGAGTCCCTGCGGCCAGGTCAGGGTTGGGATATATACCGCGTGGAGAATAATTTGGATCGAACTGAAGACGAAGGACAAGCAGAGCCAGCCGGCCACACAGCTCAATCTTGGCCAGCGAAGAAGCTTCGTCTTCTTAGCAGTGAATGGCGCCCCCCTCCCCTATTATCAGTCCGCTGAAATCAAAGGACCCCTGGTTCTCTAAGTGAACACGACTGACCATTCATTGTGAATTTATTCAATTTTCCGATTGAAATCCAGGCAAAGCAGGAGCAACGAATACAACTCGACCCGAAAACCAAAAAAAAATTCTACCTTAAGGCAGTTTCCATTGTTTCCTGTCCTACAAAAGACTCCAATGTTGAATAAAATGAAATCATTGACTGCTTTTCGATGTCAAATTTAGCTTTGATTTATTTTACGATCTAAATAAGGGAATTTTGCAAAAAAAACTAGGTCACGCAAATAAGACTTCAATGGGGAATTAATATTAATCAAAATGCTGCATGTCTAATCTGGGTTTGCTTCAATTTCTTAGAAATGGCGCTCTAAAAGTCACACACATCTCATACCCGCTTCTGTGCTGTGCAAATCTAAGGTTCCTGGCCACTTTTAAAAGGCCCTGAGGGAGGTGCGAGGAGGTCAAGGAGCCGGGCCCAGCAGTTCCGCGTCCCCACTTCGTCACTAGAAATTTGATTGAAAGCGAGAAAAGTCGATTTTATTCGCTGCCTGCCTAATTTATTTTTTGCCTTCTTTGCTCAGCCGGAGATACAGAAATGTACTTTTAGGCTTTCATTTTCTCCCGCAGTTGCTCCATTGATCCACTGATGTAGAAGCGACTTTGGCCAGCTCGCCTACATCGAGTTGCTCAGGATGGGGCGGCGGGTTGGTTAGCCCCGTGACTTTATCCCCATTTGGGAGAGGGAAGCTGGAAGCCTAACCCGAGCGAGCTGATAAGGCGAATATTGGTCAGAATCTGCTGATGAAGAACTCTTCTGAACGAAAAAAAACACCAAAGCTAAAAGGGAGCAGAGCGAGCTTTGGGATCTATGAGGGATTAATGGGGATTGTATCCGTTCAGGCGAAAGCAAATCCCACTGCCGGACAAAAGCTCGATTGCAAAAAAGCAGAGGAGCTTGCTTCGCCACTTGCCCTGCCGTTTTTTCTTCTTTGTTTGGTAGTGTAGAAGCCGGTGGCTGAACTTGCGCAAGTCGATCCGCTTCCATCCACCCCACTCCAAAGTCGATGCAAGTTTTCTCCACTGTTTTTCAAAGGAAGGCTGGCAGAATCTGTTAAGTGCGAGACACGTAAGCCCCGGGGGGCGAGAAATAATGGAACAGAAGAGAAACAAGCGGAAGACCCTCTTTCCTTTCACTAGCATAGAATCTCTCTGCTTTAGGGGTGGACGATAGAGAGCTCCTACTCTGCTTAATTCTGGCTTTCCAAGGCTCAGAATCTCACGTTTTTTGTGTTCAATTCAATGTTAGCTTCTTCCTCAGTTGCGGCTTTGCCTGGCTCTAGGGGGGTGGGGCGCGCAGCTTCCTGCTGGAACAAAACTGTCCAACAGCACGTCTTCCACCATCTCTTTCCTGCTACTGACTTCAGTGCCTTCAGTGAATTCTTTAATTACTTGTTTTCGTCCAAATTTATTAACTAAAGATAGCAAACATTCGTCTAATACTACTGTCACCGCACTAGACCATAGTAGTAGGTTTGGAGCGCTAATGACGAATAAAAATCTTTGAAAGTTAAAATGGCTAATCAGTGAGCTACAGCTCGCCTTTGTGGCTCTTCTTGTTTTCTGTTTCAAACTGGCAGCAAGGCGACTGCTGCTCCCTGTGCCTCCGGACTCCCCTCGCCTTTCCCGATTAACAGCAGTCGCCGCATGTCAGGGGAAATCCGTGTTCCCGGCCACGTCCCCATTCAGTTCACGGGCTGCCTCCAGACGCCCCAGCCAACGAGTTGAATAAAAACAGGCCAGCAAGATGGGGTAGCGGAATGGGGGCCATCAAAAACTTTTTTTCAAACAAAAATGACTGACACAGGGGGAGGATTCAGGGGCAGATTTTTTCGGGCAGGGGAAAGTGAAGTTTATGGGATTCAGAAATGGCAACGGCTGCTGAGGAAGCTGCGCTAGAATCCGAGCGGTATGCAGAGGTGGGAATCGGGGGAAGGGAAGTTCTAGTGAATGGGCGGGTATTACGAGCTAGAATGGGCTAACTGAAATGTATGCTGATTCTTGGAGGGACTTTTTAGTTTAGAGATTTGCACTTTTTGAAGGCCACGGGAGCAGCTTTCTGGCCAAGGCGACTCCCGGGAAGGAATTTATGTAGACACTGGATATTAACAGTTCCTGAACGTGAGCTCAGCTCATCGAGCTCATGTCGATTTGATTCTATGAGTTTATGACTGTTTGTCGTATTGTATGGAAGTTTTTATGAGTCAATGAGTGAGATGAGTCCATTGTTGAGTGTAAAGGAGTGATTTCATAAATAAGTGAGCCCATGATTTAGTTCATAAGTGGGTGATTTCATGAGTAAGTGAGTTCATTAGTGAGTGAGTTCATGAGTGAGTGAGATCATGAGTGAGTTCATAAGTGAGTGAGTGAGTGAGTGAGTTATTTCATTAGTGAGTGATTTCATGAGTGAGTAAGTTCATGAGTGAGTGATTTCAAGATTGAATGAGTTCATGAGTGAGTGAGTTCATGAGTGAGTTCATGAGTGAGTGATTTCATGATTGAGTGAGTTCATGAGTGAGTTCATGAGTGAGTGATTTCATGATTGAGTGAGTTCATGAGTGAGTGAGATCATGAGTTAGTGAGTGAGTGAGTGAGTGAGTGAGTTCATGAGTTTAGAGTGAGTGAGTTCATGAGTGAGTGATTTTATGAGTGAGTGAGTCCATGAGTGAGTCCATGAGTGAGTGAGTTCATGAGTGACTAGGTTACTCTATTATCTGCTATCACAATAATTTTTCGTGCTAAGAGACAAAGCTAATGGTGCGGAAGATCTTCTTGTGCAATTAATTCAAAGTCTAAATGCTAATTCAAATGCTAAAGTCTTGTCAAAGGCTGTGCTGTACGTATTTCGGCACACAGCGGCAATGTACTAAGAAGCGTATCTCATGGCATAATATGGAGATGATTATTTTCAGAGAGCCAGCTGGAATGAATTTCCCCGCACCGCAACGCCAGGCAAAAACAGGGATTTCAGTGCTTAAAAGCGGAAAAGATTAGTGGATTTACTGTTCCTCTCTCTCGCTCTGTCGTCTTCTCCGATGGCGAACTTTTTTTATCCCGTCTGCACGCATCTCGTGCGCGACTGTGTGTTAACTGGGCCAGCGAGGCGAGCTAGAGAAAGCGGATGAGATAACGGGAAAAGGGGAGAACCGATAAGGACTCAAGGGAAGGACATCTGGTATTCGAGGAGGTGTTACCGCCCTGACCGCAGCTTAGTATCACCGCTGTACAGCAGCGGGCGCAGAAGCCCGCATCGCTGACAACATCGACGCTGATATCGTCGACCTCCCCGCCTAAGCGACCACCGCCGCGGCCGCTGCCACCAGACAAAACCAGCAGCTGACTGACATGCGGCGGTGACAAGAGCATGTTGAAAAGTTTCTAGTTCTCGGACTCTCAAGACAATTGCAATCCCAGTTTTCCCAGTCTGGATGTCGCTTCTTATCCCCATGTGGGGATTTTTATCACCCAGCTCGGTGATCAATCGGGCCATAGGGGGGGGGGGGGCTTACCCGGCTCGCTGAGCGGCCCAGTGGCCGGCAGTTTGTCCCTGGCGTCGCCGAACATGTCTAGAAAATGCGACGCTCCGGCAAAACTAAAACCGGACTGAGAGCGGATGCCTGAAGGAAGGCCGAGGCAAGGCTACGACAAGACCGACCCGATGCGAGGCGCTGCGGGGTCTCCCCAGGCAGCAATTTGTCTATCAATAGACTGTCAGTGCCAGGGCCTGACGCTGGGGTCGTGCGGGATTATGGGGATCAATGGGAGACGCGATTCGGACACTCGGAGGGTGAGGAAATCGGTCCTGATCGCGGCCGTTGACAGGCTTATCAGACAGCATCTGAGCGGATTTGGCGCTCGCTGATTGGCTGTTAGGCCGGTCAGTGGGAGACCCGGGGAGGCCCAGCTGTTGCCTCCATGCCCGACCTGAACACATTTTGCTAAGCATTTTTCTGAACTAGTTTGGTTGCATAAAAAAAGAGCGACGGAGAGACAGCCAAGACAGCTATAGGGCAGATCTTAGAAGGAGACAGTGGTGAGATCAGTATCAAAGGCGTACTTTGGGGCGTACTCAAAGTGAATTTCTTTATTATATGGTAATGTCGATTACCGATATGTATCGAAAAAAAACTTTCTAAGAGTAAACTCTTGACAAGTACGCTCTTAGGAGCGATGGAATTCTAAAAACAAGCTCAGCCTCTCACAGCATTGATTTGCGGCGAAGCGCGCGCATAAAATTATTGATTGCCGCAGCTTTCTTGGCTACTCGGCTAAAATAGAATTTATTTTGACCTTCTGAGAGCCTCCTTCACGGCGGCGCCAAATCTCTCCCCCCCCCCCTGCGCCCTGCCCTGCTCAAACACAGATGATGAAAGCGGGGAGGCGAAGCCTTGGCCACAAACCGGCAGTTTTCTTGAGGATCTTTCCGCAAGGAGCTTTCGTAGGAACTTTGGCCGGGCTGCCATGGGAGCAAAAATTTCCAACCTCAACAACTCTTAGCTCGCATTCCTACGCTTCGAATTCTGCGTTCCGATTATTACGAGCGTATAAGCCTAAAGCGTAAAAAATATGGACAAATTTTTTTCTTTGCCCTGCGCAGGCTACCAACAGTAGGCTAGATGGGGGACTGGATAATTTTGGTGGGAGTTTTCCTCTCTGAATTCACAGTACTTAAGTAGTGAATGAAACGTTTTCTTGCGGCAGAGCGGAAGAGCATTATTCAAGAACTACACAGCGGCAGGCACTTCCCCTAAGGGTAACCCCCTGTCCGCTATATGCTTAGCCAAGCACTGAGAGCCTTGCGTGCTGGGCTATCAAAAGTGTTCTTAAATCACTCGGAAAGAAGACCGGCTCCTGCTGGAGCAGTTGCTACGGCTTCTGTTTATTTTTAGCCCCTTCTTTACTCCCAAAGGCTTTTTCTTTAGCTCGCGGGAGAGCAAGAATCACACGGGCCGAAAAAATTTAGTGAGGATTTGGAAGCTTTGGAGAGTCTTCGCTGTGCGTTGGTTGCTGCTGTTTTGATCAGTTTAAAGATGCGGCTGTATGGCTTTTGATTAGTACCTGTATAGCTTAACCTGAGTACCTGTGTAGCCAAACCTGAGTACCTGTGTGGCCTAACCTGAGTACTTGTGCAGCCTAACCTGAGTACCTGTGCAGTCAGACCTGAGTACCTGTGCAGCCTAACCTGAGTACCTGTGCAGTCAGACATGAGTACCTGTGCAGCCTAACCTGAGTACCTGTGCAGTCAAACCTGAGTACCTGTGTAGCCAAACCTGAGTACCTGTGCAGTCAAATCTGACTACCTGTGCAGCCTGTTTAGCTTTTCTATAGCCTACCTTGAAACCATAATCAGTAGTTATATACCTTAGCTTTTCTATAGCCTACAGACTGAAAATTATTGGTTTATTTCAGCCTCCTACATGTGCGCTGCTCACCGCTGGGCGAGTCCTGAAATGATCCGGCGTGTCTGTGACTGGCCACGTGCATCGGGCCCATCACTGAGGGCCCCTCATGCTCAAGGCGATGAGGCTGACAAGAACCAACTGATTTTTCTTCATCTCTCAGCGAGCTCATCGCTAGTCCAATCGAACTGGGAAAATCTAGTTAACTTACAGAGAGGTTCGAAAGCCGAGCGCCTCTCGTCAAGGGCTCTTTTCTAAAAAAGCAGCTGATCCCGCTGAAAGTTCGGCACAATCACAGCCAATCGCGCAGCTCAAATGCCAGCATAGACCAGTCACTCACGAGCTCAGCCTCTGGCCCACAGCCCTCGCCTCGCATCCGCGTTCTCCAGCGGTCCCGAAAACTCCACTCGACTCTCGATTCAGAATTGAATTTCCTCTTCAGCTGCTCGTCTTACCTACCCTTCATCTGTCCCCCTCCCGTGTGGCTTTTCTTAACGGACAGCGTCGCCTTCAGTTCGCTAATCCTTACCAGGGATTCCTTAATTTAATCCCGTGTAGCTCGAAATTCGCCGTTTCCACATTATCGAGAAGCTGGGCTAGACTGAGGGGCCTTAGCTAGTAATGCACGGGTCTTAATACGCTCGCAGTATCCGGCTGCCTTAAAGAAAATCCATGCAAACTCCCCATCCAAGTCGCCGCTGACTACCTAATCCTTGGCTAATTCTAATTCTAATCCAGTACCAACAGAAAGCATTCAAACTTCCATGAATGCGGGTGGTAGAAATCTCTAATTTATGCTGAACAGCAGGTGACGATCTTATATGTTTCATTTGCCTGTCTCATTTAGTCGAAATTCTCGTAAAAACTACTGAAAGTAGGGACGTCGCCATTTCCAATAAAATTATTCTATGCTTATTTGGAAGCTCCGCTGAGGACGGGGCCGCACAGTTGAGAGCCGCTACCGGGTTCGCGCGGCAGAGATAGTGACTTATCAGCAGCCAGCGCGGCAGTTATCAATCAAACCAGAAGCTACTAATATCTGCAGCTATTTTACATGTAATACAAGCTTTGCACAGCTCGAGAAGTCAATCTAGAAGACAGAGGATGCAGAAAAAAAACAATTTTTTTTACAAGACGCTTGCTTCAGCATGCGAGGCGTGAATTAATTTGCCGGTTGTCATGGAGACGCAGTTTAAATTCCCCTGTGGTAGGCTAAGGGATAGTGCATAATCAGTAGTTATATACCCTAGATATCATATTACTTGTACACTTTACCTATGTCTAACGATCAACAAATAGGAAAGGCCGACTTTCAATACTTCTAAGTCGTGAAGATAACCCAAGCTTCACCATAGCCAATCTGTCACTCACTGACATCGTAGCCCGGCTTCATCGGACTAGTGGAAGCTGCGCCAACGCTTTCAGTCATGGCTGCGGACGGTTCCTCCTCGACAACAACCTGGCCTGCTTGTTCTGACGTCACCTTGTTGTTGCCGCCGCTCATCAAGGAGGTATCCTTTTAGGACGAACTTTGCTCGCAGAGTCTCCTTTGCTGGCTCTCTTTTTTGCTACTGCCAAAGGGGGGAGGACCGACTGCTGGGAGAGCCTATTTCTTCCCGCTTCTGAATCCCCATCCCCAGCCAGCCTGTCATTGTGTGAGCACCCGCTCCGCTCTCGGTCTGGTGTCTCCGGCTCCCATCCTCCACCTTGCCAGTGGACCGGCCGGAGAAATCTTTTACCGGGGAAGAGAATTGGGAGCCAGGGGGGGGGGGGGGAAGGGGCCGCCCCAGGATGGGAGATTGAGTACTCTCTCCCTCTCTCTCCGTGTGCTGCCTATCGCCAGAAGCTGGGGACGGGACTGATTTAGCGAAGGCATGGCTGGAGTTTGGATGCGAGTCCACCGCCCAAAACTGCTACCATGTCGTGTGTGTCACTCGCGTGTTTCATTAATGCTGCTGGCAGAAGGGGCTGAAGAATATTTGGGGGGCGGGTGGCGAACGTGGACAGAAATTTGCGCGTCCGCCCACACCGGCTTCATCCTTGTTTTTTTGGCGCTCTTCTCTCTCCCAGCCTCATCGTCCTGCCGCGTCCGCTCAGCACTGAATCCTCCACCTTTCATCAAATTCATCCTCATAGAAAGTCTATTCCCCTCTCCTAGAGTCCCTGCGGCCAGGTCAGGGTTGGGATATATACCGCGTGGAGAATAATTTGGATCGAACTGAAGACGAAGGACAAGCAGAGCCAGCCGGCCACACAGCTCAATCTTGGCCAGCGAAGAAGCTTCGTCTTCTTAGCAGTGAATGGCGCCCCCCTCCCCTATTATCAGTCCGCTGAAATCAAAGGACCCCTGGTTCTCTAAGTGAACACGACTGACCATTCATTGTGAATTTATTCAATTTTCCGATTGAAATCCAGGCAAAGCAGGAGCAACGAATACAACTCGACCCGAAAACCAAAAAAAAATTCTACCTTAAGGCAGTTTCCATTGTTTCCTGTCCTACAAAAGACTCCAATGTTGAATAAAATGAAATCATTGACTGCTTTTCGATGTCAAATTTAGCTTTGATTTATTTTACGATCTAAATAAGGGAATTTTGCAAAAAAACTAGGTCACGCAAATAAGACTTCAATGGGGAATTAATATTAATCAAAATGCTGCATGTCTAATCTGGGTTTGCTTCAATTTCTTAGAAATGGCGCTCTAAAAGTCACACACATCTCATACCCGCTTCTGTGCTGTGCAAATCTAAGGTTCCTGGCCACTTTTAAAAGGCCCTGAGGGAGGTGCGAGGAGGTCAAGGAGCCGGGCCCAGCAGTTCCGCGTCCCCACTTCGTCACTAGAAATTTGATTGAAAGCGAGAAAAGTCGATTTTATTCGCTGCCTGCCTAATTTATTTTTTGCCTTCTTTGCTCAGCCGGAGATACAGAAATGTACTTTTAGGCTTTCATTTTCTCCCGCAGTTGCTCCATTGATCCACTGATGTAGAAGCGACTTTGGCCAGCTCGCCTACATCGAGTTGCTCAGGATGGGGCGGCGGGTTGGTTAGCCCCGTGACTTTATCCCCATTTGGGAGAGGGAAGCTGGAAGCCTAACCCGAGCGAGCTGATAAGGCGAATATTGGTCAGAATCTGCTGATGAAGAACTCTTCTGAACGAAAAAAAACACCAAAGCTAAAAGGGAGCAGAGCGAGCTTTGGGATCTATGAGGGATTAATGGGGATTGTATCCGTTCAGGCGAAAGCAAATCCCACTGCCGGACAAAAGCTCGATTGCAAAAAAGCAGAGGAGCTTGCTTCGCCACTTGCCCTGCCGTTTTTTCTTCTTTGTTTGGTAGTGTAGAAGCCGGTGGCTGAACTTGCGCAAGTCGATCCGCTTCCATCCACCCCACTCCAAAGTCGATGCAAGTTTTCTCCACTGTTTTTCAAAGGAAGGCTGGCAGAATCTGTTAAGTGCGAGACACGTAAGCCCCGGGGGGCGAGAAATAATGGAACAGAAGAGAAACAAGCGGAAGACCCTCTTTCCTTTCACTAGCATAGAATCTCTCTGCTTTAGGGGTGGACGATAGAGAGCTCCTACTCTGCTTAATTCTGGCTTTCCAAGGCTCAGAATCTCACGTTTTTTGTGTTCAATTCAATGTTAGCTTCTTCCTCAGTTGCGGCTTTGCCTGGCTCTAGGGGGGTGGGGCGCGCAGCTTCCTGCTGGAACAAAACTGTCCAACAGCACGTCTTCCACCATCTCTTTCCTGCTACTGACTTCAGTGCCTTCAGTGAATTCTTTAATTACTTGTTTTCGTCCAAATTTATTAACTAAAGATAGCAAACATTCGTCTAATACTACTGTCACCGCACTAGACCATAGTAGTAGGTTTGGAGCGCTAATGACGAATAAAAATCTTTGAAAGTTAAAATGGCTAATCAGTGAGCTACAGCTCGCCTTTGTGGCTCTTCTTGTTTTCTGTTTCAAACTGGCAGCAAGGCGACTGCTGCTCCCTGTGCCTCCGGACTCCCCTCGCCTTTCCCGATTAACAGCAGTCGCCGCATGTCAGGGGAAATCCGTGTTCCCGGCCACGTCCCCATTCAGTTCACGGGCTGCCTCCAGACGCCCCAGCCAACGAGTTGAATAAAAACAGGCCAGCAAGATGGGGTAGCGGAATGGGGGCCATCAAAAACTTTTTTTCAAACAAAAATGACTGACACAGGGGGAGGATTCAGGGGCAGATTTTTTCGGGCAGGGGAAAGTGAAGTTTATGGGATTCAGAAATGGCAACGGCTGCTGAGGAAGCTGCGCTAGAATCCGAGCGGTATGCAGAGGTGGGAATCGGGGGAAGGGAAGTTCTAGTGAATGGGCGGGTATTACGAGCTAGAATGGGCTAACTGAAATGTATGCTGATTCTTGGAGGGACTTTTTAGTTTAGAGATTTGCACTTTTTGAAGGCCACGGGAGCAGCTTTCTGGCCAAGGCGACTCCCGGGAAGGAATTTATGTAGACACTGGATATTAACAGTTCCTGAACGTGAGCTCAGCTCATCGAGCTCATGTCGATTTGATTCTATGAGTTTATGACTGTTTGTCGTATTGTATGGAAGTTTTTATGAGTCAATGAGTGAGATGAGTCCATTGTTGAGTGTAAAGGAGTGATTTCATAAATAAGTGAGCCCATGATTTAGTTCATAAGTGGGTGATTTCATGAGTAAGTGAGTTCATTAGTGAGTGAGTTCATGAGTGAGTGAGATCATGAGTGAGTTCATAAGTGAGTGAGTGAGTGAGTGAGTTATTTCATTAGTGAGTGATTTCATGAGTGAGTAAGTTCATGAGTGAGTGATTTCAAGATTGAATGAGTTCATGAGTGAGTGAGTTCATGAGTGAGTTCATGAGTGAGTGATTTCATGATTGAGTGAGTTCATGAGTGAGTTCATGAGTGAGTGATTTCATGATTGAGTGAGTTCATGAGTGAGTGAGATCATGAGTTAGTGAGTGAGTGAGTGAGTGAGTGAGTTCATGAGTTTAGAGTGAGTGAGTTCATGAGTGAGTGATTTTATGAGTGAGTGAGTCCATGAGTGAGTCCATGAGTGAGTGAGTTCATGAGTGACTAGGTTACTCTATTATCTGCTATCACAATAATTTTTCGTGCTAAGAGACAAAGCTAATGGTGCGGAAGATCTTCTTGTGCAATTAATTCAAAGTCTAAATGCTAATTCAAATGCTAAAGTCTTGTCAAAGGCTGTGCTGTACGTATTTCGGCACACAGCGGCAATGTACTAAGAAGCGTATCTCATGGCATAATATGGAGATGATTATTTTCAGAGAGCCAGCTGGAATGAATTTCCCCGCACCGCAACGCCAGGCAAAAACAGGGATTTCAGTGCTTAAAAGCGGAAAAGATTAGTGGATTTACTGTTCCTCTCTCTCGCTCTGTCGTCTTCTCCGATGGCGAACTTTTTTTATCCCGTCTGCACGCATCTCGTGCGCGACTGTGTGTTAACTGGGCCAGCGAGGCGAGCTAGAGAAAGCGGATGAGATAACGGGAAAAGGGGAGAACCGATAAGGACTCAAGGGAAGGACATCTGGTATTCGAGGAGGTGTTACCGCCCTGACCGCAGCTTAGTATCACCGCTGTACAGCAGCGGGCGCAGAAGCCCGCATCGCTGACAACATCGACGCTGATATCGTCGACCTCCCCGCCTAAGCGACCACCGCCGCGGCCGCTGCCACCAGACAAAACCAGCAGCTGACTGACATGCGGCGGTGACAAGAGCATGTTGAAAAGTTTCTAGTTCTCGGACTCTCAAGACAATTGCAATCCCAGTTTTCCCAGTCTGGATGTCGCTTCTTATCCCCATGTGGGGATTTTTATCACCCAGCTCGGTGATCAATCGGGCCATAGGGGGGGGGGGGGGCTTACCCGGCTCGCTGAGCGGCCCAGTGGCCGGCAGTTTGTCCCTGGCGTCGCCGAACATGTCTAGAAAATGCGACGCTCCGGCAAAACTAAAACCGGACTGAGAGCGGATGCCTGAAGGAAGGCCGAGGCAAGGCTACGACAAGACCGACCCGATGCGAGGCGCTGCGGGGTCTCCCCAGGCAGCAATTTGTCTATCAATAGACTGTCAGTGCCAGGGCCTGACGCTGGGGTCGTGCGGGATTATGGGGATCAATGGGAGACGCGATTCGGACACTCGGAGGGTGAGGAAATCGGTCCTGATCGCGGCCGTTGACAGGCTTATCAGACAGCATCTGAGCGGATTTGGCGCTCGCTGATTGGCTGTTAGGCCGGTCAGTGGGAGACCCGGGGAGGCCCAGCTGTTGCCTCCATGCCCGACCTGAACACATTTTGCTAAGCATTTTTCTGAACTAGTTTGGTTGCATAAAAAAAGAGCGACGGAGAGACAGCCAAGACAGCTATAGGGCAGATCTTAGAAGGAGACAGTGGTGAGATCAGTATCAAAGGCGTACTTTGGGGCGTACTCAAAGTGAATTTCTTTATTATATGGTAATGTCGATTACCGATATGTATCGAAAAAAAACTTTCTAAGAGTAAACTCTTGACAAGTACGCTCTTAGGAGCGATGGAATTCTAAAAACAAGCTCAGCCTCTCACAGCATTGATTTGCGGCGAAGCGCGCGCATAAAATTATTGATTGCCGCAGCTTTCTTGGCTACTCGGCTAAAATAGAATTTATTTTGACCTTCTGAGAGCCTCCTTCACGGCGGCGCCAAATCTCTCCCCCCCCCCCCCCCCTGCGCCCTGCCCTGCTCAAACACAGATGATGAAAGCGGGGAGGCGAAGCCTTGGCCACAAACCGGCAGTTTTCTTGAGGATCTTTCCGCAAGGAGCTTTCGTAGGAACTTTGGCCGGGCTGCCATGGGAGCAAAAATTTCCAACCTCAACAACTCTTAGCTCGCATTCCTACGCTTCGAATTCTGCGTTCCGATTATTACGAGCGTATAAGCCTAAAGCGTAAAAAATATGGACAAATTTTTTTCTTTGCCCTGCGCAGGCTACCAACAGTAGGCTAGATGGGGGACTGGATAATTTTGGTGGGAGTTTTCCTCTCTGAATTCACAGTACTTAAGTAGTGAATGAAACGTTTTCTTGCGGCAGAGCGGAAGAGCATTATTCAAGAACTACACAGCGGCAGGCACTTCCCCTAAGGGTAACCCCCTGTCCGCTATATGCTTAGCCAAGCACTGAGAGCCTTGCGTGCTGGGCTATCAAAAGTGTTCTTAAATCACTCGGAAAGAAGACCGGCTCCTGCTGGAGCAGTTGCTACGGCTTCTGTTTATTTTTAGCCCCTTCTTTACTCCCAAAGGCTTTTTCTTTAGCTCGCGGGAGAGCAAGAATCACACGGGCCGAAAAAATTTAGTGAGGATTTGGAAGCTTTGGAGAGTCTTCGCTGTGCGTTGGTTGCTGCTGTTTTGATCAGTTTAAAGATGCGGCTGTATGGCTTTTGATTAGTACCTGTATAGCTTAACCTGAGTACCTGTGTAGCCAAACCTGAGTACCTGTGTGGCCTAACCTGAGTACTTGTGCAGCCTAACCTGAGTACCTGTGCAGTCAGACCTGAGTACCTGTGCAGCCTAACCTGAGTACCTGTGCAGTCAGACATGAGTACCTGTGCAGCCTAACCTGAGTACCTGTGCAGTCAAACCTGAGTACCTGTGTAGCCAAACCTGAGTACCTGTGCAGTCAAATCTGACTACCTGTGCAGCCTGTTTAGCTTTTCTATAGCCTACCTTGAAACCATAATCAGTAGTTATATACCTTAGCTTTTCTATAGCCTACAGACTGAAAATTATTGGTTTATTTCAGCCTCCTACATGTGCGCTGCTCACCGCTGGGCGAGTCCTGAAATGATCCGGCGTGTCTGTGACTGGCCACGTGCATCGGGCCCATCACTGAGGGCCCCTCATGCTCAAGGCGATGAGGCTGACAAGAACCAACTGATTTTTCTTCATCTCTCAGCGAGCTCATCGCTAGTCCAATCGAACTGGGAAAATCTAGTTAACTTACAGAGAGGTTCGAAAGCCGAGCGCCTCTCGTCAAGGGCTCTTTTCTAAAAAAGCAGCTGATCCCGCTGAAAGTTCGGCACAATCACAGCCAATCGCGCAGCTCAAATGCCAGCATAGACCAGTCACTCACGAGCTCAGCCTCTGGCCCACAGCCCTCGCCTCGCATCCGCGTTCTCCAGCGGTCCCGAAAACTCCACTCGACTCTCGATTCAGAATTGAATTTCCTCTTCAGCTGCTCGTCTTACCTACCCTTCATCTGTCCCCCTCCCGTGTGGCTTTTCTTAACGGACAGCGTCGCCTTCAGTTCGCTAATCCTTACCAGGGATTCCTTAATTTAATCCCGTGTAGCTCGAAATTCGCCGTTTCCACATTATCGAGAAGCTGGGCTAGACTGAGGGGCCTTAGCTAGTAATGCACGGGTCTTAATACGCTCGCAGTATCCGGCTGCCTTAAAGAAAATCCATGCAAACTCCCCATCCAAGTCGCCGCTGACTACCTAATCCTTGGCTAATTCTAATTCTAATCCAGTACCAACAGAAAGCATTCAAACTTCCATGAATGCGGGTGGTAGAAATCTCTAATTTATGCTGAACAGCAGGTGACGATCTTATATGTTTCATTTGCCTGTCTCATTTAGTCGAAATTCTCGTAAAAACTACTGAAAGTAGGGACGTCGCCATTTCCAATAAAATTATTCTATGCTTATTTGGAAGCTCCGCTGAGGACGGGGCCGCACAGTTGAGAGCCGCTACCGGGTTCGCGCGGCAGAGATAGTGACTTATCAGCAGCCAGCGCGGCAGTTATCAATCAAACCAGAAGCTACTAATATCTGCAGCTATTTTACATGTAATACAAGCTTTGCACAGCTCGAGAAGTCAATCTAGAAGACAGAGGATGCAGAAAAAAAACAATTTTTTTTACAAGACGCTTGCTTCAGCATGCGAGGCGTGAATTAATTTGCCGGTTGTCATGGAGACGCAGTTTAAATTCCCCTGTGGTAGGCTAAGGGATAGTGCATAATCAGTAGTTATATACCCTAGATATCATATTACTTGTACACTTTACCTATGTCTAACGATCAACAAATAGGAAAGGCCGACTTTCAATACTTCTAAGTCGTGAAGATAACCCAAGCTTCACCATAGCCAATCTGTCACTCACTGACATCGTAGCCCGGCTTCATCGGACTAGTGGAAGCTGCGCCAACGCTTTCAGTCATGGCTGCGGACGGTTCCTCCTCGACAACAACCTGGCCTGCTTGTTCTGGACGTCACCTTGTTGTTGCCGCCGCTCATCAAGGAGGTATCCTTTTAGGACGAACTTTGCTCGCAGAGTCTCCTTTGCTGGCTCTCTTTTTTGCTACTGCCAAAGGGGGGAGGACCGACTGCTGGGAGAGCCTATTTCTTCCCGCTTCTGAATCCCCATCCCCAGCCAGCCTGTCATTGTGTGAGCACCCGCTCCGCTCTCGGTCTGGTGTCTCCGGCTCCCATCCTCCACCTTGCCAGTGGACCGGCCGGAGAAATCTTTTACCGGGGAAGAGAATTGGGAGCCAGGGGGGGGGGGGGGAAGGGGCCGCCCCAGGATGGGAGATTGAGTACTCTCTCCCTCTCTCTCCGTGTGCTGCCTATCGCCAGAAGCTGGGGACGGGACTGATTTAGCGAAGGCATGGCTGGAGTTTGGATGCGAGTCCACCGCCCAAAACTGCTACCATGTCGTGTGTGTCACTCGCGTGTTTCATTAATGCTGCTGGCAGAAGGGGCTGAAGAATATTTGGGGGGCGGGTGGCGAACGTGGACAGAAATTTGCGCGTCCGCCCACACCGGCTTCATCCTTGTTTTTTTGGCGCTCTTCTCTCTCCCAGCCTCATCGTCCTGCCGCGTCCGCTCAGCACTGAATCCTCCACCTTTCATCAAATTCATCCTCATAGAAAGTCTATTCCCCTCTCCTAGAGTCCCTGCGGCCAGGTCAGGGTTGGGATATATACCGCGTGGAGAATAATTTGGATCGAACTGAAGACGAAGGACAAGCAGAGCCAGCCGGCCACACAGCTCAATCTTGGCCAGCGAAGAAGCTTCGTCTTCTTAGCAGTGAATGGCGCCCCCCTCCCCTATTATCAGTCCGCTGAAATCAAAGGACCCCTGGTTCTCTAAGTGAACACGACTGACCATTCATTGTGAATTTATTCAATTTTCCGATTGAAATCCAGGCAAAGCAGGAGCAACGAATACAACTCGACCCGAAAACCAAAAAAAAATTCTACCTTAAGGCAGTTTCCATTGTTTCCTGTCCTACAAAAGACTCCAATGTTGAATAAAATGAAATCATTGACTGCTTTTCGATGTCAAATTTAGCTTTGATTTATTTTACGATCTAAATAAGGGAATTTTGCAAAAAAACTAGGTCACGCAAATAAGACTTCAATGGGGAATTAATATTAATCAAAATGCTGCATGTCTAATCTGGGTTTGCTTCAATTTCTTAGAAATGGCGCTCTAAAAGTCACACACATCTCATACCCGCTTCTGTGCTGTGCAAATCTAAGGTTCCTGGCCACTTTTAAAAGGCCCTGAGGGAGGTGCGAGGAGGTCAAGGAGCCGGGCCCAGCAGTTCCGCGTCCCCACTTCGTCACTAGAAATTTGATTGAAAGCGAGAAAAGTCGATTTTATTCGCTGCCTGCCTAATTTATTTTTTGCCTTCTTTGCTCAGCCGGAGATACAGAAATGTACTTTTAGGCTTTCATTTTCTCCCGCAGTTGCTCCATTGATCCACTGATGTAGAAGCGACTTTGGCCAGCTCGCCTACATCGAGTTGCTCAGGATGGGGCGGCGGGTTGGTTAGCCCCGTGACTTTATCCCCATTTGGGAGAGGGAAGCTGGAAGCCTAACCCGAGCGAGCTGATAAGGCGAATATTGGTCAGAATCTGCTGATGAAGAACTCTTCTGAACGAAAAAAAACACCAAAGCTAAAAGGGAGCAGAGCGAGCTTTGGGATCTATGAGGGATTAATGGGGATTGTATCCGTTCAGGCGAAAGCAAATCCCACTGCCGGACAAAAGCTCGATTGCAAAAAAGCAGAGGAGCTTGCTTCGCCACTTGCCCTGCCGTTTTTTCTTCTTTGTTTGGTAGTGTAGAAGCCGGTGGCTGAACTTGCGCAAGTCGATCCGCTTCCATCCACCCCACTCCAAAGTCGATGCAAGTTTTCTCCACTGTTTTTCAAAGGAAGGCTGGCAGAATCTGTTAAGTGCGAGACACGTAAGCCCCGGGGGGCGAGAAATAATGGAACAGAAGAGAAACAAGCGGAAGACCCTCTTTCCTTTCACTAGCATAGAATCTCTCTGCTTTAGGGGTGGACGATAGAGAGCTCCTACTCTGCTTAATTCTGGCTTTCCAAGGCTCAGAATCTCACGTTTTTTGTGTTCAATTCAATGTTAGCTTCTTCCTCAGTTGCGGCTTTGCCTGGCTCTAGGGGGGTGGGGCGCGCAGCTTCCTGCTGGAACAAAACTGTCCAACAGCACGTCTTCCACCATCTCTTTCCTGCTACTGACTTCAGTGCCTTCAGTGAATTCTTTAATTACTTGTTTTCGTCCAAATTTATTAACTAAAGATAGCAAACATTCGTCTAATACTACTGTCACCGCACTAGACCATAGTAGTAGGTTTGGAGCGCTAATGACGAATAAAAATCTTTGAAAGTTAAAATGGCTAATCAGTGAGCTACAGCTCGCCTTTGTGGCTCTTCTTGTTTTCTGTTTCAAACTGGCAGCAAGGCGACTGCTGCTCCCTGTGCCTCCGGACTCCCCTCGCCTTTCCCGATTAACAGCAGTCGCCGCATGTCAGGGGAAATCCGTGTTCCCGGCCACGTCCCCATTCAGTTCACGGGCTGCCTCCAGACGCCCCAGCCAACGAGTTGAATAAAAACAGGCCAGCAAGATGGGGTAGCGGAATGGGGGCCATCAAAAACTTTTTTTCAAACAAAAATGACTGACACAGGGGGAGGATTCAGGGGCAGATTTTTTCGGGCAGGGGAAAGTGAAGTTTATGGGATTCAGAAATGGCAACGGCTGCTGAGGAAGCTGCGCTAGAATCCGAGCGGTATGCAGAGGTGGGAATCGGGGGAAGGGAAGTTCTAGTGAATGGGCGGGTATTACGAGCTAGAATGGGCTAACTGAAATGTATGCTGATTCTTGGAGGGACTTTTTAGTTTAGAGATTTGCACTTTTTGAAGGCCACGGGAGCAGCTTTCTGGCCAAGGCGACTCCCGGGAAGGAATTTATGTAGACACTGGATATTAACAGTTCCTGAACGTGAGCTCAGCTCATCGAGCTCATGTCGATTTGATTCTATGAGTTTATGACTGTTTGTCGTATTGTATGGAAGTTTTTATGAGTCAATGAGTGAGATGAGTCCATTGTTGAGTGTAAAGGAGTGATTTCATAAATAAGTGAGCCCATGATTTAGTTCATAAGTGGGTGATTTCATGAGTAAGTGAGTTCATTAGTGAGTGAGTTCATGAGTGAGTGAGATCATGAGTGAGTTCATAAGTGAGTGAGTGAGTGAGTGAGTTATTTCATTAGTGAGTGATTTCATGAGTGAGTAAGTTCATGAGTGAGTGATTTCAAGATTGAATGAGTTCATGAGTGAGTGAGTTCATGAGTGAGTTCATGAGTGAGTGATTTCATGATTGAGTGAGTTCATGAGTGAGTTCATGAGTGAGTGATTTCATGATTGAGTGAGTTCATGAGTGAGTGAGATCATGAGTTAGTGAGTGAGTGAGTGAGTGAGTGAGTTCATGAGTTTAGAGTGAGTGAGTTCATGAGTGAGTGATTTTATGAGTGAGTGAGTCCATGAGTGAGTCCATGAGTGAGTGAGTTCATGAGTGACTAGGTTACTCTATTATCTGCTATCACAATAATTTTTCGTGCTAAGAGACAAAGCTAATGGTGCGGAAGATCTTCTTGTGCAATTAATTCAAAGTCTAAATGCTAATTCAAATGCTAAAGTCTTGTCAAAGGCTGTGCTGTACGTATTTCGGCACACAGCGGCAATGTACTAAGAAGCGTATCTCATGGCATAATATGGAGATGATTATTTTCAGAGAGCCAGCTGGAATGAATTTCCCCGCACCGCAACGCCAGGCAAAAACAGGGATTTCAGTGCTTAAAAGCGGAAAAGATTAGTGGATTTACTGTTCCTCTCTCTCGCTCTGTCGTCTTCTCCGATGGCGAACTTTTTTTATCCCGTCTGCACGCATCTCGTGCGCGACTGTGTGTTAAGTGGGCCAGCGAGGCGAGCTAGAGAAAGCGGATGAGATAGCGGGAAAAGGGGAGAACCGATAAGGACTCAAGGGAATTGGCCAGGATTGCTTGCCTGCCCCCAGCAACTGCGACTGGGGCCAAACTTAGGGAAGTGAAGTTTTTAGGCATAAGAATGAGGTGCCTGGCTGCCCGCGGACTAGCTAGCTGGGTAGGTAAGGCAATGCTTGGGGAATTTTCTCCCGACTCGAGTGAATTCCCAATCTTGCCAAGCCCTGTGCGGCGATGCGGGCCGAGTCAACCCTCAGCCGCCCTCCGCGTCCTGCTTATCCCTCCGGTTCTCATCTAAGAAACATGTATCTACTCCTAATGCAGCGTCTGGCTGGCTGGCATTCCGTCGCATCCCGGATATCGCTGTTTAGTATCTATCCTATTAGCTATATCCGTCATTTGGCCGTCTTGCACTTCTTCTTCTTCTGCCTTGGAGCCAATTTGAAGCGGACTGGTATTTGATTAATAGGCCTTGTGGTTGGGATGCTTTCCAAGGCAAGCGGCTACTTGGGCTGCGGGGGGGAATTTTGTTTCAGTAGAACCCTCAATGATAACTTATAGAATTGTACTGGCACTGAACTGTCTGTGCAAGCGGAGCTCGTAATGAATGGGGGGGAATTGCGTGTCTATTTGAAGCTGCAGCGGTACAATTGCAAGGTACAATCGCTATATTGCGAGCTCTTGTGATATATAATTTCTGCCTTGACTGCCTGCCTGACTAAAGAATGTCACAGACTGATAGATTATTAAACATCAATTCTAAATGGAATAAAAACCTCGTGGCCCTCCGACAAATGTTTTTGATGCTTTTGATAGATGTTTGCCTACAGAATCCCGGGGCATGGACTCTTTTCTAATTCGCTCTAATTCTGAGCTGATTATAGCTCGTAATTTAGACACTTCATGACGGTGAAAATGGGGCATAATGAGCTCTAAAAGCTGCCAGGACAAGAGCTGCCATCTCCGACTGTCACTCAATCCTAGGCTGCAACTACCTGCTGTTGACTGCATCTGAATTCAACGATCGATATTAGGATCCCGAACAGTCAGCATGAAGGAGGACAACGCCAAGTCAATAAGTTCTCAAGCACAACAAGAAGTGCACAGTTGCGGGGGGGATACCTCCTTTGACGAATGAAATCAATTCGCAGGCTGCTTGTTGGATTGCGATGTGCAGCTTGAAGGGTAAACTGGACTCAACCAGCAGCAGTGCGCCAGACAGTGAGCCGACGGCTGCGGCTTGCCGGATAGAGAAGCTGCAAGCGAGGATAGGAAAGAAAATCTGAAAAAAAATGATTGCCCGAGTGGAGTGCGCGTTTACGGAGAGTTGACCGAGCTGGCCCGGTTCCGCGGCAAGAAATTTCTCCAGCTGTAGTTCAGTTTGGTCAATCCGATAAAGATTAGCGCCCAGAATAAACACACATTCGGGCGAGGAGCTGCCGATGAAGCTGGGCCGCGGTTGCCAGATCCTTCTTTCTCTCTCTCTCTCTCTCTCCTTAAACTCTCCCGCCTTTATCAACCAACAGGATCAAGCTGATTCAGTGCCTGGGACTAGGGGGGAGGGGGTGCGCGAACTGGCGAGTTACTGCTGACGATGGGGCTCGGGAATGCGGGGTCACGCCCCGACCCAGCCGCCTTGCCTCTCCCTCCTTGCCGCGGCGCTTAACGAAGAAGCAACTGCGAAAGGGCCAAGAATGCAGCAAATAATTTTTTGTTGTTGCCTTTCGCGTTTCCAGGAAAAAAATAGGGGGATTAGAAACGAAGGTGGAGACCAGACAGACTTTGTCTGTTCAACGGGATTCTGCGTCGCTATGGGTTAGCGGCTGTCAGGTGGGCCGGCTGGCGGGCAAAAGCACTGCAAGCTGTGGCTGAATATTGTACTGCATTCAATTGCATGCATCGGCACACTGGATGGTATCCTTCGTTTGAAAATCTGTTCTTTAGACTTGCCGCCACTTTACTCGTAAAAATCTCATCTGAGATTTACATCAGCGAGTATCTTTCTAATCTCCCTAAACTTGTGCTTTCTTTCAGGTCTTATTTCTCCAAGAGTCTCTCTTTAAAATTTCCTCTAAAATAATCTCCCCTTCAGGTTGTTCCTAAAATAATTTCCCCTAAAATTTCCTCCTTTATAGCTAAATAACGAATAACCTAAATAATTACAGGGCTTGAGCTCTAAAAAATGCTGGCTACACAGGTTCATAGTAGCTTGCTCCTACCTGAAAGAGCAACTGACCTATAGTGCAGACCTATAGCCCTTGTATTCCCGCTAGCCAGTTAGCCCTAAGCTGGTGTTTTCTTTGGTCAAGCTTCCCTGGATTCGCGAGATTAGTCTATAAATCGTCTCACACAGCAGCTGCTAGCAGTTGCCTACTGCAAAACGGAAACTGCAGTTCTTGATGAGGCTTGCCGCTAAGCTGCTGAATTGCCTGGCTTAAAAAAAAGTTCTCGCCGAATTGACGCGCTGCTTTTAACTCGTCTCTCCGTCTCTCTCTTAGCGCCAGCCTCCTCTTAGCTCCGGGTCATCACTGGCCGAAAATGATGCTTATTTTATTACTGACTGACGCTCCTGGGCTGCCCCAGACAGGCAAAGGATTAGCTCCATCCGTGTCAAACCAAATACCCACTAAACCAAATGAACGAGCACTATAAATTGATGGGGAGCAACTGGGCAGGCTCTCCGCCTCTGTGCCTTCTTTTCTACCTAAAGTCCCACATTTTTATCCTATATTTATCAGTAGCTTGCCCCTATTTCTGTTTAATCCCTTATTCTCCCGACACAAAAATCTCATATTGCATGATCAGTCACTCTTATCATAACTACTTTTTATATCCCGAATTTTTGTATCTTATTAGCGACTTTCACCACCTCTAGCTGCAAGGGATTTTGCACCGATTCTCTCCCTGCTCTCCCCCTTCTTTCTCCCCTAATCCCCCTTCCTTCCATTCCTTCTCTTTGGAAGGAAGGACTCGCTATTTTATTAGCATTCAGATGCGGTTAAGACACCAAAAATTTCCGCCAGTTTCAATCGAGATAAGAGGCATTTGCGAAGTGAATGGACTCATTATTTATACTTTCTCTTTCATCAGTTATGCTCGAGGCCAGCCCCATCCGCTTGGCCTTTCTCTGCGAGTCTCACGCAAGGAAACTGGCGGACTGTCGGCGGCGGGACCGGGCGGGCCAGGAGGGAAGCTGGAGTGGGGGCTGCCCTGCCCTGCACTCTCCCTGTCGTGAGCTCTACTTTAAAAAGAAAGAAATTTTTCTGAGAAATCAAAGATTTTGAATGGTTATAATGGGTAGCCCGTGGGTAAATTATTTTTGCGTCATATATCGGTAAAATGGTCATCGTTTAACTACAATTGCTGAGTTCAATGGACTGTTCCAACCCAACCTAATCTAACCGAGCTTCCAAAGGTTCTTAAGGATGGCAACTTAAAAGAACGCCCCTGTGTCCCGCCCGCCCGGAGTGGCGTGACTCACACTGGGCCGACAGGTTCCGCACTGAATTGCTGTCTAGTGGTTGCTAAGCTCATTTTCTCCATAATTTATTAGGAAGACTCAAAGAAAATTCGTTCTGACTGGTGCCGTGCCCGCCGCTGACGTGCTTGTCTTAATTAACGACTTTTCAAAGAGAAATCGACTTCCGAACAGGGCCTTCGTCTGGCCTGATGCCTTTTTGAGATTAGCTGCCTGTCTGACACAACTGGCAATCTGGGGCTTCGTTTATCAGAGGGATTTTTAGCAACGATTTTGATTCATTCTAGATAGATAGATACATAGATAGATAGATAGATAGATAGATAGATAGATAGATAGATAGATAGATAGATAGATAGATAGATAGATAGATAGATAGATAGATAGATAGATAGATAGATAGATAGATAGATAGATAGATAGATAGATAGATAGATAGATAGATAGATAGATAGATAGATAGATAGATAGATAGATAGATAGATAGATAGATAGATAGATAGATAGATAGATAGATAGATAGATAGATAGATAGATAGATAGATAGATAGATAGATAGATAGATAGATAGATAGATAGATAGATAGATAGATAGATAGATAGATAGATAGATAGATAGATAGATAGATAGATAGATAGATAGATAGATAGATAGATAGATAGATAGATAGATAGATAGATAGATAGATAGATAGATAGATAGATAGATAGATAGATAGATAGATAGATAGATAGATAGATAGATAGATAGATAGATAGATAGATAGATAGATAGATAGATAGATAGATAGATAGATAGATAGATAGATAGATAGATAGATAGATAGATAGATAGATAGATAGATAGATAGATAGATAGATAGATAGATAGATAGATAGATAGATAGATAGATAGATAGATAGATAGATAGATAGATAGATAGATAGATAGATAGATAGATAGATAGATAGATAGATAGATAGATAGATAGATAGATAGATAGATAGATAGATAGATAGATAGATAGATAGATAGATAGATAGATAGATAGATAGATAGATAGATAGATAGATAGATAGATAGATAGATAGATAGATAGATAGATAGATAGATAGATAGATAGATAGATAGATAGATAGATAGATAGATAGATAGATAGATAGATAGATAGATAGATAGATAGATAGATAGATAGATAGATAGATAGATAGATAGATAGATAGATAGATAGATAGATAGATAGATAGATAGATAGATAGATAGATAGATAGATAGATAGATAGATAGATAGGCTGATTCCAGAAAACAGAGATGTAAACATGCGCTGACCTCATAAGCTACTGAGCCGTGACAGATATAATTGAGCAGCTATTTTTATCAGATTTTCGGTCGGCCTTTCACTTTTCCCACTTTCCGCGTTCTGCCTTCACCCGGCGATCCAGGCTGAGGGCAGGCCGACAAAGGCAGGTCAGAGCGGAAGCGGCCAACTTCCGGTCAGCGCGCTGGCGAGGAAGCGGACAGGCCGTCAGCTAGGGCGCCGTTCTGATGCCCCGACGGACCCTCTATCGACGAAGTCGGCCACAGGAAGAGCGCGGCGCGAGGCAGATCCCAAACTTTCATCCCGTCAGCCAGGCTGAATTCCCGAATCCGTAAACTATTTTTATTTATGTACATATAGTGAAAATATGAGAGCGCAGCATTAGTTCTGGCTGCATAGCTCTTCCAAGAGGAAATTTAGTGCGCAGGTTTTCATTCGCAGTCGGTAAATAATGCAGGCACCGCCCCGGCCCCGCGCGCGCTGTACAGACTTGGTGGCAACTCCCACCGGGCGATGGCTGCACAGGCGGGCTGCCGGGCTGGGGAGGCGGGCCTGTTGAAGTGGCCGAGGCTCGGGCACGGCATGAATTATGCAAAGCAGCTGGCCAGCGGCTGGGATCGGAAAGTGAAAGTGAAAGTGAAAGAAGGGGGAAATGGTTGGATGACGGCTCGGAAGATCGAAGAGCTAATGCGAGCAAACTGAGCTCGAAAATGGGATATGAAATAGGAAAGGATTTGTTTTTAGGTCCCCTATGTCATGCTTCGCAATAATGCTATAGAAGTAGTTGGGTAAGGAAAGATAAATACTTTATGTGAAATTTCTACCTGCTTTACATGGTATGAATTAAAAACGAGTTTGCAAACTCACACTGACTAACATGATTAGTCCATCATATTTAAGATAAATTGACACTATGGCTTAATGGTACCCCGGGATCAAGACAGCTGCTTAACTAGCTATTATTTAGAATGAAAAGGAAAGAACAAATATGTATTTAGGGTTACGATTGTCATGATGGACCCAGGATGGGGTTAATAAAGTGGCTGACAGGTCGACAGTAATGAGTGGTTGACGGATGGAGAGCAATAAGTGACTGACAGGTAGAGAGTAGTGAGTGACTGACAGGTAGAGTACTGAGTGGCTGACAGGTAGAGAGTAATAAGTGACTGACAGGTAGAAAGTAATGAGTGTCTGACAGGTAGAGAGTAATGAGTGTCTGACAGGTAGAGAGTAATGAGTGACTGACAGGTAGAGAGTAATGAGTGACTGACAGGTAGAGAATAATGATTGGCTGACAGGTAGAGAGTAGTCACTGACTGACAGGTAGAGAGTATTGAGTGGCTGACAGGTAGAGAGTAGTGAGTGGCTGACAGGTAGAGAGCAATGAGTGTCTGACAGGTAGACAGTAATGAGTGACTGACAGGTAGACAGTAATGAGTGACTGACAGGTAGAGAGCAATGAGTGTCTGACAGGTAGACAGTAATGAGTGACTGACAGGTAGAGAGTAATGAGTGGCTGACAGGTAATGAGTGACTGACAGGTAGAGAGCAATGAGTGTCTGACAGGTAGACAGTAATGAGTGACTGACAGGTAGAGAGTATTGAGTGGCTGACAGGTAGAGAGTAGTGAGTGGCTGACAGGTAGAGAGTAATAAGTGACTGACAGGTAGAGAGCAATGAGTGTCTGACAGGTAGACAGTAATGAGTGACTGACAGGTAGAGAGCAATGAGTGTCTGACAGGTAGACAGTAATGAGTGACTGACAGGTAGAGAGCAATGAGTGTCTGACAGGTAGACAGTAATGAGTGACTGACAGGTAGAGCGCAATGAGTGTCTGACAGGTAGACAGTAATGAGTGACTGACAGGTAGAGAGTAATGAGTGGCTGACAGGTAATGAGTGGCTGACAGGTAGAGAGTAATGAGTGTCTGACAGGTAGAGAGTAATGAGAGGCTGACAAGTAGAGAGTAATAAGTGGTATAGAGTAAAGAGTAGACCAGCGACGCGAGCTCAGGGTATGAAGCAAATGAGGAACTGAGAGTAATGAGCGGATAGTGGCAAAGAGTTACAGAGTGGATGAGACAGAGTGCAGCGGACAACAGGGAGGAAGTGACAGGGGTAGCTAACTCAGGGTTGCACAATTCACTCGGCGCAGTACAGGCTACTCAGCTGGTAAAGTACCACAGTTTGATCAAGGAAATGAAAACCCATGAAAAAAAGCAAATACAAACACACTGATAAGGCGGAAGCCGGCAAAAGAAGTTCCAGCTAGAATAGTACTGTGCGACTTGACTTCCCTGTACCCTCGCTGACGCGCAGCATCACACCCAGCTACTCACTGAGCAGATCTGTCTGCGGATCCACCACTGAGTACTTGCGGTGCCGACTGTGGTCCCCGCCGCCTGCGTTGGCGCCGTCTGTGCCGCCCGAATCGGCAGCGGCTGCAGCTGAAGCGGCCGCTGCTGCTGCGGCCACAGCGGCTGCCGTGGTCTTCATGATGCTTCACCGCAGTTCAGGAGGGAATGGCTATACTAGTCCGCTACCGTTGGTGATCAAGATATTCACAAGCTAATGGTAATTTTAGCTTCGCAGAACAGCCTGGTGGCAAACTAATTTTGTTGCGAGAAGTCTGCAAGCGGGCTGCTACTTCCACTTAAATTATGATCCTCTAGCCGTCCCGCCTCTTCCTCTCCCAGTCTCTCTTATTTCCTTTCGTGTCCTTTCCCGTGTCTGTCTGCCGTGGGACCTGGGACCAACTAACTGCCTCGCCCAATCCCCAGGAACCTGAGACTGCCCGACCCCCCCCCCCATCTAGCTCTGCGCCTGAATCCCCATCATTCTGTCTTATTTTGCTGCAACCAACTTCATTTTGCTATTGTGTTTCTTTCCTCCTTTAGCAATTATAAGTGCGCCTGTATGCCGGGAGCCCGCATTTTGCAATTGTTTACGAGGCAATCTTCACTTAAGCATCCATGACTGGAACCAGTTGTTTGACTTTAATAACTAATTTAAGTGACAAGAATTTTGCACCATCACGGCAGCCTACTGACAGTAGCATATCAAGTTAATTTGCCTATCTTTGCTGTGCCAGTTACGTAAACTTCGAATTAAACTAATGGCTTAAAACATTCAAGAAGGATTACTTTGCATCTAGTTAAAACACCTAGCAACAATTCTACACACAGGTTTGAAACAGAACGCGTCAAAGAGTCATATTCGAAAATACAGAAATTCGGGAACTGCAATTTCCCGAGGAAAGTTTTCTGGCAATATTTAAAAGCCATAAAGTCTATTTTCATGTGTAATACGACTCGATAACGTTTAAAGTGCACCAGTACTTATACCCTATATGGGCGGCAAAAGCCTACTCTGATTGCATTTTCAGCGAAACTTTCCCTTTCTATACTACTGAACAGTAGCAATCGCAGGGCTAGTATTAACTAGACATTTTGATAGCTTCAAGCCTGTCAGTTGTCAGCCAACGTAAATAAAAGGCAGACAATGAGGCGGAGAAAGGGAGGTCCCCGCTTCCGGAACGGTCACAAAAAGCTTGGATTCGCAGTGAAAAATGCTCGGGCAAATTCGTCATAAGATAAGGCTTCAGAAAGAGAGCCATAAACCGCAACTGGTCCTTAAGTAGTTGGCCGGTGCCTAGGCATAAAACTTCATGCCTGCTGCCGCAGCTTCCGCGATCCCTATGGCCTCCTTACTGCGGGCTTCCGGCCGGACAAAAATGAGAATTGACAGTCGCCCTCTGGTGCTGCCTGTCAAGTGCTGTCGGTGTGTATTCGCTCCTCCCATCGCCCGCGCTCCCAGCAGCTGTAAACTAAGCAGGCTAGCAGGCAGGCAAAGTTCAAGGAAAGATGCTGCCGTAGTGAAGCACAAGAAATTGGATTTTTTTGGGGCCAGCGAAACCCCGAAAAACTTTCGCCGTCTCTCTCTCTCTCTCTCTTCAGACAGAAAACTATGGCCGCCGGGGGACCTCGCCCTCGCTGTCTCTTCCTTCGTGCCGCGGAATTCTGATTTCCCGTAAAGTGCCCGTCTCCTCTTGCCTATCCGTCTCTCTTTCTGGCTGCAGCAGCTCCCGATGCTCCGAAAGCTGTGCATTTTTTTGAAAAAATCTTTCTGCAGTTGGTGGCCGTCCTGTCCCCATCCCCCGGGCTTGTCATCGCACTCGCACTGTCTGTGCGGGGGCCTGGGGAGGCTGAGACGCTGCCACATTCTTCCCCTGCCGTGCGAAATCATTCAAACCGTCGGCAACAGTCGGAGGTTTCTGCGCTGCGCCGAAGATAATCACTCATTTTTTATTCACAGCGCATTTCATAAACATTGGCGGCACTGAGAGCCGGGGATTTCATTTCCAAAGCATGGAAGAAACAAAGCAATTTCGGGAAATACTCGACTCACTCTATGCATAATTACTGCTGCTTTGCGTGAAGCAATTAAAAAAGCAGACAGAAGTGAGAGCTTTTGGCTAGCGCGTGTTGGCGTAGTTTAATTAAAGAAAACTGGGCCCCTTTACTGTGAATTCTGTAAACTGTAGCTTCCCATTAACAGATGAAATAAGGTACAGTTAAGGAGAATTAATAAATGAGGAATTTTTAGAACAGATACGGACGGAGAGAGTGAGGAATCTAGGTAGCCTTCCTAGTTTCAATCAACGCTGGAATTGTTCATTTTCCTAAAAACTGAGAAAGATAGACTTTACAGGGCGTCACCATGCCTGTAATAATTATGGTACTCTGGCACAGGGCTCTTGAGCCGACCCTAGAGTCGCTACAATATGCCTGAATATTGGTGACAATATGGGAAGAAGCACATCTGGGACGGATCTCAAACAGGATAAACACGAAACTCTTGGCAAGGAAAGGAAGATGACAAGTGAGAGTGATGGAGAGTGAATGCTTTTTCCCTGGCGGCTGGCAACAAAGGCCAATGGAGTTTTCCCCATTCTGGTGTGCAATCTGTGGGGTAAGCAAGAAATTAATCAACTTTGGCTTCCCTTTCTCCCAATTCACTCATCCATCACCCCCTATGCACTCTGCATCGGCGCGCCAGTCTCATTCTGGGAAGTTCCGCATCCCATTCAGCCAGACAGCGCCCGCCTCCCGCTGCTGAGCAGAAGATCAGAGAAGACTGCACGGCGCAGTGAAAAGTCCGTCTGGAAATTCGACTCGATCGGATTCAAATTTTCCTTGTCAAGGAAAAATTCAACGAGTCAAGCCGGAAGTAGACGGGGATTCACTTTCGGCTTGTCCGGGTGTCGATGGGATTAGGAAACCAGATATCCCTTATAGCCATGCTGTTTGTTTTACTCACTTTGCCGAGCGTCCTCCCAGACTCTGCTGTCGGTCTTCATCACAGACGGAGACGGCGCTGTTTGTTATTTAAATTCGGCGCAGAAAAAAACTTCCCAACACTCTCGCACACTTGCCAACACGGCTGCTGAGGCGCGTCTTTAATACGGCTTGAAGGAGAAGCAGTTGCCGGGTGCACTGGCTCTGTTTTTTTGGGAAGAGGCGACCTTCTGGGCAGAGAGAGCGTAGAGGAAAGGAACTGGACTCCCTTGGCTGCATAGTGACAAGCCATTGCTGATTGGCCTGGAGGGGGGCTGCCACGCTCAGAAACACGCTGCACACACACCCACACACACACACACACACACACACACACACACGTGGTTACTGAATAACTGACTGATCGCTCCTATCCCAACCCCGCCCGTCTCTGGCTTTAGTGGGATCACCAGGCAGCAACTGTGCGACCGTAATAAGCTAAAATAAAATATTTCAAGCTGCGGCTCGGAGCTGCAAGCTGAAACAATTCTGTTGTTTTATTGAATGCCCAGCGAGCAGGGCGAGCGGGCGCGCACAACCCTGGCTTCAAAAACAGTTCAAAGGAAAACGCGCCTGCTCCGGTTCAAGCCTAGACTATTGAAGAGCAAAAAAAATTTTGCGGTTCTGTTTTTTCAGTTATTTTCTCCATTTTTTTTCATGCGCCGCTGGTTAGAGGCGAATTACAAGTGAAAACTGTTTTGAGAAAAGGCAGGGTAAGTCCACGTTAAGGAAGAGATATGGGGGGGGGCGAAAGTTTGCGGGACTGCAACAGAAAGTCTGTCTGTCTGTGCGAGCCTCGCTGGCAATTTTAAAGGCAAAGAAGTCGCTTCGTGCGCCTGCTGCCGCCCGTATTCCAATAAAACCCTGAATTTGAGTAGAGCTAGTGGCAGCTGCAGCATAGCCTTGGAGCCAGTAAATCACCGGAGCTGTTTCTGTTCCGGACTTGTTGCAGAGTCTTGCGGAATTCGGCCCGTGGAGAATTCCAATTAAACATTCTGGTTGTCAGTCGCATCCGTTAATATGCAGAATAAAGTTATTGCTTTAGATAGACAATGCGTTTCTCGAAATTGAAATTCCGTGTACTGGATGGCCACATCGGTTGGCGTTTGAACGAAATTAGCTAATTTCATAAATTTTCTACTCAAAGTAGTGCGAGCTGAAAATTACTGAAGAGAGGACTGACAAAGATCTTGATATAAAAGTTTGACCGGACCTATTATAATTGATCAACCTGCCAAATACACTCCTGCATTCCTTAATCTGGAGAAGAAAGTTGAGTACTATTATGTACTATAGCTTGTACTGTAGGATGCATCCTGTACTGTAGGATGCATACTGTACTGCAGGATATCATCCTGTACTTTAGGATTCATCCTGTACTGTAGGATAAGTCCTGTATTGTAGGATTCATCCTGTACTGTGGGATACATCCTGTACTGTAGGATTCATCCTGTACTGTAGGATTCATACTGTACTGTGCGTTACATCCTGTACTGTAGGATAAGTCCTGTACTGTAGGATAAGTCCTGTATTGTAGGATTCATCCTGTACTGTGGGATACATCCTGTACTGTAGGATTCATACTGTACTGTAGGATTCATACTGTACCGTAGGATTCATCCTGTACTGTAGGATACATACTGTACTGTAGGATTCATACTGTACTGTAGGATTCATCCTGTACTGTAGGATTCATCCTGTACTGTAGGATTCATCCTGTACTGTAGGATTCATCCTGTACTGTAGGATTCATCCTGTACTGTAGGATATCATCCTGTACTGTAGGATTCATCCTGTACTGTAGGTTTCATACTGTACTGTAGGATTCATCCTGTACTGTGGGATTCATCCTGTACTGTAGGATTCATACTGTACTGTAGAATTCATCCTGTACTGTGGGATACATCCTGTACTGTAGGAATCATACTTCACCCTGAAAATTACTGAAGAGAGAACTGACAAAGATCTTGATATAAAAGTTTGACCGGACCTACTCGTATTATAATTGATCAACCTGCCAAATACACTCCTGCATTCGTTAATCTGGAGAAGAAAGTTGAGTACTATTGTGTACTATAGCTTGTACTGTAGGATGCATCCTGTACTGTAGGATACATCCTGTACTGTAGGATGCATACTGTACTGCAGGATATCATCCTGTACTTTAGGATTCATCCTGTACTGTAGGATAAGTCCTGTATTGTAGGATTCATCCTGTACTGTGGGATACATCCTGTACTGTAGGATTCATCCTGTACTGTAGGATTCATACTGTACTGTGCGTTACATCCTGTACTGTAGGATAAGTCCTGTACTGTAGGATAAGTCCTGTATTGTAGGATTCATCCTGTACTGTAGGATTCATACTGTACTGTGCGTTACATCCTGTACTGTAGGATTCATACTGTACTGTAGGATTCATACTGTACTGTAGGATACATCCTGTACTGTGGGATACATACTGTACTGTAGGATTCATCCTGTACTGTAGGATTCATCCTGTACTGTAGGATTCATACTGTACTGTAGGATTCATCCTGTACTGTAGGATTCATACTGTACTGTAGGATTCTTACTGTACTGTAGGATTCATACTGTACTGTAGGATTCATACTGTACTGTAGGATTCATCCTGTACTGTAGGATTCATCCTGTACTGTAGGATATCATCCTGTACTGTAGGATATCATCCTGTACTGTAGGATTCATACTGTACTGTAGGATTCATACTGTACTGTAGGATTCATCCTGTACTGTAGGATTCATCCTGTACTGGAGGATAAGTCCTGTACTGTAGGATTCATCCTGTACTGTAGGATTCATCCTGTACTGTAGGATAAGTCCTGTATTGTAGGATTCATACTGTACTGTAGGATACATCCTGTACTGTAGGATACAACCTGTACTGTAGGATATCATCCTGTACTGTAGGATTCATACTGTACTGTAGGATTCATACTGTACCGTAGGTTTCATACTGTACTGTAGGATTCATCCTGTACTGTAGGATTCATCCTGTACTGTAGGTTTCATACTGTACCGTAGGATTCATACTGTACTGTAGGATTCATCCTGTACTGTAGGATTCATCCTGTGCTGTAGGATTCATACTGTACTGTAGGATATCATCCTGTACTGTAGGATTCATCCTGTACTGTAGGATTCATCCTGTACTGTAGGTTTCATACTGTACCGTAGGATTCATACTGTACTGTAGGATTCATCCTGTACTGTAGGATTCATCCTGTGCTGTAGGATTCATCCTGTACTGTAGGATATCATCCTGTACTGTAGGATTCATCCTGTACTGTAGGATTCATACTGTACTGTAGGATTCATCCTGTACTGTAGGATTCATACTGTACTGTAGGATTCATACTGTACCGTAGGATTCATACTGTACTGTAGGATTCATACTGTACTGTAGGATTCTTACTGTACTGTAGGATTCATACTGTACTGTAGGATTCATACTGTACTGTAGGATTCATCCTGTACTGTAGGATTCATCCTGTACTGTAGGATTCATACTGTACTGTAGGATATCATCTTGTACTGTAGGATATCATCCTGCACTTTAGGTCTTATCGGCAGCGCCAAAAAATTATAGAAAATTGTCAAAATACTTCGAAAAACGTAGGCGAAATTTATTGTTGCGAGTTGCTGTTTGTCAAAGACTTCAGCCACAGCGCACATCCAGCTTTCCTGGTGAGATAAAATTTGTAATTATGTCAGTACTTCCATCAGCCGATCGGTATTCTCAGTCATGCTCACCAGGGTTAAGCACAGGGCAATTTAAAAAAGCAAAAAGAGAGCAGTAGAAAGCGAGCGTCAATTTTATGCTAGAAATTCAATTTCGCGAGAGCAGCGCCCACCGCAATTCTGACCCATCAATCACTGACTGTGGAATCGAAATCCAACTGTAAGGCGGCCCGTCAAATCCGAGCCCGTTGTCGGCGCTGGCGAAGTTGATGATCCCGGCGCCGCCTAGAGAACGCCTTCCTAACGTAGTGCTGAAACACCCGGCTCAGGCACCAGTACAGGAAGGGGCTCAGCGCGCTGTGCAGGTAGATTAGCGCCTGGCTGTACGGATAAATCTCGATCAAGGGGCTGACAGCGTCCACGCCGCGATTCTCCAGCACGAAGTCCTGCAGCAGGATGATGAGATCCTTGGGAAGCCAGCAGACGATGAAGACTGCCACTAGGACGGCTAGAGTTTTCACTGTACGCCGATGCAGCCGACGAGTCTGCCGATGCCGCCGGTTCTGCGGCCAGCCGGACACTATCGACGTCTGATTGGTCAGCGCCAGAGTCGGCGCCGCCGGCCGCTGCTGCTGTTGCTGCTGCTGCTGATGCCGCTGCCGATCTCGTCCCCCGGCTGCCGCTGGCCGTCCGCCAGTCAGCCTGGCGAACTGCCTGGACAAAAACCTGGCCGTGACGCCGTACGAGAAGGCCAAGGCAACGCAGGGCGAAAGAAACAGCAGCACCAGGAAGTAGGCAGAGTAGGCCTTCTGACCAACCGGATTGCTGCGGTCCTCCGAGCACACGTAGTGCACTTCCTGGCCGCGGGTCTCGTTGTCCCAGCCGCCGCCGCCGCCGGGCATTTCGACACGCTGGAGGCTGAAGGCGAACAGAGCCGGTGTGGAGACCAGCAGAGCGCCGAGCCAAGTGGCGGCCACCACCCGGCAGAGCCTGGCGTTGCTGCTGCGCGCCGCCTGACCGGGCGAAGCCCCGTTAGCGCTCTGTCGGGCGCGCAGGATCGCGATGGACGCCAGCGAGAAGCTGTTGACGCATAGGGCCAGGCCTGCGGAGCGGTTCAGGTTCTGTTCTCCCTTCATCACCCTCTATAACTTTAGCCAAGCCATCTGTTTTGTCCCCAAATTTGTTTTATTTTAAATTTTCTGCTGCTTTTTTGCCACTTTGCGTGCGAGCCGGGAAGCCAGCTGTGAGGAGGCCGAGCTGTGGGATATTCTAGGAAAGCAAACTCGCTTTGGCATGCCAGAGGCTTGCCAGCCTTATCTACGGGATTTGATTCAGCCGGCTCGTTGTCTAAGATAGACTCAATACTTCAGCCTCTTCTTCCGTGAGATAAATATTATTAAAATACATATATATGCACATATAATTCTGGCCTAAAGAGCCCGGCCTAATCCGCTGATATCCGCTTGATGGCTTAGCGGGAATCGATGGGAGTTCGAGCTGCATCAATTGACGGAATAGGGGGAGAGAAAGATAGGATTTTTGCCAAAGGAGAGAATCTGTCTGCATCCGGCGATAGAGTGCTCTCACAAATCCCAAAAAGTTAATCTTTAGAATCCCACACTTTAACACCCTAGAACCCCACAATAACACCCTATAACCCCACACTTTAACCCCTAGAATCTCACACTTTTACAGTCTATAATATCAAACTTTCACAGTCTAGAATCCAAAACTTCCACACCCTAGAATACTACACTTTTTACAGTCCAGAATCCCACACTTTAGCACCATAGAATCTCACACTTTTACAGTCCAGAATCCCACACTTTAACACCATAGAATCCCAAAATTGTCCTGTCTAGAATCCCACACTTTCACACTGTAGAATCCCAAAATTGTCCTGTCTAGAATCCCACACTTTCACACTGTAGAATCCCACCCTTTTACAGTCTAGAATCCAACCCCTTTACAGTCTAGAATCCCACACTTTTACAGTCTAGAATCCCACACTTTTACAGTCTAGAATCCTACACTTTTTACACTCCAGAATTCCACACTTTAGCACCATTGAATCTCACGCTTTTACAGTCTAGAATCCCACACTTTTACAGTCTAGAATCTCACACTTTTACAGTCCAGAATCCCACAATTTAGCACCATAGAATCTCACACTTTTACAGTCCAGAATCCCACACTTTAGCACCATAGAATCCAAAAATTTTCCTGTCTAGAATCCCACACTTTTACAGTCTAGAATCCCACACTTTTACACTCTAAAATCCCACACTTTTACACTCTAGAATCTCACACTTTTACGGTCTAGAATCCCACACTTTTACAGTCTAGAATCTCACACTTTTACAGTCTAGAATCCCACACTTTTACAGTCTAGAATCTCACACTTTTACAGTCTAGAATCCCACACTTTTACAGTCTAGAATCCCACACTTTTACAGTCTAGAATCCCACACTTTTACAGTCTAGAATCTCACACTTTTACAGTCTAGAATCCCACACTTTTACAGTCTAGAATCCCACACTTTTACAATCTAGAATCTCACACTTTTACACTCTAGAATCCCACACTTTTAGAGTCTAGAATCCCACACTTTTACAGTCTAGAATCCCACACTTTTACAATCTAGAATCTCACACTTTTACACTCTAGAATCCCACACTTTTAGAGTCTAGAATCCCACACTTTTACAGTCTAGAATCCCACACTTTTACAGTCTAGAATCCCACACTTTTACAATCTAGAATCTTACACTTTTACACTCTAGAATCCCACACTTTTAGAGTCTATAATTTCACACTTTTACGGTCTAGAATCCCACACTTTTACTCTCTTGAGTCTCACGCTTTTACACTCTAGAATCTCACACTTTTACGGTCTAGAATCTCACACTTTTACACTCTAGAATCCCACACTTTTACAATCTAGAATCCCACACTTTTAGAGTCTAGAATACCACACTTTTAGAGCCTAGAATCCCACACTTTTACAGTCTAGAATCCCACACTTTTACAATCTAGAATCTCACACTTTTACACTCTAGAATCCCACACTTTTAGAGTCTAGAATCCCACACTTTTACAGTCTAGAATCCCACACTTTTACAGTCTAGAATCCCACACTTTTACACTCTAGAATCTCACACTTTTACTCTCTTGAGTCTCATGCTTTTACACTCTAGAATCTCACACTTTTACGGTCTAGAATCCCACACTTTTACAGTCTAGAATCCCACACTTTTACAGTCTAGAATCCCACACTTTAGCACCATAGAATCTCACACTTTTACAGTCCAGAATCCCACAATTTAGCACCATAGAATCTCACACTTTTACAATCCAGAATCCCACACTTTAGCACCATAGAATCCAAAAATTTTCCTGTCTAGAATCCCACACTTTTACACTCTAGAATCTCACACTTTTACGGTCTAGAATCCCACACTTTTACAGTCTAGAATCTCACACTTTTACAGTCTAGAATCCTACACTTTTACAGTCTAGAATCTCACACTTTTACAGTCTAGAATCTCACACTTTTACAGTCTAGAATCCCACACTTTTACAGTCTAGAATCCCACACTTTTACAGTCTAGAATCTCACACTTTTACAGTCTAGAATCCCACACTTTTACAGTCTAGAATCCCACACTTTTACAATCTTTGAATCTCACACTTTTACACTCTAGAATCCCACACTTTTACAGTCTAGAATCCCACACTTTTACAGTCTAGAATCCCACACTTTTACAATCTAGAATCTCACACTTTTACAAACTAGAATCCCACACTTTTACAGTCTAGAATCCCACACTTTTACACTCTAGAATCCCACACTTTTACAGTCTAGAATCCCACACTTTTACAATCTAGAATCTTACACTTTTACACTCTAGAATCCCACACTTTTAGAGTCTATAATTTCACACTTTTACGGTCTAGAATCCCACACTTTTACAGTCTAGAATCTCACACTTTTACAGTCTAGAATCCCACACTTTTACAGTCTAGAATCTCACACTTTTACAGTCTAGAATCTCACACTTTTACAGTCTAGAATCCCACACTTTTACAGTCTAGAATCCCACACTTTTACAGTCTAGAATCTCACACTTTTACAGTCTAGAATCCCACACTTTTACAGTCTAGAATCCCACACTTTTACAATCTAGAATCTCACACTTTTACACTCTAGAATCCCACACTTTTAGAGTCTAGAATCCCACACTTTTACAGTCTAGAATCTCACACTTTTACAATCTAGAATCCCACACATTTACAGTCTAGAATCCCACACTTTTACAATCTAGAATCTTACACTTTTACACTCTAGAATCCCACACTTTTAGAGTCTATAATTTCACACTTTTACGGTCTAGAATCCCACACTTTTACTCTCTTGAGTCTCACGCTTTTACACTCTAGAATCTCACACTTTTACGGTCTAGAATCTCACACTTTTACACTCTAGAATCCCACACTTTTACAATCTAGAATCCCACACTTTTAGAGTCTAGAATACCACACTTTTAGAGTCTAGAATCCCACACTTTTACAGTCTAGAATCCCACACTTTTACAATCTAGAATCTCACACTTTTAAACTCTAGAATCCCACACTTTTAGAGTCTAGAATCCCACACTTTTACAGTCTAGAATCTCACACTTTTAGAGTCTAGAATCCCACACTTTTACACTCTAGAATCTCACACTTTTACTCTCTTGAGTCTCATGCTTTTACACTCTAGAATCTCACACTTTTACGGTCTAGAATCCCACACTTTTACCGTCTAGAATCCCACACTTTTACAGTCTAGAATCTCACACTTTTACAATCTAGAATCTCACACTTTTAAACTCTAGAATCCCACACTTTTAGAGTCTAGAATCCCACACTTTTACAGTCTAGAATCCCACACTTTTAGAGTCTAGAATCCCACACTTTTACACTCTAGAATCTCACACTTTTACTCTCTTGAGTCTCATGCTTTTACACTCTAGAATCTCACACTTTTACGGTCTAGAATCCCACACTTTTACCGTCTAGAATCCCACACTTTTACAGTCTAGAATCTCACACTTTTACAGTCTAGAATCCCACACTTTTACAGTCTAGAATCCCACACTTTTACAGTCTAGAATCTCACACTTTTACAGTCTAGAATCCCACACTTTTACAGTCTAGAATCTCACACTTTTACAGTCTAGAATCCCACACTTTTACAGTCTAGAATCCCACACTTTTACAGTCTAGAATCCCACATTTTTACAGTCTAGAATCTCACACTTTTACACTCTAGAATCCCACACTTTTGGAGTCTAGAATCCCACACTTTTACACTCTAGAATCCCACACTTTTACAGTCTAGAATCCCACACTTTTACAATCTAGAATCTTACACTTTTACACTCTAGAATCCCACACTTTTAGAGTCTATAATTTCACACTTTTACGGTCTAGAATCCCACACTTTTACAGTCTAGAATCTCACACTTTTACAGTCTAGAATCCCACACTTTTACAGTCTAGAATCTCACACTTTTACAGTCTAGAATCTCACACTTTTACAGTCTAGAATCCCACACTTTTACAGTCTAGAATCCCACACTTTTACAGTCTAGAATCTCACACTTTTACAGTCTAGAATCCCACACTTTTACAGTCTAGAATCCCACACTTTTACAATCTAGAATCTCACACTTTTACACTCTAGAATCCCACACTTTTAGAGTCTAGAATCCCACACTTTTACAGTCTAGAATCTCACACTTTTACAATCTAGAATCCCACACTTTTACAGTCTAGAATCCCACACTTTTACAATCTAGAATCTTACACTTTTACACTCTAGAATCCCACACTTTTAGAGTCTATAATTTCACACTTTTACGGTCTAGAATCCCACACTTTTACAGTCTAGAATCTCACACTTTTACAGTCTAGAATCCCACACTTTTACAGTCTAGAATCTCACACTTTTACAGTCTAGAATCCCACACTTTTACAGTCTAGAATCCCACACTTTTACAGTCTAGAATCCCACATTTTTACAGTCTAGAATCCCACACTTTTACAAACTAGAATCCCACACTTTTACAGTCTAGAATCCCACACTTTTACAGTCTAGAATCCCACACTTTTACAGTCTAGAATCCCACACTTTCATGGTCAAGAATCTCTCATTTTCACATTGTGGAGTCCCAGTCTAGGACCCCACAATGTCTAGAATCAAGCGCTAATCTGGTCTGAACTACCTGACTCCTAAGGTCGAAATTCCCAGCCTCAGATTAAAGCCCGGGGGCAATTGTCCTTGACGAGCGCCTGCCCTCAAAGAGCTCATTAATTTTAACTTCAAAGGCATCAAGTTTCAATATTGCAGAGCTAGCCGGGGATCACAGCCAGCAGCCAGCTGAGACGATTAGGAACAAATAGGCCGCGCTGAACCACCTAATTAACACCTGTCTTTATTTCTCATCTATCCAAGAATCTGATTCGGCATCAAACTTTTTGAAAATTTTTAAAATTGTCTACTCTGTTCAGCTAGTTTGTCAAAAAAATAGTTAAACGCGCTCCAGCTGACATCACTGCGTACCGTTCTGTAGGCAAATTCTCCTTGTGGAACCCCTCTGTACTTTTAACCTTGCTGTCTTTGTTGCGTTTATCAAATCTATAGGTTTCTTTGTAAAATGTTCTGCCCCTTTAAATCATCAATGCACTTGAGTATTTAGATAACCGTCACTCCACCTGGGTATTTAGATAACCGTCAATCCACCTAGGTACCTAGATAACAATCTCTCCACTCGGGTATTTAGATAACCGGTACTCCACCTGGGTATTTAAATAACCGTCACTTCACTCGGGTATTTAGATAACCGTCTCTCCATCTGGGTACCTAGATAACCGTCACTCCACCTGGGTATTTAGATATAGATAACCGTCAATCCACCTTGGTATTTAGATATAGATAACCGTCACTCCACCTGGGTATTTAGATATAGATAACCGTCAATCCACCTTGGTATTTAGATATAGATAACCGTCACTCCACCTGGGTATTTAGATATAGATAACCGTCAATCCACCTGGGTATTTAGATATAGATAACCGTCAATCCACCTTGGTATTTAGATATAGATAACCGTCAATCCACCTTGGTATTTAGATATAGATAACCGTCACTCCACCTGGGTATTTAGATATAGATAACCGTCACTCCACCTGGGTATTTAGATATAGATAACCGTCACTCCACCTGGGTATTTAGATATAGATAACCGTCAATCCACCAGGGTATTTAGATATAGATAACCGTCAATCCACCTTGGTATTTAGATATAGATAACCGTCACTCCACCTGGGTATTTAGATATAGATAACCGTCAATCCACCTTGGTATTTAGATATAGATAACCGTCAATCCACCTTGGTATTTAGATATAGATAACCGTCACTCCACCTGGGTATTTAGATATAGATAACCGTCAATCCACCTTGGTATTTAGATATAGATAACCGTCACTCCACCTTGGTATTTAGATATAGATAACCGTCAATCCACCTTGGTATTTAGACACCCGGCGCACCTTCAATGAAGCTGACCAGCCGGCAGGCGGTGCCGCCCAGCTTCCAGGTATTATAGAACACTTTCAGGGCCGACACGGGCAGGCAGGTGCAAGCCACGAGCAGATTGGACCCGGCCAGACTCAGCATGATGTAGGAGGTGTGGCGTCGCAGCCCGCGGTACTTGAAGCTCAGAAAGAGGAACAGGCCGTTGCCGCTGAGGGACAGCAAGGCGATGGCGGCGTACAGGAGCAGCAGGCAAATCTCTGAATAAGTGAGCTGGCGCGGCCCGAACAGTTTCTGGTGCAGCAGCTGCATCAGCTGGTGCTGGCTGAGGTTGCCGTCGGACTTGCAGTGTTGAAAATATTTTTTCATGTAATTTTTAAGTTGTTTAACAGCTCGGAGCGAATAGATTTATAACTAACTATGCATTCACTGAGTATTATGCGAATGAAATACTCGTAAAATCACAAAGATAAGTATGATAAATATAAAGCAAAAACAGAGGTAAAACCAGTTCTCTTTGTTTACCTTCAGCATTTTGCGGCGTGTCACAAAAAACTGCGACAGCTTCCTGCTGCGATACACAGTAACTACGATCCAACAGCTTGAGTTTCATGCGATTTCACTTATTAGAAGATTGCTTTAGAATCTTAGGAAAAACTGTTTCTCAGCCTTTGATTGGGTCAGCAGTTGGCCCAATAATATTTTGAGCCTAGCTGTTTGTGCGAACCTTTAGATGCAAAAGCGGGACACAATTAATTCTGCGTCACGTCAGATAGATATGCAGTAGCATAAATGTTGACTAACATGCAGAGCACACAAATAAATTGCTTTGACTTTTTCTCTAAATAATCTCAGCATGATTAAATAAAGCCTTTTTATAGCGTAGAGTATCCAGGCCTGAAAGTACGAATGCGTACAACCAACCTGATGCAAAGTTTTTAACGCATAAAAATTCATACCCAAAGGAACCCGCACTCAAGCATGCCGAACTCTCTTGCATACCAAACGAACCCGCACTCAAGCATGCGAACTCTCTTGTATATCAAACGAACCTGCACAAAAGCATGCGAACTCTCTTGCATACCAAATGAACCCGCACTTAAGCATGTGAACTCTCTTGCATACCAAATGAACCCGCACAAAAGCATGCCGAACTCTCTTGCATACCAAACGAACCCGCACAAAAGCATGCCGAACTCTCTTGTATACCAAACGAACCCGCACACAAGCATGCGAACTCTCTTGCATACCAAAGGAACCCGTACTCAAGCATGCCGAACTTTCTTGCATACCAAACGAACCCGTACTCAAGCATGCCGAACTCTCTTGCATACCAAACGAACCCGTACTCAAGCATGCCGAACTCTCTTGCATACCAAACGAACCCGTACTCAAGCATGCCGAACTCTCTTGCATACCAAACGAACCCGTACTCAAACATTCCGAACTCTCTTGCATACCAAACGAACCCGTACTCAAGCATGCCGAACTCTTGCATACCAAACGAACCCGTACTCAAGCATGCCGAACTCTCTTGCATACCAAACGAACCCGTACTCAAGCATGCCGAACTCTCTTGCATACCAAAGGAACCCGTACTCAAGCATGCCGAACTCTAGCATACCAAACGAACCCGCACACAAGCATGCAGAACTCTCTTGCATGCCCGAACCCTCGTAAAAGCAGGTTAAGCTCCGCAGCTGTTGAAATATTTCATATCGGGTGCCACAAAAAGATGCATAGGGCAGACTGGTCCAAGAACCATAACACTCAGCTAAAAGCTGAAGAGGTCTGGGCATAACACTCGTAATAGGCAATATGCCAGTCTGAGAACCTCCAAGGCAGGATTAATACTAAAGAGCTTAGCTCTAATCCTCGGTTGTGAGCCGCAATGAATTGCTTAAATTATTTAGCTATTGATTTATTGGGTTACTTTTAAGATTTCCATAGTGGCTGATGCACTATACTCAGCACAATTGATCGAATTGAGAACGAAAACAAAATTTCACTCAGTCACGGATTTCTGCTTTCGTCATTTCCTGTGCGTAGGTAAATTTGTACTATTTGAGTCGGGCTTAATGCGCTTCCGATACTACAGCGCCACAATGACAGCACTGAGATGGTAAGTACATTTCACAAGATTAGCACACAGGCAAACCATGCCAATACCTATAATATTTTGTCTGTGCTATAGTAATGAAAACATTAACCAAGTGCAACAGCAGTTGCAATGCTGTGATGTCGCCATAGAGATCAAAAGATCAATTAAAACTTAAAGTCCATTGACTCAGACAAACCGCCAGCCTTTTTTCTTGCGAGTGTATTGTTAAAACCAATGTTTACTACTCTCTCGTGACAGGATCTAGAAAGATCCTGGATCTAGAAAGAAAATGGGGATAACTTTAAGGTCCTAGGGTATTTTTAACTGCGCTCGCCGCCTCGCGCTAGCAGCAGCAGATCAACAACGCGAGCCTCGGTGGCGGATGGTAGCCTATAGTCACAACGCAGATTCTCCAGCTCCTGCAGCCGCTGGGCCAGTCGGTCCACCACATCGACCATTCGTTGAAATTCCCCACGACTGACTGGCGAATCGACCTCGGCATTGTTGTAGCTCTCGGCAATGCCAGCTGTTTGACGCTTGCCGATGGCCGGGTAGCCGGAGGTCATGTCGAAGTCCGGCGAGCGGCGGGATACACCAGCGCTCTTGGCGCCGCAGATCAGCAGCGTCAGACAGCCGACGATCAGGAAGACAGTGGATGAGGTCGCGGTAGCTGGTCGCATGACTTTGAGCCGCCTGTCAAAATCTTGATTGGTGTGAAAAGGACGAAGCTCGTGTTAGGTTCGCTGAAGAGTTTTCCTTAACTAGCTCGAACCACATTTCGTGCACTAAAATTTCAACCAGTTTTAACAAAAACATTTGCGGGCTACTGGTTTCCGAATATTATTGCATCTGCAAGCTAAATCGCTCGTGGTAGTGTGACTATGAATGCACTGAAAACGGTGAAAATATGCGAGAATTAAAACAGTAAAACATGACTCACAATAGAAGCTCAGCAGTAATTTCCTACTCAGACAGGCGATGGCTGTGGCAGGGTTCACTAATTCCTGCGAGAGGCGCGTAGACAAGCGGAGAGAATCGTTGGTGGGGCGCTCGGCCGGCTATAAAATGGCATCTTAGACCCGCAATCAGTGCTGATGTAGCCGATCCCGTTGACTGATGAGGGGATGGGCAGGTTAGCAAACAGTCGATAGGGCAACGGACAAACTGCAGATTCGATTCACGGAGCCTGGATCGCTGGCCCCACTTCAGAGCCGGGAGCTGCGTGGGTGTGTATGCGTGCGCAATCTAAATGGGCCCTACATGCATGGTTTCCTTACTCGGCCGAAAGGTAAAACACAAGCGAATCAAACTGGATGGGTCTAGCGACTGCACAAACTCAGCGCGTAACCGAGGCGGCCGACGGACCTAAGAAATGCCTGGATCCAATTTAACAACATAGCTGAAGAATGGTACGTGAACTAACATAAAACCGGCAGTATAAATACAATTGCTGTAGACAGTGGTCTGATTTGGAGCATCTCTATCTAGTTGATAATGACTCCCTTTTATTAAAGAATATGTTAGCTACATTTGCGACATTGCTAGATTATTATCAGGTATGTCATCTGTTAGCACTAACACAGCTTTAACCGAATTTAATTGATTTAAATTAGAGAAGAATAGGTAATAATTCATTCGAACTGCTTGAAGCAGTATGTTCTTCAGCTGGGGAAGAGGGGAGCTAGTTTGCTACGTAGTGTTGTGTTTTCAGTTCTTGCAGAAAGGGTGGGGTTCGAGAACCTAGACACGGGGTTGGGTGGCGAGATTTACAACTCTGAACGTCCAGAGAAGTAGTGGTTGCTACCACTGTTGGCTGAGCTGACGAAGATCACCGAATAACGAAGTCAACACGATAGGTTGGGATACTGCGCCGCAGGCAGTAGAGCTTCACGATGACGAAGGGACTGTTTATTATTACTTTCTTTCAGCGTTACAGGCACTCATGCACTCCACAAGGAAACAGGGTTGCAACCAAGGAAGCACACTAGCGAATACTCGTAAATGAACGGAGACGGGGACATCAACGGTTAAAACGGTCTTTTAAATTAGAATTAGGCTTCCAGAGCAACTGCTTAGATAAGGGTTACTCGGAGGGTGGGTCGTGGGAACCAAGACCCAGAAGAAAACATGTTTACACGCACACGTGATTTTCAAGAGAACAAATTGGGGGTGAAAACACCGTACTTGACATTACCCAAATAAGGAAATAGAAAATGACGCAAGACAGTGGGACAAACAGTCACATGACAAGTGCACTGAGTCAGAGCGGGCAAAAATAGCATCATGACACATAGCAGTCATCTGACAGGCAAACACTAGGAGAACAGGCATGCATCATGAGCTACAATAGTAACATGAGTCACGCACGAAGGGATGTCTACTATAACAGTCACATGGCATGGCACGGACCAAACAGGCTGACAGAGAAGTGCATGAAGATCAAGATCCAGATGTGCTAAAAATAGAAACATGACTCACGCCAGATGGTTAATGGGGCCAGGCTGGACCATGAGTGAGTTGCAGAATAGACTGATTGCACAGCCGGGGAAAGGGGCAAAGCAAATGGATAAGATGAAGGAGGTCATTAACATTGACAAAAGATTAATTCCTAACAACAGAAGCTTAATAATCCTAGTGAGTGAAGTAACTACTAGGGGTCTAAACTAGCTCAAAAGCTAAGCTAGCTAAGTACATGTAGCTCAAAAAAACTTTTTGAGTCCTAGGTTATTCGCTTGCTTGACAAATTCGAATAAACAAATTGAAAATAAAGAATTGCAAACAATTAAAGCTAACAATTTATATGATAATCTTACCTTTCCTAAATTTTACAAGCTCAGAATTCCTATCGTCGAATCACGTTTAAAAAATTGAAAAAAAGTTTGCTTCAGTAACGAGTTGCTGCCCAAGGACATCTTAAATAGTACTTAAGGACTACTTGAGATGTCCTTGTTCCTTCCTTCAGACTTGGAAGGATTCAACACAGTTTTGTCACTTAATTGTCCCTAACTGTACATCGTTGCACAGAAAATTTAATTTAAGGGACAAAATCAACCTCTCTTTTTATTATGGCGCTTAACTGTTGTTTATGTTGCTTGTCATATTCAGAAGCTGTACAACTTAATTGCAAATAAAGTCATAATGGGGTTGTGAATTGTGAAATTGTGAAATTGTAAAACAAAATTATAGCTTTGCGTTCGTTGCTTTTTGTATCATAGATTATAAAGGCATGCAGCTAGTAGGTTTAGCGAACTAAAAAATTAGCCAGGAATTTTATTATACGTAATATAACAGCAAACCATAGACTTCAGTTCGCAGATCAAAGATTTTTACATTTTGGTGAGATATCTAACTATGTTTTTTGATATTTTATTTATCAGATTTTTGGAGAGTGGAGACATAATACAGCCAATCAATTGTTATAATACCTAATTGCTTGGTCGCCGGTCGATGTTCCTGTTTTTTCTAAATTTAAATTATCTGTAAATTTAGCTGGAACTTCTCGTATAAAGAGCAATAGAGGATAGAGAATAGTTATTGGATTTTCGATTTCTTTGAAATTATAGATCTAATCCATTTTCCTATATAATTTTAATTCTGTCATCTAAGATTTTAAACGGCTGCATCATTTTGGTGCAGTCGAAGCTTTTTGAGTGAAGATAATTTTTTTCATTAGCAAATATTATCTGGGTACTAACTATCCGCCTACTGTTCAGTAACAGGAAGCTACTTCAGTAAAAGCCTTCAATGAAAGAAGCTGTGTTTGTTGATGATGATTCATTGTCATCTGTGGTTGTCAGTGCTTCAGAAATTATAAAAGGTATGTTTTTTAATAATTCTTGCTAGAAGCTAGAAGTTGCTTTTGCCTTTGAATTACTTCTCTATAGGGCACTAATTTTTTGCTCTATTATCAACAAAACTTTTTTGCTTCACAAGCAAAGTAAAAACTCCTACATGCATTAATTTTAAAAGTTTTTTCTTGTGTATTATTTGCATTCATTGTTTAATTTGACAATTTATTATGCATAATCCACTTAGTTTATTATTTCTTTTTGCAAATATTTATTCCTAAAACACCATTTTGTTACTAATTTCTCTGAAATTTTTGAAGTTTAAATTTATTTGTGCTATTTTTTGTTGGCACCAACAGAATTTAGCAATTTCTTTAGCCAATATAGGAACATTTTGAATTATAATGCTGCAAGAATTCTATATTGGCATAGCTATAAGAATTTTTAAATACAGAAAGCAAAATATATAATAAATACAATCCTGTAGATATATTATAGAAATTTTACATGGGGTAGGGTATAGTATTGGCAAAAAACTTATAAACCTTTTTTAAATTTGTAAAAAATTTTGGCCTAAAATCTTTATTTTCCATTTTGAATTTGACTCATACATAGCAAAGATTCTAGTGGTGGCTATGGTATAATTAGATTAGTATATTTGGGCATTGCACTTTATTACATATGCATAGTGGTAATGACAGTATATAGAATAGTGGCTGATATACATGTAGTATACAGATGTTCCATATTAATTATTTAAGCTGCAGCAATCCTTGCATATAAAGTTAAATTTTAACAATGTAAAATGTTATAAAGAAATATTTAAAGAAAACTTAAACCTCTGATTAGTGTCTTGTATTTTAAATTATTAGAACTAATAAACTACTTTTTCTATTAAAACCAATATGCTTAACAATATTTTCATTTGAAATTTAACCTCTAAAAAAGCTTTAGAAACTCCAAAAACCTCAAATAAGAATAAGCTCCAATCTATTTATGATTGACATGCTGGTTAATGCAGTTAAAAAACCAATTACTCCTTTCTCTTGACCCCTCCTTTGAGATTAGCAATAATACTGACTGCCTTGCCACATATTATATAAGAATCAACAAGTAAATAGCTTCAAAAAAATAATAATAACAGACGTTGACATATAAACCTGTAGCGCAGGTGCTGATGCAGGTGAAGACTGCACCCCCATTGCACCTGACACACTCTTGGCGTGGCACCCCACTGCCAGCTCCATTTTTTTATTTTGAACCTGCCTAGTGAGCAGTGAATCTTTACTCAGAAAGCCACACAATGACAGGATAAAATGGGCCTACTTCAGAATCAGTTATTACCCAGCATATGCTGGTACCCAATCATAGCTTGGTGGACTGAAGCAATGCAGGATTAAGTACCTTGCTCAAGGGCACAAATTGTCTCCTAGGGGCCGGGACTCGAACCCACGACCTTTTGGTCATAAGGCAGGCGCCCTAGCCACTAGGCTACAACTCCCTTCAAAATAGTATTTACCAATATAGCCAAAACTCTTTGCTAAAGAGACAGGAATGCTTAAACCATCTTTGCTAAAATGGACATAAATCTGGACATATGGAACAATGAAAGGCTTTAATGAATAAAACAAATTTTATAATTGTATTCCAAAGTCACATTTTAGGTATATTATTTGGAATAACAAAATGCATATACAACAAAGGGATTAAGTAGCTTAGAAAATAATTTTTTGGCTGCAAATGGATCATATTCAGACAATAAAATATAGATCTCTATTTTTACCATATAATCTCTAAACTTATTTGCTTGGACTATATCAGTATTTTTAGGAATAGTACAAGGAATACTCATATTCTTATTTGGTCAATCAGTATAGGTTTAATTATTTAAATTCATGGCATGAAGCATCATTTACTTAAGGAACAATAAAAAAATGTAAATTTTACTATATAAATAGAAAAGAGCCTGGTCTATAGATTGCTTTGATAGATTCTCAAACTGAAGTTCCAATCTTTTTTATTGTAGTTTAATTTTTTTTATTAAAATTTCCAATAAATATAAAATACAGGCACAGTATTTTGCCTTTTATCTGATGAATATTTTAATGACACTATGTTATGCAATAATGGATTTTAAACTCTTTAAACATTAATTAATTGCTCTTTATGTTTCAGATCGGTTCTACTTTGCCACTCTGCAAACAGCGCCAAAAAGTACAAACAGTACACACTACTTCTCTATAGACGATGAATTGGTCTATGCCAAGTGAGTGACACTGTGACTCAATTTTTACCTCTATAAACTCAGTTCATGGACTGCAGTCTGCTGCTGAATCCCCGCATAGCCATATTCAATTTTTAAAGCTCCATTAACCTTGCCCATATGAAGCTTCTACGCCGACTTTGGGCCGCTCAACCTGGCCATGCTGTACAAGTACTGCTGCAAGTTGAACAAGAAGTTTAAATCGTTCTCCCTATCCAAGAAGCGAATAGTGCACTATACATGCGTCAATCCCAAGAAGAGAGCGAACGCCGCGTTTTTAGTTGGAGCCTATCAGGTAACGCATGCGCTGGCATTATTAGCGCGGAATTGGGATAGGATTTCTCGCTTGGCTTTTAAACCAATGGGTTTCGGGTTGCAGTGCCAGTTGCTCCCGAGCCACTCAGGCCCCAACACTCAGTGCTGAGTAGTGTAGTGACAGGAGTTAGGGAAATTAAAACAGCTGCCCTACTAACAATGCAAACTGCGGTGAACTGGGGATTCTCTGGGGTGTCTGCAATGTCTCTTCTGTATAGCAGTTTGTTATGGTATTTTTATTTATTGTGTGTCCCTGAGCAATGCTTTTCAATTCACTATGGTGAACACTGTGGTAAATTAGGGGTATATCTGTTTGTTTTGGAAGATCAACTCTCAAAACAGGGAAGGTACAGGCATATATCTGCATCTGCAGCTAATATTTATGTCTGTCACAACCTACTCAGATAATCTACCTAAAGAAGACTCCGGAAGAGGCCTACCGACCGTTGGTTGGCAGCTCCGGCCTGCACTATTTGCCATTTCGGGACGCCAGCTACGGCATTTGCACGTACAATTTGACCCTGCTGGATTGCCTGCACGCGGTTAGCAAAGCTCTACTTCACGGGTTCTTTAATTTTGAAAATTTCAACGTTGAGGAGTACGAGCACTATGAGGTAAGTCAGGATTCTCTCGAATTTTTATTTTAATTCTGTCATTTTTGCGCATGCACTCCTTGGGTGGCTGCCCCTGCAATCCTTGGGTGCGCTGCCCCTGCAATCCTTGAATGGCTGCCCCTGCAATCCTTGGGTGCGCTGCCCCTGCAATCCTTGGGTGCGCTGCCCCTAAATTTAGCAGTACCTTAATTGATGCATGTAGCTTGAAATTAACAAATTACATTTTCTAATCCCTCAAACGCCGAAAAATACAGCAAGTGGAGAACGGCGACCTGAACTGGATTATTCCCGGAAAGTTTATCGCATTCTGCGGTCCACACGAGCAGAGCAGCCTGCAAGACGGCTACCCGCTGCACACGCCCGAGGCCTATTTTCCCTACTTTCGTAAACACGGCGTCACCACCATTGTGCGGCTCAACATGCGCCTGTACGATGCCAAACGATTCACCGCGGCCGGTTTCCGACATTACGATCTATTCTTCGTGGACGGCTCCTGTCCAACAGACGAGATACTGCAAGAGTTTCTAAGAATCTCTGAAGATACGCAGGGTGCCGTGGCCGTGCACTGCAAAGCCGGCCTTGGCCGCACTGGCACCCTCATCGCCTGCTACCTGATGAAGCACTACCGCATGACGGCGGCCGAGTCCATTGCCTGGTGCCGGATTTGCCGTCCGGGCTCCGTGCTGGGCCCCCAGCAGGACTGGCTTGAGGCGCAGCAGGCAAAGTGCTGGCTCCAGGGCGACATGATGAGGGCGCGCAAGGCGCGGGAGTCCAGCGGTTCAGCCACTGCGTCCTCGGTGTTGGCTGAGAGCCGCCTGCAGCAGCAGCAGGGCCCGATCACCCGGAGCATGAGCGTCGGCTTTCACCAGCCGGCTCCCGGTCCGGCTGTCGTAGCAGAAAACGAAGAGGAGACGCAGGGCGACAGGCTGAACCACGCCAAGGCGGAGCGGAATCGGCGAATGCGCGCCGCCGCCGCCCTGTCGCATCCAGCATCGACGTCGGCGCTGTCCTCGGCGCGCTCGCATCATCTATCTAGAACGTCGACGGCGGCTACGACGGTGACAGCAGCCGCCGCCGCGACATCCTACACCCCCTCGGCCGCCTCGTATCACCGGGCCAAGATTCGAGCAGCTTCATCCTCGGCAGCTGCGGCGGCGTCGGTGGCCGCTACCTCGACGGCTACAACATCAACGTACTCTGCCAGACCGCCGGCCTATTCGTCTGCCACGGTGCTGCGCCATGATAGACGGTGAGCCGCTCGTTGATTGACACACGGAGGGGGGTGGCAGGCGCAGGTGAAGGGAGGCTGAGGGGGGCGGTTAAAAGCGGGACCGGGTTGATTCGGAAAAGTGCCAATTGTCTGCTATGCGTTCGGCTGAGTAAACGAACTCTGCACTGACGGCTTTTGTGCACAGTTTTTCTTCTTTTCTGTCCATTCTGTGCGTCCCGAGCGGAGCTCATTCGGGCTTTAAAATCTTTTTGCGTCGCTTTTTTAGCGTAGCCTTCAACACGAGTGGCATCGAATTCACTCTAAATATGCATTTCTAATGCGAAACCGAGACGCAGCAAGCTTCTAAGAAGAGAATTATTCTCGGCTTGTGAGTAAGCAGAGCCGTTTTAGTTGCCCCAACGCCTAACCTGCGTCTTATTCGTTTCCAAGCCATCTCGCTCGTTGTGGGTGAGCGCGAAAGGGCGGGGAGACGGAGAGAATACTAGGGTTGCAGGGTCGGCGCACTCGGAAAGATAGCCTGTCTGAATTGTGCCGGCGCGCTAACTCTGTCTGTCTGTCTGTCTCTCTCCATTTTCTTCGTTTTATCTTTGCTGCAAATTTGTATTATTCATGTCAGCGCAGGACATTGTCGCCTTTTGGTTTCCATCAGTGCTTTATCATCTGCTAGATCACTCAATTTTGTCTGTTTTTTTACTTTTAGACGATGCCTTTCTGTAGAATACTGTGCTTGTTTTCCCCTGTTTTTGTCTGTCCGTCTGGCTGTGCTCTGTCAATATTATTTGACCCTAGTGAAGCGTCTAGCGGGTTTCTTTCAAAATATCAGATTAAATATGGTAGTGTTCACCCTGGCAACTCATATTATTCAAGGAAGCGAGACAACCTGTGTAATGCAGCACTGTCAGACATTGAATAATCCTTGAAGCTGCAATAGTCACCTCTAAACGGCCTTGAGAATAAAATTTCATCTTTATCCCAGTAGTAACCCATGTTTACAAACGAAGCTATCCACTAGAAGTATATAACAAAGGTCAAAATTTGGGTTAATCATAACATCTGAAAGATTGAATCCAGAGCCATTTTGAGTTTCAACCCTACCCCTGAGAATGAAGCCTAAATAAGCTTCAAAGTCAACCACTAATTCACCGAGAATCAACCCTAAACTCCCTGAGAATTAGAATCATCATAAACTCTCTAAGAATCAGTCTAAATCCCCCTAAAAACTATCATAAACCTCAATGAGAATCAGTCTGAGAATCATCATAAATATCACTCAGAATCATCAAAAACCCAACTGAGAATCAGCTTAAACCTCACTGATAATCAGCCTAAACCTCACTGAGAATCATCATAATCTTCACTGAGGATCATCATAATCTTCACTGAGGATCATCATAATCTTCACTGAGGATCATCATAAACCTCACTAAGAATCAGCCTAAACCTCACTGAGAGTCAGCCTAAACCTCACTGAGAATCATCATAATCTTCACTGAGGATCATCATAAACCTCACTGAGAATCAGCCTAAACCTCACTGATAATCAGCCTAAACCTCACTGAGAATCATCATAATCTTCACTGAGGATCATCATAATCTTCACTGAGGATCATCATAAACCTCACTGAGAATCAGCCTAAACCTCACTGAGAGTCAGCCTAAACCTCACTGAGAATCATCATAATCTTCACTGAGGATCATCATAAACCTCACTGAGAATCAGCCTAAACCTCACTGAGAGTCAGCCTAAACCTCACTGAGAATCATCATAATTTTAACTGAGGATCATCAAAAACCTCACTGAGAATCAGCCTAAACCTCACTGAGAGTCAGCCTAAACCTCACTGAGAATCATCATAATCTTAACTGAGGATCATCATAAACCTCACTGAGAATCAGCCTAAACCTCACTGAGAGTCAGCCTAAACCTCACTTGGAATCATCATAATCTTCACTGAGAATCATCATAATCTTCACTGAGGATCATCATAAACCTCACTGAGAATCATCATAAACCTCACTGAGACCCAGCCTAAACCTCACTGAGAATCAGCCTAAACCTCACTGAGAATCAGCCTAAACCTCACTGAGAATCAGCCTAAACCTCACTGAGAATCAGCCTAAACCTCACTGAGAGTCAGCCTAAACCTCACTGAGAATCATCATAATCTTCACTGAGGATCATCATAAACCTCACTGAGAATCAGCCTAAACCTCACTGAGAGTCAGCCTAAACCTCACTGAGAATCATCATAATCTTCACTGAGGATCATCATAAACCTCACTGAGAATCAGCCTAAACCTCACTGAGAGTCAGCCTAAACGTCACTGAGAATCATCATAATCTTCACTGAGGATCATCATAAACCTCACTGAGAATCAGCCTAAACCTCACTGAGAGTCATCATAATCTTAACTGAGGATCATCAAAAACCTCACTGAGAATCATCATAATCTTCACTGAGAATCATCATAATCTTCACTGAGGATCATCAAAAACCTCACTGAGAATCAGCCTAAACCTCACTGAGAGTCAGCCTAAACCTCACTGAGAATCATCATAATCTTCACTGAGAATCATCATAATCTTCACTGAGGATCATCATAAACCTCAATGAGAATCATCATAATCTTCACTGAGGATCATCATAAACCTCAATGAGAATCATCATAATCTTCACTAAGAATCATCATAATCCTCACTGAGGATCATCATAAACCTAAAAGAGAATCAGCCTAAACCTCACTGAGGATCATCATAAACCTCACTAAGAATCATCATAATCCTCACTAAGAATCATCATAATCCTCACTGAGGATCATCATAAACCTTACTAAGAATCATCATAATCCTCACTAAGAATCATCATAATCCTCACTAAGAATCATCATAATCCTCACTGAGGATCATGATAAACCTCACTAAGAATCATCATAATCCTCACTAAGAATCATCATAATCCTCACTGAGGATCATCATAAACCTCACTAAGAATCATCATAATCCTCACTAAGAATCATCATAATCCTCACTGAGGATCATCATAAACCTCACTAAGAATCATCATAATCCTCACTAAGAATCATCATAATCCTCACTAAGAATCATCATAATCCTCACTGAGGATCATCATAAACCTCACTAAGAATCATCATAATCCTCACTAAGAATCATCATAATCCTCACTAAGAATCATCATAATCCTCACTAAGAATCATCATAATCCTCACCCGAGACCCAGCCCAAACCTCACTGAGAATCGATGCAAATGGGGCTACGCGGGCAAGCGACTGTTCTAGAGTTCTCCAGGGCCGCCTAGTAACTCACTGGCGCGCAACAAACTGTTGTAGAATCGCGACAGCTCGCAAGCCGCCAACTAAGCCGAGGCTGTCATATAGGCAGCCCCAGCCACCGACCCAGCGCTAAAAACCAAATCACCAATCTATCCATGCAGTGCTGAGCAAGTGTAAGTAGTTGCCGGCCTCTTGCTTTGTCTTGGAATGTTGCGCGCGCTACTGATTAAATCAAAGCTGGGCATCTGATCGACTCTTTGACGTGCGCCTTGGTTTCATCTAGTTGTTTAGTACCAAAACTTGCGGTGTAGTCTACTTAGTGACGGAGCAGAAAAATACATTTTTGTAGTTTTTGTTTTAACGGGAGACAGTTTCTGTCGATGTTGTCTGTTTCTTTATCACGGAAAATCCAAGAGTACTTGTTGCCTTTGAATGCATCTGACCTTTATTAGCCTATTGCTTCTTTTACCGTTCTGTTATTTAATTGGTCACTTGGCTGCTGTGCTGGCATGTAGCATTTTATCCGTTTGAGTTAATTATTAATATTTCTGCATTTCTTTATTCTACCTATACTAAAATAGTTGACGGACAATACTTGAGTTATCCTTTGTTGTGCACTAATTAGTGTAGCAGGCATTGCAACCAATGTAATTGATGAATTTGTTTTGTCCTTGTCCACTGTCTACCTACTATCAGTAGTTAGTACTCTCTGTTAATGTTTGAATGCTTTGAATTTAACTTAATTAAGTATCCCAAACCGACGATATTGCATTGCAGATTGAGAGAATCAGCTACTATGGGCTCGATGAATCGATTTAATTTGTCCGCCTTTAGAACTTCCAAGTACCAATCGATGGCTGACTTGTCTAAACTGTCCGCCGATACCAAGGTAATGTACGCGTGCTTGTTTGTGTGTATGCTTCATTTGCTGCTTTTACTTTAAAGACACTTCATGGTTTGGTTATCGTAAAAATTGGACCAGTTCACAACTGGACTCCGTTGTGCATCTTACGGATAAAGCAGGGAGTCTGTGATATGATGGGGCAGATCATGCAGCAGGGAGTCTGTGATATGATGGGGCAGATCATGCAGCAGGGAGTCTGTGATATGATGGGGCAGATCATGCAGCAGGGAGTCTGTGATATGATGGGGCAGATCATTAAGCAGATGTCATGATGTAAAATTGTAAATAGTACCTCTTTAATCACAAGGTTTCAAACCCTCTCCTGTTTTTGCAGCCGCTGAAGACTTCCTACTACTTCTTTTAACCGCGTGTGTTTTCGTGTCTGCAAAACGCTTTCCTAGGAGAATTTCGATTTGTGCTCTCTTTTAATTGATTTTTTGCCGTGCTGCTAGTGCAGCAGGTGAATATGATCAGCCACTGTGCGTTAAGACTGCCGGCTTGACGAATTACTCAATCAATATTAGCTTTAGCGCGCGCAGCACTGCACTGTGCCACATTGTATTTAAACTGATTCTGCACAACAGAGCTATGGACTGATTGTATCAAGTAAGTAGATCTTTGTGCATGCTGTGCTTCTTTGTTCTCTGTACCTTTATTGTCGAAGAACGCTGCCTCTTTTCGGTACTTATATTTATTTATGATGAGTTTGTGTTTCCTGCTATTAAATAAAAGTACATTCATGGCGGACGGTCGAGCCTTCCTCCCACTTGATTTAGATGGTAGATTGCTGCGGACTTTTTTTCGGCCTTGAGTATTTTTATGGGCGTCTTTGAAAATAATAGTATTTATCCTGCTGTGTTAATTCAATCTCAGTAGACGTTTTCCTTTGCACTGTCCTCCCCATGGCCCGCCTGTTCCTTCAACTAATAAAAGTTTTGTTTGCCTGTACTCTGACCAATATTTAGTACTGTGTCCCAGCCAATACAATTCTGAGAAATAAATTTTCTAATCTGGGCCACTACGTTAAGAAAAAAAAGTAGACTTTTGAGAGCAGTAAATATTAGATGCAGAGAGATGATTTGTTTGTGTATCTATCTTATACTCGTACCTCTACACCGCTTATTAATGTGTGATACTAATCAGATCAGATTTTTGTGTGTGTGTGTGTGTGCTTGTGTTTTTAAAGTCGCTGCAGGGCCTGTCGATTTGTTTTGCTGAGTTTGAAAACGCGTTTCTTTTTATATCCAGAGTAGACGCATATAGATATGAATATATTATATTTACACAATTGCGCGCTGTATCTCTTTTTCTCCTTTTTTTAGCCATCTGTCTTGTGTAAGTTTTTAATTTTTTTTTGTTTTTAAATCAAGCCTGCCTACGTATTGATTTTTTTTGTATTTTTAGTTTCTAAATTGAGACTTGCTCGCTCTTCATTATTGCGTACTCCCCGTTGTTAACCAGCGTACCAAAATATACGTGCACAGCACTCGTTTCAACTGGCTATAGTTTCGTATTGTGTTTTTTAATCCATAAAAACTTTCAGTGCAGCCTTGTCGCTTACTTATAGTAGCAACCTCAGCAAGCGGCTTGAAAATGATATTTAATTTGACAAAAATGACAAATATGTTGAGAATTCTTTTCGGAAAATCCATGTCGCAATATAAGGCAATTACTTCTAGTAGTTTTAGTCACATAAAGCAATTTCTTTTGGTGCTCGGTGTTCTCACGACCTGACGCAGCTTAAGCTGGCTACAATTTTGGTTAGTAAAAGATTGCGATTAATTTGCGAATCAAATATTTGCACTCGTAGGCTGCCTCGTGAGAATTGGTTTGCCGCTGGCTCTCAGACGGGACTCGGGCGTACGGGGCACGGCTGGCTTGCTTGCTCTCGGAACCAATTTTCCTTTTCTAGAGGACTCATTTTAGCGTCTGGCAGAGGACAGGGGATTCGTAGGAGTTCTTATAAAAGTACACTTGTCCTGAGAAAACTGAGTAAGATGACTTTGTATTCTTTGACCTTGTGTGTTACTCGTACTGAGGAGTTGTAGCCTGCCTTATGACCGGAAGGTTGGTGGTTCGAAACCCCTGGCCTTAGGAAACAATTTGTACCCTTGAGCAAGGCACTTTACTTAATCCCGCATTGCTTCAGTCCACCAAGCCAAGTCCACCCAGCTGAGATCGGGTACCAGTTTGAGCTGGGTAAATTTATAGTGGGTGTTGCGGCACTTCCAGCCTGTCAGGACTTAACTGCTGTACACAGCCTTTGGATGCACCGCGCAACTAGCTGCGGCTGTGCCGTGGGCTGTACATCTGGTTGAAAGGTCGGGTGTCTAAAACTTTTTATTATTTATCGTACTGACGTTTTGGAATGAAAATCCAAGCGATTCTGGGTGTGAATTTCGGAGGCGGGCAAATCATCGTGTGGGATCAAATTATGTAGGGGCTGCGAAAAATCACAAGGTTAATAATTTACTATGGAATTTTAAAAAAAGTCTGTTATCTAGACCGAGTACAGTGTAACCCCACGAGTGCCGAATAATGTACTCTCTAATTGTTAGCAGAGGGAATAGAATCTAAGTTATTCAAATGATTCTTCAAATCATATAGCTTGCAAACTAGCCGTCTACGAGCTGAGACTCTTGTGCGTTTTTCTATTATTCTGCGTTCCGTGCTACACAAATAAGCAGTCGTTTGTGAAAATGCGAAAGGAATTTCAGTAGCAAAGCTTTTTGTTACCCATTATTCCTATTAAAGAAGCTGCATGGGGGTATGAGAATAATGTGCTTGCTAGAGAATAGTTGCAAAAAATGCAGCCTCTACGTAGTTTTTCTAGTAGCAAATTAGTCTTGGCTGCGTATGAAATGTCAGCAGTATTCTGCCAGCCTCAAGTGGATCATTTCTTCTTTAACGACTCGGAGTCAAAACATTTCACCGCTCTCTCAACTGCGGAGCAGGCATCGGAGCAGGATAAACAAAAATAAGACGCTGTCATCACAATAGGGTTCGCGAGGTCGTGGCGCCAAATGCGAATTTTGCTGCAGGCAATTCGCTGGCAGCTGGCTAGAGTGATGTGAGAGAAGTTTCCTATCAGGCAATGCAAATTATTTCTATCCTCGGCTTGCTTAGCCTTTTTGAGCAAACAAAAACCACAGCTATGTCTGGCGTGGCGTCTTGGCTATGGAGCCAGGGTGGGGGGGACAGATATTTTCGTCTCTCCCTGCTGAAGAGCGTACAGAAAAGCCTGCGCACATTTTGCATGGAATGTACGCGTACTGTTCTCAGCTCTGCCCCCACACTGTAGCTCTGAATGCTTCAAACACTGGCGTAGCCGGCCCACAACTCAGGCAAAGAGAAACGGATGGAGAGGGCAGAAAAGGCAATCTAGAAGAAGTACAGTACAGGAGTTCCCACGATTATAGAAGCCTCCGGCTGGCTATTGAGTTTGAGCGCACAACGCAAGCCTTACTACTCTCTATCTCTCTCCACTAAGAGTTGCCTCACAAAGTCTCTGCATTTTGGTCAACTGAGCAAGCAGTTTCCCAGCTCAACGTGCACAATTTCGTGGCGGCGACCGTAACCAGCTCCGCCTCCACCCGCTGTACTCGCTAAAAGCGCACCGTCGCTTGTGTATTAAAGCGCCATAAAGCTGCGTTAATACGCAGCAATACAAGCCAACACAGGAAAGAGTATTACGAATAGTAAATAAGGACCCGTCTTCTAAGCAGCCACTTTTGCATCATGGCTGCCGCGTCGCATCCGCGCAGCAGCAGAAACGGCGCTCGCGACTATAGCCAATCTGGCGACATCGACCAGCTGCTGGACGACGTCTGGGTGCCGGACAATCGGTTTAACGCGCCGTCAAACAGCTCGACAAGTCGTCAGCCGCTGCAGCAGCAGCATCAGCGATCACCGCAGCTGCAGTCGCCAGCAACGGAGAAGGAGCAGCTGCTGATGGCTCAGCTGGAGGACGCGCAGCGGCAACTGCGCGAGCTTGGCCGGCTGAGATGGGCCGGCAGTGGCGGCAGCGGCTCCTCAGATGTCCCCATGAGCTCGCCTGGATGGGGCAGCGGCGGCGATTATCCCCCAGCAGGTGCGAATTCAGCGACTGCTTTCGTCCACTTCTATGTTTTGAAATCACTTTCCCTCCCACGCTAATCCAGTCTGGCCCTCTCCCTCCCTCGCTAATCCAGTCTGGCCCTCTTCCTCCCTCGCTAATCCAGTCTGGCCCTCTCCCTCCCATGCTAATCCAGTCTGGCCCTCCCCCTCCCATGCTAATCCAGTCTGGCCCTCTCCCTCCCACGCTAATCCATTCTGGCCCTCTCCCTCCCTCGCTAATCCAGTCTGGCCCTCTCCCTCCCATGCTAATCCAGTCTGGCCCTCCCCCTCCCATGCTAATCCAGTCTGGCCCTCTCCCTCCCATGCTAATCCATTCTGGCCCTCTCCCTCCCATGCTAATCCAGTCTGGCCTTCTCCCTCCCATGCTAATCCAGTCTGGCCCTCTCCCTCCCATGCTGATCCAGTCTGGCCCTCTCCCTCCCATGCTAATCCAGTCTGGCCTTCTCCCTCCCATGCTGATCCAGTCTGGCCCTCTCCCTCCCATGCTAATCCAGTCTGGCCTTCTTCCTCCCATGCTAATCCAGTCTGGCCCCGTGATTTGCAGGCCGCCAACAACAAAGGCCGCTTCGCGAGGATCAGCATCGTCAACCAGCAACCTCTTGGAACGGCGGTGCACGCGGCGGTGCCGGCGACCGCAGCAGCGACAGTTACACCGACGATGACGATGATGAGGACGAAGACGACGAAACTCGTTATTCAGGCTCGCCGGAGCCGCTGTACGTCAACACGGAGATGCTGGCCTCAACGGCAGCGGCGGCGACGGCGGCGACGGCAGCAGCTAAACGAGTCCCGACGCCGCCGCCTCGAACGCGCCTGCCTTCGCAGCCTTCGCAGCCGGCTGGATCGCCGGCGAAGCAGCCGGTACGGTCGTCGGCGTTGCAGCCGGGACGGTCGTCGGCGTTGCAGCCGGGACGGTCGTCGGCGTTGCAGCCGGGACGGTCGTCGGCGTTGCAGCCAGCGCCAGCGGACAGTCCGGCCGTGTTGGCGGCGGCGACGATGCGCAGCTCCGCGTCGGCCGAGCAAAGCGAAAGCCGCCATCGCCACGAGAAGGAGAGCGCGTCTAAGCGCGAGGAATCTGTCGAGGTTGAGGAGAGCGTCAGCATCTTCCAGGTGTTCCCGCCGACCGATCAGCAGCCGCCACAGTCTGGCCAGCAGCGCACACCACCAACGATAGACAGCGTCTCGCCCCGCAACGGCCGTCAGCTGAACGACCTTCCTAGCACGAACAGCCCAGGTGAGCTTGTAGCTTGCAGCCCATGTGGCTAAAACTGTCTTTACAACTGGCCAAATCTCACATCTCTCTTACCACACCTGCTCAAGGTGGCGGCGTCTTCCGCTTCCCGTCTAACGGCAGTCAGCCACCGCCGCCGCAGCAGCAGCAGCAGCTGCAGCCGCAGCCACCGCCGTATTCGCAGCCGCAGCGGCAGTACAACCAACCCTCATCAGCTGTCTCAGCCTCTTATCAGCATCAGCACCAGCATGAAGAATCATTTTCGTCGTCTATAAAGGTGTCTATAACTTTACATCCTGCTCGCTTACTTAATTATCATGCACGGATTCTGGTAAACAAAGTTCGCACCCTGACAACTTGCAGCAAGCGCAGCACTACCACAGCCACGTGCAGCCGCCGCCGCAGCATCAGCACCAGCTGTTGCCTCACCAATATCCGGCCGTCTCTCATAGGTCGGAAACGCTGCCGAGATCCGCTATTGGCCAGCAGGCGGCAGTCAGGCAGGAGTCAAATAGGAGCCAGTTCCAGCAGCAGCAGCAGCAGCAGCACGCCCAATCTCATTCGCACTCGCAGCAGGCCGGGGTGATCCAGGCCAGCAACAGCAGCAGCAGCAGCAGCTGTCAGCACTCAAGCCACCAGGTCAAAGAGGCGGCTTCTAGCTCGCGTCAAGAGAAGCAGGACGTGTCGGACATCTATTCGGAGACCACCAGCCTCCGCCCCATTGGTCAGGGCATCAAGACCCTGCCCAGCCACACAGCTCAGCACCGGCTGAGGCAGGCCAGCTCCGGCTACCAGCTGGGCAATAATCGGCTGCAGACTCTGAATTTGTCAACTCCCCAGCTGGACCAGCCGGGGCCATTCCAGACTGTCAGTCAGCCGCAGAAGTCTGTGCCGGTGGCATCGCCCGTATCAACCGGAGTTGGACCGCTCAGAGGTGCGATTCTGAACTCCAATTGGAAACTCGAAACTTGGTAGCTATGTGTCCTCTAAATCATCCTATCCCTGCCCCCTTACAGCTGCCTTAGCAACCCTATCATCTTTTTGTTTCCCTGGCAACCCTTCCCTCATTATGGCTTCCTTAGCAACCGTGTCGCTTATGATTTTTCCCTAGCAACCTTATCCCTCATTATGGCTTTCCTAGCAACGTTCTGCCCTCATTGTTTCCCTAGAAACCATTTACCCCTCTTGGTTCCCCTAACAGTCCTACTCCCTCTAGTTTCGTTAGCAACCAGTTCCTCAATCAAACCCAGCCCTCTTCTAGCTTCTCCCAAGCAATCGTTGCCGCATTCCAGAACGCCCTTAACCTGCAGCACTGTCATTATACGAGCTATATATGATGACGGATGTAGTAAACTCTTACATTTAGAAGCCAGATATTTATCAGATGCTATCAGTCGTTTATTATAATGATTTCATTTGTTCTTGAGCAATATATTAAGCAAATTCTGTATACAATTGCTATGTTCTATCTACTATTTCTGCGAAACTTATCTCGCACAAAAGTTCGCGTCAATCAATAGCGCTCGCGGCATCCACCAAGTTCACCATAATTTTTCTCGTCCAGGTAGTACCCCTCACGTTCCAGTAGCAGCTGCAACCACCAGCGCTCCCGTTCAAGTGCTGCCCATGGCTTTTATGGTTGCCATGCCAACCGCATCGTTGAGCCTGCAACAGTTGAATGGCTTTGGCGCAGCCTCGGCCTGCTTCCAAGTGCCTCCTGTGGCGGGGGGAGCCACGCCAATAGTTCAGCAGCCGCTGATGCCCCCGGGCCAGGATCGCAGCCAGCACCGGAGCCGATCGCAGCATACCCACCACCAGCACCAGCAGCAGAACCAGCGCCAGCAGCGCCAGTTCCAGTCTAGCCGGTCGCTGAGCCGCAGCGACAGAATCCCCAGCCAGGCCGGCAGCATCCGGGCCGGAAGCTTCCGCGTGTCCTCAGCGTCGGCCAGCGCGACAAGGACGGCGTCCGGTCTGCTGCACCCGCCGCGTGTCGTTGTCGACACGGCCTCCTCGTCTTCATCTTCAACGGTGCACGCCGATTTCGATGGCGAATCGAAGACTTACGTGGAGGTGACCGACATTCGGCCGGTTCTCATCACCGGGGCCGGCGGCTTCCAGCAGGGCAGAAGCAGGTCGCTGGGCCGAGGCGCCTGCAGCATGTCATCCTTTGATGCGGACGACGCCGTGTTCAGCAACGCGGCCTACGCTAGTAGGTGCCAGGAAGTGCCGGGCCAGGAATAACGCACCGATTGCTGGCTTTAACCAATCTAAACAGTGCTTTCATCTAACACCTGCGACTTTGTTTAATGCTGAATAACGCGCTTCGGTTGACACGCTTACACTGCAGCAACTTTCCAGATTAGAAAGAGCGTAGGATTATTAACTGAAAAGGAAAGCAATCACACTTACTGACCAATTTTATCCCTTCCACAGCCGCCACCCTACAGGCGTCAGCTATTGAGCCAAGGAACAGCTTCCTTCAAGCTTCATCATCTAGCCAGCATCATCAGCAGCATCAGCCGCAGCAGCCGCAGCAGCAGCAATTTCAACGGCAGCCGCAGCGTCAGACCGGGGGATACACAGAAACGGTGACAAGTCGGCACCAGTCGAGCCACATGCAGTGGCAGAGCAGCGGAGGCGGCGCAGGCTGGCTGGCCAGTCCCGGCAGCAACAGTCCGAGCCGCCGCTACTCCGGCCACAGCGCCAGCGCCGGCAGCAGTTTCGATTTTGACCCGCCGTCGCCCGGCGGAATGCTGAAGTTCGTGAACGACACGTCGCAGTACTGGTATCTGCCGAACATCAGCCGGGAGGAGGGTGAGGTGGATTCTATTGTAAATAAGATTGTTTTTATTCTCGCTATGAGGAACTCAGGTACGCAGTGCGATTGAGAAGCGCGTTTATTAGTCGAGCTCCAAAGACACTGCGCTCCACAGAGCTATTTTGATCAAGTTTCGCATTTGTCTAACAATCGTAAAACCTTCTCTCCGACGCCAGCCATCGCCCTCCTGAAGCCTCTGCCTCCGGGGCGGTTTGTTGTCCGCGACAGCACCAGCTTCGCCGGCGCCTACGGCCTCGCCGTCAAAGTGGCCGAGGTGCCGCCCGGCGCGCCGCCCGCAGAAACTCCGGCCTCCTCGTCCGGCGACGAGCTGGTGCGCCATTTTCTTATCGAACGGACCAGTCAGGGTGTCCGCATCCGCGGCTGCGCCAACGAGCCCGTGTTCGCCTCCCTGGCGGCGCTGATCTACCAGCACACGGTGATGCCGCTGGCGCTGCCCTGCCGCCTGGAACTGCCGCCAGCCGATGCGCAAAATGACGCGCCAGACTCGGCGGACAACAGCTTGGATCCTCGGGTGATCCTGGAGCACGGGGCTGGTTAGTCAGCGAAGCCTGAAATCTTCTGACTCCCCCTGTTCTCCAGTCCCGGATGCAACTGAGCCGCCGCTGAACACCGCCTTTTAGCTTGCAGCGTGCTTTACCTTGGCGCCGTGGACATCGAGTCGCTGAGCGGCTCCGGCGGGCTCTCCCGCGGCGTCGACGCCCTGCTGCGCCACCGCGACCGACTGCGCACCTGCGTCTGCCAGCTGAAAGTGGCCCGAGACGGAATCAGCCTCACTGACAGCTCCAGGCGGCAGTTCTTCCGCAAGCACTACCCGACTGCCTGCGTGCTGCACTGCGGCATGGTGCCGGGCGGCCGGAGGTGGGCGCTGAGCCCGCTGATGTCGGGCTTCTTTACTTAAACAGCCAGAAATAATCAGTACTAGGATAACTGGCCAAGCTTATAGTTGGATAGCCTAAAGTAACGATCTGTTGTGGGTGACTTTATTGTAGGCCGCCCGGCGCCGTGCGCTCAGTTCTCAGCCCACTGCTCTCTCTCCCCCCAGCCAATTAAATGGCGTCTACCTTTCGCACCTTCATGCATCGCGCACCCCCACCCCAATATCGATCGTACTCAAATAAATACAAAAGCATTCATGCTAGGCTGCGTACGGCCTAAGCGCTCGTCACCGCAAACCACAAGTTCTTTTGACCCCCAGACTTTTACATCTATCAACCTCAAACAATTTAACTCCATTATCTGCAGATTTTCACTTTTTATTAAGCAAGAGATTGAACGTTTATTCAATTATAATTCCAGTTTCGATTCGGAAGAGACCCGAGCAAGAGGACTCAATCATCCAAAGTAAGCCCATTTGTTACTACTTAGGTCTCAAAATATTGAATCCAAGGATTGTGTATTTTAAAATTAGCACAGTATAATGATTAGAAAAACTTGTTAACACTGGGGTTTGCACCCTCCCCCTCCACCGCAGAATGTTCGGCTTCGTGGCGCGCAAAAACGCAACTAGCCAGGAGAACACAGCCGTGATCCTGTGCGAGATTGAGGAGCACCAGCCGGCTGAGGCCGTGGTTCGATTCGTGTGCAAGTATCTGATTGGTCGGTAGGGCGGCCGGCCGCTCGGCCTTTTCTCATGCGGAGTATTTCCTGAACTGATCGTCGTGATTTTGGTAATTCCGTGATTTTCCTATCTGCTTGCTAGATACTGTGCATGGCGTTTGTTTATTTGTTCAGATTCTACAATGACTAACGCTTGTACTTGACCACTCCTCCGATTTTTATTGCCGACTCACGCAGCAGACTGAACTCACACCCACCAGACTGAACTCACACCCACCACACTGAACTCACACCCACCACACTGAACTCACACCCACCACACTGAACTCACACCCACCACACTGAACTCACACCCACCACACTGAACTCACACCCACCACACTGAACTCACACCCACCACACTGAACTCACACCCACCACACTGAACTCACACCCACCACACTGAACTCACACCCACCACACTGAACTCACACCCACCACACTGAACTCACACCCACCACACTGAACTCACACCCACCAGACTAAACTCACACCCAGCAGACTGAACTCACACCCACCACACTGAACTCACACCCACCAGACTGAACTCACACCCACCAGACTGAACTCACACCCACCAGACTGAACTCACACCCACCAGACTAAACTCACACCCACCAGACTAAACTCACACCCACCAGACTAAACTCACACCCACCACACTGAACTCACACCCGCCACACTGAACTCACACCCACCAGACTAAACTCACACCCACCAGACTAAACTCACACCCACCAGACTGAACTCACACCCACCAGACTAAACTCACACCCAGCAGACTGAACTCACACCCACCACACTGAACTCACACCCACCACACTGAACTCACACCCACCAGACTGAACTCACACCCACCACACTGAACTCACACCCACCAGACTAAACTCACACCCACCAGACTGAACTCACACCCACCAGACTGAACTCACACCCACCAGACTGAACTCACACCCACCAGACTGAACGCACACCCACCAGACTGAACTCACACCCACCACACTGAACTCACACCCACCACACTGAACTCACACCCATTAGACGGTTTAAAATTTATTTTTATGGTCGGAATCTGCCACGCGTCAAGGCAAGACAAGACTTTCGCCCCCCTGCAGACTCTTCTATTTTCTAAGGTTCAACCAACCTATACGGAACTGCTTTGTGTAGCTTTTTTGTCAGTTAAGTTTTGACCATTTTTTAACTAGTTGATGAAAAACTTTTTAACCATGCTTCAATTCGGAGTACTTAATTTTTTGTTATAAATCATTATAGTTGGTACTTTTTCAAAAGTTTTGCGCCTAGTTCAATGCCGATTCATATTTTCTCGATAAAAAATAGTTTTTTATGAAATATTTTTACACCCAGCAGACTGAACTTTAAATGCCTGCCTTCAATGTTTGCAGCCCCTCTTTTTGGTGTAGAAAAAGTGTTCCTCTGCCTTGAAGCGCTGGCGCCATTAAAGCAACACAGCCCCAGACACCGTGTAACATAGCTGCTACTTTGCCATTCATCCTCTATTGCAGATCCATTGCCCTGCTATAACTAGCTGCTGCTGTTTTTTGCCTGACTTTTAACTGAGAGCTGACATTTAGTAATAAATTCGTGGTTGGTAAGAAAATTAACACAAACGCGCTATTTAAAAAAACGATTTTCTTTGTTTTGTTTCATAACAATTTAATAAAACTCAAACAAGCTCAGTTTCCTTCCAAGTGTTAATGGTGTCAAACAGAAGTTAAAAACACAAAGCTAAAATCATTAGTGAGCAAGTTTTGGACGACAACAGAGGCACGTTTCAGTTGGGGAACTATGTCTTAGGGATTTGAGCTGTTTTGTTTTACAGTATTACTGTTTTTAGAGTTCATATTTGGGAATTTGAAAAAAACGGGAAAATGACCAAGCTTAGAACGAACTGGAATTAAAAAACCATCGATTTAATTTTGTCCGTGGTTTTAATTTCTAAAAAATAAAAGAAACCCTCTTCCCTGATTTTTCATTTATAAATAATTCAGCAGCCATTTGTGAACCGAAATACTCAGTTGAATTAGATGTTTCCGTAGTTACGAACAGAGTGTGAACTTCAGGCAACCTCAGTAGCCCAATTGCAGGCCGTCTTTGTGGCGACGCCTCTCGCGAATGAACAGCCCCACAGCCGCGCCGCCAAACATTAGAGCTAGCAGGACGCTGAGTGCGATCAGCAGGTAGTTGGCGGGCCCCAGCTCCAGGCTTTTGTTCTGCAGTATGGCTGTTGGTTTTGGCATGGCTTGGATAAAAGCAGCTGGGTACGGCAGTCGAACACAATACAGTGGGGAAAAGAAATCCGGGAGGAGAATTAAAATATCTTGGGAGAAGTGGAGCACCCGGAGAGAGAAGTGCAAAACTTGGAGGAAGAAGTGGAACACTTGGGAGAGATGTGGAACATCAGGGGAGAAGAGGAATACCGAGGAATGAATTGAAAGGTTTGAGGGAGAAGTGTAACAGCTGGGGAGCTGGGGAAGAAGTGGAAAAAAAGTGGAACACAGGGGGTAGAGGTAGAGCACCCGGAGGAGAAGTAAAGAAGTGGAGAAGGGGAGAAGGGGAGCAACCGGAGGAGAAGTGGCGATGGGGAGAAGGAGAGCACCCGGAGGAGAAGTGGCGAAGGGGAGAAGGGGAGCAACCGGAGGAGAAGTGGCGAAGGGGAGAAGGAGAGCACCCGGAGGAGAAGTGGCGAAGGGGAGAAGGGGAGCAACCGGAGGAGAAGTGGCGAAGGGGAGAAGGGGAGCAACCGGAGGAGAAGTGGCGAAGGGGAGAAGGAGAGCACCCGGAGGAGAAGTGGCGAAGGGGAGAAGGAGAGCAACCGGAGGAGAAGTGGCGAAGGGGAGAAGGGGAGCAAACGGAGGAGAAGTAAAGAAGTGGAGAAGGGGAGAAGTGGAGCACCCGGAGGAGAAGTGGAAAAGGGGAGAAGGGGAGCACCAGGAGGAGAGTCGGAGAAGTGGAGAAGGGGAGCACCCGAAGGAGAAGTGGAGAAGAGGAGCACCCGAAGGAGAAGTGGAGAAGGGGAGAAGGGGAGCACCCGAAGGAGAAGTGGAGAAGGGGAGAAGGGGAGCACCCGAAGGAGAAGTAAAGAAGTGGAGAAGGAGAGCAACCGGAGGAGAAGTGGCGAAGGGGAGAAGGGGAGCAAACGGAGGAGAAGTAAAGAAGTGGAGAAGGGGAGAAGTGGAGCACCCGGAGGAGAAGTGGAAAAGGGGAGAAGGGGAGCACCAGGAGGAGAGTCGGAGAAGTGGAGAAGGGGAGCACCCGAAGGAGAAGTGGAGAAGAGGAGCACCCGAAGGAGAAGTGGAGAAGGGGAGAAGGGGAGCACCCGAAGGAGAAGTGGAGAAGGGGAGAAGGGGAGCACCCGAAGGAGAAGTGGAGAAGGGGAGCACCCGGAGGAGAAGTGGAAAAGGGGAGCACCCGGAGGAGAAGTGGAGAAGGGGAGCACCCGGAGGAGAATTTTAACACCTGGGGAGAAAGTAGTGGCAAGCCAGGGGAAGAAGTGAACCCACATATTCAAAAGCAGAGCATCGCGAGAGAAGTGTAACACTGGTAAAGTGGAATACCGAGACATAGTGAAGCACCAGTAAGGGTGAAACACCTCAAGGATGGAAGCCAAGCAGACTAAGCAATGGCGGGTGAGCTTACGAACAGCCACGCAATGGAATCGGGCATAAAAGCCGCGATGCGGGGTCGGATCCTTCGGATCGAACACGTCGGTCTGGAAGCTGACCAGCAGGTGTTTGCCGGTGCTCTGCGTTGAGTTCTTGTCGCCGCTTGCGCAGGTGTTGCCGCACTTCTGAAACGATCGATGACCCCACAGGCGCTTTCCTGTGTTGGAGGTTAGACCTCAGGGTGTAAAGCAGTTGCTTGCAGTCTCTTGAGTTGGCTTACCCACCTCCTTTTGTGTAGGATTTCCCTTCCAGAATTTGGCTGTGTGTGTGTGCAACTCTTCCACTGATTCAACGGGAATTCCCAGATCTTCAGTCCATCTGTTCTCACCCTTCGTGTTCTTCAGCAGGAAATCCCATCCTCCCCTGTGCTTCAGCAGGAAATCCCATCCTTCCCCTGTGCTTCAGCAGGAATTCCCACCCTTCCCCCTGTGCTTCAGCAGGAATTCCCACCCTTCCCCCTGTGCTTCAGCAGGAATTCCCACCCTTCCCCCTGTGCTTCAGCAGGAAATCCCATCCTCCCCTGTGCTTCAGCAGGAAATCCCATCCTTCCCCTGTGCTTCAGCAGGAATTCCCACCCTTCCCCCTGTGCTTCACCAGGAATTCCCACCCTTCCCCCTGTGCTTCAGCAGGAATTCCCACCCTTCCCCCTGTGCTTCAGCAGGAATTCCCACCCTTCCCCCTGTGCTTCAGCAGGAATTCCCACCCTTCCCCCTGTGCTGCAGCAGGTATTCCCATCCTTCCCCTGTGCTTCAGCAGGAATTCCCACCCTTCCCCCTGTGCTTCAGCAGGAATTCCCATCCTTCCCCTGTGCTTTATCAGGAATTCCCATCCTTCCCCTGTGCTTCAGCAGGAATTCCCACCTTTCCCCCTGTGCTGCAGCAGGTATTCCCATCCTTCCCCTGTGCTTCAGCAGGAATCGCCACCCTTCCCCTGTGCTTCAGCAGGAATTCCCACCCTTCCCCCTGTGCTTCAGCAGGAAATCCCATCCTTCCCCCCTGTGCTTCAGCAGGAATTCATATTCCTCCCCAGTGTTTCAGGCCTTCCCTGTATGCAACGTTAGACTTATTTCTACTAGACGTATTTCAGATTATCTATTCTCCTCTAACTCGCCATTTTTAATTTCCAGAAAGTCCTTAGTGCACGACGGACTGTCCTGCATGTCGTAGTCGATCGTTTCAAACTCCACTCTGTAATCCACATTGGGATCTGGATTTGACGGGTCGCCGCAGTTGCAGGCGGACAGAACCCAGCGGCACACTATGTTGCTGCGGGAGGGGGGTTGGATTCGTTTAGAATTCTTTCACATAGTGGAAAATGTTTTCTTTACGAGTGTGTGAAGAATGTGAGCTCACTCTGGATAGAATCCTGGATACTTGGGGCTGGTTATGATTTGGTATTCCGTGGTGGCGTACAGCTGGTAATAGTCGGCGCAGCTGCCTCTGTTAGCAGTTTCATCGCAGGGATCCTTGGCAAGGGAGGTGTAGTCACCTGCGCGACAGTGGAGTGTTACAAAACAGCTAGCAAGCAAAAGTATACAAACTCACACCCACCAGACTGAACTCACACCCACCACACTGAACTCACACCCACCAGACTGAACTCACACCCACCACACTGAACTCACACCCACCACACTGAACTCACACCCACCAGACTGAACTCACACCCACCAGACTGAACTCACACCCACCAGACTGAACTCACACCCACCACACTGAACTCACACCCACCACACTGAACTCACACCCACCACACTGAACTCACACCCACCACACTGAACTCACACCCACCACACTGAACTCACACCCACCAGACTGAACTCACACCCACCACACTGAACTCACACCCACCACACTGAACTCACACCTACCAGACTGAACTCACACCCACCAGACTGAACTCACACCCACCAGACTGAACTCACACCCACCACACTGAACTCACACCCACCACACTGAACTCACACCCACCACACTGAACTCACACCCACCAGACTGAACTCACACCTACCAGACTGAACTCACACCCACCAGACTGAACTCACACCCACCAGACTGAACTCACACCCACCACACTGAACTCACACCCACCACACTGAACTCACACCCACCACACTGAACTCACACCCACCAGACTGAACTCACACCCACCAGACTGAACTCACACCCACCACACTGAACTCACACCCACCAGACTGAACTCACACCCACCAGACTGAACTCACACCCACCAGACTGAACTCACACCCACCAGACTGAACTCACACCCACCAGACTGAACTCACACCCAGCAGACTTATTGTCGATGTCAACTTACACTCAGTAGAGATACCCGCCGCCGCAGCTATGCAGAGCAGACAGCAGAATAAGCAGAAATTAATGTAACGAGAATTGAGCATTGTGGCTGCACTCGGTGTCTCTTGCTTTTTCTTTTTTTCGGACTTTACTCTGCCCGCCAGCTGGGTGCTCAGAGTGGAGCTCATATAGTGTCCGCAGCCTCTTTCCCAAAAAGACAACAACCCAAAGCCAAGAGGAGAAAACTCACTCTCACCCAGGCAGCCTTGCTTCCCATTAACGCTGGGTAAAGCCATAGGCGCGTTGCCATGACATCATGACTTCGTAGACGCGCTCTGCATTCGCTCGCCTCCCCTTTTTTGTCCATAGCTAATCCCTCTTTCTCTTTCTCTCTTTCAGTTTTCTTTCCTTCCGTCGCGCTGAGGCAAGGAGAGAGAGAGAGAATTGCGCGACTATTCAAAGGCGGTTGTAAGATGGGGAGGAATGATTTTGATGGAGCAGCCAGCTGCACCGGCGACAGAGTTGGGAGTCATTGTTTTCAATGAGAGTCAAAAGAAGCTGCTAGTCTGTTTGGCATGGCTTTTTCTTTAATGTGCCTGTCAAGACAGATGGAACCTACGCTCGTACAATGTGTACTGTCCCATAAATTTCTGACTTTTTCAAACATTTCAAAAGTGTTAGGGGGAACATTTCAGATTGACTGACTGTAAAGACGTAATTAGATAAGGTAGCTCGTACGCAGTTTTCACATCAACCATTGCAGCTTCCAATGACAAAAAATTAAAGTACATTTTCCTAGTTTATTACTGGTCTTTCCAGATTCTAGAATCAAAACTCTTGCATTCGTACAAGCGATTTCTGTTAGACAAGAAGGAACCTGGTTAAATTTAAAACGCAGAAATTTTTTAAAGCACCCCCCGACCACCCACCGCGTTTCCCCTAGTAGGAATTTCAATTATTATTGCTGAACTGAATTTCAGAAGGCAAGCTGTCTGAAATGTTTAGCTACTGGCTATGTAGCTGACAGAATTTTTTTCAGCATTGATAGTGATAGCCGCATAGAAAGTGCAATATATTAAATTGATTTGTCGGCCCGCTCCCAGTTTTCTCTCATGGCGAATGCCAACTGCCCAGTCACTGTATGCACTCGCTATTCCTGTTGTACTCCCGCACGGCCAGGACAGATACGGCGGTGGAGAATATGCCCAACAGGACGCAGCTGGCCGCTATTAGCACGTAGTTGGCCGGGCCGAGTACCAGCGCATCCGTGATGGGAGTTTCTGGGAAAGCATGAGACAGTTTTTATTTTATTCTGACGCAGCTGATGAATTTGTACTTTTTGAAAGTTGTGTGCATCACGAAAATTTTAGTAGTATGTCAACTATGCTACTTAAATGTCGATGTCAGTAAAGTATTATGGACTAATTTCTATAAAAATTTAAATCCTCTAATGTTTTTAAATTCCCATGCCTTTTCCAACGTAGGAAGGTACTGACCCAAAGAAAGAAGCTGGAAAGTCAAAATTTGGTTAATTTAAAAGATCTGAAAATTGAAAAAAATGGGATTTTAAAGTCTGATGAGTTTTCGGAATAAAAAATCCACCAAACGCGTGAAATTTTTTCATGACTTTTTATAGTACGAACTAGCTTTATCTTCCAGAATTTCTTCTATAATAATTGCCCTTGAACTATACAGATCGCATCATATTTGATCTCCCGACAATTGTCTGGCAGCAACCTTGATAAAATATGCAGGGTAGAAGCCTCTTTTAAATTATCCAGGGTAGCAGCCCGCTTTAAAGTATCCAGGGTAGCAGTCTGCTATAAAGTATCTAGGGTAGCAGTCTGCTATAAAGTATCCATGGTAGCAGTCTGCTATAAAGTATCCAGGGTAGCAGCCTGCTACAAAGTATCTAGGGTAGCAGGCCGCTATAAAGTATCCAGGGTAGCAGTCTGCTATAAAGTATCCAGGGTAGCAGCCTGCTACAAAGTATCTAGGGTAGCAGGCCGCTATAAAGTATCCAGGGTAGCAGCCTGCTATAAAGTATCCAGGGTAGCAGCCTGCTATAAAGTATCCAGGGTAGCAGCCTGCTACAAAGTATCTAGGGTAGCAGGCCGCTATAAAGTATCCAGGGTAGCAGTCTGCTATAAAGTATCCAGGGTAGCAGCCTGCTACAAAGTATCTAGGGTAGCAGGCCGCTATAAAGTATCCAGGGTAGCAGCCTGCTATAAAGTATCCAGGGTAGCAGCCTGCTATAAAGTATCCAGGGTAGCAGCCTGCTACAAAGTATCTAGGGTAGCAGGCCGCTATAAAGTATCCAGGGTAGCAGTCTGCTATAAAGTATCCAGGGTAGCAGCCTGCTACAAAGTATCTAGGGTAGCAGGCCGCTATAAAGTATCCAGGGTAGCAGGCCGCTATAAAGTATCCAGGGTAGCAGCCTGCTATAAAGTATCTAGGGTAGCAGCCTGCTACAAAGTATCCAGGGTAGCAGGCCGCTATAAAGTATCCAGGGTAGCAGCCTGCTATAAAGTATCCAGGGTAGCAGCCTGCTATAAAGTATCCAGGGTAGCAGCCTGCTACAAAGTATCCAGGGTAGCAGGCCGCTATAAAGTATCTAGGGTAGCAGCCTGCTATAAAGTATCCAGGGTAGCAGGCCGCTATAAAGTATCCAGGGTAGCAGCCTGCTATAAAGTATCCAGGGTAGCAGCCTGCTATAAAGTATCCAGGGTAGCAGCCTGCTACAAAGTATCTAGGGTAGCAGGCCGCTATAAAGTATCTAGGGTAGCAGCCTGCTATAAAGTATCCAGGGTAGCAGGCCGCTATAAAGTATCCAGGGTAGCAGCCTGCTATAAAGTATCCAGGGTAGCAGCTCACTGCGAAAATCGCAGGGCATTTATGCAAAACAAAATCAGCAGGGCAGCTACCCACCGTACGGAGCGCAGCGATAGCGGGCCCGAAAACCGCGATACTTTTTGGGCTGACTGGCCACGAACATGTCCGTCTGAAAAATAACCAACAGGTGCATTTTGGTGCTCAGGGTGATGTTGCCGCTATCTACGCAATTGTTTCCGCAATACTGCCCGAACGATTGGGCCCAATGACGCTTTCCTGAAAAGGGAGAAATCGAAAATGCGCGCCAGAAAATGACAGTTTGCAATTTGCAATTGATTGGCATTTCTCACTCAATGAATTTCAGTTTCCGCTTCAATTCTATTCAGCTAATTGATAGATAATGGAAAGTACAAGGAGAGCTGAATTTCACAAGGTGGCTATAATCCAGAAATCTCACCGTCCTTGACCTCAACGAAGTCCTTGGTACAAGAAGTGCTTTGCTGAATATCGTAGTCCAGCATTTCGAATTCTACATGAAATTTTGATTCTGGTCGAAGCGGATCGAAACAGAGGCAGGCTGAAACGACCCAGCGGCACACCTGGTTGCTGCGGGTCGGGGCGCACATAATGCGATAGGGGTAGCTTCATTACAGCGGTGAGGGGGAAGTGATCCCAATGAGTGGAGAGCGAAATGGTCGGGTCAGCGGAGATTTTGGCGGGGGGAAAGTGATAAAAAGGTATAAAAAATACTAATTTTGATATGGATATTAACTGAGTGATACATCGTTGCTGCGTACTCATCATAATAACCCGGGTAGTTGGGGCTGCTAATGTACTGGTAGTTGAGACTGGCGAATACTTGGTAATAGTCGGCGCAGCTGCCCTGAGTGGCCACGGCATCGCACGGTCCGGTAGCTGCGGAGACATAGTCACCTGCGGGGGTTGAGGCTAATCAATGCTCAACGGATAATTCGACAGGTGAGACATGAGCTGACCCACTAAGCGACAGACAAGCAGGCGAACAGACAGACAGACGTACAGACGTACAGACAGACAGACAGACAGAGACAGACAGACAGACAGACAGACAGACAGACAGACAGACAGACAGACAGACAGACAGACAGATAGACAGACAGATAGATAGATAGATAGATAGATAGATAGATAGATAGATAGATAGACAGACAGAAAGACATATAGACAGACAGACAGACAGTCAGACAGACAGACAGACAACAGACAGACAGACAGACAGACAGACAGACAGACAGACAGACAGACAGACAGACAGACAGACACACAGACAGACAGACAGACAGACAGACACACAGACAGACAGACAGACAGACAGACAGACAGACAGACAGACAGACAGACAGACAGACAGACAGACAGACAGACAGACAGACAGACAGACAGACAGACAGACAGACAGACAGACAGACAGACAGACAGACAGACAGACAGACAGACAGACAGACACACAGACAGACGGAGAGATCCAGGCGTGACTCACAAGTTCCCGATAGCGCAGGCCTCGGGATAAGCGTGAGACAGCAATAGCAGAAGCTGCATATTGCCCAGCCAGTGAGAGTTTCGCTGCCACGAGCCATTGTTCCAGGTAACCAGATTCGCTCTCTTTCAATACCCGGCTTTATAGTCTCTGTTGGACAGAGAAATTTGCGTCGCCACCCCGCCCTTCCTCATGCTTTTTATATTTGCTCCAGCCACATCCGCCCCAGCAAAGCTTCATAGAGCACTGAAGTCGACGCAAAGGGCTTTCTGCTTTTAGTTGGAAAAAAAGTCGATGGCCCGCATGCTGCGAACTGTTGGCCAAGCAGGCCAAGCTTCTCCTCAAATCTCTCTCTCTCGTTTAATTCCTTTCGCCTCGTTCACCAGGCTGGGTTGCCATGGCGACACTGCAGTAGAGTACGAGTAGCTCAACTCTTCGCGACGCACAAGTGTCTTCCCGGTTAGGTCATTAAAAGAGGAAGATTTCCTGCCACCTGGCTCTGATCAAGATGCAAATGGAAAGAAAGTTGAATTTTAAAACACAATCCCATAGATAATCAATACTACTGGACCAAGATACTCTAGTAGTATATTGATAATAAAATTATGTAAAAGGTCAATGAGTATAACAATAAATGAGACTATATGAAATAGACAAAGGCAAGCGGGAAAACCAAAAATATGTAATAGAAACGTTTAAAAATTTATAATACCGTCAAAGATTTATTAGGATCCAATTTTTTTTTAGTTTCCAATGAAAATCCATTGTGTGCAGAACTGCAAAAATCTGAACCATTTAAAAGGTTATGGCTGCCCTTTCCCAAGTAAAAATCAAATCGAATTGCTATTTTCAACTATTTGCTCATTTCCATTGATTATTTAGTCTTCACATCAGTTAGTGAATTTTTCATTTAGAGCTCGGCTGCTGTGACAGTCGACACGCACGAAGCCATGGGTAACTGACTCCAATATGAATTGCATGCAGCAATCAAATTAGTGAATAGATTTTTGTCAAATTCGAACAGATTAGGAAGCAAATGCAAAATAATCTAGATCGCGCGTTAGTTTCAAGGCCAGGGCAGTGATTATGGAACGCTTTGAATTGATTTGAATGCGCCCCGGGGTCTTTAATAAATAAATAAATAACCAGTTGCATTTGTGCGTGACGCGCCGGCACAAACCCGTTGGGATATTCGCCGGGTGGGCAGGAGGGGGTCTGGTGGCGCCGTCTTTGATCCCGTTAGAAAATTATCAAAGCTGACTGATGCGCAGAGGCATCCCAATAGCCTGCCTATAGCTGAAACAATAGCCAAGCAGGCACGCCTCAGTGACAGAGAAATTCGTTCTGCTTTTCCAGTTCTCCCCCCGGCAGGAGTTCCCGTTAATCCGATTAGACACCTGTCTGCCGCTGGGCCCGCACTTAGCAGCTACTTAGCGGCGCCCCCGGCTGTGACGCCCCTGGCAGGGCGAGTCCATTTGAAATCGGAGACCGAATGGACTGGAGGCTGCACTCCGGTGCGCTCCCTGTTCGAGTTTCACCGGCTTCGGATGAAAAAGTTCCCATCTTTGCTTTTGCTGCGTCACACACTTTTGAGTGCAGCCTATTCTAACCGCAGCGGCTTGCTGCTTCATCGGCTTCTTAGAAAGCAATAGATTGCCCATCTGATGGCCTATCTTTGTTTCTGCCTTTCTGTTTGCCAGTCTGTCTAGCAGAAGTGTCGCTGATCAAATTATCTTATTGAATTCCTAGGAGCAGCGGTTATAAATAGTCCTGTTTGACAATAAATTAAATCAGTTAAATCATTAGGCGGAAAAGCTGCATTTTAGGTCGTAAATAATTAACTTAATGCCAAAACTGGGATTTTTCTAATTTATAAACTTTTAGTCAAGCTGGCGGCATGCGTTGGTAGACCTACTAGCTACTTCTGTCATTTCTTCCTAAAGCAACTGATCTTCTCCGACCAGTCTACTGTAATATTATCGTGCCTTTTTACCAGATATTTTACGCAAGAATTCTCTCTCTAGGTTGTCTTGTTACGCACTGTTAGCCGTCTTGTTGCTTGCCTGCAGCTTAATTGGTACTGCGGTCTGTGCCCTAGTCTGTCTCGCTTGTGCTGCAGTTGCTGATTTTCCTTGGGTCCTTTGCAACACCAGTGTCGTCATGTATTTACCAATATATCTTAGAATAGGCATTCTAACAGTACTGTTTCTGCTTCTATAGTCTGTTGGGACCGTAGCTATCAATATTTCAATACCTTTTTATGTTGCTTAAAAAGTGCATTGTTTCTTCGACAAATACAGATTAGTTATTCAAAATAGAAAGTTTTTATTGGAAGAATGTTGTGGCAGCTGCGATGCACTTTTACACAACGAACGTGTCGATTTTCACTGGCAGGCAAGCGAATCCCCTTATCAGGGGAAGCAAATGTCGCTTAATATCTTTTCGCTGTTACGAAATCTATTTCGGCTTTATTATAAAAACAAAGACTTAAGGGGCTTAGCAATGATGCTTTGTTTAGGAAAATATTCAAAGCGAAGCGGTCATTTTGCATGACAGAAATTATGATGATATTAATTCATAGGTTTCATTAACTCAGGGACTTTGAATTCAACAGAGTCACTTTCATTGCTTTCTCGCTCATCCATATTTTATACCACCCTGGGAATAGAACGTCTAAGCTACAGTGAAAATGTAACAAAATAATTTTGATCCCAATTGATAAAGACTTCGACTGGAGAACCCGGACTGTCAGCATCAGCATCTCTAAGGAGTAATCTTCATCTCCAGCCTCTCCTACACCAGGTGGCTTCTCCGTGCCGGCTTCAGCTGGATCTCCTCGGCTGCCCCGATCTCCTCCTTCGGACTGGCGGTCAGCGCCTGCGCGCCAGCCACCGCCTGCTGGCCGTTGCCCGCCTGCGGCTCGTCCCCGGCATCTTCCCCGGCCTTTCGGTCCGCTGCATCGGCTCCGGCTGCTGCCGACTCCGCCTGCGAGCGTCTGCGGCACCAGACGAGAAAGACGTCAGCGAAGGTGTCGCGAAACTGCTTGGACATGGTGGTGTACAGTACGAAGTTGACGCTGTTGTTCACCAGCGACAGCAGATCCAGGACGTCACCCAGTGGACTGTACACGTTAGTCTCGAATGCGTCAACAACGAAGCAGAGAAGCGACATGACGCCCTGCGGCAGCTCAGTGATGATGAAGATGATCACAATGGCCAGCAGCATGATGGTGGTCCGCTGCTCGCGTCTGTCCTTTCGTTGTTCCCGACGGGAGCTCTTGCCGCTGCTGAGCAGCTTCCGGCGTCTTCGAGCCGCCTTGGACAGCTGCACAATGAGCAGGACGGTCATGAGAGACAGCAGCAGGCAGGGCACAATCTTGTACAGCACCGCGATCGTCCAGTAGTTGGACTCGACCAAGGCCATGTTGACACCGTCCGGCAGGCTGATCAGGTAAACCACGGCGCCTTCGTCCCGGCTGGAGCGGCAGGCCTTGGCTGCGTTCACCAGATAGTTGGGCGTGGTGGTCAGGGCCAGCACGAGGCAGATGGCGGCTATGCTGATGTAGGCGTTGCGGAAGCTGGCTAACTGAACGCCCCGGGTGGGCAGGGCGATGTAGAGATATCGGAACACCGCCAGAGCCACAGTGAGCCAGCAGGCCACGGTGTGCAGCACCAGCACCAGGCTGATGGCGAACAGCGAGTACACGATCCACGGATAAGACAGGGTGTGCGGCATGCTCAGACCCTCGCCTGGAGACAGCAGAGTGAAGTGAAGAACCTGGACAAGGCGGCGAGTTTCGGGTAGTCGTGCTTTCAGGCAGCCATTATCTATCTATCTATCAATATATCCCTCAATCTACCTATCTATCAATATATCAATCTAATCTATCTATCTATCAGATATATATCAGATAGGCAGATGCCGGCAACCCACCTGGAAAAAGTACAACAGCATGGTCAGCAGATCAGCTACAGCCACAGCCAGCAGGATGACATTGATGGAGGAGGCCAGCATCACTTTGCGGGTGAGCACGGCGATGTTGGCCGTGTTGGCGACCACGCCAAAGACGCAGAGCAGCACGCAGACGTAGCCGTGTACTGGCCGGTAGAACTCCTGGAAGCTGGCCAGAGCCCGATGCTCCGAGGCCCGCGAGCCGGACAAATTGCCGCAGCCAATCAGGTCGGTGTCCGGGCCGACTCCCAGCGGCCCGCTTAGCGCCGATCCCATTCTGAGGATGTCTGAATCGGCGTGGATTATACTAAATGCATTCGGCTATCTCCATTCTTGAAAAATATTAAAACTAGAGAGAGATAAGGCGGAAATTTTATGATCATTTCGAGATGGCTTTCGCTGCGATGGTAATTCATTGCTGGCAATCAATATATCTGATTGGAATCTTCGTCAGAGGGGTCACCAACGGATATCATAATCCAATATGAAGGAGGTTGCCATGCGGCATTCCCGCGCCCTGGAGGCCATAAATTAAAGTAATTGCCCCCCTGCGGCCGTGCCAGCCCCGCTTCTAATGAAAATGCTGATTTTATTGCAATTAATTGCTTGCTGTAAGATCGGTCGGTAGCCGTGGCTGACTGACAGATATATTAGACGATTTAGTCCTCGCATTACTGCTGAGAGAATGCGATCATTATACTAGAAATAATAACAGGCTAATTGCACCGCTGCTTCCTGCATGTTCGATCATGATATAGAAAGTGATAAAGGAAGTATCTTGTACTGAGACAGTTTTTAATATTTCCATATGTATAGCGGTGCAGTAGAGGAGTTTTAGTCTGGTGGATGAACGGAAGGTCGTAGGTTCGAGCCCAGTTCTAGGAGCAAGGACCTCCAGCCCGTCATTATAGAACAGCTGCACACTGTGCCCTTTGTTGTACGTCTAGGTCGAAGTTCGGGCGTGTAAATTTAATTTTTTTTTCTTGCTTAACTGAAAGTTGTACTGACTTGCAAGTTCACTTTTTGGGGACTAGCAAAGACAAATAAAAGCGAAAAAATTCCCAGTCTAATCTCATAGAAAAAAGGTCACTTTTTGTCTACCTAGCTTGAACGTGAGGGAAGCAAACGGTTTTTGTTAAATTTTTAAGTATCCTAATAAGTCTAATCTATTAGCCGATTGAATTTTGCAATTTCAATCTCTTTTGTAAGGGTAGTTAGTCAGAGAGACTGGATGAGGTCAACCATGAAGCTGAATGTGAAAGTGAGAGTCAAGCAAGATTGGCCGAGCGGGGCAAAGTCGGATAAAAAATAGTGGAAAATATTGAATGCATCAGTGCGCGAAAGATGCGTGCCGCCCGCGAGCCGCCCCCCCCCCCCCCAATGCCCCAAACGAGAAAATCTCCTTGGCGAGGAGAAAAATGCTTTCCATTAATAAATTGGCGGACGAATCCTTCAAATCAGGGATCCGGCGTCTTTCTCGGCCGCCTAGCTAAGTCGGGGCAAACAACTCGGGGGGGGGGGGGTTAAGAAGAGAGCGCCTTTTCTACCTTATAGTCGTGTGGTCACCTCAGCGTCTGGCCTCTCAGTTTGCCCAGAATAATCCTGGCGCCCATCCCACCCACCTCAAAAGCAGCGCTGAGTCCGTAAGCCGAGCGAAGAGGGATTTGTGAGTTAGGGCGCTTGTCATTAGACGGGCGCAAAATAAAAAAATCCTAGCTAGTAACTGGCGTATCCTACAGAGTAGGCCTATAAAGTAGACTGTCTGACCCGATCCTCTCATTCTTAGTGGGATCATCGAGTTTTCAAAGCAAGTCTTTGTCCGCCCCCCGCCCAATGGCGAGTGAAAATTTGAAAAGAGTTGCGGCCAAACGAGCAAATAATTAACAGCCTCTTTTCCAGCTTTGAAAAGTTGGTCAGCAAAGAGGGATGCATAGGAAAAGGGATAAGGGATAGAATTAATAGGTTTACGAAGAGCAAAAAGGCAGCAGACCTAATAGAGTTCGAATATCGACGATGTTGCCTTGGTGCTCGCATCAAACTATAGAGCCAATCTCGTTAGCTAGACACCTGCACCGTGGCTGGAACAAAACAACTGTCGGATTAGAGGGGGAGAGAGTGTGTGTGTGTGTGTGTGTGTGTGTGTCGGACTGGAAATATTTCACATTAAAGAGAAGCACCACTCCAGCGCCAAGAGGCATCGCAGCCGGCCGAAAGTTGTCCAAGTTACCGAAGGAATTCGGCACCAGTGGAAGTGGGGGGGGAGGTTTTCAACGCCTACTTTCGTTGAACCCGGGCGCAATTTCGCCTCATTGAAAACCTGCAGAAATCGGCTCGGAATAGCCTCTGGTCTGACTAGCAGCTTAGCTGGCACTGCAAAAACACGTTTTCACTCTTGTTAAACCTGATAGAGGAGGGGGAGAAAGAGAGAGAGCCTGCCTCGTGCCGGAGATGTTGCGTGTTTCCCGGGGGTTTGGGCGCGTCACTCAAGCCTGACAGCTTGCGCACCGGGTTACAAGACAAGACTAGCTGGCAGCGGGCATTAATTGGAATCCGCACCCAGCTCCGCATTCCTTATCTAGCCGGCTGGACACGGACAGGGGCTGCATAGAGATCTCAGCTGTTGTGTGGGCAAAATTTTACCCACCGCGTGCTAGAAGAAACTGACAAGCCAAAATTGAGGCTTCGAATCAAATTCTATAACAGCGCCTCAATCTTTGTTCGAATCAAATTGTATGATTCCCATTTTGCTCCACTGACGGCACCAGCTCGAGTGCTGATGGGCATTTGGGATGTCATGTTTCTCGCATTGCCGTGACACAAAATGAACGAATAACTCGGCGCCAGGAAGCTCCATGATTTCACTCGACCGACTGCTGGCATTGCTGAATGCCACTCACTGACTTTCAAATTAAAACGAAATGAAGAGGCGGAAAAAAATTAAGCAAAGAAACTCACCAGGTCAGAGTCAATGCTGGCTAGAAGACGCGTCGAGGAGATTTTTGCCAAGGGCTTCTCCCATGATTGTATTTATCTGTTCGAGGCTGTCCTCTCATCTGCGAATTCCCGGCAGTGGTAAAGCAGGTCCGCCAATCTCCCATTGGCTGGAGCATCTGGATGGCGGTCCGGGGTAGCTGACTTTGCGTCAAGTCAAGTCAAGTGACGGCAAAGCTTAGTCACGTGCTGCTCAGTTGGGATTTTCGAGTCTGTCTGTGTGTGTGTGTGTGTGTGTGTGTGCGTGTGTGTCTGTCTGTCTGTCTGTCTGTCTGTCTGTATGTCTGTGTGTGTGTGTGTGTCTGTCTGTCTGTCTGTCTGTCTGTCTGTCTGTCTGTGTGTCTGTCTGTCTGTCTGTCTGTCTGTCAGTCTATATGCCTATAACTGCATGAGTCTATGCAGTCTAATGTAAAATTGTCTCTAGACAGTCGCCAGTCGGCATCCATATGTACTGAGCCGTGCATTACTAGCCTGAAGCCCTTATGCTCTTTCAACAGTGAATTTTACCCCTTAAGCAGCGATTTGCCTGTGTTTGCGAGACGCCTCAAATTAGTCTGCTCATCAAATAGTTTTAAGAGCATCTAAGGGGCAAGCGAAAGGGCGCCTGACTTTCCCAATCATTAATTATCCTAAATTATTAATCTCTAGCCATTGCTAGTGGCTACTTTCAAGCCTTCAATCGGCTGAGTGATTTGCCCCCCCCCCGGGGGTTCCATGGGACAAAATTTCCCCCCGATTATCTATCATTTAGAAAGCCACTTCCTGCTACTTTGCTGATTTAATAACAGCAAGCAGATGACGTCAATAGGACGGCTAGCTTCTAATTAATTAATTAAATAATTTAGAATGCGAGAAAATAATTTGTGTGTGACGTAAAAATTTTGAGAATAACAAATTCGCCGAAAATATTCTCCTGCATCTCCAACTCAGCCCCTGCGCGCCACCGGTGGTGAGTAGCTAGTATTATCGAGGGACCTGGGCGATCCCTTCGTCGGCAATCATAATTATTCGATTTGAAACGAATGCGCGGCAACAAGCGAGTTCAAGTGCAGAGTGATAACAACTGCTGAGCTGGCCGAGCCAGCCGGGCAATCAGGCGGGAGGCTGGACACGCCTCATCTGCTGGGCAACCCCCGGCGAGGAACCTCTGGGAGTGTCGAGGCGGCGGAGGATTAGACGGGGTGGGGTTCGGCTGAGTGGCGTGCGGGCGGATGTCCCGGGATACCGCTGGAGCAGGAAGATCTCCCGCTTCGGGATATCCTGGAGACAGAAAGGATGCGGGATTGAAGATGAAGGAAGCCAACAGACTCTCGCTTCATTAGGTGCTCATGCGCAGATGGGAGGGGACGGACAGGGGAGGGGGGTCGCTTGAACTTTCGAGTATCGGCCCGCAAGTGCAAGCGGGTCCGGGGGACTAAATTTTCCGCTTCGGCGCGCAGAGACAGACGCTCTCAGCTGACGCCATGCCAGCGTCGGGCACTGCGTCCCTCTGTCCGCAATTTGCACCTATTCAGCAGGTGCATTCGGGCGCAGTCACGGCGGTGACGTGCTATGAAAATTACTGAGTTCGCGTGTGGGAAACCACGCATCCAATATGAGAGACTAGAGATCCCGTCTGGAGTATGATAGATGGTAGAGATCCAGTTAGAGAGATGAGAGATCGCCCTCTGAGAAATGACAGATCTTCATCTGAAAGACGACAAATCTCCATCTGAGAGGTAAGAAATTACCCTCTGAGAGATGAGAGATTTCCCTCTGAGAGATGAGAGATCTCCCTCTGAGAGATGAGAGACCGCCCTCTCAGAGATGAGAGATCTTCCCCTCAGAGACGAGAGATCTCCCTCTGAGAGATGAGAGATCTTCCTCCGAGAGGTGAGGGATCTCCCTGTTAGAGATGAGAGATCTCCCTGTGAGAGATGATAGATCTTCCTATGAGAGATAAGAGATCTTCCTCTGAGAGGTGAGGGATCTCACTGTTAAAGATGAGAGATCTCCCTGTGAGAGATGTGAGATCTCCATTTGAGGGATGAGATTTCTCCCAAAGAAAGTTGAAAGAGCACGTCTGAATGAGAGGTAAGCGAATCAGTATGAGATGAGGGGATAGGAATAAGCTACAAAATGGAATAGGATATATGCAATTAGAAGAAATTTTCCATAAGTTTACCGCTATGTTAAACGAATCCCAATCTAGTGAAGTTGGGATTTTCAAAATTAATCCTTCAGTTAACCGGCAGCCACCTAAATTCAGCCAGTCACTTACTCAATTCAAGTACTTTCTGATGATTAACTGAGCTATTCAGACGTTTCTAAGCCACAGGAACATTTAGGAAGAGAGCCAAGAAGAGTTCAGCTGAAGATAGCTAGTTAAATAGCGGAAAATATGCTTTGATCTGTTAGTGAAGCTGAAGAATGCGCGAGCAACTATAATGGTCTGTTAGTTGTCGCGTGAAATGGAAGATTTCAATGGAAGAAAATCAGATCAGCGCCGCTTGAATTTCTATTGTCAAAAAAGTTTTTTTGTCAAAAATTCCCAGACAGCTTTGGATTCAACCATTGAAATTAGCCAGTGAATTTGTTAATTCAAAAACTATTCTAAAAGTATCAGCAGTCTGTGCGTGTCCTTGTCGGTTATTCTGCAGAATTCTCCAATTCGATCGAGGCTGTCAATCTTTTTGCAAACTAAAGGCTAAAAAAATCGGGCTCCGATCGCAGATAAACAAATATGCACTAGGGGGGGGGGGAATCTCCATGGCAGCGGCTAGATAAGAGTGAAGGCCGAGGGATCTGAGGCTCCCCTGCTGATGCAGTGCAGCTGCCAGCGTCCCCGGGACAACTGACTCTTCTGCGTCAGAACTCTGACACTTTGCTGGCGACCTTCAAGGCGATGCAGCGCGGTCACTTCTTGTTAAACTTTACAAGCAATAGCAGAAATGATGCTTGCAATTCTTAGTTATTGCATCTTTATTAGCTATACTAGGTAAACACATCAATTGGTCATCAATCTAAAATTCAAAAAGATTTAATGGATTGCTAATCTATCCAATGTCGTAACGATTATAAAAATTGTTAATTTACCCAGCAACAAAATGATTACAACGGATTGCTAATCTATCAAATCTCAAGAATCGATAATGTATTTCACGTCCTAATAATTTCAGCGGAGAGCTAAAATATCGAAATTCTTAAGGATTACTACGGATTGCTAATCTATCCTGCGTCTTAAGTATAAAAAGGATTGTTAATCCAATATATGGTTCGTAATTAAAGTCTGATCATTATTTATATTATTATTTCATAAAAAAATATGATAAAAGTGAGAAGCCATATTAGCAGCCGCCAGCCTTGTCAAACAACTTGTTCCCAATCCTCAATATCCGATCTGATAATCAGCCAACTCAGTGAAGTTGGTGACAGCGAACAGAAATATTTTAATTACATTGCAGACCGTGTTTATGCGAGGTGTCCGCGGGGGGGGGGCGCTGGCATTTTCCCAGGCTGACTGGCCCGGCTAATTGCAAAAATATACAGACAGGCAGCGCCAAGCGCAGCGGTGCATTAGCTCGCCCGCCCCCTCCTCCCTGGCAACTGAAATGCGATGCCAGAATTGAAGAGAAGTTACGAAAGCAGAAAAATCTGCAGAAGATCAATAAACTGCTGCTTTTATCTTGCGCCATGGTTGTTCCATGCGCTAACGATGATTTATTACACAAGAGAAATTTTAGGTTAAAGAAAGTCGCGACATAGATTTAGTACTAGTGCGGTTTGTGTATTTCTCGTACGCTGACTCGGACCCTGGCAACTGAGAACTTTGCTTGAGTTGAGTGAAAGAATCCCCCAAGCTCTTTGCTCTTTTCCCAATGCGGCCTTAGCTTCGCAAAGTTTTGCTAACCAGAAAACGAAGCAACTGGCACTCTCAGCGCCTCAGTCAAGTGGCCGGCACTCTCTGGCGCGCAGTCGCAGAGGTCCTTGTTAAATTCCCAAGTGCTTTCATTTTTCGCAATTCTAATTTACCAATGCTTGGTCTCCATCGGAGCGGGCTCGAGTTGGTCTCTACGAATTTCTAAAAATTTGCAATCAAGGATGAGGATCGGTGGATGGGGGGGGCAGCTGAGGATGCCTGACGACTAGCTGCTCAAATTTGCCTGGTTTCAAATGCCAGTAGCAATCAGCTGGTATAGCCAGAAAGTGAGGATAAATCATTCTCCGCCAGGCACGTGATATCCACCGGGTGTTGATTTTCTCAATCTCAATTTAATGATTGTTTGCATCCAGATTCTGTCGCAAAATTTGAGTTCTAAACCAAGGCTAATGACCAATTTTTGCCTAGCATTCTACATAGAAAAAGACATTTAATGAAAATTTTTTTAATCTTAAATTAGGTTTGTCCCAGAAACCTCAGGAAGTTGTAGCTTATTGACTAGGATATCTGCCTGATGACCAGCTGAGTTTGGTTACCATTTTGAGCTGGGTAAATTTAGGGTGGGTGTTGCGGCCCCTCCAGCCGTCAGGACTGAGCAGTATGTATTTTAATGAAACACAGATCAGCAAGCTTTTTTATTGCCGCAGTAATATTTTCCTAATGCTACTTAAAGTAGACAATATGGCAACGCGGAGATAGCTATGAATATTGTTTCAATTTTTCGGGTGGGTGCCGCTAAACATAGATTTTTCACTGAGCCTTAAGATCGGACAATATTTAATGATTTATTTGATGGGCAAAGGTGTTATAACACGCTGACAGTTGTTCAGATTCCCACTGGTCTGCTAGCACAGCATTTTTACTTTGAGCACAAATGTGGTTAAGGAACAAAGACAAAATTGAATATCTGTGCTTTACTAGCTGAGTAGCGCCAGATTAAGGCGGTTGCGTGCATTGATTTTATCTCAGGGAGAATACTCGCTGCTCAGTAAACGAAACATATGCGCCATTTTTTTTCAAGCGAGCGCAAAAACTACACAAGGCGCAGACGTGAAGGCATTTCCGAAAATTTTTATTCCGTTTTTTTCTGACAGATCCGGGAAGTCACGCGATTGTTGCCAGTGAGTCTCAGCGGATGCAGGATGCCTTTCAAATTCTGTCAAGGATGAATGCTCGGTGACTGTTTAATTGGCTTGGCTGGGTTGTCCTCAGTCTGTAGGCAATGTCGCAGTAACAGACAGGCGCCTAGTCGCTGTGTTCAGCCTCCCCAGCATAAACTTTAAAACTCTGTTTGCGCTGGCAAGTTCAGCGCTACGGCAACGGTATTTATTGAACTAAGACAGTGGCCTAAATTGTCTTGGCAAGTAAAAAAAACAGATTAAAAAATTAGACTTCAGTCCCACGGCACAGATGCGACTAGCTTTTCAGTCGAGACGGCTGCAACCTTAAATTTTCCTAGCTCAAACTGGTACCTAAAACTCAGCTGAGTGGATTCAAACAATGCGGGATTAAGTGCCTTGCTCAATGGTATCAATTCTCTCTCCTAGAACTGGGTCTCGAACCCACGACCTTCCAGTCACAAGGCAGACGCCCTAGCCACTAGGCTATAACTCCTCTTCGGTATATTTTTATGGCATGCATGGCACAGTATAATAAAAGGGTACAATTATAATTCTTATAGATTTTCTTAGAGTTCCTAGATCCGAAAAAAAGAATTTCCTACGAGCTACTTATTAATGCGACTATATTCATCCTCATGCGAATTTCTAAAGGATTTATTTAGCTAGTCTGTATGAACATTAGAGGGCCCTGCTGAGCCTGGCTAATGGTCAAATTAGCTTCATTATTACAAACTCAGACGGGTGTGTAAAGGTACATTCCTTAATCCTTAGAAGCCGCCACGTCCCCCCAGCTGACCAATCCCGGATGGCGTGACGTGAGATTCAGGGAAAATCTAATTTGAGCTTAAAAAAGCACACGAAAAGCTGCACAGTTGGCAGTGCGCACTCACCGCACGGATGGGCAGCATGTCCGCAGTCTCTCCACTGCCGCCGCCGGACTCCAGCCTGAGCTCGCTTGGACACGACGACAGCAGGCCGCTGCGTAGGGCCGACTTCGCCAGGGTGGGCGCCTGCGGAGTGGCGCTGCTGCTGCACGGCCTCTTCCTGGCCGGCGTTGGCAGCCTGGAGCTGGCCGCCGACTGCGCCACGGTGCGGACCGGCCTCGCCCTCCTAGTCGGCATCGGCGACCTCGGCCAAGGCGGCCTCTGTCTGATGCTCTGCGGAATGCAGACGCTTCGCCGGGCCGGCAGATCCTACCGGCTGGCCATGTGGCTGGGGTCGGCTCTGCTCTGCCTGACCGCCGTCTACATTGTCTGCTTCTACGTCCTGCTGATGGCCGGTGCCAGCCTGCAGGCCTGCAGCTCCACTGTGCAGCTGCTGCTGGGCACTCCGACCATCACCTGCCTGGTGGTTGGCGTGCCCGCCACCTTCCTGCCCCTGGCCATCGTCTGGAGCCACCGCAAGGGACTGGCAGCCGAGGGCGGTACAAATACAGCGATGGAGACTACCGCCTCGACTGAACAGACCGTCGCCTAGTGGAGGGGCTGCAGTAGCTCGGTACATTACATTTGTTCCGATGTCGTTTTTCAAGGACATCTTAAGTAGGACGGGGCACTTCGTTTCTTGGAATGTTTTTGGAGTCCAATTTTCGCGAAAAAAATACACTACGGAGATAGGAAATTTGCAGATTTTCGACATGAAATTAAAGATTGCGCTCGATTGGAAGCAGATGCGAATCTCATCTTTTGATATGTGCGGCTTGCCTTCTTACTCTATCGAACTACGTACGTCGTAATTTGTGAAAGATTAATCTTCGTATTATTTTATTAATATTAGTTCACTTTCTAAAAACTACTAATTGAGAAATAGCCAATATGTGACTGGACCAGCAAAGTTATCCAAAATACTGATAGATAGAAATCTTCTTTGAATGAAAAAGACGTGGTTAGAAGAGGATCAGAACCTGCGCAGCTGCTAAAATACCATTTTATTGAAATTATAATTTTAAACAAATGTTTTACAAGGGAAATAATTTAAAGATCAATCTTTCACAAATTAAGACGTACGTATAGTTCGATTGAGTAGGAGGGCAAGAAGCACATATCAAAAGATGAGATTTGCATCTGCTTCCAATCGAGCGCAATCGTTAATTTTATGTCGAAAATCTGCAAATTTCCTATCTTCGTAGTGTATTTTTTCACGAAAATTGCATGGACTCCAAAAACTTTCCAAGAAACGAAGTGTCCCGTCCTTCTACTTAATGTGTCCTTGTGTATTTTTAGCTGCAGATTGATAAGTCAGCAAGGTTTCTAGCAGCTGGTTACAAATGCTTAGATTGTGGCAGCCGACAAGTCGAATGTACATTGATAATCAAAGATGCCGAGACAATTGAAAACTAGCAGCGGCAGATGCACGTCTTGTGGTTAAGTACCTGGGTAAGACTGATTTTAAAAGATATTCTGTCATCATTTATATTTGATCATGTTTAGAAGGATTGCATACTAACTGAGATAACTTATAATGATTGATTATCAAAATTGAAATTATCAAAGAAACTTATCAAAACTTACCTGCATAATGTTATACCTTCATGATGTCGACCAATTTAGAAATAAAAAGCGGTTTTCACATATTTTTTTTAGTAAATTATGCGTCTTTGTTCGAGTTTCTTATCAGAAAATTTGTTTTTTTCAAGTTATAATTACTATGCCAGCTCGTAGTCAAACAAGTCCAGGAAGTGTAGACAACGCAGCGTAAATTTATGCATGAGTCCAGAACCGTTTTTGGGACTCGCTTTTATATATATATATATATATTTCAATAAAGAAAGCATATAGCAAAAAGGCCGCATTGGAGCCGTACAAAATACAAGCATGGAGATGCTGTGCAAAATCGGTCAAATACACACACAAAAACAAACACAAACACAACAATGCCCCATACAGAACATGAAAACTGGCGCTAGTAATAAACAAAAAACACTTGAGGTTGTCGCTTTTGATACGGGCAGATCGTATGACTAGAGAAGGCCAGTTGCTGTGCATTTGAGACTTTAAGTTCGAAATAATGACTCACTAGTATTCTTTCTGGTTATTTCGATTAGAAAAAAACTGGAATTTTTAACACTAACCAAATACTTAGAAATTGATATACCAATATCCTCAGTTATAAGCACACAAATTAACCACCAGCATTAAGCAATAAAAAGCCTGCCTCACTACTTACTGAGCAGTAGAAGCGAAAGAAACTATTATTAAAAATATACAATGCATGAGAATGATGATTTATTGTGCAATTTTTTACGAGCTTTGCCAGGGACACAGTGCTTCATTATTTGCCAGTCTTTCGGGAAAGTAATAAAATGCAAAATATGTCAGAACCCATGTCCCGTGGTTGAGCATACACATGCGTAAACATACAGTAGTTCAAAGCAGTACGCTGTACTGGCGCGCGCACCCAAATTAGTTTGCCCCATAAGACCCGAACAGGCGAACAGAATGCCAAAATGCTGTTATTTTTTAACAAGGGAACCAAAACAAGTTCAAGTTGAAAATAGAAACTGATGACGCATCCGACTGACCAGTGTGACAGTTTTACAAGGGACGGAGTGAATCAACACAACTAAAGGTTGCATGAATGAGATTCTTAACAGCCAATTACTATTAATAAGCAAGAGTTAAACCCAATGCTTTCCTGTGAAATGTTCATGCGAAGAAGTCAGCAGAGCTGACGGCATTCAACAATAAAATGACAAGCTTAAAATAATACAAGCAGTAAACAAAAAGCAACGCAGAAATCAAACAGCCTACTTGAAGTAGAAGCGACTGGACTGACCGGTAGAAGCAACTGATTAGACAGCGGTCTTGAGTAAACTATAGGAAACTGGAGGAAACTATGCTAGAAACATTTTCCCAAGAATTAGAAATACCAGCCTTAACCAACTCGCGCGTACTGCTGGTTCAATCCAGGCCAGTTGCGTCAAAGTTCACCGATCGGCCGGCTGCGGACTGAACGTGTTCAGCAGGGCCGGGTCGGCTGGCCGGTTGCAGGATGGACAGGCGCACGAGCGCATCAGCCAATCGTCTATGCAGGCCCGGTGGTAGACGTGGCCGCAGGGCAGGCAGCGGAGCGGGTCACCTTCGGCGTAGTCAACCATGCAGATCACGCACCTGGGAGAGATCAAGTACTGGCTAGCTAATGCCAAAATCAGGAGCCACAGTATGAACTATATTAATATCCCTGGGTAAAGCCATCCGCTAATCCAACAGGAGGCAGACAAACAGCCAGTCTCTATGCCAATCAAAACTTGTCTTTGGAAATTAACCTTATTAATTTTGCGCCTGCAGTGACTAAATACGGTACGCATGCGTAACCACCCAAGGTGCACAACGGAATTCTAGCATAATACACGGTCACGCACTCAAACACGATTTACAAATGGACATTTCCAAGAATGTACACTCTGTATGGCCTTGGGGGACTCTCGCTTGCCCTAATGGGCGTAAATTGAGCAACTGGCCAAAATTAATGTGACCCTGCGCACCGAATTCTTAAAATAAAACGCGGGTTCGAACTTGGACACGTGGCGAACAAGACAAAATTTAGCTTAAAGACAAAACCGCTAAGCCACTAACCTCCCCCCAACCGACAAGTATCACTCTCATGACAGTGATATTTCGCCTTCAGAAAGAAACGGACAAGTATCACTCTCATGACAGTGATATTTCGCCTTCAGAAAGAAACGGACAAGTATCACTCTCATGACAGTGATATTTCGCCTTCAGAAAGAAACGGACAAGTATCACTCTCATGACAGTGATATTTCGCCTTCAGAAAGAAACGGACAAGTATCACTCTCATGACAGTGATATTTCGCCTTCAGAAAGAAACGGACAAGTATCACTCTCATGACAGTGATATTTCGCCTTCAGAAAGAAACGGACAAGTATCACTCTCATGACAGTGAAATGTCGCCTTCAGAAAGAAACGGACCAAGTATCACTCTCATGACAGTGATATTTCGCCTTCAGAAAGAAACGGACAAGTATCACTCTCATGACAGTGATATTTCGCCTTCAGAAAGAAACGGACAAGTATCACTCTCATGACAGTGATATTTCGCCTTCAGAAAGAAACGGACAAGTATCACTCTCATGACAGTGATATTTCGCCTTCAGAAAGAAACGGACAAGTATCACTCTCATGACAGTGATATTTCGCCTTCAGAAAGAAACGGACAAGTATCACTCTCATGACAGTGATATTTCGCCTTCAGAAAGAAACGGACAAGTATCACTCTCATGACAGTGATATTTCGCCTTCAGAAAGAAACGGACAAGTATCACTCTCATGACAGTGATATTTCGCCTTCAGAAAGAAACGGACAAGTATCACTCTCATGACAGTGATATTTCGCCTTCAGAAAGAAACGGACAAGTATCACTCTCATGACAGTGATATTTCGCCTTCAGAAAGAAACGGACAAGTATCACTCTCATGACAGTGATATTTCGCCTTCAGAAAGAAACGGACAAGTATCACTCTCATGACAGTGATATTTCGCCTTCAGAAAGAAACGGACAAGTATCACTCTCATGACAGTGATATTTCGCCTTCAGAAAGAAACGGACAAGTATCACTCTCATGACAGTGATATTTCGCCTTCAGAAATAAACGGACAAGTATCACTCTCATGACAGTGAAATGTCACCTTCAGAAAGAAACGGACAAGTATCACTCTCATGACAGTGAAATGTCACCTTCAGAAAGAAACGGACAAGTATCACTCTCATGACAGTGAAATGTCACCTTCAGAAAGAAACGGACAAGTATCACTCTCATGACAGTGATATTTCGCCTTCAGAAATAAACGGACAAGTATTACTCTCATGACAGTCAAATGTCACCTTCAGAAAGAAACGGACAAGTATCACTCTCATGACAGTGAAATCTCACCTTCAGAAAGAAACGGACAAGTATCACTCTCATGACAGTGAAATGTCACCTTCAGAAAGAAACGGACAAGTATTACTCTCATGACAGTCAAATGTCACCTTCAGAAAGAAACGGACAAGTATCACTCTCATGACAGTGATATTTCGCCTTCAGAAAGAAACGGACAAGTATCACTCTCATGACAGTGAAATGTCACCTTCAGAAAGAAACGGACAAGTATCACTCTCATGACAGTGAAATGTCAGGCTCGGAAAAATGCGTACTCTGTACGCACTGGACGTGTGCAAAGTTTTTATTTTCTGGAAGAGCAAAACTTGAGCAGAGGAAATGGCTAAACAGAACAGGTTTTCCGATACCATATGAAGAATTTAAACTGCGTCATATGGTAGCCAGCAGACTGCACTGATGGATAAAACCGGAATTCGTCGGTTGCAGCTAGTAGACTAAGCTTGCAGCTTGTCTTTACTCTCTCCCCGCGCTCAGGTGCAGAATGCCAACTGTACACTGAAATACACAATATTTCTCTGTCCAGATGCCCTTCAGGAGAAAATGCAGCGCTCTACTCTTTCATATAGTGACATTAAACAGCAGTCGGATCCAGGCACGCCATTAAAAACCAAAGCCCAAACATCTGGCTTGCCGCTGAACATGAGAGCCGCTTTGAGTTTAGGCCTCCGCACTAAACGCCAACGGGGGGGGGCACGCCCATCACTGCCAAATTATCCGCAAGATGCCAAATTTAACGCAACAAACTCTAGTAAGGCCGTGAAATGTCTAATAAGGGTAGCTTCCAAATTTATATTAGTGCACTAAGTGAAACCAGACAGAAAGTGTTTGCTTGAACCCTCTAAGCAACTTTATAATTTAGAACGCAAAGTCGAACTTTCCACGCATCGTATCACTTTCGCTACAAGCACCGATACTTGCCCAAAATGTTGGTTATCATGACTTCTGGACAGTGTTTTGAAAGATAGTGCCTCAAGGCTTTGCTTTCAGCACAAGAGCTATCGCCTACGTACTGCTCTAAAAAACTTTTTATTCGAGCATTGCGATGACAGGAGCTGCCAAGTTGGAACGAGCAGAATATAAATATAATATAAATTCTATTATCGATTTTATTACGCACTCAATGTTTTCCTTGTCAGCTTCTTCGTAGCAGTAGGGCCGAACTGGTAGATGGCCAATCAGGCCCATCCTCTTGGCAATGCGAATTTGCTCCTCTTCTGATAGCTGGTCAACTCGACGGCCAACACCTGGGGCTAGATAGTACAAAGGAGCTGGGTCCTGTGGAGTTACAAAGGCAATGAATTATAACAAACTATCAGAGATTAACAAAAACACAATAAATAATATATAAAAAAGTACTAGAATACTTACAATATAAATATAATATAAGTAAGCATGACCAAAATAAATTCAAAATTACAAAAATAGCAACTTGTATCCAATCATATTTCTTGCAATAAAATTGTCAACTTGATATATATAGACAAAAAATATTTTCAACTTGAACCATAAAAAATTAATTATAGACAAAAAATATTTTCAACTTGAACCATAAAGAATTAACTAAATTGACAAAAACACTTTATTCTTGCTGCATGATAGTTTTTTAATCTAACATGGGTAAAAAGTAGCATAAATATATTTGGTATAAAGAAATATAAAAAATAGAAATAGCTTATTAGAAATATCAAAATAAAATAATTATATGAATGATCGTTAGAAGAACTAAATGAAATTATATAAATATTTCATTTATGCTTGTACTTAAAAATGCAATTTATTAAAATAATTGAGCTATATCAAATTACTAAAAACAGAATGGGTTCAGTGTTAAACAAATTAAGTTACATAAATATAAGAGAACCTCTTAAGCAGAATTTTTTTCTGTATTCAGCTCAATTGTTCTAAATTTAAATAGGTTCATTTTTAATTACCTATACATGCATTGTTAATAATTTAGGCTTATTCAAGAAATTTTTAACACAAAAAACTTGATAGCTGTAAGACTAAGGGCCTCCATGGGCCACTAGCTAAAACTGCTTGACTTAGACTTTAGTGAGGTCAATGAGATATTTATATATTTACTATGCCATTGAAATTTTAGATACAAGTAGCTAAATTAAATATTGCATAAATAATCAACACATTACTAGTACTAAAATCAGAATGAAAAAAAATAGATGAGTATGCATAAAATTTGACCACAAAATACACCCATTAGCCTTAAAAAACCATGTACAAATTAATTTATTTGAATATTTTTAGATTGGATTAAAAATGGACTATAAAAATAATTACTACAAAAAAACGAAAATGCGCTTACCACCTGCACTCCATCAGAATTGTGAGAAGAGCGTCTCGCACCTCTCTGTAACTGATCCACGATCGGATTGATAACTATACCAGACTCAGAAGACGCTTGATTTCGACTGTCTTGGAGAAAATCAGACCCGCTATTGGGTCTAACTTGATCGGTTGAAAGACAACTACGAAGACAATTTCCCATTATTTAGAAGTTGAAAAGAAAATACATTCTTTCAAATAAATTTTAGATAATTAAAACCCTGCACTATTAATTAAGTTGACAGTAAGTTAATTATGCAATGGGTTGCCGTTGCCCTAATGCTGATAAACAAAGCTCAGTAATTAGCGTTGATTTTAAAAGAGTTCCAAAAATCAGCTGATTTTATGCAAGGCTAGTTATTGGCCTTTAAAAAACGAAATTATAGATAAATTAAAACATTTGAAGCAAAATATAAAGCACGGTTACCATTATTTATAAGCTGCATTTATTTTTTGTTTTAAAAGTTACTTACGAAAACAAAAATTCGGCAAAAAAATTATAAGAACTTGTCAAAGCTAACAATATGACTAATAATGGTCGCTTTAACTTGCATAGATCGTCAAGCACTAAAGCCTGAGTGTACTTTAAAACTAACTTTATTAAAGTAACGTCTCTGAATCGATATTTTTTTAATCTATTTGTTTGGCTAAAGAAAACCAATATTTACATAGGTTTTCATGCGTTTAGATGGCTATCCTATTAAGCTTTTGAAATATAGCTATTATTATATATTAAAAGAACTAAAAAGTAATTATTTTATTTTTTATCATAGTCACACACCCAACAAATAAAAGTCCTTATTTTGTAGACACAACTGATAAAATATACCCTGGGCTTAAGGGAAAAGGTAATATTATTAAATTTAAAAAATCAGAGATAAAATCAAATGTAGGCCTAGTGGCTACTATAGAATTTGTAGTAAAGCTTAAAGCACTGAGGTCTATAATATATAACTTATTATAAAGCTTAAAGCAAAGGAGTGCAAATAAGAAGACCTATGGACAGTATGATACCAAGCTTACAAAAAGACTTGGTAACAGGCTTAGTTAATGATAGAAGCTATAAAGGCTCTAAGTGCTATAAATGCCTAGCTTATTTGCATGGCAAATAAGCTAGGCATTATTGACATGGCAGATGGTATTACATTTTAGTCCCATTGAAACACATTGCTATGCAAATAAGCTGGGTATTATTGGCATGGCAGACTATTACAGTTTAGCCCCATTTAAACATATTGCCATGCAAATAAGCCAGGTATTATTGGCATGGCAAATAGTGATTTGGTAGCCCCATTCAAACACATTGCCCTGCAAATAAGCTAGGTATTATTGGCACAGCGCCATGTAGATAAAACTGGGCTTATTGGCATGGGACTATGGGAATAAGCGCTAGCATTATTAAACAAGTATTATTGTGCAAAGTTTACAAAAAATATTAATTTAGCTACTTTAAGTATTTATACTATGCAAGCAGGCAACGAGTTTTTCAATCCTTGATAATTGCATTGGGGTTTGAAAATTGGACTTCAGTAAACTATTCTTGTATATTGTTATTTAGTTAAATCTTCTAATATTCATTTCAACTTTCTTTATATATTTATGTAGCAAATATTATTTTTTCTTAGCCATAAGCAATTGCTATTCTAACAAAAATAACAGAATTGCCATCATAAAGAACCATTGCTTAATAGCCAATGCCATAATGCTAAGTGACTATCATGGCAATCCTACATATATTCCTAAAAATGAATTTCCTCTATATAACTCAGAATAACAATCACAATAAATTGCCTTTAAAACACTAGCTACTATTGATAACCTTGCATATGTACTGCATCATACCCATTTTTTGCTCTAAGCTAAAGGCCATATATATAATGTAAAGGCCATGTTATGTAATTATTTAAGTAAAATTCTTATCTCTTGTTGCTAAATACTATTTTGATATTAAATTATAAGTTGCTATTGGACAAAGTAGCTATCATGTGATAGCTAGTCATGAACCCATAGCAACTTATATATATATAACTATTAGAAATGGCTAAGTGATTTCCAAGATTGCACCTATGCATGTTGTAGTTTTATTTGTTGCTTTAATTATAGAGCCATTATTATCCTTGTATAAGTAATAATGCTTGTTATCACACATCTGCTTAGTATTCTCAACTCAGTCAGTTAATTAAAGGGACTTAATATACTTGAGTTTATCATTTTAATTGATCAAGTCAAAAGTCAAATTTTTATGACTAATTTTTAATTATATTTTTATAAGCATATAAACATATTTATTGGTGCCTATTAATTTTTTACATCCTTATTGATTAACTTCTGGATCTGCTTCTCTCTTGGCTAAATAATAATAATTATTATTATTATACATTTATGATTATAAAAACCCTTAAGTGCAGAATCTACCTATAAAGCAATAAGGGGGTGAAAATTTGGGCAAAATTTCTATTAATATAATTGCAAATGTATTGCAGTAAGTTTGTGTTAAAACAAAAATGTCTGCCTCATACAATCTTCCAGCCAGGGCCAAGCCAGTCTGGGCATGTTCCCACGCGCAGGCAAACGATTTTTCTCATCTGGCCAGCTGTGGAAGCCAAAAAATCCTCACTCACTCGAATATCTCAAATATCTGTATGGCGTGCTGTGCAAGAATCAGAGCGTCACCGAACAGAATCGAAGCCTCTTAGTTGAAGCTCTGCGCTCCATGTCCGAGATTTTAATATGGGGCGATCAGAATGACGACACAGTGTTCGACTTCTTCCTTGAGAAGAGTCTGCTATCGTTTTTTCTTAACTATATGAAACAGAAATCTGGGCAATTTATCTGCGTTCAGCTGCTGCAGACGCTCAGCATTCTGTTTGAAAATATCAGCAAAGAGTCATCAGTGTACTATTTGCTGTCTAATAATCACGTTAATTCAATCATCTGTCAGAAATTGGACTTCAACGATGAAGAGGTTAGTTTAAAGTGGCTAGGGGGCTTTCAAAAATACGATACGGGTTTATCAAAAAGCTACTGTTAGTAGCAACACGCAAACACTTTGACTCTTTAAACTACACCCTAGGTGATGGCCTACTACATATCGTTCTTGAAGACCCTATCGCTGAAGCTGAACAAGCACACTATTCATTTCTTTTACAACGAGCACACCAACGACTTTGCTCTGTACACGGAGGCAATAAAATTTTTCAACCATCCGGAGAGCATGGTACGCATTGCGGTGCGCACCATCACGCTCAACGTGTACAGAGTTGACGACAAAGCCATGATGCGCTACATTCGCGAGAAATCAGCCGGGCCCTACTTTGCCAATTTGGTCTGGGTGATGGGCAGCCACGCTCTAGAGATGGACGCCTGCATCCGATCCGATCACACCGCCAGGGCCCGCCTATCCGACCTGGTCTCCGAGCACCTTGACCAGCTGCATTACATTGGCGACGTGCTGCGGCTGGGCATCGACGCTTTGAACTCCACACTGACCGACTACCTGGTTGACGGCCTCCTTCTGCCCCTGATTGTTCGCTCCCTGTTCGGCGGCGACGCCTCCTCCGGCGGCTCGCCTGGCCTTGGCGTCAAACGCTCACTAGCCGCCTTCCTGCTGGCTCACCTCTTCCTAGCCGTGCACCATCCTGCGCTTTGCCGGCGCCTGCTTGACGCCGCCCTAGCGGGACCCGCCGCCTGTCGCGGCAGGGAATTCGTCCGGCCAGCTGAAAGCCTGGCCGAAGCGCTGGACAAACGGGCCGGCCGTCCCCGTCCGGGCATCCGGGTCGGCCTGGACGGCAGCGTCCAGCGGCAGGGCTCTCTGCCCGACGAGGAGGCGGCCAATCCCAGCAGGCCGCTGGCCGACGCCGGCTCGTCCTCGGAGGAGGGCAGCGGCGGCGAAACATTCGAAGACGCGCTTGACGATGTGCCACCACAGCAGCCGTTAGTGCAAGCGTCCCAGTCCGGGGGCCTGCTTGAAGTCGTGCTGTCAGCACTGGAAGCTGCCGCCGAGTCGGTTGATTCGCCCGATGCCGACTCCTTTGCGCTGCACTCGCTGGGCCTGCTGCACGCTATCGGGCGCAGCCCCGGCCTGCCCGGACAATCTATCGAACGGATCGTGTCGGGGAATGCCGACCGCCTGGCCGAGGCTCTGCTCCGACTGCTCGCCAGCGCCTGCCGCGAAACTTCGCGACTTCGCCTAGCCACCGCCGAGCTAGCCGCCGAACTGCTTGACAGACTGGCCTCGTCCGACAATGCCGACATTGCCGACAGGGCGCGGCGTCACGGGCTGCTGGACTCGGTCAGGCAGGCCAGCACCGTGGGCGTTCAGCTGCGCTTCCACTCCGGCGACGATTTGTTCCTTGACCTGTTCGAGGACGAGCTGGCCAGGCTGAAGCCGGTCAACCTGGAGCTGCTGCTGATGGATTCCAGCCTGCTGCTGGCCCCGGCCGCCACGCCGATGTCTGGCGTTGACGATTTCGCTCGCCGATTGCCCTGCGGCGAAGTTGAACGATCGCGCCGCTCAGTCAGGCTGTTCCTGCGCGTTCGCCAGCTTTGCCAACGATTGAAGGCTGGCCCGGCAGCCGGCGCCGATTCGGAGCTGCCCCCGCTTGGCGGTCCGGCCGAGCCCGTGCGCGTGGCCGACTCGCTCGACCTCAACAATAGCGACCTCATCGGCTGCCGGGTTGAGCGGGAGGCCGGCCGACCAGCCGAGCGGCGCTTTTTAGTGGTGGACCCCGCGCGCCACCAGGCCATGCTAGTTGAGCCGGACTCTCGCCGTCTAGGCTGGGGCGTCGCAAAATTTGTTGGCTACCTGCAGCACGTTGAGGCCGCCTCTGATCGCGAGGATTCGCGCTGCCTGCACGTCACCTTTCACAATCCGGGCACGGCGCCGTACGGTGGTCCGAGACCGCCGCTGCTCGCCGCTAGGTGAGGGCCCGGAAAGCAAAGAGAGGTCAATTTTGTGTTAAAATTAAAATTTAAAACTATTGCCTCTGGATCGAACTGTAAGTCCCCATAGAGACTAAAGAGCGCAGCAAATTCCTAATTGAACTCCGTCCGCCCTCCGTCCAGATTCATATTCGACGATCATATCCGGTGCATGGCGGCCCGTCAGCGCCTTGTCAAAGGTCGCCAACGCGTTCGCCGAGAGAAATCAGTCCGACTGGCCGCGCTGCTCGGCCTGACCCCAGCGATCCCGGCGCCGACGAGCGCGCCTGGCAATGCGTCGGCGCCGGCGCCGACATCCGCCGCTGCGGCCAGTGGTCGAACGACGCGAAGGGAGAAACGACTGTCGGCTTCTAGGACTGCGGCGCCGACTTCTGCTGCTCCTGCTGCTCCGGCCTCTCCGCCGGCCAGTTTAGTGAGCCGGCACAAGCGTCCATCTGGATCCGCTGCCGCTTCGGCTGCAGCAGCCTTCGCTGAAACCTGCCTGCTGAGCCCGGCTGAGGCTGATCGGGTAGATCTGTTTGCAGAGCAGGCTGCTGCTGCTGCCGCCGCTGCTGCTTCCGCTACGATACCGAACTGTACCGGATCGTCCACTCATGTTTCTGCTTCTACCAATGGCGCAACTTTAGTCGGTGATGTACCACCGTTATCCAGCAACGCTGAAGCCGCAACTTCGGCTGCCGCATCGCCTGGCGCCAGCAACGCAGAGGCTGCCGCATCACCTGGCGCCAGCAATGCCGAGGCTGCCGCATCACCTGGCGCCAGCAACGCAGAGGCTGCCGCATCACCTGGCGCCAGCAATGCCGAGGCTGCCGCATCGCCTGGCGCCAGCAACGCCGAGGCTGCCGCATCACCTGGCGCCAGCAATGCCGAGGCTGCCGCATCGCCTGGCGCCAGCAACGCCGAGGCTGCCGCATCACCTGGCGCCAGCAATGCCGAGGCTGCCGCATCACCTGGCGCCAGCAACGCCGAGGCTGCCGCATCACCTGGCGCCAGCAATGCCGAGGCTGCCGCATCACCTGGCGCCAGCAAGGAAGAGGCTGCCGCATCACCTGGCGCCAGCAACGCCGAGGCTGCCGCATCACCTGGCGCCAGCAATGCCGAGGCTGCCGCATCACCTGGCGCCAGCAATGCCGAGGCTGCCGCATCACCTGGCGCCAGCAATGCCGAGGCTGCCGCATCACCTGGCGCCAGCAAGGAAGAGGCTGCCGCATCACCTGGCGCCAGCAACGCCGAGGCTGCCGCATCGCCTGGCGCCAGCAACGCCGAGGCTGCCGCATCGCCTGGCGCCAGCAACGCCGAGGCTGCCGCATCACCTGGCGCCAGCAACGCCGAGGCTGCCGCATCACCTGGCGCCAGCAATGCCGAGGCTGCCGCATCGCCTGGCGCCAGCAACGCCGAGGCTGCCGCATTGCCTGGCGCCAGCAACGCCGAGGCTGCCGCATCACCTGGCGCCAGCAACGCCAAGGCTGACGCATCACCTGGCGCCAGCAACGCCGAGGCTGCCGCATCGCCTGGCGCCAGCAACGCCGAGGCTGCCGCATCGCCTGGCGCCAGCAACGATGAATCCGCAGCTTCAACTGTTGCGAGCAACGCCGATGGCCCAATCAATGATTCGTAGATTCGCAACTGATCGAGGCGACTATTGCTAATTAACAAATTGAATGCGATTAAAATCGAGCTGCTGGACCAATTATACTGATGTCTATTGACTTGCATTTATGGGAAAAGGAGATGTCTATTCTACAATCTTAGAATCAATAGCTTGCAATGCATTGGGATTGGCACTAATAATCACTTCTGTGCTTGTTGATACTTATAACTATTCCTCCACTCTCGTAATACTATATTATTATGCCTGACGCACATCCTATCTGGTTGCGGCTTAGTGACTGTTTTTTAATGCTAAATTTATTTGTTTTAAAGATTAGTTTTATTTGTTAAATCTGTTGCTCGTTTTAAAAATCCGTTTGTCTTCTGTGCAGCCTTTAATTAAATTGATTAACTAGTCATCCATTGTACTTTAAAAAAATTTAGTATCCGACTGCTCCGATTGCATGATTTCTGTTTGTGTCTATTTGCTAGGTATATATTTTGTTTTTTTCTGTTGTGTCAACACCCGAGATTTTAATCTGTTTTTTTAAAAACAATAATAGAAGTAATTTTAGGGATTCGAGCTCGGGCGAGATTTCCAGTTTTGTTTAAATTAGCGGTGCAAAAGTAAAGTCTGTAATGTGTATGACCGTATATTTATTTTATTGTTATTTTATTGTATCATTAAGATAGAGGGAATTGCGATGTTTATAAAAATAGACTGAATCTTCTCCTCACTTAGCTTAGATTGTCATTTGTTGATTGTTTCGTGACTATTATTGAGGTATTAATAAACGATTTCAATTTTTTTGTGATTTCGTCAGCGAATCTGACTGCTATGCACAGAATCACCAGAGCTTTTGTGCTTTACTATCTACAGTAGTATAATGTTCCCTCAATACTACTAAGATTTTTTTATTAATCAGTACTATCATCAGTACTATCTATTGTTTCAGTTCGGCTGTTAAAGAATATGCTGACTACTAATTAGTAGTTGCTATAGCCACAGCAGTCAGCAATGCCAGTGGACGCTGTCGCCATGGATCCGCAGCAGCGTCTTCGCCGACTGATGTCCTTAGCCGAGAGTTTCGCTATTGAAAAGGACATTGGCATTGAGAAATATCTGCGCTCAGGCGTTGAAATGATGCGCATGGCTCGGATGTATTTGCGCACACAGGAGCTGCAGAATGCCTACGTTCTGTTCTCCAAATTTGCTATTATGGTTATTGACAGGCTGCCTAAGCATCCGGGCTATGCTAATGCGCCCGACAAGTTGAAGAAAAATGCCAGGTATTGTTGACACTTTTTCCAAGTACTCTGCTGTCTTAGTTAATTAATAAAATCTTCCTGAATTCTCTGACATTCCTCCCCAGTCACTGACATTCCTCCCCAGTGACTGACAATCCTCCCCAGTCACTGACATTCCTCCTCAGTGACTGACAATCCTCCCCAGTCACTGATATTCCTCCCCAGTCACTGGCAATCCTCCCCAGTCACTGACAATCCTCCCCAGTCACTGACAATCCTCCCCAGTCACTGACATTCCTCCCCAGTCACTGACATTCCTCCACAGTCACTGACAATCCTCCCCAGTCACTGACATTCCTCCCCAGTCACTGACATTCCTCCACAGTCACTGACAATCCTCCACAGTCACTGACATTCCTCCCCAGTCACTGAAAATCCTCCCCAGTCACTGGCAATCCTCCCCAGTCACTGACATTCCTCCCCAGTCACTGACATTCCTCCACAGTCACTGACATTCCTCCCCAGTCACTGGCAATCCTTCCCAGTCACTAAAAATCCTCCCCAGTCACTGACATTCCTCCACAGTCACTGACATTCCTCCCCAGTCACTGGCAATCCTTCCCAGTCACTAAAAATTCTCCCCAGTCTTTCTCAACTGCCCAATCATTTACTCTTGGCCTTAAACATTGCCTTGTCAGACTCGAGTGCAAAGTGGCTCTGGACGAAGCCGAACGCCTAAGACGCCTCCTACTAGAGCGATTCACTGCGGAGCACGCCAAAGCTAAAGCTGCCGCTGAAGCTGCTGAAGCTGCCAAAGCTGCTGAAGAGGCTGCAAAAGCCGCCGCGTCCGCCGCCGCCAAACAGACCGAGGAACGCCCCCCAGCAGCGGTGCCGAGCGCCCCGCCGCCGCCGCCACCTTCGTACAACGATTCAACAGCAGTCCCGCCCAGCCTGTCGGAGGACTTCGGCTTGGACGGCAGCTGGGGCAGCCATTCCGGCGTCGGGTCACTGCGCACCCTGGTGCTGCCGGCTCAGCTAGGCTTGGTTTTCCTTCGCCTTGCGGCCAGCAACACGTCGGCTAATAAGGAGACCTGCGGCATTCTGTGCGGCTCCGTCAGAGACGGCGCCCTGGCCGTCACCGACCTGGTGCTGCCAAAGCAGAGCGGCACGCCGGACTCCTGCACCACCAGCGGCGAGGAGGAGATCTTCGCCGTGCTGGACCGGTTCGACCTGGTCACCCTAGGCTGGGTGCACACGCATCCCACCCAGACCGCATTCCTATCTAGCATAGATCTGCACACGCACCTGTCCTATCAGATGATGCTGCCGGAAGCTGTTGCCGTTGTGTGCGCGCCTAAATTCGGCGAAACGGCCACGTTCACGTTGACTCAGCACGGCCTGGCCTACCTGAGCCGCTGCACAGCAAAAGGATTCCATCCGCATCAGGAGCATCCGCCGCTGTTTGAGAGGGCCGCGCATGCCAGGGAGGCGCCTGATGGCGATCTGCGGGTTCACGACCTGCGGAGTTGAACAGTTCAATCTGCTTGGCCCTGTTGGTCCCAATATGAGCGCCTGCTGAACTGCCGCTACCCACGTCCGATCATTCACCTTACGATTTCTTTGCTGCGTATTTGCCTGGCTTTCTGTTATCTGCGTATATTATTTCGCGAGCGGATGCTGCATGAGTTGGATGATTTTGTTCCATTTTAAACAGTCCAATCAACTGTTCTCTAATTACTTTGACCTCCTTTCTCTTCTGTCTGTCTGTCTGTCTGTCTGTCTGTCTGTCTGTCTGTGTATGTGTCTGTCGTCTGTCTGTGTGTCCTTCTATCTGTTTGTCAGTCTGCCTACCTGTCTGTCTGTTTGTCTGCCTGTCTGTCAGTCTTTCAGTCTGTCCATCTGGGCCTATCTGGCAATCTTATATATCTTTGCCCCTATCTATTTATCTATTTACTTTGAGTATAATCAACCTTATTTGGGCTTTATGGTCTCACCTGATTCATATTCTTTGGTTAACCTCTTCCTGCCTAACCCATATTCCCGACATGTCTGTTCCTGCCGGCTTGGTAAGCGCTGCTTACCATAGACAATTTATGGCAAAGAAATTTCATTCCCTTTCCTGACTGCTAGCCTAGGAGAGGTGGTGGATTCACACCCAAGGGCAGGCTTTAAAGGGAGTGCGTTAGTCCCTTGCCTATGCCTATAGAAAAGCCTCTCCTTTCATGCCTGCTTGGTATGCGCTGCTTACCATAGACATGCTATGGGTGTCACCCTCATTCCTGTATAATTAAGAGATAATTCTCGGGACACCCTGGTTATAACATGCATGGCTTAACCATAGACAACTTAAATCAGACTGCACTGAATTAGTTACTGTAAAAATGTACAATCTTTTGGCTTCCTTTTTAAGAAGGTCACAGGCGCTGGGGTGGGTGGGCGATTTTTCGACCAGGTATTAAGTAGGGTTACAAGTGAGCTAGGTTTGCTAACCAGTAACGGCAAAACAGTTAGCGACGAGCTAATTCTCTCGCATCTCGGTAACAAGTGTAAAGAGTTTAACTGCTTTTCTTTCTGCCGATATTCCTTACTCCGAGGAGCAGTTAAAATGGATTATTGGACTTCGGATGAAGACGAAGAAACGAAGCACTCGATTCCGACATGACTTTGAATGAAGAGTCGGGCGAGGATATTTCTGACGATGAGCCAGCTGTTGAGGTGGAACATTTAGAAGTCGGTGAAGATGCTGCTGAAGTCTTTGAAGCTCCGGAAGCTGAATATCCTGTTGACTGGCACTTCGTCGAGGCTGACTCGGATGAAGCGTTACTCGATTATGAGTTTACTGGAATGGCAGGTATAAATCCGGCAATTTTAGTTCCAGAGGACGTGGAGCAAGACGAAACCTTTTTCTTGCGCTGTCTACTCACTGATGAAGTGTTTAACAATCTGGCGAATTGGACCAATGTCAGGGTGGCCACCTTTCTGGAGCTTGATTCCGACTTGATTCCGACGAAGTGCCTGCAATATTAAAGAATTGGCGCGAGTGCACGGCTCACGAGGTGAGAAAGCTCGTAGGCATGCACCTCTATATGGGTTTGAGCAAAAAATCAGAGCTGCATGACTACTGCAGGAAGTCTGACTTCTGGCCCGATGATGAAGATGCCGACGATGATTTCGAGCTGGCGATGATTGCTGCCGCAGAAGAAGTCAGTACCTGCTGGACACGAAAGGCGCAGCTGCTCAAGTCGAGAAGGTGAAAATTAATCCCGCTGGCCAGCAAGTTGTGGTGTGGAAAAGTCGCAGCGTCCTCGAGTACAATCAGTGCATGGGAGGAGTGGACCTGCTGGATGGCACCACACAGCCCTACGATGCCAGCAGAAAGACCAGCAAGTGGACCCACAAGCTAGCCCTGCACCTGTGCCTGCAGATGGTGCGAAACGCATGGGTCCTGTACAGGAAGTGTGGCGGCCAAAAGCCCTTCCTCAAGTACCTGGAGAGCAGCATCCGCGCGTTGGTTGAGCGCACTGGAACTGGGAGGAAGAGACCCGCCTCTGGAGTTAAGCGAGCAAGTGCTGATGCTGGTGCTGTGCAGCATTTTCCCGAGAAGCTCCCAAGCCGGCCTTCGCAGCCCAGACCAACGAAAAGATGCCGGGTGTGCTACGCTTCTGCCAGGACTCGGCGCACTGTCTACTGCTGCAACCAGTGCCCTGGAGCTCCGGGACTGTGTCTGACTGGCTGTTTTCAGCGCTGGCATTCGGCAAATTAAGTTGACGGGAGTGCTTTTTGTGGACTTAACTGTTTACGGTGACTTGGGAAATTGTCTGTAGGTTGCTAAACGTCAAAAAATGCAGTCGGAAATTGTCTAGTCTAATGTTCAGCCATTTCAAGCAGTCTAGAGTAAACCTCAATTTTTAATGCTGAAATTGAACTGGAATTAAATATTAAATCTTAAATCTTTCAACGCTATCCAGGCTCTGCTCCGCTAGTTATTTGCTAGAAAATCAATCCAAATGCTTTATCCTGTGTGTGTATAGAACGCAAGTGCCGCTATTTTGCGGCAACTTTTCTATCTGTTTCCTTCTGTTATTGGCCAAATGTGTAACTTTTAGTGTAATAGATTGGAATATTCATGTATTGTTCATAGTGCGACCATGCCCTACTCAGTATTTTTGCTTTTTATATTCATTGCTTCAGTTACATACTGCTAGATTGCTTACAATGAACGCTTAAATTGTCTATGTATTCGGTTACTTTTGATACATAAATATTTTAAATGTATAACTTTTTTGTCTTGTCCTAAAAGGCTTTTGGTCTTTTTTGTTGACTAAAATGTATCTGTGGCCTTGAAGGTCATATGCACATGCTTAAAGCACAAATAGATAGTTCTTAAACTATTTATGTATTTGAACTTTAAGTCACTATTCATTCCAATTTAAAAGTTTTAATCGACATATTGGACCAGCAACAGTCACAGCCATAGACATATTGGACCAGCAACAGTCACAGCCATAGACATATTGGACCAGCAATAGTCACAGCCATAGACATATTGGACCAGCAACAGTCACAGCCATAGACATATTGGACCAGCAACAGTCACAGCCATAGACATATTGGACCAGCAATAGTCACAGCCATAGACATATTGGACCAGCAACAGTCACAGCCATAGACATATTGGACCAGCAACAGTCACAGCCATAGACATATTGGACCAGCAACAGTCACAGCCATAGACATATTGGACCAGCAACAGTCACAGCCATAGACATATTGGACCAGCAACAGTCACAGCCATAGACATATTGGACCAGCAACAGTCACAGCCATAGACATATTGGACCAGCAACAGTCACAACCATAGACATATTGGACCAGCAACAGTCACAGCCATAGACATATTGGACCAGCAACAGTCACAGCCATAGACATATTGGACCAGCAACAGTCACAGCCATAGACATTGGAACACTTCTAGTTATTGCTATTTGCTTTTTTATTAATCTATATAATTTGCAAATAGGCAGTGTCAGTATTATAGCACCGCTGTCTAGAAAAACGATTCTCGCCCTCAGCCTCAGCAGGACTCTCAACCGCCGACGCTAGCCGACGAGCTAGCGAGCCTGCACCAGCAGCTGCGCCAGGAGCGCCTATTTGTCGGCTGCGAGAAGGACCTGATCAGGCAGCTATTCGATCAGCTTAGCGACGCTTCCCGTCGAATACTGCACGAGAGCTTCCGCTTGCATTTGCAACAGCGCCTGCTGAGCCGCGAAGCTGCATTGGCCGCCTCGTCCACCGGCAGCGTCGATTTGTCCCGATTCGCTGTCGCTCTCGACACGGAGCTGCGCTTCCGCGATGCCTATTCCCTGCTGACCTGCCACGAGCACAAATATGCCGACCTGCTTCGCCTGCTGCGCACCAGCCCGGACCTGCTGGCTCACGTCCTGCTAAGTGTTGAACGCCGGCCTCTAGCTGAACTGGATCCGTCAGGCAGCGATCCTTGTCTGCCCCGCCTGCTGCAGTGCCTGTTCGCCTGTCTGTTCGGCCACTGCTTGTCCGAATCGGCTGAGGAGGCCTGCTATCAGACCCTGATGCGCCTCATGGAGATTCAGGTTCGCCGATTATTATTTATAATTCTAGGCGCCCCACAGTTTTATTAGCTTTCCATTTAAGTTCCGTGAGATTCTAACTTCCATCTGTCTATCTGTCTATCTATCTATCTATCTATCTATCTATCTATCTATCTATCTATCTATCTATCTATCTATCTATCTATCTATCTATCTATCTATCTATCTATTTATCTATCTATCTATCTATCTATCTATCTGTCTATCTATCTATCTATCTATTTATCTATCTATCTATCTATCTATCTATCTATCTATATATCTATCTATCTATCTATCTATCTATCTATCTGTCTATCTATCTATCTATCTATCTATCTATCTATCTATTTATCTATCTATCTATCTATCTATCTATCTATTTATCTATCTATCTATTTATATTTTTATCTATCTATCTATATCTATCATCTATCTAAACAACGCGTCACGCGTCATCCCCATCCCCGTCCTCAACATCCCAGGTGCTGCCGTTGGACAATCCGGTGAAGCTTCTATCCCGCGGCACGGCCGCATTTGTCCGCCTACTTCGGCTCAGCCTGGACGCCGGAGCCGGCGGCTTCCTTGTGCAAACCCTGCGCCGGCCCATTCAAACCCTCCTGGCCGAGTTTAACGACGTGTTCTTGGACCTCGATCTCAACAAGGCAGTGCAGGTAGGCTTGGATTATCCTGGCCTCCCATCCCTGCTGTGTTCTCTGTCGACCTGAGCTCTGCATAGCTTCCTAAAGTCTACCTTCTGATTTTAGAACGTATCCCGTCACTAATAGGCTGTTGCACTATGTGTCACAGTTTCCCCAACACACTGGAGTCTTCGCTCTATCTTGCAGTCTACCCTTTCATTCTACAGTCTACCCTTCTATTATACAGTCTACCCTTCTATTATACAGTCTACCCTTCTATTATACAGTCTACCCTTCTATTATGCAGTCTACCCTTCTATTATATAGTCTACCCTTCTATTATACAGTCTACCCTTCTATTATACAGTCTACCCTTCTATTATACAGTCTACCCTTCTATTATACAGTCTACCCTTCTATTATACAGTCTACCCTTCTATTATACAGTCTACCCTTCTATTATACAGTCTACCCTTCTATTATACAGTCTACCCTTCTATTATACAGTCTACCCTTTCATTCTACTCGTACAATCTACCCTGTCATCATAACGTCCAACCCTTCATCCTGCAAAAGCTTCCTTGATCCTCTAGTTTACCCCATGATCCTACACTATACCCAAATACCCAACAGTCTACTCAACCTTCCTAAAGTCTGCCACAAGATCCTGCAGTCTAGCCCACCGCTAACTGCTATTCCCCCGCTGGGCGCACCCGCAGGACCGATTTAGTCGCGACAGACGCGAACACATGTTCGGCAAGGAGGGCAGCGAGCAGTTCGAATTGTGCGTGCGCGACTATCGCAAACAGATGGCCGACAGGTGCGAGTGCAATCCTTGCATTGCTTAAAAATCGCTCACGATTCATTTATATAGGCATCGAGCGCCCCCCGCCGATTTCACTACTCGCAGAGTTGGCCGCCTAGCCCGACTGTTCATCGACGAGCTGCGCGAGAACACCCGGGCCTTTCCGCGCCCGTTTCTCTGGCTACTAAGCGGCCTCTACCGGCAGGCTAGCGGCCGGCCAAATAGCCGGATGTCGGCGGCTGCCGCTCGCGCCCTCTGCGGCCACCTGGTGTTCCAGCACTATCTAATCCCGGCCCTGCTGGACCCGGAGCACAGCGGCATAGTTGGCAGTGTGGCTATTAATTACATTCAGCGCAACAATCTCATGCAGATGGGCCAGGTGCTGGAGGCCCTGTGCCAGGGCGGCTCGCTAGACTCGCGCGTATTCAGTCCGGAGATATTCGGCCAGTTCGAGCCGGACTGCCTCACCAGCTGGCTGGACTCGCTGCTGAAAATCGGCGCCGGCCTAACCGGACCCGTGCCCAGCCTGCAGCAGCAGCCGCAGCACCAACAGCTGCAGCTCAGCAGTCTGGCCGTCACACCGGACGATCTCGACCTGCTGGTTCGCGCCTGCCGAGTAGCCGTCGGCAACGCTGGTGGCCAGCCGGACGAGGCCGCTGCAACTGCGGCCGCTTCGCAACAGCGACGCCGCCTGGAGGCCTGTCTGGCCGACTTGCCCGAGTCCGTGCCAGGCCGGACTGCGCCGGCGTCCAACGCCAATTCGTTGGTGACCGCCGCTCAATCGCCGGCCGCCGCCTCGCCTGCTCACGGGGCTGCCAACGTCAGCTCGTCCTCGTCTACGCAGGCCGGCCGCAGCAGCTTCGGCGGCGACAGCCAATCGCCGGCGGCGAGCTCGTCGCCGTCAACGCATCGCCGTCGGCCTGTGACGTCTCTGTTAGGCAATTTTGGCGGTGGCGGCAGCGGCGCCGGCAGTCATTCGCCGCTGACTGGCTTCACCGAGTCGCTGAGTGTTCCGGATTCTGGACAGGATATGGTAAGTGTTATCGCGGGCAAATTACCGGTTTGTTTCATCAGGGCTACTAAGGTCGATTTGCTTGCTTCTGGTCACTGAATTATTAGACATCATGGATGATTAGATTATTAAATATTTGCGTGAGTCATGCTATCTACTATCAGTAACTTTATTATAATTAGTAGATAAATTCATCATTTAGATTCGTCAGTCGCGCGAAGTCCTGGTGCTGCAGCTGGACACCCCGGCCGACTGTCCCGGCCTGCTGCCCGAGGACCGGGTGCTGGAAAAGGCCAGCAAGCGCGCCAGGGTGTCCATCTTTGCTCCGGAGGAAGCGTCGTATTCCCGGGGCGGCGGCTCCGGTGGCAACGAGAAAAAGACGCGGTTTTCTCTTGGCGGAGGCGGCGCCGATTCCGAGGGTGGCTCTGCGTCCGCCAGCCAGCAGGGCGGCGGCGGCGGCGGCGGCGGCGGCGGCGGCGGCGGCGGCAGTGGAGGCGACTGCCTGGAGATTGTCAGCGAGACGGCCATCTCTGAGGTGGCTTCAACGCACAGCGCGCCTTCAGTAGAGATGGACGAGGAGGACGAGAGCCTGGTCTCCGCTAACGTCAGCGGCCGCGGCACGCCCAGCATCAGCGGCCGGGACAGTCCGCTGGACGCTCTGCCAGACGGCAGCAGTGGCAAGGACGTCACCGAGCGGTTCAACAAGTTCGACATTCCGCCGCCGCAGCGCGACATGTCGCCAGTTGAACGTCCGGACGATCAATGGTCAACCTCGGTGATTGACAGCGAGGGTGACAGGGATGCCACAGCGCGCGACCTGATGCTCGACACGGATGACAAGTGCTCGATCGAGGTGCCGCCCAGCGAGACGGACGACAAATATTCGGAGCGGCTTGGCGAGGACTTTGACGAGACCGCCAGCAACTGCAGCAGCAGCGTGTCGGCAGCGAAAGTCGGCGGGGCGGCCGCGGCAGCTGCTTCTGGTGTTGCTCCCGCTGCAACAACCGCTGCGAATCGTCGCCGATCGCAAGACGACCACGCCGGGTCTGCTGCTGAAGCCACCGCCACGGCTGGCGACTACGGAAGCGAACCCGGCGGCCCCGGCAGCTCTGGCGGCGGACGGTATTCGAGGACACCAGCCGTTTCAGCTGGCAAGTTCAAGAAGCAGCTGGCGAAGAAGACGCTGCTGAATGCGGCCGCCAAGTCTGGCAACATCGTTGGCAGCGGCGGCGGTGGCAGCAACGTTGAGCTCGAATCAACAGCGACATCATCCGCGTCAGGGACAGGTGCGCCAGCCGGTGCCGTCCAGCTGTCCGCTGCCGATCTCGTGTTTACCAAGTATAAAAGTGCACGCAAGCCCCCGGCTGGGCCAACCTTGTCTGCGGCGTCCAATAGTTCCTTGTCGGAAGCGCCCACCTCGGCTGGCGCTGACGCCGAAGACGCCACGGACGGTCCGGCTGGCGCCGATGCCTCCCTGGCCGAGGAGGCGACTGCAGCGCCGCCGTTTTACGACCCAGCCAATCCAGAGGATAGCCCCGCGTTCTCCGAGGCAAAGCGCCGGCTGCGGTCCGCCCTCACCAGCCCGGAGTTTCGCCTTCTGCCGTCCGGCGGCTTCGAGTCCGGCGGAGTCGGCGACCTGCTGAGACGCCAGCTAGCCGAGGCGGCCGAGCTCGGCCTCGACCAGCTGGCCGCCGCCCTGGCCGACTTGCTCGCTCTGCTGGCCCCGTTCGATTTGCACGCGTTGAAGCGGCTGCTGCTGGCGATGCGGCGCGATCTCAAACAGCGGGCCGTGTACGCCGCCTACCTGGTGAACACGCGGCACGCCCTGGCCGCCAGGCGCGACCGGGCCGAGCACGCGCTCCGCCGTCTGCGACACTCGCGCCGTCTGGCCTATCAACAGCTGCTGCTGTGCGAGCTGCGCGCCTTTTTGAAACGCTCCGACGAGCAGGAAGTTCGCAGCCTGCAGGCCACCCTGCGCCAGTGCAACTCGGCCGACGAGAAATGCGAGGAGACTCAGAAACTCGTGGCTCACCTGTGCGCCCGCCTCAACTGGACCAGATCGGCGGGACTCGGGCCCGACCAGGCGGACTCGAGCGCGGCTGCTCCCGAGGAGGACTCGCCAGCCGGCGACCTGCTGCAACAGTCCTACGATTATATTGAGCGCTGGCTGGTCAGCTATCCGGAGGTTTACGCCTACCTCAGCGGCTCCAACGATATGCGCGTTGTGCAGGAGCGGGACGAGGTGTTCCGGGTGAGGCGCCGCTGGGTTTCAGCTAGCTGTTTAGTCTCAATCACGGATTCACTGATGGGATTAGATGGTTAGGGATCAATAAATTATTGATTTATTAGTTAATTTCCCAATGCCAACGCAGCGCGCCGTAGAGGAGCTGGGCCGCGGCCTGTCGCCCAGCCACCGCCTGCTGCGCATCCCGCCCGCATTCCACTCCGGCTGTCCCTGGCTGCCAGCCCAGGAGCAGCTCCGCCTGCTGCCGGTATTCAAACTGGCCAGAGACAAAGTCGCCTGCGTTCGCCGAGCCTACGACCTGCTTAGCCGGCTGCTCTACTTGTCCTGCGAGCGGCCGCTGAGCGCCGACGATCTGCTGCCGGCATTCGTCTTTGTTGTGATCAAAGCCAATCCGCCTGCGCTGCTTAGCCAGCTGGAGTACGTGCGCGACGTCTACGGCGAACGCTTGGCGATGCGAATGGGCGCCGAGTGCTACTTCTGGACTCAGTTCGATAGCGCTATCCAGTTTATTAAAAACATGCTCGCCTCCTGCGATCAGGGCCGGGCTACGCTTTGAACTTACAATGCCGCAAGGCGCGCTCTTTGCAATCACTTATCCCATTTTGTTATTTCTACTTACAGTAGCTGAATTAGGTTTTTTGCTTAGTAATGCGACTATTGGTAAATCTATTCCGGCATCCATAATATCCTGTTATACCTCTCATACTTGCCCTAGTTTCGAACTGGAATGTAATCTTGCGCCTCAACTTGTGCCGTGCCTGAGAGCCGCACTCTCGGCATCATTTTCGCCTCTCAATATCGATCTATGCGTCAATTTTTTTTTAACTAAGCCGATCTCTTGTACAATAAATATAAGCATGTAGCTAGCCATTCGTAGGCAGTGTCTGATTCTGGCATTCTAAAAGCGTATTAAAGCCCCGCATGTATCTTAATCCTTTTGTTTGCTGCAGTCATGCACTTAGATTTGGTCAGTTATGAGCCAATCATTTTTTGCATATTTGTCTTGATTTGATTTTTCTTTTTTTAAAATGCTTTTGAAAGCACACTACTCGCAGTACTGTTCTGCTCACATTTCTATCTAATGATATGATTTTATTTTCTTTCAGAGTAAAAATTTTCCTCTTCCTTTTCAACTCGTTTCATCTTCATTGGCCGGCTTTCTGTTCGTGATCATGGGTTCTTTGCGTTTGTTGATTTTCCGCTCTACTCGTTTCCCGAATTTGATCTGTTACTTTTTTGTAATATTGCGTTTGCTGATAGATAGCTTGATTTAGCTGGCATAGCTGTGTAATAAATAAACCGAGCTTTACAACTCCAATTACAGGCCCATGTTATTTGACAGCCGAATATTTACTAATCTAGAGGTAAATCTCTACCTTCTGAATTTAATTTTTTCATTCAGTAGTGACCATCCTACTGGTTGAGTAGGGTGAATAGCAAAATGTTACTCTTTTGAATGCTGCCTTTCCCTGGACAACGGAAGATTTTTTTAGATCAGGCCTTTATTAGATTGTCTAAATTTAGCATTTTTTGGTAAGGTAGGAAACGCCCCATTGTGCAAATAGTCGCAAGGTTTACAATCTGGCAAAATTCTCCCTAACTGGCGGATCGATAGTGACTTAGATTCAGCCCAGTGCTTGCCTGCATACTTTGAAATTGAAAAAAAAACGCACTGATCAGAGAGTATTTGTTTATTAAACTTTTAAATAAGCCATTCAAAAGTTTCCGAGTGGCATTAAACAAAAATATATAGCGTCAATAAATTGTTTTCTAGACATTCTGGGCTGTGAAAGTTTGTGTTACGAGCGTAAGCTTCTTCTTTTAGGGTTCGCAACGCGCCAATTGTGTCAATCTCAGCGGGTGATAAAAACTGAATACGGGACAAAATAGGGATTCTGAAGAAGCGACGAACAACAGTTTGTAAAAATAACACGACACGGGTGACCGAAACAGATCCTATGTGCAGCAACAAGATAGTAGTAAAGCTATAAGAAGGTTAATAACACGAATTAACCGGTTGACTACCAAACCGTCAATTATTGTATGTGACAAGCAAGCAGCAAAAACATAAATAAGAGGAACGGATTATCGCGAATGAAATAAGCACTGATTGGCGGGGCTGGCGGCCCATTTAAACTACTATTTTATTTAATTTGTAGGACAGTAAATTAATTGCTTCTAGCAAGCTGAATCAGAATATACAATTCAAAATCGCTGTACACTTGCTAGTCAAATTAAGCAACTGTAGCTAACTAGCTGTACTCTAAATGAACAATCAAATCAATCCCGATTAACTTAGCAACTAAAATGTACAGCCCTAGCCTAAGCTAAAACTCTCCACACCAATCAGCGCACTTCACCCAAGCCAAACATCTGCCCCACCTCAGTCCACCCACCCCCGCCAACTCCTTTCCCCACGTAAAAACATGTACAACCCAATATACACTTATAAAAACAGACCTCAGCGATCTTTCGAGTCATGAATGCAATACGAAGTAAATATCCTACTTTTATTTTGCTTGTTATTAGCAAAATAACTAATTAACGTATTAATAATGGAATATAATAATTCTGCTCCTAGAGACATGATTCCTATAAAGTAACGATAAGCTTGTATAAAAACCGCCTCCTCAAACCAAAACAACTCGCATATACAGTATAATCATACACTTTCACCAGCAAAGTTAATTTGGTATAGGTTAACGAATTCCATCTGTACCATAGAGGCATTGCCATTCTATTAAGTATTAATCAAATCTAATCCCAGATAATAGTTAATAGAAAATCAAGGCAGCCGACCAACAGAAACGAATTGCAGCTAGGCAGGCAGATAGAAAGACGCGCTTAACGGGCGGGTGCGAGAAAGAAACCCCTCCCCAAGGCTGAAAAACATATTTAATAAATATCATTGAAGGCGAAAAAAGCACGGCAAAATGAAGTATTATGTGAATGCATAGCTAATTTGCAGCGCTATTCAAGTCTGTCAGTTTAGTCACATTTTATAGCTTGCATTTACAAACAAATACGATAGAAATTTAAATTCACTAATTGCTCAGAAATGTGAATCGGGGCTGGTTGGGACAGACACGAATAGGCTAGGCTGGGCAGGAATGAGGACAGAAAGATGCGGACACTGGGAAGCCACATTAACAACACGCTTCAAGGCTCCCGGGATGCGAGAATTCTGTGTGCGGCCGAACACGTACTGCAGGTACGAGGCTTCCCGTTACCCAGGTTGAGGGCCAGCTAAGATTGGGCGGGCGTGGGCGGCCCGACCCGCTTAACTGGCGAATCCTGGGCAGCCTCGCCGTCCCCTGCCACCGGAGAATCCTGCTGCGATTTCTGTTGGATCTTGGCCGGCGCCGAGCCGCCAGTGCCAGTCGAGACGGGAGCCGCCGCGCCAGTGGCCTGCTGCTGCTGCTGGCCGGGCGACCCGCCGGACCGCTTGGACAACAGCGAATTGAAAAAGTTCGCCAGGACGCCATCGTTGGCGCCCATGGCTGCCGCAGAGGCGCCCTGACCGGCGGCTCCCGGCGGCAGTCGGCCAGTAGCCGCGGCGACCGGCTTCCCGGCGCCGCCGATGCTAGCGCGCGAGGCGCCAGGCGCTCCAACTCCAACGCCGGCGCCAACGCCGGGCACAGGGCCGCCGGCGCCGCCAGCGGGCGCGGCCGACTGTTTGAGCAGAGCGGCCTGCAGTCGGGCCAGAAACACTTGCTCGTCCTCCGCCTGCTCAGCGTCGCCGCCTCCTCCAGCGGGTCCGCTGCCGCCGCCACCGGAGCCGCCTCCGCGACCCGGCGTTGAGCCGGCGGCGCCAGTTCGCCTGGCTCCGCCAACCAGCCCAGCAGGCCTGGAGATGACGTCGGTGAACGGCGTATTGGACAGGTCCTTGGTGAGGGAACCCGTGCTGGCGGCCAGCAGGTAGGCCTTGGCCTGGCTGTCCCAGCCAGCCGGGACGAACACGCAATCCCGTTCAACAACGTAGGGCGCGTGCGGACAGGGCAGGCCGTAGGCCCGGTGCAGCAGGTAGCTGCGCAATAGGGCGCAGTTTTTGTCCTCGCGAACAGAGGTGTAGACCAGGGCTGCGCCGTCTGCGGGTGCGTTCAAGATTTTTCAATAGGGTTTAAAAAGCGCACAAACAGCATTGGGCACAGCTGCAGCACCTGGGCACAGCTGCAACAACACACTGGGCACAGCTGCAGCAACAACACACTGGGCACAGCTGCAGCACCAACACACTGGGCACAGCTGGAACAACACACTGGGCACAGCTGGAACACCAACACACTGGGCACAGCTGCAGCACCAACACACTGGGCACAGCTGGAACAACACACTGGGCACAGCTGGAACACCAACACACTGGGCACAGCTGCAACACCAACACACTGGGCACAGCAGGAACACCAACACACTGGGCACAGCTGCAACACACTGGGCACAGCTGCAAAACCAACACACTGGGCACAGCTGCAACACCAACACACTGGGCACAGCTGCAATACCAACACACTGGGCACAGCTGCAACACCAACACACTGGGCACAGCTGCAACACTAACACACTGGGCACAGCTGCAACACACTGGGCACAGCTGGAACACCAACACACTGGGCACAGCTGCAATACCAACACACTGGACACAGCTGCAACACCAACACACTGGGCACAGCTGCAACACCAATACACTGGGCAAAGCTGTAACACCAACACACTGGGCACAGCTGCAACACCAACACACTGGGCACATCTGCAATACCAACACACTGGGCACAGCTGCAACACCAACACACTGGGCACAGCTGCAACACCAACACACTGGGCACATCTGCAATACCAACACACTGGGCACAGCTGCAACACCAACACACTGGGCACAGCTGCAACAACAACACACTGGGCACAGCTGCAACACCAAAACACTGGAAACAAGTACAAATCAACTAACATTTCAGACAGAAGCAGCGCAGGTGGTACTGCAAGAAGTCAAAGTGCTCCTCTTTATAGTCCATCTCCTTCTCCAGCACGCCGGCCATGGTGTCGGTTTTAGTAACAACAACAACTATAGGCAGGCCCAGATTGCAGGTGAAGGAGCCTTCGGGCAGAGGCAGGACAACTTTGTCCGGATCGGCCGGTGGGTGCAGCGGATTCGGCGCCCGTCTGGCCAGGGATGCGGCAGACGATGCAGGGTTAGTTGCCGAGGCAGCAGCGGCTGCAGCGGCCGCCGCGGCAGCTGCAGCAGCAGCTTGCTGAGCGGCGGCGGCGGCAGCGGCTGCATCGGCGTCGGGCTCAACGTAATCAACAAACTGTCGCGTCAAAGAGTCGCGCGCTTCAGCCAGTTCGTCAGCGTCCAGGCCGAGCCGATCAACGTAGCGGGATAAAATGTCGGCCCACTGCTGCAGAGAGTCGATGAGGGACCAGGGCGCTTCGGCGCTGCCAACCAGCACCACCAGCGTGTCGGAGAAGTTATCCCGAGTCAGGGCGAATCGCAGCAGGTTCTGATGGAACGGGTCGCCGTCAAGAATCCAGACGCCAAGGCGGTTCTCGGTCTCACGACCGGAGTCGTTAACGTCCAAGTAGTGGTACTCGAGGCCGTGGCCTTTGCTGAGCGCTTCCTCGCCCTTAAGCCGGGCCACCAGCGCTGATTTGCCACTGCTGACGTCGCCCAGCACCAGGAGGCTCTTTGGTGCTGGCTGGCTCTGGGTGGCATTGGAGCGCACCTCTTCAAGGATGCGGGACCTGGACAGGGGTGGGTGTGGAACCAGCATTTCCAGTTTTGATAATAATTAAAACTATTAGACATTGCAGAAAGAAGGTTGAAATCACAGGCTATTCTCTATAAAATCAATATTCTTGCAACTGTTTATTAAAACCTTATGGTAGTGTATCAGCTATATGCCAACTAGTCTATATTACTTAGGGCATACTGGAATTAAAATAACCATAATTACTTTTTTATCCTCAAACTTTGCTATAAATGCCAACATATGATTTACATAGATATGTATACATGTACATACCTATTTCTACATGTAAATATATCTATATATATGTATAGATAAAAATCAAAATGCAGAAATTTATTATAATTTGCTAAGATTATAAGTTATTAGATAGAAGGGAAAAAGTAATTATAGATCTAACAAATAACTTTTAAATAATATTTATGTGGTAGGATAGTAGAGATTATTTTCTAATTATCTTAATCCCAATTATATTATCAAATTTTTCATAGGGCTTCTTTCCTTTAATTTCAACTTTGTCACTAAAGTTGTAACAGGGCCTTTCTGCTTAATCTATTTAATCTTAATAATCTATAAATCTTAATGAATAATGGTGTATACTAGTAGTACACAATTAGTTCTGAAGCAGCATATATTATTTTAGGATATTCCCTGGTACAGAGGGTCACAGGTTTCATGACCTGCTTCTTAGTATTGTCCCAGTGGTCTCCTTTCTTCTAATCTATTTATCTTCCCGGTAGCATTCTATAGTGCCGAGCGGCAAGCACTGATTCTGTCCGAAAGGCGTTCCCGTGAATCAGAGGGTCACGGCCTTCAGTCCCTAAGATCTTTCTACTTCAGGCCCTAAGATCCCTAACTTCAGCCCCTAAAAACTTCCTAGCCTCAGTCCCTACTTTACATGTAATTGGCACTTGGCCCAATAGCACTTGGCTCAATGGCACTTGGCCCAATAGCACTTGGCTCAATAGCACTTGGCTCAATGGCACTTGGCCCAATAGCACTTGGCCCAATAGCACTTGGCTCAATGGCACTTGGCCCAATAGCACTTGGCTCAATAGCACTTGGCTCAATGGCACTTGGCCCAATAGCACTTGGCCCAATAGCACTTGGCTCAATGGCACTTGGCCCAATAGCACTTGGCTCAATAGCACTTGGCCCAATAGCACTTGGCTCAATAGCACTTGGCTCAATGGCACTTGGCTCAATAGCACTTGGCTCAATAGCACTTGGCTCAATAGCACTTGGCTCAATGGCACTTGGCCCAATAGCACTTGGCCCAATAGCACTTGGCTCAATGGCACTTGGCCCAATAGCACTTGGCTCAATAGCACTTGGCTCAATGGCACTTGGCCCAATAGCACTTGGCTCAATGGCACTTGGCTCAATAGCACTTGGCTCAATAGCACTTGGCTCAATGGCACTTGGCCCAATAGCACTTGGCTCAATTGGCACTAAGGCCCTTCCTGGCTCTATGGCTGTTAAACTCACTAAGACTCTCGAACACTGTACTCAGACAAGTGGATTTTATTATCGAGTTTACTCTCGAACAAGGTTGATTTTCCACACTAAAAATTTGCTCCTTATATACCCGAAAAAGTTTATTTTTTGTTTTAATTCATGCTATAAAAATATTATAAAAATAATATATCGCGCATTTAAACAAATTTTATACAATACAGATAAACAAATTTTGGCGGAAATTTAAACGAATAGGAACAAAACATTTTTATTTGATTTTTACACGTTTTTCATAGGGCCCTTCATAGTATAAGTTTTAGTATTTCAATTGCATATTTTTGGAAATGGTCTTAGTAATATTCTCAGTATAGGTCTTAGTTATATTCTTGGCATGTTCTAGGCATTATAATTCTTGCTACTGAAGCCTGAGAATATCTGAGAACAGTTTCACCCTAATTCTCAGGGTGATCCTTCTATTCCTAACTATATTTTCAAAGGATACTTAAAAATCTAGGTTTATTTTTTGGATAGGCACGGGATGCAAAATTGCATTATGTTCTTAATTTTAGGATTCGATTTCAGGGTTTGGGAAGCAATTTTTTAAAAGTCCCATTTAAGAGATCTTTTATTATAAATAATTAAAAAAATCTGGATGCAAAATCACATCCTATATTGAACTTTAGGATGCGATTCTCAAAGTCAAGATGCTATAGCATCCCTATCTATAGCATCCCTATTGCACAAAAAATAAACCCAGTTAAAAATACACAAAAATAAAAGAAGTATAAAATATGATAGAGTTAGCATAAGTAATGATGGTGTATCCAGTAGATAATGTTTAGGAAAAAGTTATTGTCAAAGTGGCATCTCAAGAGGAACTCCTGAAGAGGGCATTGGAAGTTTCATGTATTCAATATCAATTTTACCTAGAAATTGGCCCAGGAACCATTTATGTAAAAAGTTTATGCATACAAAGTTTTTTATACTTTATACTTCACTAAATAAATAAATATTGTTGGTAAAATAGTTGCATATAGTTAGTATACTAATTATACAAATGCATAGCTATAGTTTCAATGGCATAGTCATATAAACTACAACATTCTTATTAGTCAAAATTTTAAAAATTAGGTAACATGAAATTTTGTTACTCCCAAAGATATATTTTTTATTAAGACTATTTTAGTTGTTTAAAGTAAGTTCCTAAAAATTATCTAGTAATATACTAAATGGCTATTTGGAAAGGTGGACTCACAAAATACATACGACGATTTTTTAAAAATAACTTAATTATATACTGGGGCTAATTTTTTGACTAATACTACAAACACAATTCGAGCATTTAAGCAAAAACCATGACCTTGTTCTGTTTTCAAGTCAAATAGCATACATCTTACAGACTAGTTAGTTAGCTCTTTATTAAGTTAGCCGTTTGACCGTGCATGCTTACCATAAGTGTTTGCCATCATCTTCTTCTGAAAATCCATTTTCCATCGTGAATATATTAGGAATGAAATATCAAGCTAGATAGATTTGAAAATCTTTAAGGAAAGAGAATCACTATATCAGACACAAAATCCACGATAATTATCTTGAGTATTAAATGTCAAAATATTTCCTATTAAGCAATTTTAAATTTATGACCAGTTATAACAAATTTTAGATTTAAAATACGATTTTTGTTAAAAAATTCTTTGGCAACTAAACAGGACAATATTTTAGTATGATTTACCTCCAATTCACCGAGCTGTCTTCTAAGCTGCTGACAAAAGGCTGTATACTCAACACATCAAATCCAGTAGAAATACATAGCAGCATCGTGAAATTCAGTCGAAATTTTTTTTGCAGACAGGTGATCAATAGATACTACTACTTAGCCTCTCCACAACAATGAATTTTGTGTGCAAAATTCGTTACAATTAGAAAGTTCGGCGAATCGACTATGTTCGAAATTATCATCGCACTTTATCATCACATACGAGTTTATCAATAAACTCGCACTTATAAATGTATGCATAGATAATTATTGCAGCAATATAAAAATTATTATAATAAAAAAATTCATCAATTTCTTTTGCAAAGCAAAAAAGCAAGTGAACTAAACAGAGAGTTGTGCTTTCCACGACTAGGCACTTTACATTTGAAAATTGGCTTTCGGTAAGAAAGCATGCATAGATTATTATTAAAGCATACATTGAGCTTCATTGTATATGTATTTAAAATTCTACGTTAACATTTGCACATGACCATTACATGCGAGAATTCCCCGCATTCACCCACACATGCACAAAAATGACCGAGAAAATCCAGCATGTTAAGGAAAGTATCTTACTTGCTAGCAGATAAGCAAAAGTATGATTTACTGATACGCAAGTAAATGCACTTAAAAAACAATGAAAGAAATAGCGCACGGAGAATCCTTGACGTACATGTCTAATTTTTTTATCACCAGAGTCCCGATCGTAATAGGCAAAGGTTAGAAGGCAAAATAGCAATCACGTGATCTATTCTAGCAAATGAATTTAGGGTGCGATCCCCAAAAAGTGGATTCCGTTCGATATGTGAAAGCTAATATAGGAAATCTCCCAGCAAACGGACATCTTCATAGCCTTACAAGGATATAAATCGGAAACAACATCACAAGCAGTGTAATATGATAATTTAATAACCCTAGCAACAACAAAAAGAGTAGAACAATAGACTTTGCCCATGGATGACAGCAACTGGAACCTAAGCCTTGCCCCAGCCGCTGCTAAACGACGGACCGCCACGCGATCTGCCACTCGACGCAGGGGCGTTAGCGCCAGACTGCGCCGCAGACTTCGAAGAGTTTATCTCCTGCACCTTGGCCAGGATCTCTGGCGATACCTCGCTTAGATTGGGCTTCTCAGAGAACACCATCATGAAGTCGCCAGTTTTTTGTAATTCACCATTCTTCCCTACGTTGAGGGTCATCTCCTGCTTGAAGACGGTTGTCAGGCCGTTCAGCACGCGGCAGATGTCACCAGGGTGCACCTGACGGCCGTAGTCATTCCACAGCGCCAGGGTCATCCGGCCAGTGCGATCGGCAATGCTGAGATTGCGAACCTCGTTGCCGTCTTTGGTGCGGGTTGGATCGAATACTTCTAGCACAATGAATTGCACGTTGACGCTTTTCTGCATTGGGCGCAGGTCTTTCAGGTGAACAAATTGGTGGTTCATCTGGCTGGCTAGGCTACTGCAAGGTTGAAAGTCAATAAGTTGCTATTTATTGCATGCTAATAATTAATGCAACATATCAAACACAGTATCTGATACACAATAGCTAAGTATAGATTTAGGTAGTACTAAAAAAAACTAAAATTATAATGTTGTGACAAACAGCTATTGACTAAGAACGCCATTTTCTGATGCAAATCAGCACAACAGTCTAGAATTCCTTAGTTGTATAATAGAGATGAGACCCGAGCTTAAAGAGCTATTAAATTTGACATTTGATGGACATTTAGATGCACTATTTGCTATCTTAAAACTCAGTATAATGAAGAAGCACTCATTCTAACTCTATGAAAACCTTCATAGCTATCTATTGCAAGTTCCACCTGGGACAATCTAGTCCAATACTCACTAATTGGTGATATTAAGAAGTGCTAGGAGTACAACTTCTGCCTGGCAATGTCAAATCAAAGTCATCTTGTAAAACAAGAGTAGCACAACAGCCTTCATCATGAGACAATTTTGGCTACTTCCTAGACAACAAAGTTGATACATGCTAGTCCAATTACATGTATTTACCACCAACACCAACCATGTGCTATGACACTTGCAGTTTAGTGTCAAACTTTGATAACTAAAGAGTATAATTAGGGAATGCAAACTAGGTAATGATAGCCATAGCCTTGCATAGAAGAATGACATCTCACTGCAGGCACTATGAATCAATAATTCACAGTAATATAATATAATAACATAACATTAGACAATCATACATATCTATGTGGATTCCTAGCTCTTATGTGCTGGGATAAAGCTAGTATCTACTATCTCTTACTGACTTGCAGTTAGTACAATAGATACAATGCAGCTAGTATTAATAAACTATATAGCTCCTATCTTCCACAGCTTAAAAAAATCAAAGATAAAAATAAAATCGATTAATTTCCTTTTCTCATTGTAATGCAAAGCCTTTCTGCTTAATATATATAGGTTACCTACTATGCTTTAGCTAGGACTATTGCCAACAATATTTGCTGATCAAACTATACTCATATAGCCGATATAGGTAAAAAACTACAATGTAATTGCTCTATAAATATATTTTAAGTGTGTATATATTCACTAGTTTATTTCATATAATGAATTGAAGTTGCCTTTAAGTACTCTGTTCCTAAATCCACCTAAGTCAAGTATGCCATAGAGTATACTAGAACTGCCTTGCTAAAATGAAGTTTAGAATAAAAGGAAGATTGTTTTGCAGCCACATGAATACATGCAAAGGTAGTGCTATAATATTAATAATTTTCATATATACTGGATTCTTATGCCATAAGTTATGGTCAAAGGGTAGGGCCTAATATTATAGCTAGCCTAGTCTCCAAGTCTAATACTATATACCAGCTATATAGACAATCATTTTAGTAGGGTGTCCAGTGAGAAAATTTTTTCTGAAATCCATGTTTTTTATAATGCCATGTTATAGCCCTGGATGTTATGAATGAAATGACACCAAACTTTTGAAAATTAATCAAAAAATAAAAAAGTTAGTGAGCTTAAATTTTATTTTTTGGTTTTAATTATTTAATTGTTAGGAAAATTATAAGAAATATCCATAGTAGTAGACCTAAATCAAAATTTTCCTTTATAAGAAAGCCATGGAAGACATAGATTGATAAGTAATTATCTATTTCAGTCATCATGTTATTCTAATAATATAAATTTATTAATTTTTAGTCAATATCTTTTCTAGAGGTCTTACTCTTGCATTTACAATAATAAAATTATTTATCACTTTAAGTAGAACGGCGAGGGAAGAGTTAAAAGTAAAGCAAGTGGCAAGGACAAGGTAAAGTCTAAGTCAAACAGTCAAAAAGGACCCATAAATATATTTTTTAAATCACCAAGAAACTGAATAATGCTGTTGTGGCACTTTAAAGCTAATTATTACCTTGTAGGCCCCCTACTGATTCAACATTACATTATTTTTAGCTTAATCAGCAACCAAGGATGTCCAACGTAATAAGTAGGATGGGACTTCATTTCATGGTATCATGCATCTTTTCTGCGAAATCAAATTTCACGTAAAAGTAATTATTTAAGATTTCCGAAAAATTTCTGATGCTACATGCATTTTTTGCCGCAACTCAGTAGCTACATGTTCCAATATTTATTTGATTTCAGATTCGTGTACTGATTTTGTCGTATTGGAAACATTTTCCTTTTTTTGTATCAGAATGAAGGAAGCCCCTGCATGTCTCGAAGTAAACTTGCACTGATGATGTCTATGTCTTTTTTAAATTGATTATGCATCAAAACATTGCTTGCGCATATTGACGTAGGAGTAAGTTAACCAACCTGGTTTTACTTATTCGTAGTTGGTAGCAGACTCTCTAACTATAGCCAGATGTCTGCGCGTTCGTGACGATATGGAATTTTAAGTTTGACTAAATTACAACTGTCTCCTCATTTACATTTAAAATGGTGCGCCAGTTCGCCACAGAAAAGTACTGCGACTACAGCGTCGGCAGTGTGACATCCACCATCACGGCCGAGGACATGGATTACGACGAGGGCCTGCAGGAGGCGGCAATTATTATGCAGCACAACAATGCCGATCAGTCGTCTAAAGAAATTGCCGACTCGAGCGGCGAGAGCGACATCGAAGCTGCCAACGATGCGAATGTTCAGCCGAGCGGACCGCCTGTCGCAGGCGCCGGCAGCACCGAGAGCCAGACCAGGGAATCGCACCCGTCAGACGAACCGGAAGTCGATCAACAATCAGCCCAAGCCGTTAATAAGCAAACAGTCAGTACCGAGGAAGAGTCTTCAGACGATGAGGACACGTGCATTCTGTTAGCAACAACTGAGGGCAGCGCCAGGGAGGCTGATGAAGGCGCGGACAGCCCAGCCGATTGTGGCGAGGACGAGATGGAGCTGGTTGAAGAAGAACAGGAGGCTGGAGAGGCAGAGCAGGACAACTCTGATTCCAATTTAGCTCCTTCCGATGCCAAACTAGATCAGATAGATCGACAAGATGCGGCCGAAGCAACACAGGAAGAGTTAAAGAAGCAGAAGGAGGAGGACAAACAGCAGAGAAAGTTAGCCAAACGGGAAAGGAAGCGAGTGAAGCGGATAGCCAAGAAGGTGGCTAAGAAGGCCGAGAAAAATGAGGCTCTTTTTCCAAAACGACCGAATCCCGAGGACTACTTAATAAATGCACGGCTTGACAACCATCCAAACTTTTGAGGCTTGATGTGCAGAATGCTACCTCGCGAATATACATATAAATATTATGTGACGATCGTTCATGGTTTGATTTCATTTCAGTTGATCCAGCCATTGTCATAGTTTTCAACTGTTAGTCAGTTTTTTAAGTCATTTCCGTCGCTTTTTGCTAGCTTTAATAGAACTTTTAGCCAAGGAAATGTAAGTCTGAAGAGGAAAATTGGCTTAATAGTGGGGTAATTGTTAGCTAGGCAGCTAATACATGTACTAGCAATATTAGTTGCAATATATTCGATCTGCATCTAATCAAATACATAGGCATTTTCTGTATTCAGCAACTGTTCGCATCTAATATGTACATAATAATCCAGATACAGGATGGGTGGTTACACGCAAATTATACAGATCGATTTGTTAAACTCCAAGCCAGTGGAACGCCCGCGCTCCGCTATCAATATAAAAGGGACAAGCAAACTGAAAAGTTCGATAGACTTTAGTTTAGAGGCAAAACATAGAAATCGAAACGCTCCCAGTTGGTGTCTTCAGCATTGCGCGCTGGTCTACAGCCAGCCTTGGAGCACGATCACCAGGCCCCACAACAGCAGTCCTGCCGCCCCTAGACCAGCTCCCGCTGCAGTCCGCCCGCCGCCACCAGTGTACAACGGATAGAAGAAATCTGTTGGCAACCGGAGCAGGTACACTGGCCGCTGTTTTGCGCCTTCTAGCGAGTCGCCAGTCACATCAATGAATGACACGGTGTACGATGTCAGAAAGTTGATGGTACTGGCGCCGGTTGTGGCTGCGGTGCAGGATCCGGCTGCGCACTGGGTTGAAGGCGGAGGTAATGCAACGAATTATAAATTAATATTTCTGTACAGACCACTTAGAGCTTTCAGTTGGTTGCCTGCAATCGTACAGAAGCCAACCCTGTTTAACCCTGGTAGACGCACCTGAAACGCGATGGTGCCAACATCGCATCTCAGCCTGGCAGCAACCAGCTTGCTCTGCGGATTGGACAAAGACCCGGCGCGCGCCATCAGCAGCTCCAGCCGGCCGCCAAGGATCATGTTAGTGCAGGCCGTGACAGTCTGGCCCGGACTCGGCTGCACGCACGTGGACGGGTCAACGCTGATGGTGAGCCAGTCGCCGGATTTGCTGGCGCTGGCGTTGCCGAATGCGGCCAGCGAGATGTTGCCGCCGATGCTGAGACCCACCAGTGAGCGCTGGATTGCCGCGTTGACAGCCGAGCACGAGCTGATCAACTGCTTGCTGGTGGCGTTCCAGGACAGGCTTCGGCGACAGCTGGCCCGGATGTTCTCGCCGAATAGAACCGTCTGGCCGGCTGCTGTGTCCACGGCGGCGTCGTTGCACGCTCCGTCGGCGCTGATTGGCGGCAAAGTGAGTCGCCAGCGGCTCGGATTCGGCACCGGATTTACTGTCTGAGCGGTCGAGTTGGCGACGCCAGCCAGGAGCGGCCGGCCAGCCAAGTAGCCGGGGTTGCCGCTTCTGGCGAACGCGTCGGCTGATGCGCTGCCGCTCTGCGTGTGGCGTCGGATTGAGTTGCGCAAATCAGTTGTTGAAGTCATTGTTTAGCAGAGTTGCGTACAGTTTTATCTCTCATTTGCATAGACTTTATTGAAGGCAGGTCGCATATAAATTCAAGATGTCAGCGGACAGCAGAGCAGCGGGTGTGTGCTGAGGGCAGGGTAGCGGGTGTGTGCTGAGGGCAGGGTAGCGGGTGTGTGCTGAGGGCAGGGTGGCGGGTGTGTACTGAGGGCAGGGTAGCGGGTGTGTGCTGAGGGCAGGGTGGCGGGTGTGTACTGAGGGCGGGTAGCGGGTGTGTGCTGAGGGCAGGGTAGCGGGTGTGTGCTGAGGGCAGGGTGGCGGGTGTGTACTGAGGGCAGGGTGGCGGGTGTGTACTGAGGGCGGGCAGCGGGTGTGTGCTGAGGGCAGGGCAGCGGGTGTGTGCTGAGGGCAGGGTAGCGGGTGTGTGCTGAGGGCAGGGTAGCGGGTGTGTGCTGAGGGCAGGGTAGCGGGTGTGTGCCGAGGGCAGGGTAGCGGGTGTGTACAGAGGGCAGGGTAGCGGGTGTTTGCTGCGGGTAGAGTAGCGAAGCAATCGCAAAGAAAAATTGTAACTTACAAAATTATAGTTTAGCGCAAAAGTCTGCTGCATGTCCGTACTGACTGGTATAGTGCGAAGTACCGCGTCATAAGTGACCTCCGTGATGCCGGTGCCGTGAGTGTACACTATGTTATACGTCAACTGCAAATTGGTGGTTTTAAAAATTACTTTCTTAGTAGCATGAAAATATGAGCTTAGATGTGTCGAGTTTGATGTGCACGATACAGCTAGGTGTCATTTGAAACTAAGAAAATTTGAGCAGCCAACCTCGCTGAGCAAATTTTCGCAATCGGTGCCGCTCAGAGTTGGCACCGGCAATCCCGTACAGTTGAGGCTGACGCCAGCCGAGTCCAGACAGAGGATCGAGGCCTGGGTGATGCTCACCAGGTTTGGCCCGTTATAGTCGGTTGCAGCATTCAATAGCGTTGGTTGTCTGAAGGATTTGGCGTAAAAGTTGCATCCAATTTCTGGTGCCGATCAGGCGGTCAAAAATCAGAATTATGAAATTATGAAATTAAACCTCTAATGTGACTGCGAGTTTAACAATTGTACAATCTAGATCAGAAAAATCAGACCCTTTTAAATATCATTTATTAGAACTCTAGCTTTCGAATTAATAATTGTGCCTGAGATGCGAAATTCTGAAATCCAGCTCAGACGATCTGAAAATCTAAAGAGAAACATCACCTGGCCACGCGCAGATTGGATACAAAGCTGGCCAAACTGACAAAAGAGTCAGTAGTGCAGGAGGCTGCTGTCACCCGTCTCGAGCAGGTGCTATTTGACGAGTCAAGGAACAAAGCCGGGCTGGCGTAGCTGCAGGCGGGGCTGCCCAGGGACTTCGGCTGCAGCAGGAAGCCGGGCAGAACTCCGCTGCCCAGAGAGTACAGCGCCTGCACTGGGACATTTGTCTGCAGGCAGTAGAGAGCAAAGCAAAGTATTTATCCTCACATATTTGCGCGAGATTCGATTATTGATATACTTGACTACTTAAACTCCAGGTGAAGTTTAACAAACAACAAATATTTACAAAGAACAAAGATTTATTGGTTTTGTTGAGATTTCTTCATCCTCACCCGGTAAGTTGTTCTCATCGAAGCTGGGTCAAGGCCAGATGTCACGCTTGTGAATACGTTTGACGTTCCATAGTTACTCACGGCTTCAGAGACGCTGGAGTCGCTGGTTGAGTCGATGGTGGTGTCAACATAATAGTTTCTAGATGCGACTGCAAAAATGAAAAGCAAGCTATTTATAGTCAGTTAAGTAAAAAGGGATTTATGGTGTTATGAAGATTTAGTATATTATGAAAAGCTTCTTACATCGGTCAAAATAAACGCAGAATAAGTTGTCACTAGTTCGATTTGATGTGTAGGAAGTGAAGTTTCGATAGAAAACTTCCGATTGGTCGCAGGACAATGCACTTTCACTAAAATTATTGCGAATACAATTGGATAAAATATTTACAAAACAAGCCAATAATTATTGAACAAGAGAATTCCACTCACTGCTTATATGTTGAAATGCATGTAGAGAAACTTTCTTTTATAGTCAGTGGACAGTCTGGGTCACAGCAGCAATTTGTGTCACATGAGTTGCTTGTTAGGTCACAGGTGCAAGCTCCAAAAAGGCCTGAAGATTATTCATAAATCACTTTTTTAAGCAATCACTGCATCAAATAGAATATTCTACTTTCTTCAAAAAATGTTGTTTGCTTAAATTAAACTTAATAATTTATTAAATAAATTATTTCTGAAAATCTCATGCACCACAGTTAATAAATATAAAAAAAATAAAAAAGCAGGAACTTGAAACCATAGGTAATAATTTTTTGCCAACAATTTTCTGATTAAATTGCTCAGAAAAATGAAAAAAAACTTAGGAAAACTTAAGAAAAATAAATAGAATGATAAATATTTTATTAAGTCTCTATTAATTTTTGCTTGGACGGCTTAAGTTGTTCGCAAAAATCTGTACCTTAATTGGTTAGAATTAGTACGAAAATGTCTTTTAAATATATAATAATTTATAATGGAAATAATATTCCACTTTAGAAGAATGTTTCATTACACTTACACATGCATAAAAGGAAATCCATTTATACTTTATAGGGAGAAATAAAAAACAACCACAGAACTAAAAAAATTGGTCAAATTAAAATATGTAGTAGAAATCTCTGGTTTATTATGTATGGATTTTAAAATTAAAATCAAATATCAATACAGTCGAAGTGAGGCAGAGCAAAAATGGAGTATCTACCTTGCGTTTGTGCCATACATCCTGTGAAAATCGAAAATAAAACTGAATAAGTGATCCACTTGCAAGCCATCACCGTAGCTGTCATTAAATTCTTTAAAATGGCTGCTTGCTTTACTTATGTCGTACGACTTACCTACTTACTTACTATCGCTAAATAAATTCTAAAAAATGCAATATCATTTGTGCAAAGCACTCGTTTTTGCTTAGTTACTGCGTATAACAAATATAAATAATATAGGTTAAAACTACCTGTAAAAAGACCAAGGTAAAGTAGACAAATGTTTTTATTTATTCTACTTATTTGAGCAAATAGTTAAAATTCACAATTGATAAATTTTGGTAGACGCTGGTATTTTTAACTTGCGAATCTTTCCGATTTTAACATTACTAACATCAGTTAGAAAGCTGTGGGTCGTATTCGGACTTTATAATGTGTCATTATTTCCTTGAATAAAAATGAGTGACTTTAGTGATTTGAAGAAGAAAGTGGATGCTTTCATCAACGAAGTAAGTCGCTGGCCAAATTATTTGCATTTAGAAGCCTTTTTTGTTGTTCTTGGTGTACCAGCGTGAAAGGTGCTTTCTCGTAACTTAATTTTAGGTCAAGACGTTCTCATCATCTCTGAAAAGTAGCGATGAAGCGGATAATCAACAGCAAAGGTTTGGTTGTACTAACTGAATAATTTTTTTGCGATAGAAGTATTGTAATAAATAACTACTATTTATGTCCAATCTTCGCAGATACATCGAGCTGCGCGACAAGAAGAAGGAATTTATGCTTGAGGTCAAGAACTTCGAGGTAATTATTACTAGTTGTGATCAATTTCAACAATTTTCGGGTCAAATTAAGCTTTAAAAATCAAGAAATCGATTCAAAAAATTTTCAGCCGGCGAAAAAAATTTTTCGACTTGACTCGAAGAAATCAAGCATTTTGAAGTCTCTCCAAGACGAAATTGTAAGTTGTCTTTTTTAATCAAATTGAATAAGTTAAAAATTTTTTGTACAGATAAATTTCTAATGCTGTATTTCTTGTTCTAGACTAAAGCAGAGAAAGCAATGATAAAACAGAACATCGAAGTACCGGCAGACGAAGAAATGGAAGAATTAGAAGAGTCAACCGACAAGAAGGGCAAGAAGAAAAAGACCGAAGATCAAAAAGACGAAGGGAAAACCAAAGGAAAAAAGGAGAAAAAAGAGGCAAAGAAAAGCAAGGACGATAAGAAAGCAACGAAGAAAGAAGGCGCTGATGATGGGGACAGCAAGTCTGTGACCTCTGCGAAGAGTAAGAAGTCTGAAATAGAAAACGACTTCGAGGATACAGAAGATGAGGAAGTAGAAGAAGAACCAGGAATCCAAGTTGAAGAGGATGAAGAGGAAGATGATCAAGTCGAGAAGGAAGATCGAGCAACCACAAAGAAGGGTGAAGTAATCGAGAAGGAGAAGACTGACAAGGACAAGAAGTCAAAGGACAAGAAGAAGGATAAAAGCGAAGACAAAAAGAAGGAAAAAGATTCCAGCAAAAAGAAGTTGCGAAAGGAGTCAGAGAAATCTGCTGCACCGGATGAAGACACTGGGGAAGCTGCGGAAAATGGAAATCAAGATGACGGAGAATCGAAAAAGTCAAAGGAAAGCAAAAAGAAGAATGATAAAGCCGACAAGAAGTCGAAGAACACCAAAGAGATGGAGGAAGAGGTAGAGGATGAAGAGGAAGATGAAGCTGCGACAAGTGACAAAAAGAAGGACAAGAAAGAAAAACGGAAGAGTAAGGAAGTTCAGTCAAAAGAGGATGAAGACAAGAAGAAGGGCAAGGATGCGGAAGAGTCAAAGGAGGACAAGAAGAAGAAGGACAAGAAGAAGGGCAAGGATGCGGAAGAGTCAAAGGAGGACAAGAAGAAGAAGGACAAGAAGAAGGGCAAGGATGCGGAAGAGTCAAAGGAGGACAAGAAGAAGAAGGACAAGAAGAAGGGCAAGGATGAGGACGAGTCAAAGGAGGACAAGAAGAAGAAGGACAAGAAGAAGGGCAAGGATGCGGAAGAGTCAAAGGAGGACAAGAAGAAGAAGGACAAGAAGAAGGGCAAGGATGAGGACGAGTCAAAGGAGGACAAGAAGGACAAGAAGAACAAGAAAAGTAAGGATGCCGATGATAAAAAGAAGGACAAGAAACCCGAGGCCAAAGAAGACGAAGCGGATCAAATCGCCGAGGTGGCGAAGGAACTGCGCAGCGAACGAACGGTACAAACAGCAGCTTCAGACTCGGGCCGGCAGCAAAGCCAGGCCGAGGCTCAGGATGAATTCGATGACGAGGAAGAGGAAGAAGAGGAGGAGGATGAGCTTCCCAGCGAGCAGGAGGACGGTGGCGCCACTTACGAGATGATCATGACGCAACAGGCAACTCAGGTTCAATCCGCGACTCCTGCTCCGACGCCAGCACCGCGTCAGAATGAAGACGCGAAACCGACGACGTCAGAGAGAACAACAAGGGTGGCGACGGGCCGGTTGGGTGAGCCATCGGCGCCAGCATTGTCAGCTGTCGGTCAGCTGGAAGACGACGCTGAGGAGTTCGAGGAGGAGGATGAGCAGGAGGAGGAGGATGATGAAGACGAGGAGAGTGGCTACGACTATGAAAATATGCGAACTCTGGGGCCCAACGAGGTGAGACGTTTTGAAATCCTTAATCTGAAAAGTTAAGGATTTCAACTTACCCTGAACTGAACTACCAGCGTTAATTGCTAAAACTGCCTGACTCTAGAAAGCCGCACATTTTTCAGCCGAGCTCGTACGAAGTTTTGCAGTCGTACACGGAAGATGATCCAGAAATGTTGCCAATACAAAAAGGGGAGCTGCTTGTTGTGCTAAAAGTCGGGTGAGCTTTTTTTAATTCGTTTTCAATAAAATTTCAACAGGAATTCCTGTTTTTTTAATTCTAGTTCTCTCGTAAGCTAGCAATCAGCAAAGCAGTACGCTCTACTGCTGCATAGAGCAGTAGTTAGTTGCGGATGTTTATTTACGATTCTAACAATCTGACTCAACATCCTGTTCTCGCATGACCCAGTCCGGACGGCTGGTGGCTGGCCCGCAATGCGCGCGGCCGAGAAGGCCTGGTGCCCTGCACACTGATCAGACTGGCGCCCGAAGATGAGGAAGACGGTGATGAGGAAGAGGACCAGGGCAGCGAATTTGAAGATGTAACGCAGGTTGATTCCCAGTCCGCTGGAGCTCAGTAAGTTAAGGCGTTTAATCCCTTATCCTCTTGATTGCCTATCATATATGGCATCAATATTGCTTCTTATTATCCTATTTTATTCTCCTTTGCATTGCAGGCTTCCAAACGAACTAACTCGTACAGGTGAAACCGAGGTAAGCATCTTTGCTGAATACTGATGACTTCATAAATGAAAATATTCCTTGCGATTCTTAATCAGCACCGACCGGTAAAAGTGTGCATTGCATCTACTGAAATCCCTTTAAAATTCTTAAAATCAATTTTAAAAATGTTATCGCCAACAAGGAGTACGAATCTGACGATGATGCCGAGTATGAAGACGAAGAACTGACGGCAGACGGTCATGAGGTAGTGTCTCCTGCACTCAGTATTGCTCAGGTATCGTTTACACATGCCCAAAGTTTTCGCTCGCACGGCAATAGGCAATGGGCAGACTGAAGCTGAAGCTTTGCTCTAATATTTTTGCCAGTTTGCAGCCTTAATTTCTGCTTTAGCTGAATGTCTAAATTGCGCGAAATTCAGGCGCGCGCGAAAGAGAGCCTTAAGCTTTTAAAGTTTTTTTGTTGCTGATAGCTTGTTCCCAAAGCTTCGTGTCTAAAAATCAATCTTCTTTCTCTAATTCACCAAAACCCTCATGCATGAAATGTGCACTCGATGCTATCACCATAATTAACTTACTAATTTTCATATTTTTTTGCCATAAAGAAACTTCCTGCCGCAACGCCCATTCGTGCTATTCACCTCACTAACAACCACAATGCCTACGTGTGCAACCCACCTCACTCCCATTTACAACGCCCAAATGTGTTACCCACCTCACTCCTATACACAAAGCCCACATGTGCCACCCACCTCACTCCCAGCCACAACGCCCAAATGTGCCACCCACCTCACTCCCATCCACAACGCCCCACATGTGTCACCCACCTCACTCCCATACACAAAGCCCACATGTGCCACCCACCTCACTCCCAGCCACAACGCCCAAATGTGCCACCCACCTCACTCCCATACACAAAGCCTACATGTGCCACCGACCTCACTCCCAGCCACAACGCCCAAATGTGCCACCCACCTCACTCCCATACACAAAGCCCACATGTGCCACCCACCTCACTCCCAGCCACAAACTCATACTAGAAGTACGTGCTGCTTACCTCACTTAGTGCCCTCCTCGTACCTCTTGAAATTCACTTTGCTATTGATGTAAGCTGCGTAACAGTGGGTTAGCTTTACGAAAAAAAGTTGCTTTCGTATTTCCTATCTTTTTCTCTGCCATTCTGAGTAATGGCTTTTTTGTCCTTTTGAATATTTTTTTCGACCCAAAGGTTTTTTGGCAGTAAGCTTGGTCAGATAATTTTAAACTCTTTAAACTCTAATCATTCCACTTAAAGTAGGAAACTAAGAAAGGCTCACGCAAGAATTTTATGCGTCTCGAATGAAAGAAACTGAAGAACAATTTAGGCACAGAAATTTCCCAACTATCTTCCTCAACTTCCTGCAGAAAATGGTCGCCGAATCTCAGCAACCGCCGCCGGGGATGCCGTCAGGATTTCGCATCAGCACACTGGCGAGGTGGTTCTATCAAGGTAAAACTATAATTTTTTACCGTAGTTATTTGCAGCATAATTTGCCTTGCGTATTCAATAAAGGTTTTAACCGTCATAAAAACATAGCGACCATGGCGGATTATCGACACATTCACAGCTAGTATTAAACAGAAAAAAATCTGTGACAAATGTCCACCCCCATAGGCACCAAGCGCTATCCGGGAAGGCAATTCACCCTGCAGAGCCTGCTGCATCCAAAACTGTCCGCCTCCTGCATGGCGTTGCAGGATGGCTGGGGCTGCGCGCCTCAGGTATTTGTGCACTAATAGAGTTAGCGGCAATAACCATTCAGTTTAGTCATTTTACCACTGACTGCAGCCGGGCAATTTTGTAAGCGTTGGCTTCAAAATTACACCGACTTGTGAAGGTGGGAATCTGAGCGCCTCACTTGGCACAAGGGAATGCGTCTTAAACTGCGCTTAACGCCCTGCTCAAGAGAGAGGAATGGCGCTCAAGAGGTAGCAATGGAGCTTAGAGTCCTGCTCAAGAGGTAGCAATGGAGCTTAGAGTCCTGCTCAAGAGGTAGCAATGGAGCTTAGAGTCCTGCTCAAGAGGTAGCAATGGAGCTTAGAGTCCTGCTCAAGAGGTAGCAATGGAGCTTAGAGTCCTGCTCAAGAGGTAGCAATGGAGCTTAGAGTCCTGCTCAAGAGGTAGCAATGGAGCTTAGAGTCCTGCTCAAGAGGTAGCAATGGAGCTTAGAGGCCTCCTAAAGAGGTAGCAATGGTGCTTAGAGGCCTGCTCAAGAGGTAGCAATGGAGCTTAGAGGCCTGCTCAAGAGGTAGCAATGGAGCTTAGAGGCCTCCTAAAGAGGTAGCAATAGTGCTTAGAGGCCTGCTCAAGAGGTAGCAATGGAGCTTAGAGTCCTGCTCAAGAGGTACCAATGGAGCTTAGAGTCCTGCTCAAGAGGTACCAATGGAGCTTAGAGGCCTGCTCAAGAGGTAGCAATGGAGCTTAGAGTCCTGCTCAAGAGGTACCAATGGAGCTTAGAGGCCTGCTCAAGAAGTAGCAATCGAGCTTGTGTCCCTGTTCACGACAGAAGAATGCAGAACAGTATTCTCAATGAAGCTGAGCACTCATTCAGAGCAAGCGTACTTGTTGTCACGTTGATTCTTCTTGCATGCCAATTAATAAATCACGCAGCAATAGTGAAATGAACGAAGTAAAATATTTAAATTTTCTCAGCATGGTGAATTGAGTTTTTTATGGTAAAAAATTGTTCTGGCACTATTTGGGTGGTTGTCACTTCATATTAAACGCTAGTAAGATTTCTTGGCTGCAGTCATGCGCGCTGATGTGAATTAAAGAGAGCGGCTAAAACAAGCCAAAACCTACATCTTGGCGCGAGATTTCTGTTGCCGCCACATGCAGAAGAAATAACATATACTAATGCTATAATACTAATAATACTAATAATTTTATTTTGTTTATCTTTGTTTTAAGTTGTTGAAATTAAACAAAATTTTGTTGCACTATCCAACTAACATGTGTCTAACAAAAACCATGTAAGCATTAACTAAACTATTATTTTATTATTTGAACTATAATTTTCCAAGAAATTTTTTCTTCAAGATAAACTTAGTAGAGCAATCCATTTTAGCCGATTGAATCTTAGAAAAATGGGATTTTCGTTTTACTTTGATCGCGCTGGCCAACCCGTTGTGTTCTTTTGACGCTGTTAAAAACTAGATTAATCATATTTAGAAGACTACTAACAGTATCTTGGAGGGGTTTTATTTCTTTTTTTTGCACACCAGCAACTTAAGCTATGATTATAAGGTAAAAAATTTTTTTATTTTAATCCAAACCAAGGCTCGGCCTGTCTCTACGCGAATTGAAAAACTGGTGCACCTGCAGAAGTGCTTGGCAATGCCAACTGGGCTGCGTGAGTGTATAAGAGAGTAAAGTTTTTTCCTGACCATTTCGCAGCTGATAAGTCGACTGAATTGTTGTATTCGGCTGAATTCTGCAGCCACCCAGGTGCTCGACCGATTTGTTCGTCTGTGCCTGTTTGACGGCCAGGGGCCCGTGTCCAATGTACACACCGTCCGGGCTACGGTTGCGGCCAAGGACGAGCGCACTTGGTCATTCGGCACAAGGGCCTCGGATACTAGCCCCAGCCTGGACTATGGCGAGTTGTACCTGCGCTACAATTTCGGTCAGAACAATGTCCAGCTGCTGCTTGAAGCTACCGTTGTGTGCAAAGGCGAGGTAGGTGGGTCAGATAGGAATGATTAACTTTCAGCCATGGCCGTGAGACTTGCTTGCAGATTTCCGAGGATAGATTGATAAACAGATAGATAGATAGATAGATAGATAGATAGATAGATAGATAGATAGATAGATAGATAGATAGATAGATAGATAGATAGATAGATAGATAGATAGATAGATAGATAGATAGATAGATAGATAGATAGATAGATAGATAGATAGATAGATAGATAGATAGATAGATAGATAGATAGATAGATAGATAGATAGATAGATAGATAGATAGATAGATATATAGATAGATAGATAGATAGATAGATAGAGAAATAGATAGATAGATAGATAGATAGATAGATAGATATATTATAGATGTCTAAGTATGCCTAATTAATTTCAGACGTCGGAGCCAATTGAACTCAGTATCGGTCACGTGATGGTGCCTCTATTCGACGAAAATGGCGGACCATTGCCGGCTAAGTGAGCACAGAGCCAGACATTCTGTCTGTTATCTGAATAGGTCCATTTTAAGTGACCGACTTTCTTTCAAGCTTGTCCCAAATCGCCACAGAACATTGGATCTGCAGTTGGAGGGCGGGACACCTTTTGATCGCCAACAGGATGTGGACTCTAAGCTTGGTAGGTTCGCTTCTTACACTGCCTCGAAGTACAAATGGATGGTACGCATAAGTTAACAAACTCGAATAAGTTAAGAATGAATGCTTCTCCTAGGCGAGCTCAGTGCTGCTCAGGAATTAGCGCTAAACGATGCCCTGCAGTTGGTTGCCGCCGGTATGATAGTTTCGCCGCCTCCAAAGCACCAGATTATCCGTAATCCCCAACCTCTGCACTTTATATAGACAGAGTCCCAGAGCTAAGGCTGCCAACAGATTGGCGGCTGCATTCACTTTTTCTTTTATTTTGCCTGGACGCACACAAAACCCCGAGACCAGCTCAGGTCGCGACCATGTGTTGCTGATCAGAGCTTAATCAATTTTCATTATCCAAATCCATTATCAGGTCAGTCAGGGACTCAGAGCAAGGCTCAAGCTAGGCCGCGCTTCCAACTGAAGCTGTCCATGCCTAACAAGGAGACCAAAGAGTTCATGGAGTGAGTTGATAAAGTATTATGATGTTTCTGTTGACATTTCAAATCCCAATAGAAACTAATGTAGTTGATGGGAGCTCCTTACTCGCTACTTGGCTCTTTGTTACAGCCTCCTCCCGACAACCATACTGGGCAATCTGGCTAATCTGCAACTGCACAGCCTGTACAGACAGGTGCTAGCATCGGAGCTCAGCCTCAGCAACCAGGCTATTGAGCATGGCGCCAATGCTATTTATGCGCCTCATCTGGTGCAATTTCCTGCTATGGCCGATCAGCCCGACCTCATGGATGTCTTGCGGGTGAGGATCTGACGTTAATCAGTAAAGATTTGAAAGCTGCCTTGATGCTGAGGTTGGCGGGTGCTGTGTTGCAGTTATGGTTTCAAGTTTTTAATGCGTGCAGTTGTTATTAAAGTCAGTTCTTCATGTGTGCACTTTTTGGTGTGCACACTTGTTGATGCGCGCAGATTTTGATGTGCGCAGATGTTGATGCGTGCAGATGTAGATGTGTGCAGTTATTGATGTGTGCAGTTATTGATGTGTGCAGTTATTGATGCGTGCAGATATAGATGTGTGCAGTTATTGATGTGTGTAGTTATTGATGTGTGCAGTTATTGATGTGCGCAGATGTTGATGCGTGCAGATGTAGATGCGTGCAGATGTAGATGTGTGCAGTTATTGATGTGTGTAGTTATTGATGTGTGCAGTTATTGATGTGTGCAGATGTTGATGCGTGCAGATGTAGATGTGCGCAGATGTTTATGCGTGCAGATGTAGATGTGTGCAGTTATTGATGTGTGCAGTTATTGATGTGTGCAGTTATTGATGTGTGCAGTTATTGATGTGTGCAGTTATTGATGCGTGCAGATATAGATGTGTGCAGTTATTGATGTGTGTAGTTATTGATGTGTGCAGTTATTGATGTGTGCAGTTATTGATGTGTGCAGTTATTGATGTGTGCAGTTATTGATGTGTGCAGTTATTGATGCGTGCAGATATAGATGTGTGCAGTTATTGATGTGTGTAGTTATTGATGTGTGCAGTTATTGATGTGCGCAGATGTTGATGCGTGCAGATGTAGATGTGTGCAGTTATTGATGTGTGCAGTTATTGATGTGTGCAGTTATTGATGTGCGCAGATGTTGATGCGTGCAGATGTTGATGCGTGCAGTTATTGATGTGTGCAGTTATTGATGTGCGCAGATGTTGATGCGTGCAGATGTAGATGTGCGCAGATGTTTATGCGTGCAGATGTAGATGTGTGCAGTTATTGATGTGTGCAGTTATTGATGCGTGCAGATATAGATGTGTGCAGTTATTGATGTGTGCAGTTATTGATGCGTGCAGATGTTGATGCGTGCAGATATAGATGTGTGCAGTTATTGATGTGTGCAGTTATTGATGTGTGCAGTTATTGATGTGTGCAGTTATTGATGTGTGCAGATGTTGATGCGTGCAGATGTAGATGTGTGCAGTCATTGATGTGTGCAGTTATTGATGTGTGCAGTTATTGATGCGTGCAGATGTTGATGCGTGCAGATGTTGATGTGCCCAGTTGTTGATTTGCACACTTGTTGATTTGTGCAGTTATTGATGTGTGCAGTTATTGATGTGTGCAGATGTTGATGCGTGCAGATGTAGATGTGTGCAGTCATTGATGTGTGCAGTTATTGATGTGTGCAGTTATTGATGTGTGCAGTTATTGATGTGTGCAGTTATTGATGTGTGCAGTTATTGATGTGTGCAGTTATTGATGTGTGCAGTTATTGATGTGTGCAGTTATTGATGTGTGCAGTTATTGATGTGTGCAGTTATTGATGTGTGCAGTTATTGATGTGTGCAGTTATTGATGTGTGCAGTTATTGATGTGTGCAGTTATTGATGTGTGCAGTTATTGATGTGTGCAGTTATTGATGTGTGCAGATGTAGATTTTTGCAGATGTAGATGTGTGCAGATGTAGATTTTTGCAGATGTAGATGTGTGCAGATGTAGATGTGTACAGATGTAGATGCGTGCAGCTTTTGATTTGTGCAGATGTAGATGCGTGCAGATGTTGATGTGTGCAGATGTTGATGCGTGCAGATGTTGATGTGTGCAGCTGTTGATGCGTGCAGACGTTGATGTGTGCAGCTGTTGATGCCTGCAGACGTTGATGTGTGCAGATTTTGATGAGTGCAGATTTTGCGTAAGCAGGAAATGTTACTGCAATTGTTAATCTTTCTATTTCCAGAGACGCTGGAACGAATTTGCCAAGCGGGACCGAGCTTTCAGAGTGAGAAATTGCTAATTTACTATTCTTTTAGTCCAAAACCAGTTTCTCATAGCCGAACCGGTTCAATGTCTCAACACTGCAGAAACCCGCTGCCTCGGAGGTGATGAAGCAAGAGTTCATTCGCATAGTGAAGTCCACCTATTTTATCAGCCAGATGAAAGACTTTCAGCCTTATGCTTTCGGCAACAAGGCTCATGAGCAGGTGATTTTTATGTCACATTGCCCTTACAAAAAGTAATTGCTTATTGAAAATTTTCAACTAAATTGTCACAGTTTCGAGCCAGCGCAATCCAGGATTTTCTTAGAAAGATCGGCACAGATCAAAGCGCGATAAACTTCAGCCTGTCATCCGATCTGATCTTCGAGCCATTCTCAATCGAAGAAGTCGCACTGCCCATGATTGGCCAGTTCTCTGTGCCCGTGCTGCCAGCCGCTTCTGACTGATTTCTGACTGCATGAACTTGACAGAATAATTTTTATTTATCATTGTTTTTGTTTATAATTATATTTTCTCTGCAGCTCGATTATACAATTTACATTTTGTTTGCTGTCAGCGTATCTATATCCATAGCTGATAAAGTAGTTATTATTTGCCTAACCATTTTTATTCATCTAATTTTTGGTTAGTGTCGATACATGTACTCACTCGTGCTATATAGCTCGAATGGTTTACAATATTACATTTTTTCGAACCGTCCATATAGACATGTCAGCTAGCTAATCTACTCTTACTAGCTTTTTTATATTTTGATTTTCGCATGCCTTAGATTCACTTTTACAGCTGTACTAACCTTCCCACCCATTAATTATTGGATTTTTTTGCCGCTTCAGTTATTGACACGGAATAAAAAAAATATGTAAGGAATTTTATCCTTTTTTATGCAACAGGAAAGTTTTTAGCCATAACTTTTATAACTTTTTAATTTCAAGTGTCCAATAACGTCAGAGTCTTAGTTTTATAAAATCTCAAATTATGCTAATTGCTTATTAGCCGCTCATTGGCGCGCTTATTGCGATAAGGAAATAATAGCTAAAAAAGCTAGTGAATTTATCTTGCTATTTTAGCCGCTAATCCTGAATTGATTTGGAACCACTCAGCTGCTTTTAAATTATGATTACTAGGCTCTTAATGATTCAGCATAAGAAATCTTGCCTAGCCTAGTCCTAATACCGAGAACGGGGCCCAGTAAGTGTTTACACCTGACGGAGCAGAATTGAGTAGCCTCTCACCCAACCAATCAGTCGCTAATCCTGCTACGAGTAGTCGTCGCCTGTTCAGGTCCTTCGTTGATGATTTCGCTGGCTCAAATAATGATGATGTATGTCGCTGCTGGCTCTAGTCTAAATATACTGATGATGATGCTGATGTCGACTTATTCTTAATCCGGGGAAAAGGGAAGTCACAAGATAAGGGGAGAACCAGTGAGCGCAGCCTAGCTGTTGACCGGACTGGGGAACCGCGTAGCGTTGCCAAGCGTGGAACGTGGGGGAAAAGCGCGTCTGATCCGAGGGCCACTCCGAGCGGCGCTATTTATAGATTTCCACGGCGCCGATTTGCTATAGTTAGCGCCAAATTTTCTGATTGGCTAGCAACCTTTTGTTATACTTGGCGCTGATTGGTTGAGCTTGTTGCCACCCATCCCCACACCACCAGGAAACCTCACTGGGGACCGGGGGTAATAAAACTGGCGCCAGGTTGTGGTATAAAACACATGATTTATGAGCAAAAATGATTTATGGCTCTTTGGGTTAACGCATCTTACGTTAAAGCGGAAACCTACATTGAAAAGCATAAGATTAGAAGGTGAAAATGTTGAAGAGAGCAGGATGAGAGTAAATCCCAACGTACTTTTAAGGCTCAGAAAGTTAGCTGTCAAACTTGACAGAAAAAAAGCAAAAAGAGAACAATAGGAGGGAAGTCATAAATTATTCAGCTGTCAAATGTATCGAAATAAAACCCCAGTCACATGACCTCCCAGACGCCCTCTGCGCCGTAAACCAGAGGTCACGAGACATGTAAACAACCCAGGACGTCTAGAGGTCAAAATATTATATAGCTACTATACTAATTTAATAGTAATGTCAGAGTAAATGACAGGAGAATCCCAAAAAGAAAATGGACTAACGACAGTAGCACAGTAGCGTACAAAGACCCCAAAGACTCATCAAAAGATAAGGATTTAAAAGAGCGCTGTCACGTGCTTCCTCGGCGCCATCTGGCGCCATAAACCGTCAAAACAAAGGTCAGAGAGTCTGGGAAGAATGATTTGCCCTAAAGCACGTAGGTACGCGCGATTTACTAATATTATGCAATTTTAAACGTATTTTACGATAACCAGCATCATAATGACACAACTAGTACAGGCTGCATAGTGGTGCACAAGGACACCTTATAACTACATGTACTTAAAGTCTCCTTGAGTGGTGCAGTGGTGCACCGAGGCCATCGTAGTTTGATAATAACGAAATTGCTGGCAGTTTTTCAATGGCTCCTTCGAAGAAAACACACGTCCTAACCAAAGTGATATACGCGATTATCATGTTGGGGACGCACTTTTTCGCTCGCGTCGTAATTATTTTTTCGGCCACATTCTTTTCCTCTACTGATGGGCAGTAGTGTGACGCTTAGCCCCGGTCTTTTTTCATTTTCATACAGACCAGTAAAGGTCTCTAGGTCCTTTATGTCTAGAGCCATTAATCACTGTTCCCAGACAGTCTGACCCCTATTCTGACAGCTTTTAGGCGCCAGGTGGTGTCTGCGGGACACGTGACTGTGGCGACTTCTTTTGTTCTCTTTTGACAGCTAGACATCCTTTCCCCCCTAATTCTATTGTTCTCTTTTTGGTTTTTTTCGATACTTTTTGACAGCTGGGTTTCTGACCCCTAAAAGTACTTTGGGATTTAGGATTAGGACTTTCTCTTCAACTTCTTCAACTTCTAGGCGTTAAGAGGAATAATCTGCATATTTTTGCGTCTCTGTACGATAATCTGCTGCGAAAACCCATAAATCATTTTGCTCGTAAATTGTCATTTTTTGGCGCCATCTGTCGTGTGATTTATTATCCCCGGAGACTGGGTTAGGATCCCCTGATCGGGTAGGGTCACGTGATCAGACCATCAGCCTATCAGAAAATTACACGACCGTTATAACAAACGGCGCCTGACCAATTGGAAAAATCGGCGATCAGTTTAACAAATCGGCGCCGAGCGCGCCTATTTAAAGGCGCCGTCGAGCGCGCTCCATCTCCAGACGCTCTGCTGCTCTCACGCTCTACAGTTCTCCCGTTTTTGTCATCTTCGGTTGAGAGACTGGGCAGACGGCCCCTTAGTTCATCAAGCTTAACAGCTTCCCTTTAGTCAACGAGTCCCCCTAAAGTTATCAGCGATCAACAACATCGATCAGCTTCGTCACGGTTATCATCAGCCGTTTTATCAGCACAGCTAGAGAACAGCTGCAACTGTCCAATTGTCGAGATTAGGCGAGAGCGACACGTACTAACGGTCGAGTTCGAGATCTACCTCGGTCACTGTGGAGTACGAGACGGTCTAAAGTGTAATAATCTGATTGGTCTGGTGAGAGGTCACTTGATCTTGCCTAGTCGGGTGTATTCTAGATCGGTCCCCTTTCTTAGCAGCCTAATAGGAATTGGCGCATTTTTCTCATTGCTTATTTTGTGCTGATATAGGACAGTAAATATTAAGTACTCATAATATATCGCTAAAGTAACTCATTGCTCTGATCATCATAGGCATTGAAAGTGATTGGGTGTGAAAGCTAAATAATTCAGTTTTTATGCTCTTTATGACTCTTTATTTACTCGCCATGCTGGCTCAGATGAGCAGCTAAGTTAGTTGGCGCCGGTCATGGTGGACCAAAGGCGGACCAGTCATGCAGTCAGTCAGTCAGTAATTCATGCGATCAGAGTCCAGATTGAGGACTCAGCTTCGGCTGTACTTTAGTGCAGTTCGGGGCGGCGCGGCAGCCAAATTATTAATGTAACTTAATGTAATCTTTAGAGTAGTTAGGGCGCGCTTTCGGAAGAGTCTAACTAGGTCATTTCATCGCTTTGCGGCAGTTAGTTGAGGCATCGAGGCTAAAAGTTGGGATATTCCCTATCCACTCCTCTTAGTAATATAATAGTGCATTTCCGAGTCCACATAATCCGATCCATGCAAGAACCCCCTGCAAAAGTCCTCTCTGAGCCTGCCTTGGTCATGCGATCTAGTCCCTGCAGTGTCCCTTAGTCGGCTATGACTTCGAGATTGACAGCTAAAAGACACTAGTTGTAGGTGGAAATCAGGCCTCAATTAGTCAGGAACTTGGTTTCGATAGGGCTGTTTGGTGATGCAGTCCACACAAGTTGGTGGCGGCGGGGCTGTCAGCTTCCCTCTGGGGCTGGCGGCTCTCTACCTTTCTTTATCTCCGTGTCTGTCTCTCGCTGTCTTCTCCTAGCATAGGATCTAGCCGCTCGCCACATCTATCATGCTACCCTTGGGGCTGACCTCGAGATCGGGAATGGGAGGCCAGAGTTGTCGATATAGGCAATAAGGTCGGCGCTCTGAGGCTGCGTCGGTAAGACGACAAGGCCGAAACCCAACAATCATTGAAAATGAAGTGTGAAGTAATGGCGAAGGCTGTGTATATGAAATATCCTAATTAATTAATCAATGGACGGTAATTTGGACGGTAATTTTTGTGGTTATTGTTTAAATTTATATTTTTTAACAAATTTTTTTCGACAAATGTACCTTAATATTAGCAATTTCTTGAAAATTTGATAAAACCAGTTGTTATGTTTTCGCACTTTTTTAACGTGATTGGCTTCGTGTACATTTTTCCGAACATCATGCCACAGCGCTATTACCATGAACGCCACGTCACGTTATAACCCCCTCGAAATCACTTATTTATTTCATGCTAGCAGGTCTTTAACCAGTTTTCGCATATAACAATTAAGTTTATACTTTTTATATTCACATTATTCATATTTATGTTAGGCATATTCATATTCACAACACAGTTTGTCAGTATGTAACAAGCAGTGAAAGATTAATTAATTTAGTTTATTAGAATATAATTCAGTAATTTAACCTTAGCCGCTTATAAAAAATTTCGGAGAAATTCTCTAATTTTAATGATCTAAATACTGAGGTGTATGCCCGCCAGTTAAATTTATATTTTAAAAACTTTTGTCCTTTCATTTTCAATCTTAAATATCTAACTTCTGACTTAAAAAACTCTAAAGAACTCATAAGCCGTGGCTAAATAATTTATTTATTTCTTCCAAATCATGCCTAGAAAAAAGTATGGTCATATGGTTCTATACTAGACTAACTTAACATAACATAAGCATAGTAACAGATTAGGCTACTAATAATTAGTGGCAGCGCAGGAGGCTTGCTATTTTTTTCCTCCTTCTGCACAGCACCATAGTAGTAAGCATGAAGTCACAAGTATATTATTTATATATATTTGAAATCTTAAAAAGAATATTCAAAGTACAAGGCTTTATTTACTAGGTGACTATGATAATAAACATGTAAATTTAAGCTTTCCTATTATTGATTAGCCATTACTGAAACTTTGTTTGCAAATAAAAATGTGACTTTGTTTCATTTTTAATATTCAAATTTACATTTTGTAGTATAAAATCTAATGGTTTCTTACTCAAAGTATATTTATGTATTATGATAATTAATTTTCGTTAACAAAGTTTTTAGTTTATTAGAATATTTTTATCTTATAGTTTTATATATGTGTATATTTTTATTAACTGTTATTTTATAATATTGCAGTTTTTTAAGTAAAAAAAGTAAATATTTTAAAGATGAGATACAATTTTCTACCTTATCTTTTGACCAAATTTAACAAATGGCCTATAGCAAAGCTATAAATAGCTAAGTACTTAGAGTAACTACCACAATACACTAATCAACTAGAGAAGCTAAAATAGCTTTTATGAATTTTCCCAGCTGTCATTCATACCTATACCCAGTTTAGCAAGCTGAACTTTGGATTAAGTTCCTTCCTCAAAGGCATGAAATGGACTCTTAAAAAGATTTGGCTTGAATTGGCTCTAACCATGTATGCATTTAGTTCAATCATACCTAACTAAGTCAATGCATCATCATTTTTTCCAGGCCTTCTCCGATTGGTTAATTGGTGTCTCCGTCGGCCTCTGCGCCGTTGGATTCGCCTGCCTAACCTGGCTGATTCCCCGCTGTCGGCAGCTGTTTATCGACGCCCGCCTGTCCGGCCGGGACATGGCCAAAAAGGACGGCCGGGTGATTCCCGAGGCGCAGGGTGTGCTGGCCGGCGCGGTCTACCTGTGCCTCCTGTTCGCCTTCATCCCCCTGCCATTCGCCGACGCTATGCTGAACAATCCGGCCGACTTTCCGCACGCCGATTTCGTTCTGTTTATCACGGCCCTGCTGTGCGTCTGCTGCATGCTGTTCCTTGGATTCGCTGATGACGCGCTGAACCTGCGCTGGCTAGTGAAACTAGTGCTGCCCTGCGTGGCCTCGCTGCCCCTGCTCATGGTTTATTACGTTAATCGCGGCTGGACTCGGGTCATTGTGCCCCTGCCCCTGCGGCCTCTCCTAGGCATTGACAGCTGCGAGCTCGGGCCGCTGTATTATGCCTACATGGGCATGCTGGCCGTGTTCTGCACCAACGCCATCAACATCTACGCCGGCGTCAACGGCCTGGAATCCGGCCAGAGCTTGCTCATCGCCGTCTCCCTGCTCCTGTTCAATGCCATGGAGACTGACGGCGACTTTGGCCACTGGCATCGGATCTCCCTGCACCTCCTGCTGCCCTACGTTGGCGTCTGCGCCGCCCTGTACCGGTTCAATCGCTACCCGGCCCAGGTGTTTGTCGGCGACACGTTCTGCTATTTCTCCGGCATGCTGTTTGCTGTTGCCGGCATACTGGGGCATTACAGCAAGACTCTGCTGCTGTTCCAGCTGCCGCAGGTGGCCAATTTTGCTTTTTCAATGCCCCAGCTTTTCCGCGTGCTGCCGTGCCCGAGGCACCGCCTGCCCAGGTTTGTTCGATCGCCTTTGCGTGATCTGCGTTGTTGTTGCTACTTTAGAATTCTGGGTCACTGTTATTGGGATCTTTGGTCACAGTTATTGGAATTTGGGTCACTGCTATTTGGCTCTGGGTCACTGTTATTGGGATCTTGGGTCACTGTTATTGGAATTTGGGTCACTGTTATTTGGCTCTGGGTCACTGTTATTGGGATCTTGGGTCACTGTTATTGGAATTTGGGTCACTGCTATTTGGCTCTGGGTCACTGTTATTGGGATCTTGGGTCACTGTTATTGGAATTTGGGTCACTGTTATTTGGCTCTGGGTCACTGTTATTAGGATCTGGGTCACTGTTATTAGGATCTGGGTCACTGTTATTAGGATCTGGGTCACCGTTATCGAGATCTGGGTCACTGTTATTGGGATCTTGGATCACTTATTAAGATCTTGGATCACTGTTATTGGGATCTTGGGTCACTGTTATTGGGATCTTGGGTCACTGTTATTGGGATCTGGGTCACCTTTATCGAGATCTGGGTCACTGTTATTAGGATCTGGGTCACCGTTATCGAGATCTGGGTCACTGTTATTGGGATCTGGGTCACCTTTATCGAGATCTGGGTCACTGTTATTAGGATCTGGGTCACCGTTATCGAGATCTGGGTCACTGTTATTAGGATCTGGGTCACCGTTATCGAGATCTGGGTCACTGTTATTGGGGTCTGGGTCACTGTTATTGGGATTTGGGCCATTGTTATTGGAATCTTGGGTCACTGTTATTGGAATCTTGGGTCACTGTTATTGGGATTTAGGTCACTTATTATAATTTAGTCACTATTATTAATATTATTTTTGTATTTTTGATATTGGGACTTCATGAAATTCTAGCTGTTAATATAGGAATTTTAACTTCAAGATAACAAGAACTTTTTTCTGTGTTTTTATGTCGTCGAACTTACATATATCATTACAAATAGCAATTATGATTATCACTATAGTAATTAAAATTCAATCCAGATTCGATCCAGCTAGCGACCAGCTGCTGCCAAGCACGGTGGACTTCTATCCGGCCCGGCTTAGCTTGCTCGGCCGCCTGTGCTATCTAGTTGCCAGGCGGATACTGGCCCCGCTGCGTCTGGTCGCCTGCAAAGTTGAAATTCACGACGGCGAAGAGCGGGCCAGCCTTAGCAACCTCACCCTGATCAATGCGGCCCTGGTCATGCTGGGCCCGATGCACGAGGCCGTGTTAACCAGGCGCCTGCTGCTGCTGCAGCTCGTCTGCAGCCTGCTAGCCTTTGCCGTTCGCTACCCTGTTGCTAGGCTGTTTTACAGCGCCTGAGGTTCTAATTTGCGTGCAATAGAATCATTTAGTCTCGATTCCTGAGTGGGCTTAATCCATCATTGCAGCCGTCTGTGCTGGGGATCCGTCTTTGCTTTTCTTTGCCTTCCCAGAATTCAAATTATATTTCCTGTCATATTGGATTTTATTACTTTAGCTATGATGTGCTTAGACTGTTATAGATTAAACGGACAAATTTTCTCGCGTTAGATGTGTGCGTCCACTAATTCTGTGTATTATATTTCTGTTCATTAAACTTTCGGTATAGCACAGGGTATTTTTCATCTGAACTTTTACTGCTTCTACACTATATTGATAGTTTGTTTGCCTTGAAACTGTTAAAATTTCTGATGCAATTATACGGGTTAGAATGTCTGCAATTAGTACGAGTGGCAGACGTTGCAACCCCTATTTTGATCTTTATAACGTGCCAAAATTGACAAGTTAAGACTAAATGTAATTTTTCTCTGCAAGTTTTTGCACGTTTTTGACCAGATCCGTACGGTGGACGTGACGTGCTAAATTGAATTATTCTAGGTAGTGTATTGAGTAGAAAAAAAGTCAAGCTTGTCTTTTTGTTTTGTAAAATAAAAGGCATTGCTTTTGTTTAAAATGATAGCCATTTCTTAAGCCTGCGTTGTTTAGTCCCTAGCAACTGTTATAAATTCTTTTTTTTAATGCTTCTGGTTGCTGGCGCCATTAAACTGTCCACATGCTAGCTTAATATTTTTTTCTTGACGCTTCAGACTTAGCGTTAATCATTCATTTATTTTTTCTTTTCTACCTAGTAAAATATTTTTCTGGATTAACGAATAATGAATAAGGGTTTAGAAAACTCTACAAAATCAGAGACTAAATATAACTACAGCTTCAAATGATTTATGACTGTAAATTAAGTACAGTAAAAACTTAGTTACCTTTTTACTTGTAAAGGAACAAACAAGCATTATAGCAGCACTTGTACAGGCAAAAGACAATAAATTTTGGTACTTGTACAAGAACAAAAAAGCAAATTTGCTACTAGTACAATATAGTTAAGCAAAGTAGCTAGATAAATCATTTTTATTTGTCTTTTCAGCGCATGATTTTGCATTGCCTGAACAGCTCTATACAGGGACCACAATAGTCCTCATCCTGCGCTACGGACTTTAATTCAATTCTCTACTTAGACGCACATGACTGCGGAACACGCGTTCAGCCACTGGGCTCAATTGAGGTGAGTGTCCTTAGTTTGGTTTATAGAGAAGGTTTCTAATGTATTATTTTATTGTCCGATATTTTTTGTGATATTTAGTTCAACTTTAAAAATTCATTATCACTTTCTTTTTTCCCAGCCTGTCGCTCTGCCCTTTTGCCAATCAGGTATTTGAAAATGTTGAACATGCATTTTATAGTTTTTATGACAGTAGTAACTGTTTGTGCTACTGCTGCTCTTAAAGCGAGTAGTATAATGCGAATATTGTCGGATTGTTCATTTTGCTACTTGATTTCATTCTATTGCGTTAAATAATTCCTTTTTTAGCTATTCAATTTTGTTAGTTTAACTAATGGCAACCATTTTTTTCGGTGAAGGCAACCTACTAGTGCTAAAGTGATTACGACTATGATACCCATAGATGTACTAACAAAAATTTAATTAGCTTTTTGATTAACAGGGGTTTTTTAATAGAGAATTATATATCGTATAATTTGATATTGAATTAGCCAGCCGCTATTAATTACTAATGAAAAAAAATCTGGTGCGGTTTGCATGCATTCAAATCTTTAACTATTAACGTCCCCTTATCATGCACCCATATCAGCCCAAATGCCGAATAACCACTGTGCAAGGCTTTTCTTTCTTTGGTGTAATTGAATCCGTTATCTTACAGTAGCTCCGTTAGGTAAAATTATTTTTCTATTACCAACGTACTGATGAGGTATTGGCAGAAAAACTGTCAAACATACGAGTTTTGCCCAACCACAGTTCAAACCGATGCCAGCGTGGCAAATTGACGCGAAGAGCCCAAGCCAGCGAAGGGGGGGTTGCATGCGACTCATTGGTAGTTGCTATCCTTGCTGTGCACAGCGCTGGGGACAGCTGTGTCCATTCGGCTCTGCCCGCCTCCACGCATATCATGCTTGACGCAATATCGATCCCAAATGTTTCGCGTAGGAAACCTGCGCTCAGTTCCCATTGGCAGCGCGGAGGGGGGAATGGGTTGGTTGGTGCTGCTGAGCTCCCAGTGCAACAGCAGCTCGCTATTGGCTATGTGTGCTAGATTTAAGAGTGAGTTGGACGGTGAAATGGTAGTTTAAGTATTCAACCTCAGACTTGTTCTAAGAGTTCAATTGTTGGATTCGTGTTTTTGTTAACGTTTATAATAATTTCAAACGGATTTACACTGACTACCTTACTCTGGCTTTCAGCGTAGTTAATCAGCATTGTAAGCGGCTATTTGTTTGTTGATTTTTATAAAACTTTTTGCTAAAATACCTAACTAAATGGCCCAGATTTTTGGAAACTTGACGTTTCGTATTTTCTACAATACCCCCTAGATAGCTCTTAATTGCTCTTTTATAAGCAGTAAATGAGCAGGTTTATTCTTGTACTCGTATTTTAGTGAATCTCCGTTTTGTTAATCTATTGGTAATTGCTCGATTAATCGATCAATCGATTAAAGGGCGAATTAAGAATCGCCATTTAATCGTCATAAATTGAGGCTTTGATCGGCATGTTAAGGATCGCCCCTTGATCGGCATGTTAAGGACCGCCCCTTGATCGGTGTGTTAAGGATCGCCCCTTGATCGGTGTGTTAAGGATCGCCCCTTGATCGGTGTGTTAAGGACCGCCCCTTGATCGGTGTGTTAAGGATCGCCCCTTATCGGTGTGTTAAGGATCGCCCCTTGATCGGCATGTTAAGGACCGTCCCTTGATCGGCATGTTTAAAATTGCCCTCTATTTGGCCTGTCAAGAATGGCCCTCTGATCTGTCTAAAGCAGTTGGTCTAAATTCGCTAATTCATTGCTCCTAAAAGTGCCATGTCAAACTTTTCAATGGCGCCCTAAGCTGATTCGCAAGCAACTGCCCACTTTAAGTCGCCTTGCTATTCGCTCTTGCAGTCCGATTCGCCGACCTGATTTGTCGCCCCAGCTAACTGCGGGGCACAAAATGCGCTGCCGAGTGAAGCCGCCGAGGCCCGGCCTGCTCAAAGCCTGTCTTCTATGCGTTCTGCTGTTCACCGGCCTGTTGCTGCTGCGTCTGGCCGCGCCGGACACCTTCGCCGTGCTGTTTGGCCGTGGCGGCAACGGCCTCAGCCTGCGCTCCCGCCTGTCAGCCGCTTTCGGGTTTCGATCCGCCGGCCCAGATCGGGCTGGCAACGCCAGATTCGCCGAGTCGCGCACCTATTATACGTTAAATGACGAGCATTTGGACCTGCATTTCGGCATTGTTATCGACTGCGGCAGCAGCGGCTCCCGACTGTTTGTGTACGCATGGCCCACCCACAGCGGCAACGAGCACCAGCTGTTGAATATTAGGCCGCTGGCCGCGCCCAATGGCAAACGGATCGTCAAGAAGGTGCGGCTTTTGTCTTTTTTTCCATCTGTCTGTTTGCGTGTCTGCCTGCCTGTCTGTCTGTCTATCTGTGTCTGTCTGTCTGTCTGTCTGTCTGTCTGTCTGTCTTTCTGTCTGTCTGTCTGTCTTTCTCTGTCTGTCTGTCTTTCTCTGTCTGTCTGTGTGCCTGTCTCTGCCTGTCTTTCTGTCTATCTGCCTAATTGTCTGTCTGTCTGTCTTTCTTTGCCTGTCTGCTTATCTGCCTAATTGTCTGTCTTTCTGCCTGTCTGCCTATCTGTCTATCTGTCTATCTTTCTGTCTGTCTGTCTGTCTGTCTTTCTTAGCCTGTCTCTCTTCATTTGCCTGTCCGTCCGAATCTGTCTATCTATCTGCTATATTTTTCTTTCAGTCCTGGGCTATTTCAGCAACAGTGTTACACATAATTAGCTACTTTTAATTTGAAAAAGTCCTTCGCCATTTCCCCCTGTCGTCTCCCTCGCCACGCAGGTCACCCCAGGCATCTCCGACTTCGCGGCCAAGCCCTCGGCAGCATTCGATTACCTGACTCCGCTGCTGGACTTTGCCAGCTCCGCCGTGCCCCGCGCCAAACTTGTGGAAACTCCGCTTTACGTCCTGTGCACAGCCGGGATGCGCCTGCTGCCCGCCGCCAGCCAGGAGGCCATCCTGGCCAGCGTCCGGCTCGGCGTTAAGCGCAATTATAATTTCCTGTTCTCCGACACGCACGCCGAGGTGATTTCCGGCAAACAGGAAGGCGTCTACGCATGGATCACCACCAACTTCCTGTTGGGCCGGTTCAGCCACTCGGTAGGCGACGGCGTCGGCTTAGTCAACTACGACGGCGCCGGCGGCCACCTGCGCAAGCGCACAGTTGGCGTCATCGACATGGGCGGCGGCAGTTTTCAAATAGCCTACGAGATCAGTCCTGAGGCGGCGGCGGCCGTGCCCTCCGCTCGCAATTCTGTTGCCGAATTCAATCTTGGCTGCCGGCAGACCGACGCGCTGCACACACACACCCTGTACGTCACCACCTTCCTGGGCTACGGCGCCAATTCAGCCAGGCGGCGCTACGAGGACGACCTGCTGGCTGAACGGGCTACAGCGGCGGCTGCCGCTGCCGCTGCTGCCGCGGCGGTCGCTGCCGTTACGACTGGAAATGCCACAGCCAGGTAGTCAGCCCTTGCACCCTATAGCCTAAACAAACGATTCGAATTTCATTAAACTTTCCCCGGTTCGTTGCAGCAATGCCACCCGCTTAGCGGCGCCTCCGGCCTTGTCACCAAAATTGCCAGCAACCATAGTTGATCCCTGCTTGCCTCCGGGTTTGACTGTGACGCGAGCCGACGGCACGCTTGTTGGGACAGGTAAGATTGTGCATTCCTGTGGATTAGGTGGTCTGAACATATCGTGTTGCTAGCGTCAGTTTAGTGTACATCTTCGCCGCAAGACATTAGGACAATAGCGCCACTAGACACTGCAACACCAGCGCCACTAGACACTGCAATACCAGCGCCACTAGACACTGCAATACCAGCGCCACTAGACACTGCAACACCAGCGCCACTAGACACTGCAACACCAGCGCCACTAGACACTGCAACACCAGCGCCACTAGACACTGCAACACCAGCGCCACTAGACACTGCAATACCAGCGCCACTAGACATTGCAATACCAGCGCCACTAGACACTGCAACACCAGCGCCACTAGACACTGCAACACCAGCGCCACTAGACACTGCAATACCAGCGCCACTAGACACTGCAACACCAGCGCCACTAGACACTGCAATACCAGCGCCACTAGACACTGCAATACCAGCGCCACTAGACACTGCAACACCAGCGCCACTAGACACTGCAACACCAGCGCCACTAGACACTGCAATACCAGCGCCACTAGACACTGCAATACCAGCGCCACTAGACACTGCAACACCAGCGCCACTAGACACTGCAACACCAGCGCCACTAGACACTGCAATACCAGCGCCACTAGACACTGCAACACCAGCGCCACTAGACACTGCAATACCAGCGCCACTAGACACTGCAATACCAGCGCCACTAGACACTGCAACACCAGCGCCACTAGACACTGCAACACCAGCGCCACTAGACACTGCAATACCAGCGCCACTAGACACTGCAACACCAGCGCCACTAGACACTGCAATACCAGCGCCACTAGACACTGCAATACCAGCGCCACTAGACACTGCAATACCAGCGCCACTAGAAACTGCAATACCAGCGCCACTAGACACTGCAATACCAGCGCCACTAGACACTGCAATACCAGCGCCACTAGACACTGCAACATCTGCTGTAACATAGAAAAAGACAAACGCCAGGGTTGGAACCACAGAAACTGTGGTCGCAACGCTAACGAAAATTAAATTCCTCGGGGTAGGGGTTAGAGTGCAAATGTAATCAACAAGCATTTGGACTGAAATATGCGGCTGATTCTTGCAGGCAACTTCAGCCACTGCATGCAGCGCCTGCTGCCAATGCTCGGCCGTGAGCTGCCCTGCGAGCAGCAGCCCTGCAGCCTTCTAGGCCGCCATCAGCCGCCTATTGACTTTGTTAAAACTGAATTCATTGGCTTTTCCGAATACTGGTACTGCATGACGGACATTCTGGGCATGGGCGGTCACTATGACTACCTGAGCTACAGGGCCGCCGCCGCCAAATACTGCTCCACCGACTGGAGTCAACTCGAGCAGGATTATCGGGAGAAAAAATTTCCCAAAGCTGATCGGCATCGACTCAAGTGAGCCTTCTGTCGCTTTTATTAGCAAATATTCCTTAATGATTTTTCATGTTTGTTTCCATCGAAATTTCTCTTTATTTATTCTCTAACCCGTTGTCAATGTGATTGAGAATGTACTTTAATTCATAGATGTAGGCCTGACGTATAATACACTTCGTAGATTGCTGAAATATATTAGCCTTGTAGCCTATCATTCGACTTTCTCCAATATGAAAGCTGATTTAGTATTAGCTCTAGCTTGTCAAGCATAGTTTAGTCGTGTGCCGGTGAATGCTGCGCTGGTGGGGTGCCGGAACGCGACTTTAGTTTATTACTATGAAGAAACCGCCCTTAAGTGTGTCGGTGTTAATTTAAATTCCTGTTTATTCCATTTTTTATAATATTTATTTTCGCTGCACACACCGCGCGTTCCAGACGTCGCTCAAAACGGAGGCTTGAGCGCTCCTTGCGCACTCTGCTCAGGTTCAAAAGGTAGTTGTGTACACTAGTGTGCGCCCCGCGCGTCGTTCGAGTCTGTCACTATCTCACTCATTGCCTAACTCATTGTATCTGAATTATTTATTATTATTATTATTATTATTAAATTTTCAAATTTTTCTGGTCTAAATCGGAGCGCTCAGGCTTGTTTAATATTTGCTTCACAAGAGGTCAGAAGGTGACGGTAAAAATTAGCGGGACCGATAGTTGCTAGGCTGAAGAAGAGAAGAGAAGCATCCACTGAAAATTTGATGCGTGTGGATAAGTGGATAAGTGTGACGGTGGGTGGGAATGCTACTTGCCTTTGATGGTGTGAGGCCGGAGGCGGGGTGGGAGTGCTAATTAACATTGATGGTGTGAGGCCGGAGGAGGGGTGGGAGTGCTAATTAACTTTGATGGTGTGAGGCCGGAGGAGGGGTGGGAGTGCTAATTAACTTTGAATGTGTGAGGCCGGAGGAGGGATGGGGAGTGCTAATTAACTTTGATGGTGTGAGGCCGGAGGAGGGGTGGGAGTGCTAATTGCCTTTGATGTTGTGAGGCCGGAGGCGGGGTGGGAGTGCTAAATAACTTTGATGGTGTGGGGCCGGAGGAGGGGTGGGAGTGCTAATTAACATTGATGGTGTGAGGCCGGAGGCGGGGTGGGAGTGCTAATTAACTTTGATGGTGTGGGGCCGGAGGAGGGGTGGGAGTGCTAATTAACTTTGATGGTGTGAGGCCGGAGGCGGGGTGGATGTGAGGCTGAAGGTTTGAGGCTCAACGAGGATTTGGTGGGAGGCTACAGAAGGAATTGTAATGACAGATTAGTGAACATATTGCATATTAAAATGAATCAGATAGAGTTTATTATTTTTGAAATCATTCTTTTTATTATGGTATGTAAAATTCAATAAATTTCATCTTGGCCATCTAAATAATCTTATTGATAACAATCGCAACTCTTAACATTGCTCTCTGTTAAGCAGCCACAAGTTTTCCTTAACTTTTCCCATTCATCTGGTTGTTTGATTTTATACCAAAACTGTGTTGCCTATTTTCCTCCATTTTATTTATATTTTAAGACAGTCTTAGTCTATAATTAACACCAATTTTTTTTGCTTTTTGTCATTAATTTGATGCATAATTGTGCTTGTGGTAGATTTAACCCTGTGCTCACTTACGTGTGTCTTAAAATAGACTGTATTCCCGGCACAGATACGTATTATTCCTATGCATTATTGAATTAGCTGCTAATAGCTTGGAATGGCTGCGTCAACAAAAAAACAATTGAATTCTATCCAACAGATTCCAATGCTTCAAGTCTGCCTGGATACTGGCCGTTCTTCACTACGGCCTGCGCTTTCCGCGCAACTATCGCCGATTCCAGTCAGTCTCCGCTATTCACGGCACCGAGGTGCAATGGACTCTGGGCGCTATTTTGCACCGGACTCGATACTTCCCTTTGAGGTTTGTGCGCTTTTTGTTTATTTGTTTGGTTATTAACATTTACTAATTCTTTTGTGGCCCTTGATCATTCAGCAGGTGTCTCTTCTCTCTCCTGATCATTCAGCGGGTGTCTCTTCCCTCTCCTGATCATTCAGCGGGTGTCTCTTCCCTCTCCTGATCATTCAGCAGGTGTCTCTTCTCTCTCCTGATCATTCAGCGGGTGTCTCTTCCCTCTCCTGATCATTCAGCAGGTGTCTCTTCTCTCTCCTGATCATTCAGCGGGTGTCTCTTCCCTCTCCTGATCATTCAGCGGGTGTCTCTTCTCTCTGCTGATCATTCAGCGGGTGTCTCTTCCCTCTCCTGATCATTCAGCGGGTGTCTCTTCCCTCTCCTGATCATTCAGCGGGTGTCTCTTCCCTCTCCTGATCATTCAGCGGGTGTCTCTTCCCTCTGCTGATCATTCAGCGGGTGTCTCTTCCCTCTCCTGATCATTCAGCGGGTGTCTCTTCCCTCTCCTGATCATTCAGCGGGTGTCTCTTCCCTCTCCTGATCATTCAGCGGGTGTCTCTTCCCTCTCCTGATCATTCAGCAGGTGTCTCTTCTCTCTCCTGATCATTCAGCGGGTGTCTCTTCCCTCTCCTGATCATTCAGCGGGTGTCTCTTCCCTCTCCTGATCATTCAGCGGGTGTCTCTTCCCTCTCCTGATCATTCAGCGGGTGTCTCTTCCCTCTCCTGATCATTCAGCGGGTGTCTCTTCTCTCTGCTGATCATTCAGCGGGTGTCTCTTCTCTCTGCTGATCATTCAGCGGGTGTCTCTTCTCTCTCCTGATCATTCAGCGGGTGTCTCTTCCCTCTCCTGATCATTCAGCGGGTGTCTCTTCCCTCTCCTGATCATTCAGCGGGTGTCTCTTCCCTCTGCTGATCATTCAGCGGGTGTCTCTTCCCTCTCCTGATCATTCAGCGGGTGTCTCTTCCCTCCCTTGATCCTTCGGCGGGTGTCTCTTTCCTCTTCTGATTTCTTTAGCGGGTGTCTCTTCTTTCTGTTTGATTCTTCAGTGGATGTCTCTTCCTTCTGTTTGATTCTTCAGCGGGTGTCTCTTCCTTCTGTTTGATTCTTCAGCGGGTGTCTCTTCCTTCTGTTTGATTCTACAGCGGGTGTTTCTTCCCTCTCCTGATCATTCAGCGGGTGTCTCTTCCCTCTCCTGATCATTCAGCGGGTGTCTCTTCCCTCTCCTGATCATTCAGCGGGTGTCTCTTCCCTCTCCTGATCATTCAGCGGGTGTCTCTTCCCTCTCCTGATCATTCAGCGGGTGTCTCTTCCCTCCCTTGATCCTTCGGCGGGTGTCTCTTTCCTCTTCTGATTTCTTTAGCGGGTGTCTCTTCTTTCTGTTTGATTCCTCAGCGGGTGTCTCTTCTTTCTGTTTGATTCTTCAGCGGGTGTCTCTTCCTTCTTTTTGATTCTTCAGTGGGTGTCTCTTCCTTCTGTTTGATTCTTCAGCGGGTGTCTCTTCCTTCTGTTTGATTCTTCAGCGGGTGTCTCTTCCATCTGTTTGATTCTTCAGCGGGTGTCTCTTCCTTCTGTTTGATTCTTCAGTGGGTGTCTCTTCCTTCTGTTTGATTCTTCAGTGGGTGTCTCTTCCATCTGTTTGATTCTTCAGCGGGTGTCTCTTCCTTCTGTTTGATTCTTCAGCGGGTGTCTCTTCCTTCTGTTTGATTCTTCAGTGGGTGTCTCTTCCATCTGTTTGATTCTTCAGTGGGTGTCTCTTCCTTCTGTTTGATTCTTCAGTGGGTGTCTCTTCCTTCTGTTTGATTCTTCAGTGGGTGTCTCTTCCATCTGTTTGATTCTTCAGTGGGTGTCTCTTTCCTCTTCTGATTTCTTCAGCGGGTGTCTCTTCTGTTTCCCATTATATTGGTATTGTGACTATAAAGGAGCATTTTTATCACAATACAAATCAGCCAGCTGCTTTTCTTAAACCCGCAGAGAGGTGCAGCAGCTCGAGTTGAATCGGCAACGGCACAAAGATCGTCGCAGCAGCTCACTATCCGGCACCTACCAGTACCTGCTGCTGCTGCTCTCCGTACTGCTGGTGCTGCTGGCCCTGTTCCAACTGCACAGACGGCTCGACATGCGGCGCGTTCCGTCTCCTGGATACCTGGGCTAGGCCTGGCTCGCTTGCTTGTCCCCCTATTGAAATATTATAAATATATATTTTCCTATCGGCAATTATTCCTTCAGTCTCCTTCCTGTCCCTACCGCAGTTTTTTCCTCAATCCATGCTTACCAATTTACGTTTTAAATTAAAAATTGCATTGCTCAGAACGTGTGTTTTACTGATTTAATTGTATTTTAATTGCGCTAGTCTCAAAGCTTCCACGACTTTATGGCTGCTGCTGCTTAATCATTATTATTTGTATTATTAGTTGCGCATTATGGGCTCAGCCATTACACTATTCACTGCCAGTTCAGTCTCTCCACTTACTTTGGCAATCATCGAATTTAGCTTTGCAATCATTACACATTATTAGCTATAATAGCTATATTATTGTTTAGTAATGTTGAAATTTATTTAGCCAGTCTTCCAACGCTTGTCAATAATATTATTGTAAAATCCAAACTGCTTTGGATGATCAATAGTTTTAAGTTCAGTGGAGAATTTTTCGACAGCATTAATTTTGCATTAGTTTTCAGATTTGCTGACATTTTATGTTATTTTTGTCTCTTTAACTGTTTGTGTTTTGCTGCTTCTAAAAAGCGGTTGCTTAACTGTCATACCTGTGATAATCTGGCCATCTCAAAGCAGAAAGTGTTTTATTAGGCATATTCTAACATAATAACTGTTGCATTACGCGCGCGTATATGTTACTTCTTAAAGTCTGTTGTGCTAATGTGGAATTAAGAAATAATGGAATTATGAATATATTTATTTTTTCGGTGTGCACCTTTGTGTCAGTTAGTGTGCTAAAACACTTTCGCTTTAATTTTTTGATGTCAATAGGTTAGGATAATTTTATAAACAAAATAAGAATTTGCTGAATTGTTTTATTTGATTAGCATCAGCGGGTGGATAGGCTGACATGATTGACAGCAGCGGGTGGAAAGATTGACCTGATTGACAGCAGCGGGTGGAAAGATTGATCTGATTGACAGCAGCGGGTAGATAGATTGACCTGATTGACAGCAGTGGGTGAATAGATTGATCTGATTGGCAGCAGCTGGTGTATAGGTTGATCTGATTGACTGCAGCGGATAAACAGATTGACCTGATAGACAGCAGCGGGTGGATAGATTGACCCGATTGACAGCAGCGGGTGGATAGATTGATCTGATTGATAGCAGGGGGTGGATAGATTGACCTGATTGACAGCAGGGGGTGGATAGATTGACCTGATTGACAGCAGCGGGTGGATAGATTGATCTAATTGACAGCAGCGGGTGGATAGATTGATCTGATTGACAGCAGCGGGTAGATAGATTGACCTGATTGACAGCAGTGGGTGAATAGATTGATCTGATTGGCAGCAGCTGGTGTATAGGTTGATCTGATTGACTGCAGCGGATAAACAGATTGACCTGATAGACAGCAGCGGGTGGATAGATTGACCCGATTGACAGCAGCGGGTGGATAGATTGATCTGATTGATAGCAGGGGGTGGATAGATTGACCTGATTGACAGCAGGGGGTGGATAGATTGACCTGATTGACAGCAGCGGGTGGATAGATTGATCTAATTGACAGCAGCGGGTGGATAGATTGATCTGATTGACAGCAGCGGGTAGATAGATTGACCTGATTGACAGCAGTGGGTGAATAGATTGATCTGATTGGCAGCAGCTGGTGTATAGGTTGATCTGATTGACTGCAGCGGATAAACAGATTGACCTGATAGACAGCAGCGGGTGGATAGATTGACCCGATTGACAGCAGCGGGTGGATAGATTGATCTGATTGATAGCAGGGGGTGGATAGATTGACCTGATTGACAGCAGGGGGTGGATAGATTGACCTGATTGACAGCAGAGGGTGGATAGATTGATCTAATTGACAGCAGCGGGTGGATAGATTGATCTGATTGACAGCAGCGGGTAGATAGATTGACCTGATTGACAGCAGTGGGTGAATAGATTGACCTGATTGACAGCAGCGGGTGAATAGATTGATCTAATTGACAGCAGCGGGTGGATAGATTGATCTGATTGACAGCAGCGGGTGGATAGATTGACCTGATTGACAGCAGGGGGTGGATCGATTGACCTGATTGACAGCAGCGGGTGGATAGATTGACCTTATTGACAGCAGCGGGTAGATAGATTGATCTGATTGACAGCAGCGGGTGGATAGATTGATCTGATTGACAGCAGCGGGTGGATAGATTGACCTGATTGACAGCAGCGGGTGGATAGATTGACCTGATTGACAGCAGCGGGTAGATAGATTGACCTGATTGACAGCAGCGGGTGGATAGATTGATCTGATTGACAGCAGCGTGTAGATAGATTGACCTGATTGACAGCAGGGGGTGGATCGATTGACCTGATTGACAGCAGCGGGTGGATAGATTGACCTTATTGACAGCAGCGGGTGGATAGATTGACCTGATTGACAGCAACGGGCAGATAGATTGATCTGATTGACAGCAACGGGCAGATAGATTGATCTGATTGACAGCAACGGGCAGATAGATTGATCTAATTGACAGCAGCGGGTGGATAGATTGATCTGATTGACAGCAGCGGGTGGATAGATTGACCTGATTGACAGCAGGGGGTGGATCGATTGACCTGATTGACAGCAGCGGGTGGATAGATTGACCTTATTGACAGCAGCGGGTAGATAGATTGATCTGATTGACAGCAGCGGGTGGATAGATTGATCTGATTGACAGCAGCGGGTGGATAGATTGACCTGATTGACAGCAGCGGGTGGATAGATTGACCTGATTGACAGCAGCGGGTAGATAGATTGACCTGATTGACAGCAGCGGGTGGATAGATTGATCTGATTGACAGCAGCGTGTAGATAGATTGACCTGATTGACAGCAGGGGGTGGATCGATTGACCTGATTGACAGCAGCGGGTGGATAGATTGACCTTATTGACAGCAGCGGGTGGATAGATTGACCTGATTGACAGCAACGGGCAGATAGATTGATCTGATTGACAGCAACGGGCAGATAGATTGATCTGATTGACAGCAACGGGCAGATAGATTGATCTGATTGACAGCAACGGGCAGATAGATTGATCTGATTGACAGCAGCGGGTGGATAGATTGATCTGATTGACAGCAGCGTGTAGATAGATTGACCTGATTGACAGCAGTGGGTGGATAGGCTTGAAGTCAGTTGACAAAGCATTATTTCAGCACTGCATTCCTAAACTTTCGCTGTCTTGCAGCCGTCACCTCCTAGCCGACGTCGCCCTATTTTCGACATGTCGGCCAACTTTCAGTACAGCGGCAACCGGCCCTCCTCAGCCTCCTCAGCGTCATCGTCTACAGCTATCGGCCACCGGCGGCAAATCCTCCATCACCTTCTGGGTTCGCTTCGAACCGCTAACATTCGCCGTGTTCCCAGTTAGCCCCTGCCAACGGCTGACGCCCAAGCACCTGCGCAAACTGGTGCTGCACGCCCGCAGCAAGGGCTCCAGCGGATTCCCCCAGCTGGCCTTCCCTGTCTGGCGACTGTTCGCTTCGGAGCATCTGGCCTGCGCGTCCGACGTGGCCTGGCTGATGTTCCACGCCTGCCTGATGACCTGCGGCACCAATCCGGATCGGCTCTGCGAGCTCGAGTGCCGCCTGCACGAGGAGGCCGGCAGAGTCGGCGGCAACTCCGCGTCTGCTGCTGCCGCTGCTGCCCAGGAGACCGTTCGAAATCAGCAAAGCGTGGACCTGTTCACCTTCGTGATCTTTCTGTACATGCAGAAAATTAATACTATCAATCTGCGGCGCAGGTGCGTGCCACGTTGCAATGCGGGGAATTGGAAACAAAATGATGGCGTTGGCGAATCTTCATAATTCGTTGAAAACACAAAAAATGAAAGAGGAAGATAATAAGGGGAAAGAAAGAGATGTTGTTAGGAAAGTAACGGACTCGAAGAGATTAAAGTAACGGATGAGAAAGATAAGAAAGCAACGGAGATGAAGAAATAAGAAGCAACGGAGGCTAAGAAATGGGAAGCAATGGAGAGGAAGAAATGGGAAGCAACGGAGGGGAAGAAATGGGAAGCAATGTAGGGTAAGAAATGGGAAGCAACGGAGGGTAAGAAATGGGAAGCAACGGAGGGGAATAAAAGTAAAACAGCGGATGAAGGGAGTGAAAAGGGACTAAGTGTAGGAAAGCGGATGAAATGAGGGAAAGGACCGTAAAATGAGGGAGGAAAGGGTACGAAGGGTAGGATCAGAAAGGGGCTGAGGAGAAACAAAAATACAGAAAAGAGATAGGGCCAGATATTAGCATGGGATATCATATATGAGGACAACCCAAGATAAGTAAACCCGTGATTACATTCAACATTGCGTATTCGCAGCCACCAGACAACCAGCGCCGAGTGGCCCCGCTCCGAGGGCGACGCCGCTGACAGCAGCCTCGGCAGCGGGCTGGCCGCCTCCCTGACAGCCTCGGCCGCTGGTAAAAGCCAGGACGAACAAACTCACGTTGCATTTGTGCAGGAGAATCTGCGCGAACTGCTAGAAATTCTAGCTGAATCGGACGCCTACAGCGACAATGCTCAACTGTCGCGCGAGGCAGCCGAAGCTCTGCGCCTCCTCCTCGCTGGCTCTGACGATGGCGGCCAGACTGTGCGCACTGTTCAGGTCCGGCTTGCTTTGCTATTTACTTTCTGCTAATAGTAGTATCAAAAAGTTTTTATTGCCTACTATCAGTAGGGTAGTTAGAAGCATACTATCAGTAAATTAGTAGAGTATCTTTTCACTTTTTTTCCTTTTTCTCTTAACTTGCTACTATCAGTAAAATGGTTATCAGCTACTCTCCCTTTTTTATGGTTTCACTACGACTTTAAGCATTAATATTATTGATTTTTCCGCACCCCGCGCACGCAGGAACTGGGCTCGCAGCCGCGTCTAGCTGCCAGCAGCGGCTACAGCAAGCTCACTCGCAGCTTCGCCTGCCGACCTCTGGCCACTTGGATTCTAGCCAATCTGGTCCCTAATCCGCTTGGCGTCCAAGCCATGATGGCCAGCTCCACGCGCATCTGCTGGCCGCTGCACGCCGACGCGCCCAAGCCGCGCGGTCGGGTCTGCAGCAATGCGGAGAAAGCGGCTGCGCCCTCTGACAAACTCGTGCTGCTCAATGCCGTGTCTAGGGAGACTGTCTGCCGGGCTGGTGGGCACACCTGCGACCAGGTGAGCCTGTCTGTCTGTCTGTCTGTCTGTCTGTCTGTCTGTCTGTCTGTCTGTCTGTCTGTCTGTCTGTCTATCTGTGTGTGTGTCTGTCTGTCTATCTGTGTGTGTGTGTGTGTGTCTGTCTGTCTGTCTGTCTGTCTGTCTGTCTGTCTGTCTGTCTGTCTGTCTGTCTGTCTGTCTGTCTGTCTGTCCGTCTGTCTGTCTGTCTGTATGTGTATCCTTATATCTGTGTGTCAGTCTGCCTACCTGTCTGTTTGTCTTTTTTGTCTGCCTGTCAGCCTACCTGTCTGTCTGTCTCTCTACCTGTATGTCCGTTTGTTTTGCTAACTCAGCCACCCGATCTAATTCTCGCTCAGGCCAGCCTCCTTGCCTGGCGATGCAGCGACTCGGCTCTCTACTTGTTGACTCCGTTGCGCAGCGCTTCGCTGCACAAGTGCGCCCGCTCACTGGTGCTGCTGGGCGCCTGCTCCGGCACCCTGCTGGTTGACCAGTGCTCCGACTGCGTTGTGGTGGCCGCCTGCCGCCGCTTAGTGGTCAGCCGGTCAGTCCGCTGCACCCTGCACGTGATGACGCCCAACCAGCCAGTGCTGGGGCCCGGTTGCGAGTCGCTGCTATTAGCGCCGCATCACGCCAGCTTCCCGCAGCTCGGCCGCTGTCTCCGGCTGTGCAAACTGAACCGGTCCCTGGCTCCGGGCGTCTACAACAGGCCGCACCTGCTGACTGGGGCCACTGTGGACGGTCACTCGGTCACGGCGGCCAGCATCTGGCGGCCCATGCATCCGTCGGATTTCTTTCCTATGTCGGTGCCGTTCCAGTTTAGCGAGAGCGAGGAGACCGAAGTTACCTGTCTGGACCTGCCGGCGGAGTACGAGGAGGCTGTTCGGGTATGAGTTGGGTGCCATCGTGTCATGGATCTGCAAGTAGGGGTTGACAATCGAGAACAGCCTTGGATTATGGACAGATTTAAGATTAGGAATTATTTGAGAATAGATCTTAGGAAGTACAAAATCTCAGTAAAGGTTGGATGTGCAAGATAAGCTAGATCTGGTGTAAGAAAATTGGCTAAAGTTAAATCTGCAGGAGGGCTGCAGGCACTTTGACGCTTAAAGCGCCAACGTCCCACAACCAGCGACTGGGCATGACTGTCCATTGCGCTGACTCCTGAAGCGCGTTTAGTCACACTAAATACGGTATGCAGGCATAGACACACACAAGCCGGCATCCAGGCACGCGCTCACATAGGGTGTACAAGCGGCGGTTCCAGGAATGTACACTCACTATGCTTTGGGGGGTTGCCCTCATGGGCGTAAATTGCGCAACTGGCCCATAGCCCAACCAATTCGTGCACAAGGCCCCAAATTAATGTGACCCTGCACACGAAACCGCGCTAGGGAAAATAGCCAACCTACAACGCGGGCTCGAACCTGGACCAGCGGCACACAAGGCGGACGCGCTAGACCGCCGAGCCACTCGCCCCCCCCCTGAGAAAATTGGCTATCCTCTTACTTAGAATTGATTCTAGGAAAAGCTGGATCTTTGTAGCGAAAAGTTAATTGAGCAGCCATTGCCGCCCCCAGGAGCGCCTGGAGCGGAAGCGCCAATTCCAGGAACTGGTCAGCCGGTGCCGCCTGACGCCTGGCCAGCGGCGCCAGCTGACTGACGCGGTGCAGCAACGATTCAACCGCTGGCTGGCCGACACTGGCCTGTCCCGCCAGCTGGCCAGCCTGGACCGGGACGCCTATCTGGCCATGCGGCAGGAGCGGCCGCCGGATTCCGCGCGAAGCAGCAACGGTCGAAGCGGCAGCCGGGCCGGCAGGCAAAATACTGAGTGACCTTGCGTGTTGAATTTCCTTTCCTTCGCCTGATTGATGCTTGAGCATTGCCTGTCAATATTCACTTGTGTGCACCCAACTACTACCTGGGTAATCCCTATCTACCAGTGTACACCTAAGCCTACCAGTGTACACCTGAGCCTACCAGTGTACACCTGAGCCTACCAGTGTACACTCAAGCCTACCAGTGTACACCTGAGCCTACCAGTGTACACCTAAGCCTACCAGTGTACACCCAAGCCTACCAGTGTACACCTAAGCCTACTAGAGTACACCTAAGGCTACTAGAGTACATCAAACTCCAACCAGTGTACACCCAAGCTTACCAGTGTACACCTAAGCCCACCAGTGTACACCCAAGCCTACCAGTGTATACCTAAGGCTACTAGAGTATCTGAAACTCCCCTAACTTATACTCCTTACCCGGGTTACACCCTATCTTAGAGGCCCTCCAGCCTCCCATCTAATTTTGAACATAGCAGCTTCCCTTGCATAGCTAACAACAGTAGCAGTGCGCTTCTACTAGATGAGAGCTATGAGAGCTACTCGCATATGAGTACATGTAATTCTTATTTTTGTGTTATCCAGTTCTTTTTGCTTATTATTTTAGCAATAGGCCAGTTAGAATCGAAAAACTCGGTTTTCGTAAAGAAACTTATTTAAAATTAAAATTATTTTATTTAAACTTGAGCTTATTTCAATCAAAATTAAACTCAAATAAGAATTTTTTTAAACACAAAGCAGAGAACTGAAACCAGACGTTAGCATTATAATAGCTCGTTGCTATTGGGGTTGTCAGGGAAGCACAATCAAACCGGTTGGCATCAGCTTAGTTAGCTCCGGGATTAAATTCTTGCCGAGATCGAACTCGCGACCTAGTACTAGGGCGTCCGCTCGGCTCTCCGTGTAGAGCTGAAATTTATGGAGAGCAAACCCTAGTGTAGTACGCGGAGATTAAATTGTAACTACTTCACGAATTAAGCCTTTTAAAATATTTATGTGAAATTACGTATAAAAATATCGTGCATGTTTGCAGCCTGCCGTCCATGCAAATTTTGTAAGTTTATTTTTTCTTTTCTTTTGTTTTTGTTTGTAGGCGTTTTTCAATGGCGATGCCCATTCCACAATTCAAGTTGTTGCACAATCCCTCTATTATCCCTAATCTGATTCACCACCCTTTACTAATTTTAAACGTTCTCCATATGTGGCTCTTACTGTCTGCTTTTTTCATTGTTATTCGCCGTTTTGGCTACGAGTTGAAGCATCTGCAGGCAAGCATTGCAGTTTTTTCATGTTTAATATGCTTTCTTTGCAAACGAGTAAACAATACACGCCGGTCTGGATTGTTTGCTGCTATGGCATTCCGTTTGGAGTACTTTAATATTAGTGCTTGGTTTTGTATTTTAGAGAATCCGAAATATTTAATATTATAGTTTTTTTCGATCTAAAAAATCATTTGAAATTCCTGTTTATTCAGCTGTCGGCTGCTAACTCCGCCGTAAATTTTGTGCATAATTGTAGCTTACCCTGTACATTCTGCACCCACCCCACCTTCTCCTGTACATTCTGCACCCACCCCACCTTCTGTACATTCTGCACCCACCCCACCTTTTCCTGTACATTCTTCACCCACCCACCTTTCCTGTACATTCTGCACCCACCCCACCTTTTCCTGCAAATTTTGCGCCCCACCGCACTTTTTTACCCCTGATACCCTATCACACATTCTACACCCAGTAGCAACATTCTGCAACTCGCTGGAGAGCAAATTTTCGCTACAACTGCCCCAAAGCCTGAAGCACCTCCTCTGAATTACACAGCTCACATTATTTAGCCAAATGTCCATCTGTTCAATTAGTTTTTAATAATCATCTATTTAAGTTGACGCAATAGAATTTGAGCTGTAGATCAGGCCTCACCTCGATCAGGGTCTCACTAATACAGTGGTAGAGTCGCAGGCTGTAGCTGAATGCCGCTATGCCGTGCCTCTCCATCAGCTCACGCAGTCTGTCAGTCTTCTCGGACGCTGTCTGCAGTGCCAGCTCCGCGCGCAGCTGCGTCTCCGCCGGGCTCAGCTCGTACAGGGTGTAGGGAAATATCCGCAGCGGCCGGCTCTGCGGCCCGGCCTGCAGGTCCACCACTAGTAGACGGTCGGCTGGGCGTCTCACCAGCTGGCAATAGGCTCGCAGCGTGTGTGGAAAGCCGGCCGACAGGCTCAGTGTTGGCAGCAGGATGATTCGCGCGCCGCCGCTGCCCGCTTTTTGGCAAGCTGTCGGGCCCGCTGCGCAGCTGTCAATCTGCGGCCCTTTTTCGTGGTGGACATTTAGCTTGTCATCTTCGTCAGCTGTTGGAATTGTCATTTGGCTTAGAGCTATTAGTTAACAGGGTATTGCGGGCGCGTTGTTATTGCTGGCGCCCATTATCGGATACCGCTTGATAATTAATGCTTGATTAACACTGAAACCGTGCAGACCATAGACTAGCCTCAATAGCATTGCCCTGTGTCTATGATTATTTAATAAAACTTTAAGTCTACTTACACGGTTGCAGACTTATCGGAGATTTATAAATTTTTCCAGAAAAAGTACTCACAGCTTACCAAGAAAATTTGAAGGTCAACTTAAGAAGATACTTCAAGTGGTCCTTGGAAAATTTTTGCTTTTACGCGCGTAATGGCTGCGGCTATATCAGTGCAGCATTGTCCACATACAGGTCAATCAGAACATGTACGCTCATATATGATGTACATGAACATGTTATGTATGCAAATTTTATATATTATCAGTACATTATCATCATTTGCTAGCCAATGATCAGTGGGATGCTACTTTTAACACCTGCTTAATAAGGCCCTACTTATGCCCTACTTAAGATGCCCTTAATTCTTGCTATGTTCTAGCTCGTCGGACATATGTACATATGTACATGTACTTATATGTGATCATGAAATTCGTTTGGTGAAAAGTTCTTTGGCTACTAGGATAGTGAAGGTATGCATACTAAAGGATTGAATTACTTTTAGGTAAATGCTTTTTAATATATATCAAGTTTACTGTCTTTTACTCAAACTTAACAATCAATTGTTTGAAGCGGGACTCCTTGATCCCGAAAAAATTAAATATATACTAGTGATTGGAGTTCAATATGCTAACAAAATATTAAATGAAGCAAAACTAATCTCATTTTCAGAAAGCAATGCCCTGTTTCAATTAATGATTTTGAATTAGGTGCTTATAATTTGTTATGGTATACTTTTAAGGGCGCACAAATTATAACCATATACTTTCTAAGAAATGAGTAGGCATTTATGTACATCGATCGTGATTGGTATCTAGATGGATGTAATGTTTAAAGTTAGCCTATAAGTTTTCGTCTTGATAAAATTAATACTTGTGTTGTTTAGAGAACTTTGTAGCTATTTTTTATTTAACATTAAATTTAACTTCGACTTGATTGTAAGTAATAATCCTTCTAGCGGTCCTCTCCTATTATTTTATGCTTAAAAGTTGAAGTTGAATTTATTTCTCGGCTTTTGTTTTTACTGGAAGCATACAGCAGTCAGCAGTAGTATGCTATAATTAATAGCTATAATTAAGGTTAGAAAATGTATTTTCATTCAAGCTCTTAGAAGGCAAAACAAAAATATTAATAATGACTGGAATGTAAAAATGCTTCAATTCGATGGATATTTCTTCTGTAATAACTCAAGTAACTGATCCTGCTACTGAAGCAGCGAAAAAATTGACTTCTGAAAATGTTGAGGAAGGCAGATCTTCTTCGAATGAAGAGTCATCATCTGCACTGCCCCATGAAAAAGAAACTGAATCATCAAGTTCTCCAGCTATTATCAGTTCTGGTATGAAATTTAATATACTATATTTTTCTGCATCTAAGCTATTTTTTGTCAGATTTGCCAACCTTTTTTTATTTTAGGGGAGAATGATTGTTAGGAAAGAAAAATAGGGCAGTATGTAATATATATTAATGTTAATAGCTATCCTTTTATAAAAACTCTAGCTATTCTACAAATAGCTAGAGCCTAGTTAACTCTAATTTATGGCTATGCTGTGACAAGGGCTTCTTTCTAAAAAAATTATCACTAAAAGTAAAGTTGACAGGCTCTTTTTGCTTTATTTAATTTATCCAACTGATTTTTCCAAAGTTTAAGTAACTCTTATTCTCTTTATTTGGATAGGTAAGTCACAAAATTGTCAATTTAAGTTGCAAAATTGGTCAAAATCTGCAATGCCAATATAGATTACAAATTAGGTCAAAGTTAAGAGATAAGTTGCAAATTAGGGGAAGGCAAGTTGTAAAATTGGTAGTATAAGTTTTAAAATTGGAGGAGTATGCAAATAATACCATAGCAAAAAGTAGTGTTCTACCACCCTTAATCTCTGGGACCATAACCGTAACTGTAACCATAATCAATGGGTAATCACCATAACCATCATGATCTGTAATTACAGCCTAAAAATCACCATAATTTGCCAGAACCGTAACCATAATATAACAAATTTATTTTGTTTGTACTAAAGAACCAAAATAATTGGTATTTAATGCTCTACCACTGTTATTTTTATTTTATAATTATTTTATTTTTATTTACTAACATCTTTTGCTATAATTATTATGCTTTTCAATGTTAATTTTTTTACATTTCACGATCTACATGACTTCGAGTTAGGTTATAATGTAGAGGGGTTTTTCAGTAATGAGGTGAGAGCAAGGCGGTGGTTCAACTGTTTACAGAAGAATGTTATTGGAATCTAGAAAAAGAACTCGTGAAGAGATTCCAGTTGAGCTTCTGTATATTTATAGTGTTGAGATGATCTTCCGGAAAGTTCTTGAAATATATAATGCATTATAACAACATGATTGTTAAGATAATACAGCTACTTATTTATCGCTAGGTTTACTCACAGACTGAGAATACTTGTTAATTATTAAATATGTTGAAATGCAGTAAATGACTAATTGTTTCAGACACAGAACTTTCTAGAAAACATACGAATAGAAATTTCTCGAAGGTCACTACAACAGTCCCCCCTGCGGAAGACGGAGTCCCTATGGAAAAGTACAGTATCTTTAGTTTCAAAATATGCGATGAAATGCGGTACTTAGGATAAGTTACTGTCAATTCGAATGGATATTCGGCGATGGAGTCTGGTGTGATGACGATCGATCCACTCGTGTCCTCAACTGGTCTCCTGGTTGGCGAATTGTCAGATGTGGGACCAAACTGGGTGCTGCCGGATGCAGACAGACGACACCCTGGATGAGGTGCACCGGAGAAAGGCGGGTTGTCGCTCTGCGGCTGAGGGTACCAGGCGAAGCGCACGAGACGACAGATGTCGATGTTGATGGTTTCGTGGTGATGATTGCTGGCTGAATGTGGTGATATCGCTTCGCAGTAGATGTGTCGAATGGAACGGCGGCTGGTCCACTCGTGCGTCCTCCTGCGTTGCTCCAGAATGGCGGAATGGCGCTGGGGCTGGCGCGACCTACGTAAGTTGCTGAGTTGCAGACAGACGACTCCCTGGACTACGGCGGGGGATGAATGGCGGGCAGTCACTCTGCGGCTGGGCAGCACAAAGGGAGCACATGAGATGGACCGGAAACTGCAGATGTGATGCGACGGTGTGACCGGGACGATCATCGGTTTGTCGGCTGACCTCGTGTAAGGCCTTTGAAATGGTGACTCCCCGGTGATGTTGGTCAGAACTGCTTCGGTTGAAGGCTCTTGGAGATGCTGGATCGGTGCAGGAAGCTCAGTCGATAGGCCTTTGTTAGCCCGTGTTGGCGTGGTTGATTGGTCGTCGAAGGAGTCCTGCGTTGCTGTGGAGTTGCTGTGGAATCGGATGATTGCTAAGTGGATTGTGAGGTGTTGTTAACGATGGTACATGCAATGTGCTGATGGTGCTTCTCTGGTGATGTAGGCGATGATCCATGGCGATGCTGATGACGGTGATGATGACAGACAAAAGTTCAGGCGATATTTTTACATGTTTGTTTGTTGTCCTGCCCCTGACGGGGCTTCGGTGCCTCACCGGACCAGTTGTAGAGGGGTTTTTCAGTAATGAGGTGAGAGCAAGGCGGTGGTTCAACTGTTTACAGAAGAATGTTATTGGAATCTAGAAAAAGAACTCGTGAAGAGATTCCAGTTGAGCTTCTGTATATTTATAGTGTTGAGATGATCTTCCGGAAAGTTCTAAAAATATATAATGCATTATAACAACATGATTGTTAAGATAATACAGCTACTTATTTATCGCTAGGTTTACTCACAGACTGAGAATACTTGTTAATTATTAAATATGTTGAAATGCAGTAAATGACTAATTGTTTCAGACACAGAACTTTCTAGAAAACATACGAATAGAAATTTCTCGAAGGTCACTACAATAACACTATACATATCAATGTCATATCATATATGAGTTTAACATACACTCGTTTTTATTTGTATTATGTCTATGAACTCTGTATATTTATTGATGTCAAAAAATAATTACAATGAATCTGCTCAAATTTTCTGAGAATTAATGATGGTTGTACTCATGTACTTGTAAATTGTTTTACTTTAAACTACAAGGTGGGTACAAGGTGTCCTTGGTTAGGTAAAGTAGTCTACTTAAGGTGTTCTTAGGGGAGCACAAATTTTGCTAGCAGGAAATTTGCTAGCCAAACTTTGCTAGCAAGAATTTTGCTAGCCAAATTTTGCTAGCCGAACTTTGCCAGCCAAACTTTGCTAGCCAAAGTTAGCTAGCCGAACTTTGCCAGCCAAATTTTGCTAGCCAAAATTTGCAAGCCGAACTTTGCTAGCCAAACTTTGCTAGCAGGAATTTTGCTAGCAAAGATTTTTCTAGCCAAACTTTGCTAGCGAGGACTTACACTATACACTATTGTATAGTGCTCAGAATCGGTGTAACCATGTGCAAAAGAACAAACTAGCTAACCATCTATCCGGTCTATCCAGATAGGCTAACTATTCTTCATAGGTCCATAAGTCTTAATTATTAATGAGGCTGAATTGAATTGAGAAAACGCGGCAATTGTGAGGCCTCAGGGTATCCAGCAATGGGCGCAACGTGGCTATCACTATCACTGGACAATATCTCAAAATTGCCCAAATCAGGTTACTGCAGCTTGTATTGCTCAATTTGAGCTGATGTACAATAACACTCTATAACAGCACATTTGTTCTTTATTGATGGTATTGATATCAATTCTTCAAAACTATTGTATCATTCATTGTGAATTCCCGCTAGCAAAGTTTGGCTAGCAAAATCTTCGCTAGCAAAATTCCTGCTAGCAAAGTTCGGCTAGCAAACTTCGGCTGGCAAATTTCGGCTAGCAAAGTTCGGCTAGCTAACTTCGGCTAGCAAATTTCAGCTGGCAAATTTTGGCTAGCAAAGTTCAGCTGGCAAAGTTCGGCTAGCAAAATTCTCGCTGGCAAAGTTCGGCTAGCAAATTTCCTGCTGGCAAAATTCATCGACCCATTCTTAGGGTATATAATAAAATTCAATTTGAATTTAGGGTTGGAATTTTTTAAATTCCTACAAAATGCTGATTTAAACAAAACTCTCTTTAGAAGCAATTATAATATACATTTTTGTGAATTTTATGAGGTGTAGAAAAAATTTCCATGACAGAAAAATGATTATGGCTAATCCTTAAAAAGTCCCTAATCCGTAACTGTAACCATAAGCACAAAATTTCTCCGTAACCATAACCATAATAAAAAATATGGCTACAAAAGTGCTGCTCCCATCATATGCCATAACTGTAACCACCATGACAGCGGTATATAGCTGAGAAGTAGTTTGCAGGACCTTTTTTCTCTTTTAAAATTTTCTTATATAATTCACAAATTTTGTTTCAACAAGTCTCACTAGCCAAGCAAATTTTTCAAGTTGTACATATGTGGGTAGCTTGGCTAATTTTACTTGAATTTGTATGGTAATACTAATATATTAATCTCTTGTATTTCACATGGCATTCCACAGATCAGAAAGGGTCATGGCTTCTATGACCTGTTTCTCAGTAATTGTCCAATATTTTGTTTGCATATATATTTTTAGAAATAGTCTTAGCATTGTTCTCATTGTAAGTCTTAGCAATAATCAATATTCTTGGCAATGGTCTCTATGTCATATTTCTTGCTACTCTTAGTAGTGGTTATTCTAAGAATTGGTTGTATAATCTAGTAAAATTCAAGTAAAAAAGAAGATCAAGTCTTTTTAACAAATCTGTTAGAAATTTTTTTAATAAATACTTTTTATGAGTTAAAAATAAGTTGCAAAATAGGGGGAAAAGTTTATAATTTTTATAAGTTTATTGCCAATTGAAAGTTCACTCTTGTAGGTTGATCTTCTCCTTACCAAAACTCACTATATTTATGGTAACATGGTGCTTAAAATATTTTGGAATAGCAAACAATTTAAACAAAGCTTTGCTTTATACTATCTTAAAAAATAGTTGGTTCTAATAATTTTCTATGCAATTTAAATTTATACTTTTATTAGAGTTACTATTGTATCAAAAATCAAAGAAGGCTATAGGTACTTTGATGCTTAAAGCAACATTGTCCCAAAAATAGCAACAAGGCATGACTATCTATTGCACTGACTCCTAAATATTTTTTTAATCATACTAAATATGGTATATAGGCATAGACATATACACAGGCTGGCACCCAGTCATATACATAGGGTGTACAAGTGGCAATTCCAGGAATTTATCTTTATGTCTTGGGGGTTGCCCCATGGGATAAAATTTCACAATTGGCCCATAGCCCAACCAATTTGTGCACAAAGCCACAAGTTAATGTTACCCTGCACACAAAACTGCACTAGGGAAAAGTCTACCTACAATGTGGAATCAAACCTGGACCTATGACATACAAGGCAGATATACTAGACCACTGAGCCACTTATCCCCCTTTTAGCTTCCCTTAGAGGCCCAGCCTCTTGATAAGAGAGCAAGCATAGAGGCTAGGTTATCTGGTCCAAACAAAGTGCCCCTCTTTTACAAATCTGCTAAAGCATATAAAAATAATTTTTTTATTTTTCTGGGTCTAGAATTATCTATTCTTAAGTATTAAGCTAAAAACTCTATTAAGTAGTTTCTACTTAAGTTTCTTTCTAGCAGGCTAAAAATATAAGAAATTTTTGTTTTTGGCATGCAACTTTACATTAAGCCTATTTTCTTAGATCTGGTATTGATATTTTCCATATTCATTGGGTCTAATTAGTTAAGAAAAAAACTTTATATATTTGGCAGTTAAACTGGGTTTTTTGGGCAATTTGTGTGCTTGGTGTACACTAAAGTTAAAATTGCTCATGAAAATTGGATCTACTGTGCAGTTTTGCACACATCCATTTTTTAATAATTGTGCTGTCCAAATTTCCATTTTAAGGTCTAGCATAATTGCAAATTTAAAATTATTTTGCTCATATAAGCTTTTACAATTATCTTACAAAATTAAATTTATATAAGGTAACTATGCAGGTAGATAAATATGTACTTGTATGTTAATTTGAAAGCATATCAAGTTAAGACTTTAGCACTTTGACCAATTTCTAAATCACAAAAAGGTGAGACCTAGCTAGTCTAGCCTTTTATTGGCATATACGAGGGGTGCTGCAAAACTTTCCGGACTAATGCTCGCCATGACTATAATTTATGTCGGATTAAGCCAAAATTTAAAACTGGCAAAATTTTAACTGTATTTTATGATTATCTAAAATTTCGAAGAAACTGGACAACGCAGTACAAAGTTATGTGTCAAAAGAAACTCAGTGATCAAAGTCGATAAATACGATTTTTGGGTTGCAGCTACCAATCGCTGTCACATGGAGTTGTGGATGCCAAAGACGCTCTCCATTTCCCGCACCATTGCCGACGGATTTTCCTTTAAGTAGGCAATCACAACAGTCGCTTTGTCCTCACCGGAACTCGTGCGAGGACGCCCAGATCTTGGGGCATCAGCGACGTGGGTGACACCATCAGCAGCGAGTCGGTGATGCTCAAAAACTTGTGTGCGACCCAAGGAGTGGGCACCAAACGCAAGACGCACCTCATCAAAAGTCTGCGGCGCTGTTTTGCCCTGTCTTTGACATGCCATAATCAAATTTCGCTGGCTCTCTTTCGACCCGAAATCAGAGGGATTTTTCGGTCGACTCATTTTCGGTCTTTGGTGAACGCAAAATCGTATATAGAGCTTCAAAAGGCGGAAACTTCTTTTGTCCCTCACGTAGACAGCTTTTAACCGCGCAGCGAAAAAAGTTAGGACAAGTTTTGTCTATGTCCAAATCGTATATACCCAAATTTTCAGCTAAATTGAGCTCGAATTATTCCCACTACGAGTATTAGTCCGGAAACTTTTGCAGCACCCCTCGTAGTATATGAAAATCTTTAGATAACAGTAGATTACTTAGTAAATTTTATATCAGATTTTTAAAGGATACTAATATACAAATGTTTGTACCCTTAAGCCCCAACGAGTATACAAATGTCCATTCTATGACTAAATTTGAATTTTATTTTGCTACTAACTTAAATTTAAAAAGGTTCAACTTATGAAAACTACACTTTTTGTTTGTATTTAAACCTGAACTGATTCCTCAGTATCAGCTTTGAGCAACAATTTTCTGGGGCCAATTGGAATTAGTGGCATTCGTAGTTAACATTTTTTCATGGATTTATTGCATTGGATTTGTAGTTGCCATGGCTACCCTAATTACACCCTTCTACCCCGGCAGTAGCTGAGGACAACCTGACTGAGGCCGATCTCGAGCTGGTCAAGTCGCCAGTTGATGGCAAGAGGCGTCGGCGTCGTCGTAGAGGCTCTGCCAGCGACAATGGCAGCCTGTTGAGCCGCCTTCTCTGCTGCTTCGGCATTGGCGGCCCTAGCGCACCGGCCGGCGGTCGCACTGAGCACTATCGCAATGGGCAGACCAGGCAGCCCGACCTGCTGGGACCGAGGGACCCGGCCATGGCCGACAGAATCTGCGCAGTCATCGACCTGGATGAGACTCTCGTTCACAGTTCGTTTAAGGTGAGCCATTGAGTTTCAAGGCTGCGCCTGATGCGCTCTTTTTTTATCTTTTTTGTGCATGCTTAGATTTTCTTGAAGTCGACGCTCCCATGCTTGAACCCTGATCCCCCCAGATCGAGGCCAGGCTCTTATCCTCAGACCCTGATCCCCCCAGATCGAGGCCAGGCTCCTATCCTCAGACCCTGATCCCCCCAGATCGAGGCCAGGCTCCTATCCTCAGACCCTGATCCCCCCAGATCGAGGCCAGGCTCCTATCCTCAGACCCTGATCCCCCCAGATCGAGGCCAGGCTCCTATCCTCAGACCCTGATCCCCCCAGATCGAGGCCAGGCTCCTATCCTCAGACCCTGATCCCCCAGATCGAGGCCAGGCTCCTATCCTCAGACCCTGATCCCCCAGATCGAGGCCAGGCTCCTATCCTCAGACCCTGATTCCCCCAGATCGAGGCCAGGCTCCTATCCTCAGACCCTGATTCCCCAGATCGAGGCCAGGCTCCTATCCTCAGACCCTGATTCCCCCAGATCGAGGCCAGGCTCCTATCCTCAGACCCTGATTCCCCCAGATCGAGGCCAGGCTCCTATCCTCAGACCCTGATTCCCCAGATCGAGGCCAGGCTCCTATCCTCAGACCCTGATCCCCCAGATCGAGGCCAGGCTCCTATCCTCAGACCCTGATCTCCCAGATCGAGGCCAGTCTCCCATCCCCAGACCCTGATCCCTCAGATCGAGGCCAGGCTCCTATCCTCAGACCCTGATCCCCCAGATCGAGGCCAGGCTCCTATCCTCAGACCCTGATCCCCCAGATCGAGGCCAGGCTCCTATCCTCAGGCCCTGATCCCCCAGATCGAGGCCAGGCTCCTATCCTCAGGCCCTGATCCCCCAGATCGAGGCCAGGCTCCTATCCTCAGACCCTGATTCCCCAGATCGAGGCCAGGCTCCTATCCTCAGACCCTGATCCCCCAGATCGAGGCCAGGCTCCTATCCTCAGGCCCTGATCCCCCAGATCGAGGCCAGGCTCCTATCCTCAGGCCCTGATCCCCCAGATCGAGGCCAGGCTCCTATCCTCAGACCCCTGATCCCCCAGATCGAGGCCAGGCTCCTATCCTCAGACCCTGATCCCCCAGATCGAGGCCAGGCTCCTATCCTCAGACCCTGATCCCCCAGATCGAGGCCAGGCTCCTATCCTCAGGACCCTGATCCCCCAGATCGAGGCCAGGCTCCTATCCTCAGACCCCTGATCCCCCAGATCGAGGCCAGGCTCCTATCCTCAGGCCCTGATCCCCCAGATCGAGGCCAGGCTCCTATCCTCAGACCCTGATCCCCCAGATCGAGGCCAGGCTCCTATCCTCAGACCCCTGATCCCCCAGATCGAGGCCAGGCTCCTATCCTCAGGCCCTGATCCCCCAGATCGAGGCCAGGCTCCTATCCTCAGACCCTGATTCCCCCAGATCGAGGCCAGGCTCCTATCCTCAGACCCTGATCCCCCAGATCGAGGCCAGGCTCCTATCCTCAGACCCTGATCCCCCAGATCGAGGCCAGGCTCCTATCCTCAGACCCCGATCCCCCCAGATCGAGGCCAGGCTCCTATCCTCAGGCCCTGATCCCCCAGATCGAGGCCAGGCTCCTATCCTCAGACCCTGATTCCCCCAGATCGAGGCCAGGCTCCTATCCTCAGACCCTGATCCCCCAGATCGAGGCCAGGCTCCTATCCTCAGACCCTGATCCCCCAGATCGAGGCCAGGCTCCTATCCTCAGGCCCTGATTCCCCCAGATCGAGGCCAGGCTCCTATCCTCAGACCCTGATTCCCCCAGATCGAGGCCAGGCTCCTATCCTCAGACCCTGATCCCCCAGATCGAGGCCAGGCTCCTATCCTCAGACCCTGATCCCCCAGATCGAGGCCAGGCTCCTATCCTCAGACCCTGATCGCCCAGGTCCGTAATGCAGCCAGAGTGAAGACAGGTGTAGCCAGTGCAAGTGTTTCATATCTACAATCTACAATGTGCAGCCGAAGTCAGGCTGGCTGAGTTAGGTTAGATATGTTTTATAAACGGGTTCGCTATAGCGCCGCACTTGTGCCAGTTGTTTCCAGTTCACAAAAAGTTTACTTTTGACAGAGCCTACAAGCCCACAAGCAGATTGAGAAATTTTATTGCACTTGCAATCTGTGAATATGATAGCCTCTATGCGCGAGTGTAGGTAGCAGTTACCCATAGCATTTTTGACTATTCGCCTGTTTTTCTGTTGATTTCACTTTGCCTGAATTAGTTGCTATGTTTTAATGCGTGCCTAGCTAAATTAAACTGTCTTTATTGTTTATTGTTTTTGTTTTTAGCCAGATTAGCATAAGCAGCGCAGACAGATCTGGTTCAAATATATTTTCTCTCTCCGTTGAAAAAATGCAATCAGTCATTAGCACTTCATTTATGCGGCTTCTCTGCTTCTGCCTTGTCCTGCCAGTGTCGCTCGTTTTCCTCTATACAAAGCGGGCTTGCTGCGTGTTTACCAGGGGGGGGGGCTGCCGGCATTCCTTGTCCGCCAAGCGCTAAGCAACGAATCATTCGGTTTTCCGCAGCACTGTGCCGTGTAGCTCGCTTAATTAAAGTACATCCGCACTGCGCATTTTGCATTAGCTACACTGCACTGCGATGTTAAGGCGGATTTGTTCTGGCATATTGAACAGCCATTCCTCGAACCTCTCTCTTTCGTTCCCATATAACTGACTTGCTAAAGCCGGGTTGGCCCCAGTATAGTACCCGGCTGCACGTGTCTCTAGGGTGCAGAAGGGAATTCGTTCGGAAAGAAATTGTTTACTCCTTGGGGACAAAAATTATCCCTGAACTAGCGTAGTGATGCCGTACCAGTGGCCCTGTTCTGAACTGCTACCTGCAATTTTTTATGAACAAAACACCTAGGGCTTTTTGAAATGCTGAACGGCAATAAGGGTTGAAGGTACTGAAGGACAATAGAACAGTGCTGGCAGAAGGTACTAAAGGAAACTGAGGACAGTGCGCTGAAAGCACTGAAGAAACCTAAGGACAGTGTGCTGAAGCTACTCAAGGAACCTGATAAAAGTGCGCTAAAGGTACTGAAGGAACCTGATAAAAGTGCGCTAAGGGTACTGAAGGAACCTGATAAAAGTGCGCTAAAGGTACTGAAGGAACCTGATAAAAGTGCGCTAAAGGTACTGAAGGAACCTGATAAAAGTGCGCTAAAGGTACTGAAGGAACCTGATAAAAGTGCGCTAAAGGTACTGAAAGAACCTGATAAAAGTGCGCTAAAGGTACTGAAGGAACCTGATAAAATTGCGCTAAAGGTACTGAAGGAACCTGATAAAAGTGCGCTAAAGGTACTGAAAGAACCTGATAAAAGTGCGCTAAAGGTACTGAAGGAACCTGATAAAAGTGCGCTAAAGGTACTGAAGGAACCTGATAAAAGTGCGCTAAAGGTACTGAAGGAACCTGATAAAAGTGCGCTTAAGGTACTGAAAGAACCTGATAAAAGTGCGCTAATGGTACTGAAGGAACCTGATAAAAGTGCGCTAAAGGTACTGAAGGAACCTGATAAAAGTGCGCTAAAGGTACTGAAGGAACCTGAAACTGGTGGGGCAAAATGTACTGAAATAGGCCAATGAAAAGTTACTGAAAATTGCATGGCAACAGGATATATTCCCCCTTTCTAAACCGTTTCTATTGCGCAGTACGTTCAAGATCCGGACTTTGCTATTGGCGTTGAGATCGAAGGCTTCGTTCACCAGGTCTACGTGTTGAAACGGCCATACGCCGACGAGTTTCTGCGTAGAATGGGCGAACTATTCGAATGCGTGCTGTTCACGGCTAGCCTGGCCAAGGTGAGAGCTCTGCTGCTGTGTTGCCATTTTACAGTGCTTCTCGGTTTACCACGGTGCCTGCCGAATCATTTTTCCTAATTCAACTCAAAGACTGCTGATTTCCCTGATACCCTGCGTACCTCTGTTCACCTCGTTAATATCTCTCCTGACTCCTAGTCTCGCTGTAGGTATGTTTTTACCTCGGCATTGATATTTATCACTTGTCTGTCGATTAAAAAACCGAAGCTTTCATTTTTTCCACTCGCTTTAGTCACTCGGGAAGAATCGTTCAGCCCTGATAGATTTTTTTCCCAATCCCTAATCCTATGGCATTAAAACGTGGGGCATGGAGCTAAAATCCCAGCTCTTTTTGTCTCTATTTCACTCACTGCAGCGTGACTGCCAGACAGATGAATTTTTTGACAGGGCCTGCTCTTAGCACGCAGACATCATCATCTATATAAGCTAGCTGTTGCTTCATTGGCTATCCAACATTATAAATACTGTGTTTAGTATTGCCGATCAGCTTCTGTATAACTGGTCCCATCCTGTTTCTACTAGAGCACTATGATTATTTGTGTAGCCAAGTCAGCGTGTGTGTGTGTGTGTGTGTGTGTCGGGGGGCCTTATGTTGCAGATTATTTCTGTAAAGCGGGCAGCTTAGCGAACTGTATGAGCCTGTTTCTCTTGGCTAAACGCAAACGAATATCGTGTATCAGTGAGTGCGTCCGATCTAAGCTGCATCTAGGCTGCGGTGACACCGCCCTGTCCCCGTTGAGGGACGCTCTGATGCAAGAAACTGGGCTTGGACTTCTAACCAAGTTTTTTTCCCTCTCCCTGGAAGAATCGTTATTTTTTGTCAGAATAAACTCTCCGAAAATATTGCTCCGTAATTGGGTCTCTGCGCTACATCCGGTGCGCTCTTAATAATCATGATTGCAGCTGCAAGAAGCTTGTGTTAGACTCAATTTACGTTGGTTTCTCATTAATTAATGTATCAGTCTTTTTAAGCCATTGAGCTGTCTATTTTGCTACTTGTATTTCAGTACGCGGATCCGGTGTCGGACCACTTAGACAAATGGGGCGCGCTCAAGTACCGGCTATTTCGGGAGGCCTGCGTTTTCCACTGCGACAATTACGTGAAAGATTTGTCACTGCTGGGCCGGCCAGTTGATCGCTGCGTCATCATTGACAACTCGCCAGCCTCCTACATGTTGAATAAGGAGAATGCGGTTAGTGTTGACTTGCGTCCGTTGCCTACTACTCATGGGTGGAATTAGTAGAAATGATGGATTATTTTGTCATTTGATGTATGCATCCGTTTTAAACTGTATTTAGAAATCCCCATCTGTCACCTCGCTACGTCATCTGGCACTCCTCTATCCCATCTGTCACTCCAATACATCATCTGGCACTCCCCTATTCCATCTGTCACTCCGCTACATCATCCCAACAACAACAACAACAACAAAAACAAAATACGCGCCCCAGAGTCGCAAAAGCGCAATAGTGAGAGGCACGTCAGATAGCGCGTCTCAGGGCCAGCGCGCGGACAAAGTCCGGGCCATTGGCGGTGTCGGGCGCTCCGGCGTCGCTCAGAATGCAGTCCACGTACCTCCGGGTCCGGGCTTGGCCTCGCCTGAGCGGACCCTGCGTGGTGAGCAGCAGGACGTCCTGGACAGGCTCGGGGCAGTAGCTCTCGGCCCGGATCACGTGGCCCGCCAGCTTCAGTCTCCGCAGGCGCAGAATGGTGGACGGGCGTTGCAGCTGGGCCCTCTGATACAGGGCATCGGTCCCGACGCTCTCGTCAGCTTGGAAGGCTGCACGGAGCAACCCCGAGTGCGCCGAGTCCAGCTGCCGCTCCAGCGTTGCCGTCAGCGTCCACGTCTCGGCGTTGTACAGCAGGACGGTCTCGACCACCGCCTGCCATAGCCGAGCTCTCTGGCGGTCGGGCAGCGCCTTGGACTGGAGAACGGCTCGTATCGACCGGTAGGCCGCCCACGCAAGTCCTCTGCGCCGCCGGATGTCCTCTTCAACGGAGGGCACCAGGCCGCCGAGGTAGGTGAAACGCTGGCAGCGTGCGAGCGTGGTCGGCTGCCCGTCTGCGCCGCGGCATGTCAGCTCCGCTGGGAGATCGGCCGGCACGGTCAGCACCTCAGTCTTCAGCGTGTTGACGACTAGACCGACGCTTGACGCTACCTCGACCAGCCTGTCAATCTGGCGCTGTGCAGCTTCAACAGACGAGGACAGGAGGGCGAGGTCGTCGGCGTAGCTCAGCACGCTCAGGCGCTTCTCGTTGTGGCGACGGCCGATGCGTCTGCGCAGCAAGAAGCCGTCGTCGGCTGAGGGGAGGGCGGTCCGGAGCACCCAGTCCAGGAGGAGCACGAAAAGGAACGGCGCTAACGTGTCCCCTTGTAGGACTCCTGATGAGGTGTCGAACAAGTCCGACAGGCCGTCCGCCGTCACAACAGCTGCGCGCGTGTCGCGATACAGCGACATGATGGCGTCAACCAGCTGCTGCGGGACCCGATAAGCTCTCAGGACGAATGGGAGCGCGGCTCTCAAAACCGAGTCGAACGCCTTTCGAAAATCAATGAAGACGATGATCAGCGTCAACTGGCGAGTGCGCGCCTCCTCGATGACACGGCGGAGTGCGAGGATCTGGGTCACTGTACCGCGGCGGGGGCGGAAGCCATTCTGCTCGTACCGCAGGAACGGATCCAGCACGGACTGCAGGCGGTCGAGGAGCAGTCGGTTAAACAGCTTCGCGGTGCAGGACATCAGCGAGATCCCGCGGTGGTCTTCTTTCCGCGTAGTCCCGGCCTTTTTCGGGATCGGCACGATGTGCGAGACCGTCCACTCGGGGGGCGCTGGGGCGCCGGCAAGCACGCGGTTCATGACGCCTGTGACTTGGGAAGCCACACAGCGGAGCCGCAGCGCCTCGACCGGAACCTCATCGGGGCCGAGCGCCTTGCCACCTGGAGTTCTCCGAGCGAATTGCACAACGTCCTCCGTGGTCACTGGGCTGGTGCGAAAATCCTCCTCAGCAGGCAGCGGGGTTTCAGCCGGCAGGGCGAAACTTGCAGGCAGCGGGCGGGCGGGCGCGTTCACAATGCCGGCGAAGAAGTCGCGCAATTCATTCCTGCGCTCCTCCGGTGTGTCGCCGGCCAGATTCAGCGCCACTCGCCTCTTGCGTCCCGTCAAAGTCCGGACGGCCGTCCACACAGCGCGGCTCTTTACGTCGGGGCCAGCTGCTGCGATGGATTGGATGGCGTCGTCAACTGCAGCCTGTTGACGCTCGTCCAGGAGACGCGCGAAGTCTTCTTCCGCTTCGCGCGTGGGCCGCCGGTTTCTCCGCAGGCGCTCGATATTCTGCCGCGCCTGCCTGATGGTCGGATCGCTCTGCCAGACTGGAAGCGATCGCTGCGCCGGTCGCATCAGCGGAACCGTCTTCTCAGCAGCGGCTCTCACGGCTGTGCAAATGTCGGCGTACTCCGTCTCGTGCTGGTAGCCAATCGCACTAGCAAAGGCGCTTGAGAACTGGCGCTTCGCACGGGGGTCCAGCAGTGCACGATAGTAACGCCGTGGGCGCTGCTTTGGGGGTCGGTAGAGCGGATCGTTTAGCCGCAGCTCACAGAGCAGGAGTCGGTGGTCAGACCGCAGTGCGAGCGGCGCCATGGTGTCGCAGTTGATGACGCGGCGGCGCTCGCGAGCACGAACCAGCGCGTGATCGAGTTGCGCTAGCCGCCTCGTGGCATTCCGGCCGCGTGCATTCCGCCGCCTCCTCTTGCAGCCCGCGAAGGTGGCCAAGCGGGCCGGGGGCTTGCGGAACAGCGTGTTCGCCGACACCAGGTCCAGCCGCTCCAGCATGTCCTCCAGCGCATCCGAGTTGCCGTTGTCGCGTCCCGTGACAAACGGTGATCGCTCGGACCTGCGCGGAACTGCGTTCAGGTCTCCGAGCACCACCAGCGTGTCGCGGTTCGGCACCTCCTCCAGCTGCCCGGCCAGAGAGTCGAAGAAAACGCGAGCCTCCTCCGGGTGGGCGGCTGTGGGCGCGTAGGCGCAGAACAGGCGGATGCAGCGAGCGCGCAGGTGCAGGTCGACCCGCAACAGGCGCGGGGACAGCGAGGCGCAGTGCACGCTCTGCCGAAGGCGCGGTCCAATCAGCACGCCGACGCCGCCGCGGCCGCGGCCGTCTGCCGACGTATACAGGAAGGTCCACCCGGCGCCGAGGTCCTCCGTCTGAAGGCCTGGTTCTGCCACGATGGACACCTCCTGCAACATGATAAGGTCCAGCCGTAGGTCGTGTGCCAGCTGGACGAGCAGAGTGCGACGCCAGGGGGCCTTCAGGGTCCGGCAGTTCAGCGTGCCGAGTCTGAGGCGGCCACCTGGTACGGCTAGGGCCCGATGGAGTTGGGCCTCACGGTCCCCGGCGCCACCCGGCAGATCCGGGCCAGGAGCTGCAGAGGCCGGGGGCGACTGGCGCCTGAGAGCACCGAGGAGTCGCCCGCGCCGGTTGCGCTCGCGCCGTCGCTCAATGCGACGTTGTCTGCTGCGCTGTCCTCTGCGGGTCCTTGGCATGCCACCTTCAGCAGCCGCAGCACCATGGCGCGGCTCTCCGTGAAAACCTGGGCAAGCGCTGGACAGTTCAGCGTCGCCCGGAGGCGGCGGCATATTTGCACAGGTGTGCAAATATAAATTCACTGCAAATATAAATTCACTGCAAATATAAATTCACTGCAAATATAAATTCACTGCAAATATAAATTCACTGCAAATATAAATTCACTGCAAATATAAATTCACTGCAAATATAAATTCACTGCAAATATAAATTCACTGCAAATATAAATTCACTGCAAATATAAATTCACTGCAAATATAAATTCACTGCAAATATAAATTCACTGCAAATATAAATTCACTGCAAATATAAATTCACTGCAAATATAAATTCACTGCAAATATAAATTCACTGCAAATATAAATTCACTGCAAATATAAATTCACTGCAAATATAAATTCACTGCAAATATAAATTCACTGCAAATATAAATTCACTGCAAATATAAATTCACTGCAAATATAAATTCACTGCAAATATAAATTCACTGCAAATATAAATTCACTGCAAATATAAATTCACTGCAAATATAAATTCACTGCAAATATAAATTCACTGCAAATATAAATTCACTGCAAATATAAATTCACTGCAAATATAAATTCACTGCAAATATAAATTCACTGCAAATATAAATTCACTGCAAATATAAATTCACTGCAAATATAAATTCACTGCAAATATAAATTCACTGCAAATATAAATTCACTGCAAATATAAATTCACTGCAAATATAAATTCACTGCAAATATAAATTCACTGCAAATATAAATTCACTGCAAATATAAATTCACTGCAAATATAAATTCACTGCAAATATAAATTCACTGCAAATATAAATTCACTGCAAATATAAATTCACTGCAAATATAAATTCACTGCAAATATAAATTCACTGCAAATATAAATTCACTGCAAATATAAATTCACATCATCATCCCCTATCCCATCTGTCACTCCAATACATCATCTGGCACTCCTCTATTCCATCTGTTACTCCAATACATCATCTGGCACTCCTCTATCCCATCTGTCACTCCGCTACATCATCCCCTACCCCTGTCACTCCAGTACATCATCTGGCACTCCCCTAATTCATCTGTCACTCCGCTACATCATCCCCTATCCCATCTGTCACTCCAATACATCATCTGGCACTCCTCTATTCCATCTGTTACTCCAATACATCATCTGGCACTCCTCTATCCCATCTGTCACTCCGCTACATCATCCCCTATCCCATCTGTCACTCCAATACATCATCTGGCACTCCCCTAATTCATCTGTCACCCCGCTATATCATCTGTCACTCCCCCATCCCATCTGCCAACCCGTTTCCTAATCTCCGCTAGCTCACAAGGAGCCCAATTTGAGCGCCTTCCAGCTGTCAATCAAGCTGTAGCCAGTGCAAATGCTATGTATAAATGCTTACTACACATAGCTAAAACTTTTCCATCGCGTGCAGATTCAGGTGAAAACCTGGCTAGGCGAGAAGTCGGACACCGAGCTGCGCGACCTGCTGCCCTACATGGAGGAGCTGGCCAAGGCCCAGTCCGTGCCGGCCTACCTGCGCGATCATCCGCCGCCGTCGCACTCGCTGATCAACTTCGGCCACATTTTGCACCTGCACGAGCACTGACGACTGACTGTGTCAGCCGCCTGTCCAGCCCCCAGCCATTTGATTTACAAGCCTAATCTTAATGTGAGCTTGAGAATACTGGGTGCAGCCATTGCATGGGTACTTGTCAGTTTAATGGGCGAACCGTCAGACCCTTCCTCTTTGTCTTGTCCTTAAAACACTTAACTTAAAAGCTCTATCAACCAATGGCACAATAATGTTTCATTTGTGTTTGCAAATCAAATTTTGCCCAATTTTTAAACTTCCAACAAACTATTTTTTGACTGCTAAAATGATGCTAAAGTGTAGTAAATCGTATTATTATTATTATATATTTTTCAAGCGCGTTTTATACCCCGTGTTTGAGAGATTGAAATTCATATTAATATTGACTAAATTTTCTCTGCAGATGGGTGCGTGTGTGTTAGTTGACTTCAACTGTGCGTACTTCCAACTGTTCATATTCTTGCACCTATTATGTACTTGTTTCCTAGTTGTTGCGCAGGTTCTTATTCACTGAACATGATTCGTATGGTTCTGTGCCTGATCGGTGCTAACACCTCCTTGTTTTATTTGTTTTGTTCAATTTATACTCGTATTTATTTACTTATTATTGCAGAATTGCACTTTTGGCCCCAACCCAAATTTATCAATTGCTTAAGAGCAGATGACGCACATTAGTTTCCTTTATTTTGTTTCCCACCTGAGAACTTTATGTAATTTTGGTCATACACGCAGACCTGTTCCCTCTGCAATAGTAATGTATTATTTAAAAGGCACAAAATTAGTCGGTTGGTGATGATTTTCCCATAATAATATCTGTTGAGTTTTTCAAGCGAAACTTACACGCGTTATACATCTTATAATGATTATTAATGTGTAAATAATGTAAACCCAGCGCTAATCGCGTAGCCTCTAGTGCACTCGCCATTTGGCTGCTCATTCTCCCACAATAGGTTGGTTGATTATTGGCGTATCTGATTGTTGATACGTGTTACTTAGTAGATTTTCCTTTTCCCCTTGTTCGGCACGGCTGTATCTATGCAAATCGGATTTTTGTACAACCATATATTTTCTTGTTCTGTGCTATCTTCAATGTTAGTCGCAGTAAAAGTCTAGATCTGCTATTAAATTAAAAGTTTTTTTGCATGGCCTTAATTGAATTACTTTGGCTCGTAATTATAGCATATCCTAGTGTTACTCTAGTCAGTTACTGTCGGTGGGTCGTGTTCGCGTATTGCTCCAATAAAATGGAAAATCAAAGGTAATGTTTTGTGTATTTCCCTCTGTTTTCTAGTTGGCTATTTTTGTGTAATATTTTATAAAGTCTTATAATATGGTACGAAATACCTATGCAGGAACTGTATATAAAATACATCTTTCTGATTTTCTGCCACCATACTGCACCCAGCCACTTGCGTGCTTGTCGAGCAGTTCCTTTTATTTCCCCACATGGGATGTCCCATTGGATAAAAAATCAGTACACTAACTCAACTGATTGGTCTAGGTGTTTTAAAAATTGTATGAAACGCAAAATTTTTTGTGATCATAAAAGATATTTGCAATATATATTTATAGGAGTTCAAATGCACATCTCAACAACCTACATGTACATATAAATAGGCATGTATATACCTGCATCATGTATAAGTCCTTTCCGAGGACTTTCCTGGGCTGCCAATTCCGTTCAATAAGGTCAGTCCTGCAGTCTGAGGCCCTGCCAGACCGCCAGAGGGCGGCACTGTTTCGGGCGGTGTTCGAGACTGTCCTGCTGTACAACGCCGAGACCTGGACGCTGACGGACTCGCTCGAGCAGCAAGTTGACGCGGCGCACTCTGGCCTGCTGCGCGCCGCCTTCAAGATCGGCTACGAGCGGGGTTTTCCAACACGTGCCGTGTTGCTGCGCTGGACTTGGACCGCCCAAGTGGAGTGTTGCACCGTCGGTGATTCCAGCTGGCAGGCCACGTCATCCGCTCCGAGTCGTACTGCCCCGAGCTGGTGCAGGAGGTGCTGCTGCTTACGCTTCAGGCGCCCTACTTGCGAGGACAAGCGCGAACTCGGCGTTTCGCGTCGATTGCCAGTTGGATGAAGCCCACGACTCAGCAGAAGGCGGTGCGGCCTTCTTTCGCGCCTAGGCCTTGAGGCGCGCCCTGTGACGCTGCTTTTTCCTCCTGACAGCGTACTATGTTGTTAAGAAGGCAAGAAATTTGTGTACAAGATTGAATCAATTCGTAAAAAATAGCTTGGTAATACGCTTTAAACTATCAAAACTTGCTAATTTCCAGCACTCGAAGGTGGTCAGTCTACTAATTTTAGCTGACAAGGATTTTTAATTGCAACCAAATATTGATTTATATTCGAAACAGAGAATTCGCTTTGATTAATTCTACTCGTGCAATTCGACGTGAAGTCTGCACCATCGTAAATGCAAAAACAGACTCTTAAAACTTATTGCTTTGTTGCAGCATTATTTAGGTTTTTGATTCATACAATGATGCAAGTAAATCACTACCCATTTTGTTATATTTTGTGCTAGTAAATTGGCACGATAATAACTCAAAATATCGAAAAATAAATGTTCAAATTGCACAGTTACGTCAAGCTATGTTGGGGTTTCCCGACAGATATTCAGACAGATATTCAAAACGATCATTGATAACTTTTAACAAAAGTGATGCGGCTTAACGATTTTTAGCCAGATTTCTACGCCTGTGTCTAGATTCTAAAAAGCACTTGTTCATTCGTTTATCTGTAAAACTGAGCGAAATACACTTGCTAAAAGATTGCTCAGCAACACTTTGATTTCACGTTAATTTAATGTTGCTTCAAAAAGCTTCGATTTTCCAACCGTCAAAATGCATGTTTCATACCAAATGACTACTCTATATCTTTTACGCATATCTAAGCTATAAAAAGAAGTATCATGAGTCCGAAGACATGCTTTACTTCTTTAGATATTTCGTTTTAAAGTGTGCTTCGCAGATTAGCATTTTTAGGTATTCGCAAAGTGTACAATGTGTTTCGAACAAAAAAATATTTATCTAATCCAAGTACAGTAAACTTTGTGTCTACAGTTTTACGCATATCCCAGCTTTAAAATGACTCCGTCAACGCTGCAAAAACTGCTTCTCTTTAGGAGATAATTGGCAACAAAGTGTGCTTTGCCGTTTCTTCAATGCGATTTAGTAGGAATGTCTGAAATATTTGATAGAAAACTGTGGCCTTGATTTTTTGTTCTAAGACTTGAAATTTACACTACTATTTTACGCAACTCAGCTTTAAAATGACACCTCAGACACATCAAAAGCTGCAGTACTTTTTGAGCTATTCGACTTCAAAGTGTGCTCTGGCCATACAGACATTCGGCTTCTCAGTCCAATCAGAACCCAATGTTTGTCCCTTTGCCTTGCTTTTGTTTCGCGTCTAATATTAATGAAATTTGCACCACTATTTTACGCAACTCTCAGCTTTAAAATGACACCTCAGACACATCAAAAGCTGCAGTACTTTTTGAGCTATTCGACTTCAAAGTGTGCTCTGGCCATACAGACATTCGGCTTCTCAGTCCAATCAGAACCCAATGTTTGTCCCTTTGCCTTGCTTTTGTTTCGCGTCTAATATTAATGAAATTTGCACCACTATTTTACGCAACTCTCAGCTTTAAAATGACACCTCAGACACATCAAAAGCTGCAGTACTTTTTGAGCTATTCGATTTCAAAGTGTGCTCTGACCATACAGACATTTGCATACAAAAAAGAAGAGCCAAAAGGTCGAGGCAGCCAAATTGAATGGGTAAGCATAAGCATTAAACAATAAAACGCTGTAAACCAATGCTCTGCACAGCTAATGAGCTAGCCGTACAAAATAACTACCACAGATTGAATGTCCGTCATTTCTCTTCTGGCACCACAAGATCTGCTGGGATCGAAAAAAGGCAACGTCTGCAACGCAATTTGCTTTAAGATAGACAATTCATTATGAGTAGGAATTCTTCCTCTCGACTAAGTAATTATTACTATTATTAACAGTACATTATACTACTAATGCAATTAACAGCGATGCTCACTGTTAACAGTAATAACACTGTCTGAAGTTGCAGTGGTGCAAATTTCATTAATATTAGACGCGAAACAAAAGCAAGGCAAAGGGACAAACATTGGGTTCTGATTGGACTGAGAAGCCGAATGTCTGTATGGCCAGAGCACACTTTGAAGTCGAATAGCTCAAAAATTACTGCAGCTTTTGATGTGTCTGAGGTGTCATTTTAAAGCTGAGAGTTGCGTAAAATAGTGGTGCAAATTTCATTAATATTAGACGCGAAACAAAAGCAAGGCAAAGGGACAAACATTGGGTTCTGATTGGACTGAGAAGCCGAATGTCTGTATGGCCAGAGCACACTTTGAAGTCGAATAGCTCAAAAAGTACTGCAGCTTTTGATGTGTCTGAGGTGTCATTTTAAAGCTGAGTTGCGTAAAATAGTAGTGTAAATTTCAAGTCTTAGAACAAAAAATCAAGGCCACAGTTTTCTATCAAATATTTCAGACATTCCTACTAAATCGCATTGAAGAAACGGCAAAGCACACTTTGTTGCCAATTATCTCCTAAAGAGAAGCAGTTTTTGCAGCGTTGACGGAGTCATTTTAAAGCTGGGATATGCGTAAAACTGTAGACACAAAGTTTACTGTACTTGGATTAGATAAATATTTTTTTGTTCGAAACACATTGTACACTTTGCGAATACCTAAAAATGCTAATCTGCGAAGCACACTTTAAAACGAAATATCTAAAGAAGTAAAGCATGTCTTCGGACTCATGATACTTCTTTTTATAGCTTAGATATGCGTAAAAGATATAGAGTAGTCATTTGGTATGAAACATGCATTTTGACGGTTGGAAAATCGAAGCTTTTTGAAGCAACATTAAATTAACGTGAAATCAAAGTGTTGCTGAGCAATCTTTTAGCAAGTGTATTTCGCTCAGTTTTACAGATAAACGAATGAACAAGTGCTTTTTAGAATCTAGACACAGGCGTAGAAATCTGGCTAAAAATCGTTAAGCCGCATCACTTTTGTTAAAAGTTATCAATGATCGTTTTGAATATCTGTCTGAATATCTGTCGGGAAACCCAAACATCGTCAACCTCTATCCATTCGATTAAATCGGTTTCAGTAAACTCTGTTCAGCTGCTAATTGCTTTATACTTTAGGAGAAACATAAATCTATTAATCAGTAAAAAAGACTTTAAAAAACCATGTTTGAATAAAACATAGATTGCAGTTTTGTATCTGTCTGTTGAATTAAATACACTATAACACCAACACTAAATTTTTCACTGTTAGCTTGATTTAACATTGAAGAGCAACATGTCTAGCAGAGATAGGTGAGATGCATTTTAGTACATCTTGATTTTGTCCTTCTAAATGTACTTTTTTATTGGCCTACTAAAAAATTAAAAAAAATTAAATTTGTCATCATAGCAATTATTTTGTCTTTGTATTCAATGTTAAACTTAAGGCAGTAATTATTTAGCCAGCTTAGCTAGTATAATTGCCAGTTGGTTATTTAGCTGGCTAAGTTGGTAACTTGCTTTTTCAGCTTTTTTGATGGCCAAGCTTGTAGCTTTCTTATTTTTGCTATCAGTAGACCTATGCATGTAATGTTATATTTATAATATTAATAATAATATAAAAAATTATGGAAAGTTTGTTATAGTTTTACTTTTAATTACAATTAAGATCCATTGCACCTCTAGCTAACTTTTGAACCAACTTAAGTAAGAGATGGCTATAGTATGTTAATAATAATAATAATAAATATATCAAGTCTTTGACTCTATATAGGACTTAAAACTGTAAATGTAACCTAAATAGAAAATTAGCCAGGCCCTAACTTACTTTAAAGAAAAACATAAGATAGAAAAAACTTAAAGTAGCTTTATATTTTAATTTGCTAATATGCTACAATAGCTTTTCTTTAAAATAAGCTAATAAACCTTGTCCTTTCCCAGATTTTATAGTAATATAATTACCATGTAATTTGAAAAATGGAGAAGGTAAATTATAAGATGGTTGGTGTAAAATTTGGAGAAGAATTAATACAAAGAAAATGTGGCAGGTAGGGTCCATTTTGTGCTAACAAAATCTTTCAATCAATTTATTGGAAATTTTGAGCTGTCAGACTTCTTAAATCACAATTTTTTATATATATTTGTTTTAGAATAATTAGAGCAATGGTATTTTTAAAATATTTTTTATATAATTAATATTTAATTACCTATCTAAATATATAATTCTGGCTACTTATTAATAGCCAAAAAGAGCAAATTTATTAGCTAAGTTGGCAAAATAGCAAAAACAAGTTACCTGCTTATTTGGCAAAATAGCCTAAGTAAGCAAGCTACTGACTCAGTTAGCTAAATAACCAACTAGCTAATATATTGGCTAACCCTACTTTAATAACTATTGCCTAAACTTAATAATAAATATATTAAGTCTCTGACTCGATATAGGACCTAAAACTACTAAATAGAATATTAACTAGGCCCTAACCCATAGTCAGGAAGGTGGCAAGTGCACGCGGGAATCAATTTATGGAAAAATCCTTGGTGCACGCCAATGTATGCCAATTTTTTAAAACCCTTAACATGACGTTTCTGTTGCACGCCAAAATCTTGAATACCAAAAATCATGTACGCCGATTTGCCGTACGCTGAATTTGAATATTAACCGTAATTTTTACATAAATTTTTTACTTACATTAAACAAAGTGTATATAAAAATTGAAATTCACTTCAAAGAACAGAGTGAGTATCAAAAAATGTTTCTTTAAATTTCAAGAAACAAATAAACTAAAAGTCTAAAAGATTCCTAAAATAAGAGTGTTTAAAAGTTATTGGATAGTAAGTCCCTAAATGGAAGGGGTAAATTATAAGATAGGTAGTATAAAATTTGGAGGAGAATACAAAGAAAATGTGGCAAGTAGGAAGATATAGGCAATAAGTGGTTCATGGGACCTTTTTTGGTCCTTTAAACTTTTACCCCAAGTAAGTTGCAAATTTGTTTCAACTAAGTTGCAAACCAAATTTTCCAATTTGCATACCTATGAATGGGTGGGTAGTAGGGTGACTAGCCCTGATGATTTACACTTCTCATTTGCTTCTCTCCTCCCTACCTTTGTTATTTACTCTTAGCCCAATCCTACAGTCAAGTGACCATATGGTTGAAAAATTTTAGCACTGCTGCTTTCCAAAAGGGATATCTATTTTTTTGCACTTAATGTATAAGTATGTAATAATATATCAACTAATTATAATCATAGGTTATGGGCAAGGGTAAAGCCAGTCATAAAGAGTTATAGTTAATACTACCTTTTACCTAGAGCATAGACACCATAGTTTAGAGGTTTCTAGCCAATTTGTCTGCTACCTCTTCATCTACTAGATAAAAATTTTGCAAAATGGTTTGTTTGCCATGCAACCAATAGCAGTGAACTGAGTAGAATGAAAAAGAGGTGGTTCTTTGCTAATAAATGTGAAAGTGAAGTTTTTAACTTCTAAAAAATTCATTAATGTTTATTTCTTAAGTAACTTTGTATCAGTTGAGTATTTCAACAGGTGCACTAGCCTGGATGAGATTCCATCAGTATCAATTATCTTTCTATCATCAATTATAATAATAAAAGCCAGCTTTTAATATTTCATTGCTTAAATAACTTTTTTAACAACTTGTATTTTTTATTCATAAATTTGTTCTTTATCAGTAATTATAAACTATAAATTTTAACTATATTTTAATCTAATTGTTAGTATAAATCAACTGAAAAGTGCTATGCTATAATTATTAACTATATGTTTTGAAATTTAATGCAAATTATTGAACTAATCCAACACGAGTTTCCTAGATTTACCTGTCTGAAACTAGAGCTTCTAAGATATTTGATTAGCATCAACTACACATTCCATTCCTCATAGGACTGTAATATTTCTTACCCATAATATTCTATAGATTGTTTGGGTATTTATGTGCTCTTTATGCGCTTTTTAGAACAGTTTGCTATAGCTAAAATGTTTGTTGTATAATAGTTAGCAGCTTTGAGAGATAGGAAATGAATACTTGTAGAGCCTGATTAAACTCCAAGATCCATCAAAATACATATTTTTTGCCCGAGGCTGTAAATCATCATCAAGCACAATCTAATAGTGTCTAACGCAAAAAAAATCATTGCAAAAAACAACAGGCACCGAGATCGCGACAGGGATCGGGACCGCGATAGGGATCGGAATCGGGACCGGGACCGGGACCGGGACCGCAACCGCGATAGGCACAGCAGGCGCCGTCGCTCTGGCAGTAGGGAGCGGCATGGCCACTCGTCTTCATCCTACTCGGAGCACGGCAGCCGTCGCAGCCGAAGCCGTTCGCCTTCTCACCTTCGGCCGGCTGTACGCGACGGCCTGGCCGCTGTGGCCGCAGCCGCCGCCGCGAAAGCCGCCGCCGCTGCCGTGGCCGAATCCGAGATGCTGACTGCGGCTGCCACGTCTGCGGCCGCTGCGCCCCAGCCAATGCCGACTCCGCCGCTGCAGTCGAGGCCGCAGCAGTGGTCCTCGTCTTCGTCGACGTCAACGATGCCGCCGCGTCAAAATTCGAAATTCGAGCTTGAAGGCGCCGTCATTCTTGGCGACGGTCCAATCGACCGGGAGGCCGAGGCGCGCCGCCTTGAACTAGAGATGCAGAAGAGGCGCGAACGAATCGAACGCGAACGGGCCGAACGGGAGCGCCAGAGGGCGGCGCAGGCGGCCGAGTCGGCGCCACTCCAGCCGATCCGCCTGCCGACGGCCAGCTCCTTGTCCGGACTGAAGCCGCCGCCGCCATTGCGGCGCAAATTTGGCGACGCAAACGGAAGGTGGCATCGGCGCCGCAGCCCCGAACAATGAGGACTCGGACGACGAGGCTCTAGCCAAGAAGGCCAAAGCGGCTGCCGAGGAGGCCAACAGCGAGGAGGACGGCGTGGACCCGCTGGACGCCTACATGGCCCAGCTGCAGAAGACTGCGCCGCAGAAGCAACAGCCGCCCAAGTCTGCCGGCCTGGCCCCGACGGCTTCCTCCGCTGGCGGCCCTGGCGCCGGGCCTCACGTCACCATCATCAGGGCGTCGGATCGGGCCGCTGAGCCAGCTCAGCAGGCATCGGGGATGTCAAAGCCTACGCCGGCTGCCTCCGCAACGGCTGCGGGCAAAACTCGCAAGGGCGAACTAATGGAGGCCGACGCTGACGGACTTGAGTACTCAAGCGAGGACGAGGAGCAGACTCTGGAGGAGGCGTTGATGGCGCGTACAGCTTCCGCTCGTAAAGAGAAGCTGATTAGTGTGGATCATTCAAAAATTGAATACGCGCCGTTTACCAAAACTTTCTATCGAGAGTGTCCGGAAGTGGCCGAAATGACGCCGGAAGCGGTGGCCGAGCTACGCCGCGAATTGGGCGGCATCCAGGCCAAGGGACGCAACTGTCCGAAGCCTGTGCGCGACTGGGCCCAGGCCGGGCTCAGTTCTCACCTGCTGACTCTGCTTAGGCACTACAAGTTTGAGAAGCCCACGCCTATTCAGTGCCAGGCGCTGCCTATTGCACTGTCTGGAAGGTGAGTTCTTTTATTTTGAAGATAGCTGCTTTTCTATAGCTATCATTCGCGATGCTTCTCCATAGCAACCATTCCTGAAGCTTTTCCATAGCTGTCATTCACGATGCTTCTCCATAGCAACCATTCCTGAATCTTTTCGATAGCTATCATTCGCGACGCTTCTCCATAGCAACCATTCCTGAAGCTTTTCCATAGCTATCATTCGCGACGCTTCTCCATAGCAACCATTCCTGAAGCTTTTCCATAGCTATCATTCGTGATGCTTCTCCATAGCAACCATTCCTGAAGCTTTTCCATACCTATCATTCCATATCAACCATCCTTTTTTAGGTTAATAGCAACCATTCCTTTCCCTTACAGCTCATCTTTATTAATCTAGAGCTAAATTTTCAATTTGCTGTCCCTTCACATGAAGATGTCTATTTTTGATACCGCACTGTTATTGCACTAATTAATTCCGGCACTATTCAATCACCAGAGACATGATCGGCATAGCCGCCACCGGTTCGGGCAAGACCCTGGCCTTCCTGCTGCCTCTCCTGGTGCACATCCGCGCCCAGCCGCCGCTAGAAGTCGGCGAAGGCCCCATGGCCGTGGTGATGACGCCAACCAGAGAGCTGGCCCTGCAGATATTCAAAGAGGCCAAACGCTTTGCTAAGCATCTGCGGCTGCGCGTTGTCTGCGTGTACGGCGGCACCGGCATATCGGAGCAGATTGCCGAGCTGAAGCGCGGCTGCGAAATTGTCGTCTGCACGCCAGGCCGAATGATTGACATGCTGGCCGCCAACGCCGGCCGGGTCACCAACCTGCGTCGGACTACGTTCTGCGTTCTAGACGAAGCTGACCGAATGTTCGACATGGGATTCGAGCCGCAGGTAAGCGCTGGCTTAGCTAACTGTTAGCCCCCTCTCCCCTGGGCACTTGTAGGCGGCCGAGGTAAAGGATTGCTTAAGGCGGAGCGGAGCATCGCTAAAAACTCCCTTTATTTCAGCGCTGACAAAAAATTTATTGGCTCGTTTATGAATTACGGAGGCGCCGCTGTCTGTCGCTGCCGTTTGCCGGTGCGCCGGTGAGTGGCCCGCCTTTTGTCTCTGAGGAAACGTAAATTTTACTTCGCATTCGTCTGTTCGTTCGTTGCAATTTTTGCAGATGCGCCTGCTTTGTGCGTTTGGGCTGGGCTGAAATTGCCGGCTTGCTTCACGTTATTGATGAATTGATGAAGTTTTTCCGCATAATTTAGTTAAATAGCTGTGCATCGGTGGGAGGCTATTTTATTAGGCTGAGAGATTTAGTAACTAGGCTGCCTACTCTGGCTCTCAACCATTATCGGTTTGCCCCCCACCTCCTGGCGATCCGCGCATCCGCAGGTGATGAAAATCGTTGAGTCAATCCGGCCGGACCGTCAGACGCTGATGTTCAGCGCGACCTTTCCCCGCCAGATGGAGATCCTGGCTCGCAAAGTGCTGGACTCGCCTATCGAAGTTGTGGTCGGCGGTCGGGCCGTCGTCTGCAGCGAGGTTCAACAGGAGGTGATCCTGCTAACCGAGGACGACAAGTTCTTCAAACTGTTGGAGCTGCTTGGCGTCTATCAGGAACGCGGCGGCTGTTTGATCTTTGTCGATCGTCAGGAGAAGGCCGACGAGCTGATGAAGCTGCTGCTGAAGCACTCCTATCCCTGTCTGTCCCTGCACGGCGGCATTGACCAGTACGACCGGGACAGCGTCATCACCGCCTTCAAACGCGGCGACGCCCGGCTGCTCATCGCCACCAGCGTGGCCGCGCGCGGCCTCGACGTCACCGGCCTAATCCTGGTGGTTAATTACGACTGTCCGAATCACTACGAGGACTACGTGCACAGATGCGGAAGGTTCGGCTCCTCCTTTTAGCTCAGTAGAATTATGCACTCAATCCGCTTCCTACCTGACCATCTTAACTCGTCAATAAACACTTGAGCGCCCAGCCGCCCCCCTGGCCCTCCTTCCCGCAGGACTGGCCGCGCTGGCAACAAAGGCCACGCCGTTACCTTCATCACTCGCGACCAGGAGAAACACGCCGGCGATCTGATCTGGGCGTTGAAACTCGCCCAGGCTGCCGTGCCGGCTAATCTGCAGTCTCTGTGGGACGCCTACGTGCAAAGAATGGAGGCGGAAGGCAAACCGGTTGGGTTTTAACTTGATTAATGTGCTTGATGAACTGTGCGAACAGTGCAAGCAGATTGTTTTTCAACCGGGCCAAACCGCCTACTCGCAGGTCCGCAGCGCCAGCGGCTTCACCCGCCGCTGCAAAGGCTACGCATTCGATGACGAAGAGTCCCGCCTAGCCAAAGATCGCAAGAAGCTGCAAAAGGCCTCGATGGGCCTGCAGGACTCGGACGACGAGGCCGACAATATTGACGACCACATTGAGGAGCTGTTCGCGCCGAGGCAGCGCGTCAAGGATGTGGCGCCTGGCGCACCGACCACCGCCTCATCGTCTGCCGCCGCGTCTACCGCAGCGGGAACGATCACGACTGCGGCCTCCTCAGCCGGCGACACCGTTTTGACGCCGTCATCGCAAGCCACCGCCGCGGCTTCAATGCCGGCAACACCGGCTGCTGCCGCCGCGGCCGCCGCTGCAGCTGCCATAGCCGCCAACTGGGCCGCTGGCAACGTCGGCTGTGGCGCCGCCCCTGTTGGCTCCGCAGCCTCCGCTGTTGCGGATGCCACTGCAGCTGCGGCCGGTGATCAGCAGCAGCCGCAGAACGAAGAGCTTCAAAGAAAACTGCTGCTAGCCAAGCAGCGGGCTAATCTGGTGAATCTCGGCCGTCAGGAGGACGCCACGCAGCAGGCGGCTGCCGCCGTGATGCGCGGCCCGGTCGGCCTGACCCCGTCCTCAATCTCTGTGAGCAGCAAAACCCTGGCCAACCAGATGGCCGAACGGCTCAACGTTCGCCTTGGCTATCGGCCAGCCGAGGAGACGCCCGTGGAGGTTGAACAGACCACGGTTAAACGGTGCGTATTGAGTTCTGTCCAGCTTTTCTTATTATCTAAGCAGTCATGTGACAGCGCTTTCCAATTCGCATTCAATCCTTGCAGATACGAAGTGGAGCTCGAGATTAACGACTTTCCCCAGAATGTCCGTTGGCGTCTGACTAGCCGCGAGTTCCTCGGCAACTTGTCCGAATTGTGCGACGTCGGCATCTCAGTCCGCGGCGTATTCATGCCCCAGAAGCCGCCGCCGCCGCCAACACCCGAAGCCGCTGAGGCCGCCGAACGGCCGCTCTACCTCCTAGTGGAATCCTTGTCCGACATGAACATCCAGAATGCCAAGAAGGAGATTACCCGCGTAGTCAAGGAGGAATTGCTGCGTCTGCAGTCGTCGACTCAGCTAAACAGGCTGCCTGGCCGCTACAAAGTACTCTGAGCTGTCTGTGTCTTGATGTTCTACTGTAAGAAGCATCTGATCGCAAACTAGTAACGGTTATTCTGGCGTAACTTGGCGTTTCGCATTAATTAACTCTTATTTATTTGATATATTTCTGTGCCGCTGTTACTTCTTAATAAGTTATTTATTACTGGATGCTCTTGTGCTCGTTTTTTTCTTGTCACTTATTATTTAAATCGCTCCTTGTCTGGTTTTACTGTTTGCTTTTATTTTGAATAAATTTCCTGTGACTAAAATACGAGCGTAATTAAAGTTAAATAAAGAAGTTTAATGAGCTGTCATTGAACCCATCATTACTTAGCGTTATATTTGCAACAAAGCCATGTGGCTGTTAAAACTCTTTCCAGAACGAGGTTTGATATTGGTTTGTATATTTTATCAAAATTATTTCTGATTTAGAAGTAAGCTTCAGAAACACACGATAGTCTGTAGGGCGGAAAAGGGTTAGAAATTTTATTGATGTTAAAAACTTCTGAGGTCGCAACGCGTCTAATGTCCAACGCCGAGAGACGTGTGTAATCATTTTCAACTTTCCTTTTTACGGCACTTAAAGCCTTAATGTTCTAAAAATTTAAGAAAGAACAAATGGACTTCCATTAACTTTAAAGTGCGAAACTCAGAACGCTCCATCATCTGCAGGTCATCGTAACAAGAAGGCTAATAAATAGCTCTTTTCCATCTTGACTTAACTTACACAGCCCTCTCGCCGGCCTTCTTCGGCTATGACCCTCTCGCTCTCAGGACATGGTTGCTTCTTCAGGCACCAGCACCAGCTTCTGCAACTGCTGAAAATTTCGTCAGCATCTGCATGCCCTGTCTTCACGCGGGAAAGAATTAAATTCCTCGGCCACAAAATTCTAATTATGATGCGTGCAAACCCGAAAATTAAAACCAGCTCATGCGCTTCCTTCGGGCAACCCGCAGGGCTGAACTTCAAATTCTAGGGAGCAACATACATGTAGCTCCCTGCCCGACGTCAAACCATTAGGGGTATATGACGGCACGTCGGTCATGCAGGGGTTCGCGAAATGGGCAGCTGCGCCTTCCCGCTGCGTCCTCCGGGACCTCCCTGCCGCTTAGTCAGGAAGTTTAACATTTTACTTTTAGACCCAAAACCTAAAAAACCGAGCAAATGTTTACGGAATAAGTAATCATCTTTAGTCGATAAAAACAAATCTGCCGCTTTTTTATTTTCCCAGCTCAACATAATGAGACTTTAATATTTGCAGGTAGCTCGGCTTGTGTAAAAAATTTTATAAATATAGTATTTTTACATAGTTATTAAATAAAATAGCGTCTACTCATTTCGTTCGAGTTCGTTTTTTTAAAATGCATGTTTTTTCTCACCTAGCCTATAGATACTGACCAGTCTGCAATAAGAAATTATGTGCGGTACATTCTGTTCACAAATTTATATTTTGATTTTCTGACTTAAACGATTTAGACCATATACTAGGACGTGTCAAAAGCCTAAGACAAGATAAAATTAGACTGTTACCTGATAGGCCAATAGCCATGGATACTATAGAACTTGGATATGAGTTATTTAGTCAAGTTAAGACAAGTGCATGGTTAATGTAAGCAATTTATTTTAAAACAAACATGATTTCTTCGAAAAACGACTTCTTTCACCGAAGTTTCTATGCATTAAAGCTGAATTTTTCCTTTAAAGAACTTAAGCAAAAATTCTTTGTGCTGAAGTTGGCTGCACTATTTTGTATCAAATAAACTTGACAATCTAATTTTTCCTTATCTGCTTTGTTTGGCTTGCATTTTAGTGGAAGGAAAAAAATTTGGAATTAATAAACAAACTTACATCTCTATGCTTAAATATTTTAGCAAAAGTGCTAACAATAATCTTATAGCTATTAATATTGTGCAACACTATATTAAAAAGTAACTAAAACAACAGTTTTTCTATTTGCTACCATTTACTACATCATAATATCTTGATATAACCTAGAAATTTTTTAACTTGTAAAGTAAAAGATAAAGTTTTTTATTAACTTAAATACTAGCTCTTTTGTTTTATAAAACTTTTCTAGGATAAAATAGTTTATCCCAATAATATTAACTAGCAGATCCTTATAATATTAATTATTGTAATTATTATTTACAATATTTTGAGCAGCTGTTTTAATATATATTTTTTACTATTGTTTCTTAGTTTTATTCTGTATACTTTCTTCTTGTAGATATTTCTTCCTTTATTAGGCATGTTTTATAAATTTACATGAATTGTATATAACTTATATATATGCCTATAAGATTTGTATGCTGGTACTCCTAATTTGTCAATTAATGTGTTGTGTTCCTTAATAGCCTAAATCTACTGGATAAATTTTTAAGCTTTTACATAGAGGATCATGTTCTGAAAGCTTAAATTTCTTTTTAATTTTAATCGCAAAGTTAAACTTGAAATGTCTCTTGCCACCATAGTGCGATGCTTGTACCTGCAAAAATTATTAAGAAGAGAATGAAACAATTACAGGCTGTCACACTTATTTATGGCGTTGGGCCCGGTATTGTCATTCTGGGCAGCCTGATCTGCATCTTCATCCTTTCCTGGCTGATCACCGCCCGTGTCAAGCACTCCATCGCTGGCCGGCGCGTCGGAATATTGATTGGCGTGGCCGCTTTGCTAGCCTGCGCCGGCCTGGTGAGCGTGCCGCGGCCACCTGGACCTGCGCTGGATGCCGCCACCGTTGACTTCATGCTGATTGGCCGGATTGGCCTTCTGTCCGGCCTGGCAGTGGCGCTGACTGCGGCCGGTCTGCAGCAGCTGGTGTTGCTGAATTCGGCTGGCAGCACCCCGGATCTGCTTCCGCGTCTTTGATTGGCTAGAAAAAAATTAAAAATGAAAAATTATCGAATCTCAGTCAAGCTCTTTAGATCAATCACTTCTCAGCTTATTGACCGTTAGATTTACGTTAATTTATTTTGAGAAAAAACACCTTATTGTACACATGTACATGTTCAGCTGTCCCTCCCCTCCAAAGCCAACCCAAGCCTCCCAAAGCCTCAATGTGCAGCACTACTTCTTTCTTTTCAAACCCGATCCACATTTTTAGCTGAAAAATTACCCGGTTACCCCTTCCCTTAATTATAGCCATTCAAACTCTTTATGTTCAACATTTCTCCCTTTTTTTCCAAAACTAAGCTCTCTAATTTATGTCACTCAAAATGCCGATTAAGACACCTGTGTAGTTCGGAAAATGCACTATTTTATGTATTAAAGCCAGTTGTAATTTTAGAGCTTCTCTTTGCTCATCTGATCTAGTCTTTTTTATGTCTAAATATAATTTTTTAATGATTTTTGCTTCATTAAAATTTTTTGGACTTTTTTTGCTCTTAACAACTTGTAGGAAGTAAATGCTTTCCTTAGAAAAAAAATTAATTATTAGAAAATCAAAACGATTTTTTATTTATTCCTGCCCTCTGCATTAGTTAAAAAGTATAGTTTTTCTGTCTCAGTTTTATTCTATTGTGTCTTATTGCAGGCAAGCATTGGCGCAGGCATCATACTGCTTGGGGTCCTATGGGCCCTGGCCTTCCTGCTGCTTTTGGTGTCCTCCAGAGCGCATTCCGGAGTTCGGTTTGCTGGGCTGCCAGTCTTGCTGATCGTTGGCCTAGTCACCGTCATTCTGATCACCATGCCGCGGGGCGACTCTCCGGTGGCCGATGCCAGCGCCATGTTCGATGCCATGTACGTGCCCAGGGTTGTGCTGCTGGTGCTGTTCTCCTTGCTGGCCCTGTCCTCTGGCCTCGTCTATTTTCAAATGGCCGCCGGTCTGCGACTGGTGCCAACTGAAGCGGCGAGCTGATTGGCTGGGCTGGTGCGGCCATAGTCATAGGTTAGATTCAACAGCGAGCTGATTGGCTGGGCTGGTGCGGCTAAAATCATAGGTTAGATTCAACAGCGAGCTGATTGGCTGGGCTGGTGCGGCCATAGTCATAGGTTAGATTCAACAGCGAGCTGATTGGCTGGGCTGGTGCGGCCATAGTCATAGGTTAGATTCAACAGCGAGCTGATTGGCTGGGCTGGTGCGGCTAAAATCATAGGTTAGATTCAACAGCGAGCTGATTGGCTGGGCTGGTGCGGCTAAAATCATAGGTTAGATTCAACAGCGAGCTGATTGGCTGGGCTGGTGCGGCTAAAATCATAGGTTAGATTCAACAGCGAGCTGATTGGCTGGGCTGGTGCGGCCATAGTCATAGGTTAGATTCAACAGCGAGCTGATTGGCTGGGCTGGTGCCGCTATAATCATAGGTTAGATTTAACAGCGAGCTGATTGGCTGGGCTGGTGCCGCTATAATCATAGGTTAGATTTAACAGCGAGCTGATTGGCTGGGCTGGTGGGGACATTGTTATAATTATTGCTTGAGTTTAACCGTGATTCTATTGGTTAGCAAGTGGTGAGTCTTTAACATATGACTCCTAATCCTAAAGTAGCTGATTAATTGGTTTTACTCTTTGATTGTTTAGTAGCAGTTAAAGAACAAAATGCTGATTGCATAATTATGTATCAAAGATTGACAGCAAACAATCGATGAATGCGTTTTTATTCGATAGAAATAGAGTTTTCTTTAATTTTTGCGCTGTTCGAAGTTTTTAGTTTCCTTGCCAACGTAGTTACCTATGGCTGAAGCCGTCCTTCTAACAGTTATTTTTGCTGTTTACAAACAAATATGCAATATCATATCTACTATGGTGTAAAAAATTTTACTAGTCCATTCTGTTGCGCTTTTTCAGTTCAAAATATTCTTTTTTTACTTTGAAACATTTTTGCAAGAATTTATCTGTCTAGATGTTGCGCACAATTGAATTATGCTAAAATTGGCCATGTACCAAAGTCGCACATGACAATTTTGCTTTAAACGGCGCATTCAATTTTGTACACCCTGCAATAGGACTTTTTCCAGCGACTTAACTGTACACAATACACTAAGCAAGCTTTATACGTAAGCACAACTCATCTGCAATATTTTCAACTTAAGTCTTCTAAAATAGACAAAACAAAAAGTTTTATTATATTTGAAACTTATACGAAGTAATTTATTGGCGTTTGTTGTTTGTTTTCTGTTTTTGATTTTGACAAATAAAATACATATAGTGAATTGAAAAATAACGGCCTTACGCTGATTTATTTCGAAATAGAAAAAAATCTCGATTAAAAGTAAGTTTTGGTATAAAACGTTTGCCTTCTTAGAACACAGTAAACAATAATGTACTAAAAGAATATAGAGCAGGTATGGACGGAGAGCTCATCGTGTCTGTTCTGAGATATGATTTTTTCCGCGTGCAGAGCGCAAAAAATCACTCTGCCGACTGATTCTGCTGAATCATCTCCTGCACGGACATGGTGAGAACCCGGGCGAACTCTGAAAAAATAATCACAAATTTTGACTGCGCAATGGACGATGAATTAATGGATTTCAATCGTACCGTAACATCCTGATTGACTTCCCCCATAGTCATGACCCCTGTAGCAATCGAGGCTGCGCACCTTCAATGCTCAGCTGGCCATCGCCGTCCATGTCCACCAGATTCATTAGGTTGTCGATTTCCTCATCGGTCAGCGGCTCATTGCCCATGGCTGTGAGTCCCTCTTTGAGCTCTTCGCGGTCCACGTAACCGGAGCCGTCCTTATCGAATACCTGCATGCATAGATGTGGTTTGGCATGGTGATAAAAATTAGGCCGTCACTAAAGTCCCTCCAATCACCAGACAGTCCCTCCAGTCACTAGACAGTTCCTGCAGTCACCCGAGAGTCCCTCCAGTCACCAGACAGTCCCTCCAGTTACCAGACAGTCCCTCCAGTCACCAGACAGTCCCTCCAGTCACCAGACAGTCCCTCCAGTCACCAGACAGTCCCTCCAGTCACCAGACAGTCCCTCCAGTCACCAGACAGTCCCTCCAGTCACCAGACAGTTCCTCCAGTGACCGACAGTTCCTCCAGTCACCAGACAGTCCCTCCTGTCACCAGACAGTCCCTCCAGTCACCAGACAATCTCTCCATTGAAATCGATTCAAAGCTAACTTGTTTCGAGTGATGCAGCGTCATATTTATATTAAACTCGCAGCTTCATTTAGTTACTCACGCTGAATGCCTTGCGCAGCTTCTCAACGCGGGCTTCTTTTTCCTTTTGCTTCTTCTTCAGCATGGTGCAGAACTCTTTGAAGCTGATTGTGCCGTTGCCGTCTGCCGGGGAAAAATTTGGAAGGAGAAATAAGGGAATGATCCGAATTTCTGTTTAGTTCACCGCTAACTGCAGCTCACCGAGGTCCATCTCTTCCATGGTCTTCTTGATGTAATTCTCGGTCACATCGCAGTCGGAAACCTGCATGACTTTCCGCAGCTCTTTCTCGTCGATGCTGCCGCTGCCGTCTTCGTCAAACATTTGGAAGCAGAACAAGATCACTGGAATTGGTGCGCATGGTGTTGTGGGAGAATTCGTGATGCATGGTGATGTGGTTTGGCCTAATCAGGATTTGTGTCTGCGTGAGGATGTGCTTGGCTGCATTTAGATGTGCCTGTTTCCATAAATTGATGCATCTGTCTGTGCGATTCTGTTCCTGATGGATAAAATCTGATGTGCCCAGAGTTACATACGGATTTGTCTGGCCACTGGCTACATGCTTATGTGTCTGGCTGCATAATGTGTCTCATGGCTGCAGGATGTGTCTGGCTGCATAATGCGTCTCATGGCTGCAGGATGTCTCATGCTGCATGATGTGTCTGGCTGCATGATGTGTCTCATGCTGAATGATGTGTCTCATGTTGCATAATGTGTCTCATGCTGCATGATGTGTCTCATGCTGCATAATGTGTCTCATGGCTGCAGGATGTCTCATGCTGCATGATGTGTCTGGCTGCATGATGTGTCTCATGCTGAATGATGTGTCTCTAAAGCTAAAAAAGCTAAATCTGCAGGAGGGCTGTAGGAACCTTGACGCTTGAAGCGACATTGTCCCACAACCAGCGACGGGGCATGACTGTCCATTGCGCTGACTCCTGAAGCGCGTTCAGTCACACTAAATACGGTATGCAGGCATAGACACAAACACACGGTGCGCAACGGAATTCCAGTATAGCACCCAATCACGCACTCACATAGGGTGCACAAGCGGTAGTTCCAGGAATGTACACTCTCTATGCCTTGGGGGGTTGCCCTCGTGGGTGTAAACTGCACAACTGGCTCAAAGCCCAACCAATTCGTGCACAAGGCCCCAAATCAATGTGACCCTGCACACGAAACCGCGCTAGGGAAATAAACGACCTACAACGCGGGGTCGAACCTGGACCAGTGGCACACAAGGCAGACGCGCTAGACCGCCGAGCCACGCGCCCCCCAATGATGTGTCTCATGCTGCATAATGTGTCTCATGGCTACATGCTGATGTGTCTCATGGCTGCATGCTGATGTGTCTCATGGCTGCATGCTGATGTGTCTCATGGCTGCATGCTGATGTGTCTCATGGCTACAATGGCTACATGCTGATGTGTCTCATGGCTGCATGCTGATGTGTCTCATGGCTACAATGGCTACATGCTGATGTGTCTCATGGCTACAATGGCTACATGCTGATGTGTCTCATGGCTACAATGGCTACATGCTGATGTGTCTCATGGCTACATGCTGATGTGTCTCATGGCTACATGCTGATGTGTCTCATGGCTGCATGCTGATGTGTCTCATGGCTACATGCTGATGTGTCTCATGGCTACATGCTGATGTGTCTCATGGCTGCATGCTGATGTGTCTCATGGCTACATGCTGATGTGTCTCATGGCTGCATGCTGATGTGTCTCATGGCTGCATGCTGATGTGTCTCATGGCTACATGCTGATGTGTCTCATGGCTGCATGCTGATGTGTCTCATGGCTACATGCTGATGTCTCATGGCTGCATGCTGATGTGTCTCATGGCTACATGCTGATGTGTCTCATGGCTACATGCTGATGTGTCTCATGGCTACATGCTGATGTGTCTCATGGCTACATGCTGATGTGTCTCATGGCTGCATGCTGATGTGTCTCATGGCTACATGCTGATGTGTCTCATGGCTGCATGCTGATGTGTCTCATGGCTACATGCTGATGTGTCTCATGGCTGCATGCTGATGTGTCTCATGGCTACATGCTGATGTGTCTCATGGCTGCATGCTGATGTGTCTCATGGCTACATGCTGATGTGTCTCATGGCTGCATGCTGATGTGTCTCATGGCTACATGCTGATGTCTCATGGCTGCATGCTGATGTGTCTCATGGCTACATGCTGATGTCTCATGGCTACATGCTGATGTGTCTGACTACATGCTGATGTCTCATGGCTGCATGCTGATGTGTCTCATGGCTACATGCTGATGTCTCATGGCTGCATGCTGATGTGTCTCATGGCTACAATGGCTACATGCTGATGTGTCTCATGGCTGCATGCTGATGTGTCTCATGGCTACATGCTGATGTGTCTCATGGCTGCATGCTGATGTGTCTCATGGCTACATGCTGATGTGTCTCATGGCTGCATGCTGATGTGTCTCATGGCTACATGCTGATGTGTCTGACTACATGCTGATGTCTCATGGCTGCATGCTGATGTGTCTCATGGCTACATGCTGATGTCTCATGGCTACATGCTGATGTCTCATGGCTACATGCTGATGTGTCTCATGGCTGCATGCTGATGTGTCTCATGGCTGCATGCTGATGTGTCTCATGGCTACATGCTGATGTCTCATGGCTACATGCTGATGTGTCTCATGGCTACATGCTGATGTCTCATGGCTACATGCTGATGTGTCTGACTACATGCTGATGTCTCATGGCTGCATGCTGATGTGTCTCATGGCTACATGCTGATGTCTCATGGCTACATGCTGATGTGTCTGACTACATGCTGATGTCTCATGGCTGCATGCTGTTGGGCTTCATGAGGACCAACAGGATTCTGAAGGGCATACCCCTGGCTTCGTCCTCGGTGAATCCGCATTCCACAGCCTCGTCGATGCGCTCCTGTGGGAACTGCGGAGCAGCGGCGGGATTTCAATAAGGTCGAAAGTGACGAATTGTACTTTTTTCGGGAAAGAAAACTCAAGGCTTTGCTACTGCTGTCAAACCAGTATATAAATATATGCCTTGCATAATTCGACTAATATTATCTAAGATTTTTTAGCTCGCTCACTTTTACCGGCAGTAAATTTTATTTTGCTTAAAACTACAACAGTTTCGACCTTACACGTTATACAATGTATTCTGTATTTTTAGAAGATAAAAACGTAATCTGAAAATCATTTGGACTTACATCGTCGGTCTCGGACATTGCTGCTAGGAAACTGTATAGCAATAATACAATTTTGGCTGCGTGAAATCGAGCGAACGAGTCTCTCTGTCGCTATGGAGTGCAGCGTATAACCGTTTAATTAAGGCTGCTGAGGTGTATAGAGGTGGCCGTGTCTTTTCAGTTGCTGTGTGCTTAGAACTCGACCTCACACCCCGCGTTGCAGTTTGAGCTCTGTTCCTTTATAGACTCGGCCTTTTGATAGTTTCTCTTTCTTCTAGGCTTTCTTGGGCTCTGCGCGCAGCAACCCACTCCCTCCATTAATGCGTCGCGCTTAACTCTCGAGGCGTTGCCAATAGCAGCTGAAATTGTACGCAAAATTCGGAGGGAAGGTAAGAAAAAGACATTTTACTACGGAAAGACTTGCAGCTTGTGCAATACTTTTTTGTCTGCAGTAAAAACTGTTTTCATGGCCATATGGCATCTAAAACTTGCCGATTGCTAATTTTCTGTTTGAAAAGGGTGCACTAATTATGGGATATTGACCAGGCATTTTCAGGGATTTCGATGTAGAAGGATTTGAGCGCATAGTAAATTCGACGAATCGGGAAGTCGGTACAGTGGGAATTCGGCGAATCGGGAGTAAACCGACTCGTCAGCTGTAACGGTCCAAATTCCACAAAGCGACATTTATTTTGGCTGCAATGCAAGTTTTTTGCGTTACTTTCACTGCTTTCTACTTGCACTAGACGAACTCATTACATGCGATGGCGCAGTTGAATGCCTAAATAATTTTGACTCTGAAATCGAAAAAATATTTGAGCCCAATCCCAACGACGTTTTATGAATGATGAATCCTGGCTTGGCCACCCAGAATTCTTTTCTTTCCTATGACCTCTGTGCTCCATCGCTATGCGTGCCCCATTGCAGCCTGTTTACCCCCAGCTATGCTACAGCTTGTTTACTTGTAATGAGGATGATTCACTGGGGTGACTCATCGTTCTACCCCTGGGCTGCGCAACCACGGGTGACCCTGAAGCCCAACCCCTCCTACTTTCTATTGTTCGGGTTCACTCCCACGGAACAAACTTGATTTGCACCGTCGCGGTCCCTTCCGACGAAGTCCCCCTAATGGGTTGAGGAAGCAAGCTCCCCGGTAGTCGAGCATCCATGTCCCCTTCGGCTGTTGAGCATCTCCGGTTGAACTACAACCGAGACGAGCCTCACGAGAGCGATACATTCAGATTTCCACGGCACCTGTTCGTGCGGCGACGACCCCAGCCAGACTGACGAGCGATGCGCCTGATTCCGATCTGACCGCAGCCGAGCTTCAAGCGGTCGGTAAGTGACTCATTGCTTCTTTCCCCTGCTTTTTTGGTTCTTAGTGCCGACGTATTTTCCTTTGTCCTACACTAAGCGCCGACCGACCTAGATAAGAATAGTCTGAACCAGTCTGGCCAACCCTGGATGAAGCTGTCTGTTATTGATCTTAGTAACAGTGAAATAAAATTGCGCACAAAACTGCGTAGCATGTCTGGTAAAATCACAATATCAGAACAAAATATTTTTATTCTGCATGTATGGAATAAATACAACATTCAAAAGATTTTTTCCAAGAAAAATACCTCGTATGGACCTGTCTAAACATAATTATCGTTCGACGTTCGTAAATGTTTTGTTCTCGGAAACATAATGCAAGTTAAAAAATTGAAACTAAGGCTTGAAACCTGATCCTTTGTAAATTGTGGATGCATATTGCAATCAATGACACCTTTAGTGGGAAACTTGTACGTGACATTTTTAGTTTGTAGCATCTGTATATTTGAAGTCCCCTTTTTATTGAAAAAAATACACTGGGCTACAGAGATTTTCAACTTTTTTTAAACAAAACATAAGGTGTCCTTAAGGTGTTCTGATTTTAATCAATTGCATTCTAATTGACAAAAATATCGATTAAAACTTACATGATAAGACAGTATTTGATGAAGTGACTAGCACTAGCACCTGATTAGACTGGGTTTATTTTTTGGATGGGCACATGATGCAAAATTGCATCATGTTCTTAATTTTAGGATGTGATTTCAGGGTTTGGGATGCAATTTTTTAAAAGTCCCATTAAAGAGGTCTATTATTGTGAGAATAAAAAAATCAGGATCTGAAATCATATCCTATATGGAATTTAAGGATTTAAATATTGTGCTAAGTATTTTTTCTTAGATATTTACTTATCATGGGAAAAATATGGGTATCTGCAGGCTCTTTTTTCCTTTTTTTCCTTATTTCTCCTTGTTTTAGGAACCTCTTTTATTTCCTTTTTTCTTTACTTTAGTTAATTTTTTGCATTATCCTTAGTTATTTTAGTACTACAATATCTACTGTCTATTTAATGATATAATCTCAAGGCCCATTGTAGCCAATAGAGGCTTTTTGGATAATTTCCAGAGCAATTGCAAAAATTTTGTTTCATTGGCACACTTAAACTTTGATATCCATATTTTGGTAAATTGTGAAAATACCATGAGGCATGACTATTTGTATACTTATAGACATAGGTATTAAAATGCCTTATTATCTAATTAGTTAGTAATACAATGATTTTTTGCTAATGCAATCATCTTAATAGATGGCACACTTGATATAGGTATCCATTTCAATTGAATACTTGGCTATATTAGGGAATATAATAAGTTATATATATAACAAAAAAATAATTCTATAACTATAAGCCTGTAAACTAAATAATAAGTTAGTATATCCTTGACAGCAAGAATGCAAGTTATTGATATGAAACTGGTTGTGTCAATTTGATTATTTTTCTTACTTAGTTTTTCACCTTAGAAGGAAAAAATATTATATTAAATATGCTAATGGGCCAATATTTTTTACAAAGGCAATTAGGGGACACAAAAAAACTCTTGAACTCTCCTACTTTTGATTTAGTCTTCTTATTCTCCTTATTTTGACTTATGGTAAATGCATGGAGACCCCAAAAATATTTATAGGGCTTTAGAGTACCTAACTAATAATGACCTGGACAAAGTAATTTTTTATTTTTGCTAGAATAAAAGGTAATAGACCTAATTACTACAAGTCTAATTGTCCCAAAGTCTAGTTAGCACTTAAACTAGAAAATTCAGTGCCATTGCAAAGCACTTATAAACTTTATAAATCCCTTATTTATATTCAGTTGATAGTCCAATGTATATATGTATATATATATATATATATATTTATCCATTTAATGGATTGTCATTTAAAACTTTAAGCATATACTAGCTCAATCCTTTGTCTAAATTCATATAGCTTTAATAAAAATTATTGTATAATTCTATTTTTTATAATCTTTAGAGCAATATAATTTTTTTCAGTATCTAAAAAACTAGAACTCAAATCTCCTACCTAAAAACTAACCTCAATTTTGATCCTGCTAAAAAATTCCTACCTTAGAGTCACAGTTAGTTATAAATATGACTAAATTGACCTGTTGCATAATTTTCTAAAAATAGGCATCATATTTATACTATAGCATTTCAAATATAGCTTTTTGTAAACAAAATACTATTGCAAGCATTGATACTTTGTAGCTGAATAATGTTTCTGTTAGTAAAAGTACACAAAAAGGCATGTCTGCAACCTACAACTACAAATTATATATTATAAAAACCTGCGTTTTAATTTTACAATTGTTAAATTGAGCTAATAAACTGACATGGTCCCGCCTGTTCCAGTTAGCTTCTTAACTTCCATAAAGCAAGTGTCTAGCAAGCATGTCAGACGAAGCTGCAGCAGCCAGAGGCGATAGCGACACTCGTCGCGTTCTCATCGCTGTTGATCGCAGCGAGCACAGCGAACGAGCTATTCGCTGGTATCTGGGCAAGCTGCACCGCCCAACCGATCAGCTGATCTTTGTTAACGTGTCCGAGCCGCCGGAAGTGGCGCTGGGCTTCGGCATGGCCGGCCCGGCTGTGGCCGAGGTCTATTCTAAAGCTCTGGACGAGACTGTGAGCCTGGCTTTGCTTTGATTGGGACTGCATTATCTTAATAGTAATAATAATAATACTCGCAGGAGTGCTGCGGGCACCCTGCCGCTTCTAAGCGTCATTTCCCCGCAACCAGCGAGGAGGCATTGCTGCCCGTTTCGCTGACTCGTGAAGCGCGTGCAGCCACACTAAATACAGTACGCAGACATAGACTCACACACACGGTGCGCATTGACTAACGATTTAGCGATGCGTTAATGAATTTTTTTAGCATAGACATACAAAAACGAATGCAGTAACGTCCCATTTTGAATGACTTCTATATTTAGAATGTATATTTTTAATTAAACTGGAAATTGACAATAACGAGAAACAGTAAAGGAAAACAAAAGAAACAGTAACGAAAAACAAAAATCAAACGATTTCCTAATAATAGATGCTCATACAATAGTTAGTAGTCTATAGTTAGTTAGCATTGAGGAAGTCAGGTTACGTTCTAAGGCTTGAAATTGAACACACAATTCTCAAAAGTTCCATTGAGGTTGACTGAAAATTCAGAACGCAACGCTTACGTTGGTGGAATCCACATCAATCACCTGCTGCACAAGATGCTGATTGGACGAAACAGTTCCGACCTCGATGACAGGCGTACCAACACCTGGTGCGACCAGTTTTTGGCCCGGCTCATCGGACTTGCTGGTAGATCCATACAGACTGCCTGTCAGAGCGTCCGACATGTTAGCCATCTCCGTAGCCTTGCGCTTTCCATGTGTCAGATACCTAAGTTATGAATGACATGCAAAATATGAATAATTTTGAAAAAAAGTAATTTTCATGCATCTCAGTTTTACTAACCTCTGGACTGTCTTGGTCTCCTTGTGCCCCGTAATCTTGCAAATTTGCTCCAGACGAAAACCGGCTTCGTGAAGATCAGAGATAACAGTTGGACGAATACAATGAGCTGTGTACTCCTTGGACAGTCCGGCCGCGCTCGATATAGCCTTCATCATTCCCCCGAGACTGTTCACACCAAGCGGGGTCTTGGTGAACCAAGCGGCATCGAAGGCCATCTTCTTCTTTGGTGTCAGAAACAAGGGTGCGTCTTCCAACAGTCCAACAGTGGTGCTACGCTTCTCTAGGTACAGCTTGACGGCTTGCACAGGACAGTGGCTTCCACCAACAGCTCGGATGACCGCTTCCTTGTCGCTCATTGCACGAGATGAAAGCTTAGCACCCAAAGTCTTCTGCAGTCCTGTGCGAAGTCGAATAAGCGTGCCGCAAACGGGGTTTTCCTCAACTAACAGACTCTTAACTGTCAATCCACGAATCCACTCACGTCCACGTTGACCAAAAAAGTAAATGAGAACGAAGTACACCTCGTGCAGCAGTACAGTTGGGGTTGACCGATCAAAATAGCTAGACAGCTTTTCCATGTCTTCCTTGCAAATGGCCTCGAAATGTTCGATCCTGCCACCAGCCTTCAGAAACAGTCTGCCAACGGCTTTCAGCGCCAAATTAGCTCGAGTAAAAGCGACATTCTCTATGATGTTCAGCTGGCGAACACGCGAAAAATAGCGGTAAAGCCCGGCTCTGATGCAGACTAGCGTAGTTGGTGCATAGAAGGTCTTGTCTTCCTTTCGTAGCGTAGCGTAAAAGTACTTTAGCTTTTCGGCTAGATACTCTACGTCACAAGTGTCGATATCGCAGTTGAAGGAATACGAAGTAAAAAATTCCTTCAGTTTACGAACGGCCAAAACTTCCTGATTTTTAGTGGACTTGATCTTTGTTGCATCGTACTGCTGAGCAACGATGGCCTCCAGTTCATTGCTAGATCCTTCAGCTGTAGGCAGCAAAGCAAGCAGCTCTTCCAATGTTGGGCATTCGGAGTCTTCATACATCACTTGCTCAACGAGATCATTCATTTCGTGCAATTCGACCTGGCGATTCAACTCAGCAGAAGTCAATCCGCTCACGCACTCGTTTGGAAAGTAGCTCAAATTAAGCAACCGATTGATTTGAGCCATTTTAGACGCGCAACGTTAAAATATACAATCTGAGCCTGCTTATTTTATTTCAGCTTCAAAAATTTACTACCCAGGACGACCGCGCAAAGGGCGAAACGCGGCCTTAAAACCAGCGGCCCCACCACCCCACACCCCCGGCACGCGCGCGTGTACAGCGCACAAAGCACGCGCACGCGGGCGGAGCAGACAAACCTGCTAACTAAATACGATTACGGGCTGGACAAGCCCAACCCGAAATCGCAAACTTATTGAAGATTTTGTTTCAATTGGTCAAATGTGGGGCTCCGCCCCCACACCCCCGTAAATCGCTAAAATCGCTAAATCGTTAGTCAATGATGTCGATGCACTGCTTTTGAGTGCATCATCTCTCCAATAGTAAATTCAGTGCAGAGACTGTCCAGTATAGCACCCAATCACGCACTCACACAGGGTGTACAGGCGGCATTTCCAGGAATGTACACTTTGTGCCTTGGGGGGTTGCCCTCATGGGCGTAAATTGCATGACTGACCCGGAGAGCCAATCAACCTATTCCGTGCGCAAGGCCCCAAATTAATGTGGCCATGTACACGAAAAGACGCGCTTGACCGCCGAGCTATCTTTGGTATGGCCTTGCCTTTGAGGAATAACCCAAGATAAATATCAGAGAAATAGTTGTACAACTTTACAAAGAATCGTCATTTAGCTCCCTGTCCCTGAGGAAGAAATTCTCCGAGTCATTGCCATGCAAGTGTCCAGGGGATAGAGTCACCCCGTAACTGTCTACGAAAAATGGCATTGTAACACCGTAAAATCTCCCTCTTAAGTTTCAAAAACTATACCCGTAGCTCTTCAAAAAATGCCCTATAATTCAAGGAGAAATTTCCCTGTAACTCTCCGAGCAATCTATTTTTAGGTCCCCGATGTATCGCTCTGTAAATCTCTGACAAATTAGCTCTCTGGCTCCCTACTGAAATCCCGTTGATTACCAAATTTGGTTACTACCCGTTCTAAAGGGTCCCCAGAGGCCGTAGCAAATGAAGCTGACCGGTTAAATAAACACCACCGACTCGATGTGCCCTAGTTGCTTTGCAAGTTTCTTACCGAATTAGTCAATCAAGAATAATTAATATTGATGCATGACTTTCAAGAAAAGCATATGCACCTAGAACCAAGTATGCTGGGCCCTAGCCATCATGGGTGTGTTCTGAATGTAAGCTAGTAATCTAGACAAACCTGGCTTTTATGTCGCAGTGCTTTTTTATAATGCGTTTTACAATGGTATATAGTCTTTTTGTACAAGTGCATGACAGGCCATTTTATTGTCAGTATATATTTACATTCCTTTTATGGTGAATAAGCTGTTCTGTGCTGGTGAAAAAACGGAGTCTATTTGAAGCCTAACGTCTTTATGCGTTGCATGGAACCCTGAGCCGACCAGAGTATCACCAAAACTGGTCACAGTATCACACAAACCGACCAAAGTATCACCCAAACCGACCACAGTTACAGAGTATCACCCAAACCGACCAGAGTATCACCCAAACCGACCAGAGTATCACCCAAACCGACCAGCTTATCACCCAAACCAACCAGCTTATCACCCAAACCGACTAGAGTATCACCCAAACCGACCAGAGTATCACCCAAACCGACCAGATTATCACCCAAACCAACCAGAGTATCACCCAACCCGACCAGAGTATCACCCAAACCAACCAGAGTATCACCGAAACCGACCATATTTTCACCCAACCCCACCAGAGTATCACCCAAACCAACCAGTTTATCACCCAAACCGAAGAGGATATCATCCAGCTTTTCATTGCGCCGTTTGTATTAAAAATTCTGTCTGAAAACTGTATTCTGCAATGATTTGACCAACCAACCCAGGTGGCCCAAGCGAAGCAGCTAGCCGTTGACATCAAAGAGCTTTGCCGCGGCCTGGGCGCCGAGCACGTCCGCTTCCTCGAACGCATCGCCCGCAGTCCCGGCCAGTCTATTGTTGAATTGGCCGACGAGGAGAATGTGGAATTAATAGTTGTTGGATCTCGCGGCCAGGGCCTGCTTAGGCGCACCTTTCTGGGCTCGGTTAGCGACTATGTGCTGCACCACACGCACCGGCCCGTGCTGGTTGTGCCGCCCGCTCCCGGCAGCGCCCCTGCGGCCGGTAACTGAGGCTGGCGCTCGCTCGTCTCCGTTTTACGGTCACAAAATTGACAGTAAAAATAACTGACCAACTTCAATAGTTGGTTGGCATAGTTCTATTCGGATATTCGTTCAGTCGCTTAGCAACCAGAGTTTTACTTTTTTTATTTCGTCAGTATAATAAATAATCTATTTATGAGACTAACAAACAGTCTTACAGATGCCGCGTACGTTGTATCTAAGGTAAATAATCCGTTGCTATGCGATAGTGACGTAACAAGGTTTTAAAATATGAATTCAGGTGTTTTGAGTCCGTGCTCAGTAATTCGGTCATTGACTTATCTATGTATGTTTTTCAGCCTTAATAGTCAGATAATGTTTTTTGGTTTTATAATTCAAAGATTTGACTTTGTTTGTGGTTGTCTATCCTTTTTAGAAGAAAAATATTTTCAATCTTATTTATGTCAATTTTCATTATTTTTATGTTAGCATTAACCTGAGAAACAGTGCTAGCCGGCATGCCTATGTTTATTTAAATAGTACTCTTCACCCATTATCATATTTTAAAACCATAACAAGTGTTTCATCAAGTTTATACTAAAGGCATTGTTAGTACGAATGAGCCGATAAGATTAAAGCAACTTTTATAGTTTTCTGCCTTCTTTTGATATAAACTACTATGAATTAATGGATGCTTCCCTTGCGTCTTCCCAAAAATTATCTATTGCGCGCTGATTTAAGTTGTTGGCTATATAAATAATACACTTGCTTCTATTAATTCGTTCTTTTTACCAGCCTTTACTTTTATTCGATTGTAGGACTGAACTAGGAAAGTCAGCGATAAAGTACAAATTAATAAAAAAATTTTGGCAACTTGCCTTTCGACCACATGGTCACACTGGTGCCCAAACTCAACCTGATTAGAATCAATGCAGTATTGATTTTCTCTGCGGGGGGATTTTTTCCTGCTCGGGGAGATTTTTAACCTCAATATTTTTCTTTTCAGGAGACTTTTCGGTCTGTTTAGGGGATTTTTAACTACCCGGGGAACTTTTCTATTTGATTGAGGGATTTACGACTGCTCGAAAGGGAATTTCTCACTGCTAGCGGGGTTTTCTACTTTACTGCTGGGGGAAGATTTTTCGACTGCTCTCAAAAATTTTCTAGCTGCTCGGAAAAGATTATCTAGCTGGTTGGGAGATTTTTCAAGTGCTCGGGGCAATTGTCTAACTACTCAGGGAGACTTTCAGTAGACTTTCTAAATACACGGAAGCATATTATGCTTCTCGGGAGACTTTAATTTTGCAGAAAAGATTTTCTATATGCTTAGGGAGATTTCTGTTACGTACATGAGTGATTTAAAATGCCTGTCTGCGCCCCCTGGGGGGCACCGAAGAGCTAGTCATTAGGCTGAATGTCGTTTAATGGATAAAACATATATTTTATATTCGTAAATACTATTCAAAATAATTTCAGAACTACAAGCAGGGTATAGCAAAAGCGCAGAATGTAACAAGCAGCGATTAAAAGCCGGACTAAAAAAATCCTATCGCACCGACGGGGATGCCGACACGCCGTCAAAACGACGCCGATGCCGCTGCAAAGCTGGTGGTGAACAGCGACGACGATGACGAAGACGTTCGGGACGATTCGGAGAGCGAGCAGCATAGCGCCGGGGCCGGCGGCAGCAGCGCGACCACTCCGCTGCTGAATGCAAGCGGCGGCAGCGGCAACGCGCATCTGTACTATGACAGCGGCGCCAGCGGGATTGGCGGCCGAGCCGGCAGGGACTCGTTCAACGCCGCGCTGCTCCTGTTCTTCTTTCTTGGCATCGGCTCGCTGTTGCCTTGGAATTTTTTTACAACGGCAAAGAGCTACTTTGACTACAAGCTGAGAAATGTTAGCGCAGACGGCGACAGCGTCGGCAGCGTCGGTGGGACAACCTACCTGCAGATGACGTTCGAGAACTACCTGGCCGTGTTCTCAAACCTGCCCAACATCGCCTTCACTCTGGCTAACGCCGCGGTTACTAAGCGAATCGGGCAGGCAACCCGCCTGTTAGCCGGCCTCTGTCTGATGATTGCCGTGTTCGCCGCCACGGCCGCTTTTGTGTGCGTCGATACAGACGATTGTGAGTGATTCATTGACTATTGATTGTCCATTGTTCACTGATTAGATGACTAGATGACTAGGCTGGCTAGTTTCTCAAACCCTACGCTAAATTTTTTTTTATAGATCAGACCGCCTTCTTCTGGTGCACCATGATTTCTGTGGTAGCCGTTAATAGCGGCGCCGCCCTTGTGCAGGGCTCCCTGTTCGGCTTGGCGGCCATGTTTCCGCATCGATACGTCACTGCGCTCATGCAGGTAGGCTTAGTCTGGACTGACTATTGTGTCCCCACTGGCTACCACACTTGTGTCCCCACTGGCTACCACACTTGTGTCCCCACTGGCTCCCACACTTGTGTCCCCACTGGCTCCCACACTTGTGTCCCCACTGGCTACCACACTTGTGTCCCCACTGGCTCCCACATTTGTGTCCCCACTGGCTACCACACTTGTGTCCCCACTGGCTCCCACACTTGTGTCCCCACTGGCTACCACACTTGTGTCCCCACTGGCTACCACTCTTGTGTCCCCACTGGCTACCACTCTTGTGTCCCAGTTACTCTCACTTTAGTGTCCCTAATGACTCTCACTGTAGTGTCCCTAATGACTCTCACTGTAGTGTCCCTAATGACTCTCACTGTAGTGTCCCTAATGACTCTCACTGTAGTGTCCCTAATGACTCTCACTGAAGTGTCCCTAATGACTCTCACTGTAGTGTCCCTAATGACTCTCACTGTAGTGTCCCTAATGACTCTCACTGAAGTGTCCCTAATGACTCTCACTGTAGTGTCCCTAATGACTCTCACTGTAGTGTCCCTAATGGCTCTCACTGTAGTGTCCCTAATGGCTCTCACTGTAGTGTTCCTAATGACTCTCACTGTAGTGTCCCTAATGACTCTCACTGTAGTGTCCCTAATGACTCTCACTGTAGTGTCCCTAATGACTAACTGTAGTGTCCCTAATGACTCTCACTGTAGTGTCCCTAATGACTCTGACTGTAGTGTCCCTAATGACTCTCACTGTAGTGTCCCTAATGACTCTGACTGTAGTGTCCCTAATGGCTCTCACTGTAGTGTCCCTAATGGCTCTCACTGTAGTGTCCCTAATGGCTCTCACTGTAGTGTCCCTAATGGCTCTCACTGTAGTGTCCCTAATGGCTCTCACTGTAGTGTCCCTAATGGCTCTCACTGTAGTGTTCCTAATGACTCTCACTGTAGTGTCCCTAATGACTCTCACCGTAGTGTCCCTAATGACTCACACTGTAGTGTCCCTAATGACTCACACTGTAGTGTCCCTAATGACTCTCACTGTATTGCCCGGGCTAAGCAATTAACAAATAAACAATCAATTCGCAGGGCCAAGCCAGCGGCGGGGTGATAGCGGCCCTGGTGTACACAGCCAGCCTTGGCCTGGGCTCCGGTCCGCAGCCAGCCGGCCTTGTGTACTTCGTGTCGGCCACCTGCGTCCTGCTGCTGTGCCTGCTGGCTTACTTGGCACTGCGCAGGCTGCCGTTTGTCAAGGAGCAGGTCGACAGGTCGCAGAGTGAGTCAGCTGGTGCCCCGCTAATGCATTGTTGGGGGCTGAATTTTTCCTGACTAAATGTTCAGCTTCGTTTATGCCCCCATCTGTCAATACAGATCTGCCGATTCGTCTGAAGCCACTAAAATCGGGTTGGCGAAAATGTAATCCGCAGCTGTTGGATTGGGTGTTCAATAGTGTAACTCATGGACTGTCTTGACGTTTTTTAACAGTTTGAGTTGGGTTCTTGAGGCTAACTCGTGCATTCTAACCGTTAGATTTTCATGCTGCCTTAGACAGCTTAAATGAAAGAATTTTAAGGTTTTATAATGCTGTTTATTTACTAGCACTAAACCAATAAATAAAATATCTGTGAAAGCCGGTGATTTGCCGTTGTGTGATTAAACTAATGCATGGGGCCTCCTGCTGCAGGGCCGCCAACCTTCACATCTTACCAAAGATCCATTAACGGAGCCGCCCCCTCCCAGATCCCCATGCAGAGCCGCCATCCTCCCAGATCCCCATGCAGAGCCGCCATCCTCCCAGATCCCCATGCAGAGCCCCCATCCTCCCAGATCCCCATGCAGAGCCGCCATCCTCCCAGATCCCCATGCAGAGCCGCCATCCTCCCAGATCCCCATGCAGAGCCGCCATCCTCCCAGATCCCCATGCAAAGCCGCCATCCTCCCAGATCCCCATGGAGAGCCGCCACCCTCCCAGATCCCCATGCAGAGCCGCCACTCTCCCAGATCCCCATGCAGAGCCGCTACCCTCCCAGATCCCCATGCAGAGCCGCCACCCTCCCAGATCCCCATGCAGAGCCGCCACCCTCCCAGATCCCCATGCAGAGCCGCCACCCTCCCAGATCCCCATGCAGAGCCGCCACCCTTCTAGATCCTCATGGAGAGCCGCCACTCTCCCAGATCCCCATGGAGAGTTGCTACCCTTTCAGATCCCCATGCAGAGCCGCCACCCTCCCAGATCCCCATGCAGAGCCGCCACCCTCCCAGATCCCCATGCAGAGCCGCCACCCTCCCAGATCCCCATGCAGAGCCGCTACCCTCCCAGATCCCCATGCAGAGCCGCCACCCTCCCAGATCCCCATGCAGAGCCGCCACCCTCCCAGATCCCCATGCAGAGCCGCCACCCTCCCAGATCCCGATGCTCAGCAATCCCTAACCGGTGCTCCCCTTCCCACCCTGGCAGGCTTCTCCCACAGCTCCAGCCTGTCTCTGCCCGGCCAAGCCGCTGGCCCCTCGGCCAGTTGGCGGCAGGCGCTGTCGCACCTGACGTGGCCGGCGCTGGCCGTCTTCCTGGTGTTCGCCGTGTCGCTCAGCCTGTACCCGGCCCTGCTCAGCTCAGTCAGGTCCGTGTCCGATCCGCATTCGCTTTATTTTGTCCCGCTGGCCTGCTTCTTGGCGTTCAACGCTGCCGACCTGCTAGGCCGGTGCTTTGTCAGCTGCTCAGCGCCCAGGTCGAACCGCCTCCTGGCCGGCCTGTCGCTGCTCCGCCTGGTCTTTGTTCCCCTGTTCCTGGCCTGCAACTACTGGCCCAGGCGGCAGCGCGTTATCCCTTTGATCTTCGATTTTGACGCCGCTCTGCCCATTCTGGTGTGCCTGTTCGGCTTTAGCAACGGTTACCTGGGCGCGTTGAGCATGACTCGTGGCGCGTCCAAAGCTTCTTTAGAGAATGCCGAGCTGTACGGCGCGCTGATGAGCTTCTTTCTGACGCTCGGACTGGGCGCCGGCTCGGCCGTCTCCTTTGTGTTCACCACGCTGCTCTGAACGGCCCACTGTTGCACTTTTCAGTTCAGTGGCTGCTCCGGTGCCTGGCTCTCAACGAAGTTAGCTAAGAACTTCGTTGTCCGTTTTCCTCTCAGACGGATGTGCCTATTTATTTAAATAAATTAAGCGTTAACAAAGACTTTTGCAACGGGATTTATTTTTCGCGACTCACTTTTGGTTTTGGGGCATTCTGTGAACGACGATTCTTTTGATAGCTTCGATTTCTTCAGAGTCTTTGTCTCGATTTCTTTACAAATCTTTGTCTCGATTTCATCAGAGTCTTTGTCTCGATTTATTCTGAGTCTTTGTCTAGAGTTCTTCAGAGTCTTTGTCTCGATTTCTTCACAGTCTTTGTCTCGATATCTTCATAGTCTTTGTCTCGATTTCTTCACAAATCTTTGCCTCGATTTCCTCAAAAGTCTTTGTTTCGATTTCTTCAGTCTTTGTCTCGATTTCTTCAGTCTGTCTCGATTTCTTCAGAGTCTTTGTCTCGATTTCTTCAGTCTTTGTCTCGATTTCTTCAGTCTTTGTCTCGATTTCTTCAGTCTGTCTCGATTTCTTCAGAGTCTTTGTCTCGATTTCTTCGAAAGTCTTTGTCTCGATTTCTTCAGTCTTTGTCTCGATTTCTTCATAGTCTTTGTCTCGATTTCTTCACAAATCTTTGTCTCGATTTCATCAGAGTCTTTGTCTTGATTTCTTCACAGTCTTTGTCTCGATTTCATCACAGTCTTTGTCTCCATTTCTTTACTTCATCATATACCTTAAAGTCTCTAGCGCGATGTTTTGGTGCCTGTTGGTACCTGATAATAAGATTTTCTAACCGTTGATTTTGTCCAAACTAAAAGAATTTTTGTCCTCGGACTCGCTCTGTTACTGTTGAAAATTTACCTGATCAACTACGAGTAAAACTCACTCTACATAGATTTCAGACCATTCGTATTTTATGTCAGGCCTGCTTCTAGCTACCTCTTATCGGCTGTTGCTCAGGTACCGCCAGTCAATAAGAATTCACTGTTTATTTTCTGTAATCCAAATTTTATTATTTAGTCAGTGCACTTTAAGCGACAATTTTTTAAACTTGTTTTATTTAGCTGCTTGATTTTTCTGCTCCACTATCTTTTAGCTGGTGCTGTGAAGGTCTTTGTCTTTGCTTGGCTTTGATTTTTTAATTTATTTTATTTAATTTCATAAATTTGGCACCAAGTTAACTTCCGGGAAAAAAGCCAATATTTTGTTCCGCTGTTGCATTCATTATACGCAATCCGATTTTCTGCCTGCTCTCTTTCAGGGGGGCGCGTGGTCCCCCCTCCGGATACCCTAGCTCTGCTGTTTGATTTTACTGCCAAGCATTAGTTTATTCCTAGTCTGGGGCTTCTCTATTTGATTTCCGTGAATTTTTTGGCTTTAAAAAATTCGCCATAAAATGGCTTGCTTGGCTCGCTCGAACGGGCTGACGCCAGTAGTATTGCGTGAATTTTAGCTGCGCTTTTTTAACACTAATTATCGGTAATCTTGACGGTGGACGGGTATATATTTGTACATGCGTTTCCAACTGTAAATTTCTGGTCTTTGTCCTTGCACTGCCTTACTGCCTGAAATTGCTGGCAATAAATATATTGTGCTCGACTTAATCATTTAATATGTTTCCATTTTTATTTTCATTTTACAATGCCTTATTGCTTAATTTGAATGAATCAAACTTCTCCGAGTTGGTTTTTTTGTTAAAAAGAGCTATCTCCTACAATGAGCCTATTGGTTGATGGACAGATAATTACATAAAACGAATCGATCGCTGCAGATTGTCTGTTGCGTTTAGAACCCAGAAATATTTAAGTACAACTAATAATATTTATTAAATTAATTTATTAAGCGTGCCTACTTGTCTCCGTGAGTTAGGTTTCACCACCCTAGGCGATTCTCCCCTCACGAACTTAATGGAGTGTCCCGTAGACGCAGCGGCGCTTGCTGACTCTAAACTCTTCCCTAGCAGAGCAGAGTAAAGCACAAAGTCTCGGCAAATGTTTGCCGAACTCCCGCTGCCTGCCCTCCCAACTAGACTGAATGCAGCCCAACTCGATTATGCTTTTAACGTTTCGTTTGCCGCGCGCTATTATAGTTGTTATAGTTGGCATGGCAACCGGGCAGCTCCTGACAGCGGAGGTTGGGGAGGGCCAGAGGGAGTAGGGAAAGAAATTGGCGGGATAAATGGATTTGCTGTGACTCAGCTGAGTACAACGCATTCAGTGTCTCGATTTTTCGGTTCGTGCTTAGCGACTAATTCAAACCTACGGCTCCTTATGTTACATCTGTGTCGATGGCACATGGAACTGCTGCAGCTGTTGCTGTTGTCCCCAGCTCTGGCGCCGGGCCAGATGACGGACGCTGAGCACAGCGGCCTGGTTGAGCTGCACAATCGGCTAAGGAGGTCTGTGCAGCCTCAGGCGGCTAACATGAACCTGATAGTGAGTGAGGTTGTTGCGCTGTTCAGTGATTTTACAGCTGCGCACCCAATTATTCCCTGCAGTCCTTCATTGAGCTGATTGTTCTCCCTGCAGTCCTCATTGAGCTGTGTCTTCTCCCTGCAGTCCTACATTGAGCTGTGTCTTCTCCCTGCAGTCCTCATTGAGCTGTCTTCTCCCTGCAGTCCTCATTGAGCTGTGTCTTCTCCCTGCAGTCCTCATTGAGCTGTGTCTTCTCCCTGCAGTCCTCATTGAGCTGTGTGTTCTCCCTGCAGTCCTTCATTGAGCTGTGTCTTCTCCCTGCAGTCCTTCATTGAGCTGTGTCTTCTCCCTGCAGTCCTTCATTGAGCTGTGTGTTCTCCCTGCAGTCCTTCATTGAGCTGTGTCTTCTCCCTGCAGTCCTTCATTGAGCTGTCTTCTCCCTGCAGTCCTTCATTGAGCTGTCTTCTCCCTGCAGTCCTTCATTGAGCTGTCTTCTCCCTGCAGTCCTTCATTGAGCTGTGTCTTCTCCCTGCAGTCCTTCATTGAGCTGTGTCTTCTCCCTGCAGTCATTCATCTGGCTGTTTTTTTATCCATGCAGAAATGCTACTTGTAGCTTTGTGGGGCATTATTTGCACCTCTGTTTACCCACTTTGGTCTGCGTTCTTGGTAGATAAATTTCTTGAAAAATTATTGTGGCGAGATAAAAAAAGTTTGCCTAAGTCAACATTAGGAACCAAATTCAGAACGAATAGAGTTCAGAGTTCAACTATCAAATTCAGTAACGCAGTGTGGTCGCACACTAATGTCCAGAATTTTTGCGAAATGGCCGCAGCTAGACGAGGAAAAGACTAGATCGTGGCCTCTGCTACTTTGGAAGTAATTGGAAAACTTTGGCAGAATGTATTGCAATTAAAGGAACATTCAACGCCGAATGTGAAATAGCAGTATAGATTGGATAGGACAGAAACATTCGACTCTTAATTTTTAATAGGTTGCCTCAGCCAAGCTGCGCACCCTGGCTCAGCAAGCGGCTGACACGTGCAGATTTGAGCACAACTACGGCGGCGCCTACTCAGGTCTAGGTGAGAACCTCTATATGGGCGGTCCGAACTCCAGCCTGGCCGTCATGCTGTGGTTTATCGAGCGGGAGAACTATCAGCTGACTGCCAGGGGCGCATTCTGCGGACTGGCCTACGGCAACGGCAGGTATCCGCAGTACGCTGGCACCTGCGGCCACTACCTGCAGGTACTACTACTACTACTACTACTACTACTACTACTACTACTACTACTACTACTACTACTACTACTACTACTACTACTACTACTACTACTACTACTACTACCACTACTACTACTACTTCTACTACTACTACTAACTACTAATACTACTACTTCTACTACTACTACTACTACCACTACTACTAACTACTAATACTACTAACTACTAATACTACTACTACAACCACTACTACTAACTACTAGTACTACTACTACTACCGCTACTACTAACTACTAGTACTACGTACTATCACTACTACTACTACTACTACTAAAATTACTATTACTACTACTAACTACTACTACTACTACTACTACTACTACTACTACTACTACTACTACTACTACTACTACCACTGCTACTACTATTACTACCACTACTACTAACTACTAATACTACTACTACTACTAACTACTAATACTAATACTACTACTACTACTACTACTACTACTACTACTACTACTACTAACTACTACTACTACTACTACTACTACTACTACCACTACTACTAACTACTAATACTACTACTACTACTACTAACTAATAATACTACTACTACTACTAACTACTAATACTACTACTACTACTAACTACTAATACTAATACTACTACTACTACTACTACTACTACTACTACTACTAACTACTACTACTACTACTACTACTACTACCACTACTACCAACTACTAATACTACTACTACTACTACTAACTAATAATACTACTACTACTACTAACTACTAATACTACTACTACTACCACTACTACTAACTACTAATACTACCACCACTACTACTACTAACTACTAATACTACTACTACTACTACTCAGGGACAACTATAAATTCTCGGGACGGGAAACAGAAAGTCTATGAGGCCGATGTGCAGTGTTCACGTAGGCCTATTATTAGCCACGGAGCTCTCATATGCGTGAAACTTTTGCACATTTTTGCTAAGTTTTATTTATGCATTTGTGATCGTCACTTTCTTTGGGTAGATACATGTACCTTCAGTGTGCATGTGTAAGATTTGTACATTCGTTTCACTGAACGGTTTGTCTTGGCATTCCATCGGCCCAGATGTACATCGGCCTCATAAACTTAGCATTTCCCGTCCCGAGTAAGTAGAAGGCAAGAGGGGGCTTCTGGGACAAAAAATTCGACATTTTACATATATGCCTACCAATAACTAACATATCCTCGACTACTTGAAAAAAGAGGGGGGCCTCCTCTTAAAATGCTTTTCCCCCCAGGACATAAAATTTAGCCTAAATTTATTATTCCAGGCAATTAGCAAATGGGGTTTCTGGGACAGAAAAAAAATTGCTATTTTTCATATCCTCGAGATGTTTTTGACATTTTTATTAATGGGGCTTCTAGGACACTGGGATTAAAACCCTGGTTATCCACCCTAGTTATGCGCTGATCGGGGTACTCACCCAAAAATTTTTTTTTTTAATTTTCAATAAAAAAATGTTTCCGACCGTTTCTCCAGGATCTTACTACGAAAAATCTCACCCTCAGTTCAAGTCTCGGTATCGTTGCAAATGGGAATGTGAATTTTATATGAAAAAATATTGGCCTAATGTCCCACTAACTATTCCGAATCTTAATCAGGCAGTTAAGACTCACTGGCATTACTTGCATGGAGTAACTATTAAAGATTACGACAGCTACTATAACTTTGCAGAAATTATTAATCAGTTGTAATTTGTTTTTTTATTTTTTTCTCACATTCTTTCAATGATAATTGTCATTGCAAACTCTTCACCGTTAAAATCAACAGCTTCTCCATCTTCTGTCTCAAACTGTAGCACTATTTCATTAATTTCTTTGTTACAGAGCACAACTCTTTTTACTGGATTGGGTTTCTCAACAATCATCTGTCCACCAGCAACTGAGTTAGAAATGTTGTACAAAATATTTGTTCGTTTTCCCTTGAAGACCCAGTTCAGACTGAGATTGCTTCGGATCAAAATGTTCAAACTTTTAACAATATCCGCGATATTTTCAGCCATGAATAAACCGCGTGCTGGCTGGCGGCTCAACATAACCGCTCCCGGCGAAGGAGTTGCGGGTGGTGCTGCGGTTTCCGCCTTGTAAACTTTCTTTTCAAATCCCAACTCCCGATACCAAGTGCCATCTTTAAACTCTACCTCTGCGTCTTTATGAACTTGCATAACCACTCTCATTACAGTGAGATCATAGGACAATTTAACAGGAAATAGTTTATTCTCGGGTTTGCTAGCATCAGGAGTTTCAAAATGCCCCCTTTTGGTAAAAACGTTCTCCAGAAAGTAGTTATAAGTGTCCACGCTCTGTGTGCTCACAGGGAATTTAACCGGAAATTCTTTCACTTCGCCTCCAATTTGTTTCCATTTGTAATAAAACATGTTATTCTTTTCTGTCACGTTGGGAACATTTGACCAGCCAGTAAAGTCATTGAGATAAACATGGTAGTTTGCCTCTGGGTCCAGACGAATGGGTTGCTCAAGTTTTTCAATAAAAGTTCCACTTGAATCTGTAAGTCGACCAGTTATTGTAACTGGGATACTTTCCTTCGAATGCGACACGATATTGTTTAGTCTTTCAGCAATCGCTTCCATTTTTTTTTTACAAAAAAAATTATTTTAAACCTTACTCGAAGAATTATTAATCATGTTCAGCTTAATTTTCCTCTCAAATGCATAGATGATAAATAGGTCAACGGGCCTCACTTCTGTTGCCTCACTTCTGTCGATAGTGGTCACAATATTCACCGGACTGTTGTCAGTAGGCATTTGCCTGGCCGACACGTCTGCACCGAAAATGGGGAAAAGAGTCTTGTACTGCCATGCCGTAATGGCGATTCCGTTGTTCTCCTTTACGGCTAAGTCAACCAGCTCGCAGTAAAATTTACTAATTTTGTTTGTTGCAAAATCTCCATTCTGTGGCATTGCCGGGTAAAGATTATCACTGATTTCATGCTGAATTGTTCGCACATCTCCATGTGCATAACGACTTATAGTTAATGGATCTCTCAAACTGACAATAATGTACCTTGGGTTGCTGCAAGAACCCTCCTTAATACAAATCTGTTGCCTTCTTTCATTGCGTTCATCCCTGCACATGTAAGCTGTGTAAGCAACATCAATGTCTTTTTCAATAGCCTTCAAATATTCAGCTTTCAGTGCTGTCTTTGGTTCAATGAGTTCCAAGTACAACTCAACTCCTGCTAGCTTAACTTCCATTCTAGTATGCTCAGCGCCTGTCCAAACACTCCTGTTGCGATCGTCCCTGGTAAGCCTAAATGTGTAGCTAAAGTTGCTGGTCAGGCGATTAAAAGTATTGCAGAACCCGCTCATGAATCTCAAAGGTACAAATATATCTACATTTCTATACTGAGGATTCTTTGCGCCATCATCAGCACCCGCCAAGGCATAGTTATATCTCCCCTTTCTTTTTGCAAAACCTGAATCATTTACGTCTCCTTTCTCCTCATTAGGGATGAAGCCAGCGCCGCTACCAAGTTGAATAAAATCTGGGTTTTCAATGAGACAATGAGTGTCATACACTACACCAAAGTTGGCAATTCTCTCCAGCTCTGTACTCCCGTTCGACACGCTAAACTCCTTAAACATGTAGGCCCAGAAGTTGCTGATTAGCGTGACATCAGCGTCATGCTTGTCAGTATTAGCACCAGCAGCATTTGTACCACCTTTAGTCTTGTATTGGAATGTCATGTAAAACCCGCTCCTTAGACTGTGAACGCTGACCAGAGATGAACACCCAGTGTAAGTGAATGTTAGCGTTTGACCGGGGCCCAAATTAGTTTCATTCTGATTTTCATGACTGGGGACTCTTACTTGAGTCGCTTTGATTGTGCTGTCATCACTCAAGATAGGCTTGTTGATTTTATAGAAAACTGGCGTCAGAGGATCGTTCATTTTTTTAGTTTAAAAATTAAAATTAAAAAATGAAACGAAAAAATTCTCATTACATCTCTGACTTAGAGAAGCTCGCAGAAGCTGAAAAACGAGTCACTGGGTTAATTAACAAAGAGCAGCAGTCCTACAATGAGTTTATCCAAGCCGCCACTGAGTTTCACAAACCGGGATACACCGAAGCAAAGAAATCCATTGAAACAGTTAAGGAAGCTGTTGATGAGATTCAAGAGAGCCAGTTTCAGAATACGCTGAATAAAATTCCACCTGGCGAAACGTCTCCTCAAGCATCTCAGCAAAAATTGAAAGTAACAGATAACTTCTTTGGGCCAGTAGAATATGAAGGCAAACTCGTCTTTGGTGTTAGTGTCTGGCGTAAAAATATTTCTACTGATCCTGTGGATTATCATCTTGAGATAACGAAAGAAAGTATTGGAGTCATCAAAGAAGGCGCGGCCGGGGAAGGAGAAAACACCTCAAAGAAAGTTGCTTTCACCCAAGTATTGCTCAACTTCATAACTAAAAATCAAGAAACTATTTCTGCGAAACAGCTAAAAAATTATAAAGATCTGGTGACTTTTGCTTTACAAAGAGACATAGACATCCTTAAAGTCCCTGACATACTCAAATTTTTACATGACAATGGGGTCGACCTGAACAGCTTTAGAAAGTATAAGCACTTTAAACAATGGTTCGACCTGCCAGATCAGCTAGAAGTCATAAATTACCTCGAACAGCAAAAACAACTCTCTCAGCAACAAGAGACCCCTCAGCAGCATCAAGAGACCCCTCAACAGCAACAAAGCCCTAAAAAATTAACAGAAGAAGATGTACTCTCTCAACTTGAGACAGCAGATCCAACTCAAGTAGCTAATTACAAAACGGGAAATCCACAAGTATGGAGGCATCTAGAACAATTCTCGCCAGATAGAATGCAGCGAATTTCAAACAGAGTTTTCACACCAAGGCAAGACATTAGATCACCAGAAACATCACCAGAGACATCACCAGAGACATCACCAGATACATCAGCTGCAAGTACCGGCACAGGGATGCCTGAAGTCTACAAGCGACTAGTCGTTCTCCTAGGAGCAGCAAAGACAGGTTTAAAGGATGAGAATAGAAAAGAGTTTGTTCACATTCTTGATAAAATGCTACAAAAGAAGTACATCGATAAAAGAGCAAGAGAACTTTTACTTTCAAGGTTCAATAAAAAATAATTTTTTTTCCCAGATAAAAAATGCCACTAATCTTCGAAAAAGACGTCCCTAAATACTACGATGAGAATGAATTAAAGCTCATTAAAAGAGGATCTGGACTTTTTCCAGCAGGTCATTATCCAAGAAAAGAGCGATCGGGTAACGGTATTGCTGATTTGATCGCCCAGGGGGCAAAGATTTTCAAAGTCATCAGTGAGAACAAAGAAAATATAAAAAATGCTGCCGAGGTCGGGGCCCAGGCGGTGGGAAGTGTAGTCACAGCTGCGAAGAAGATCAAGGACACTATAAATGACGGTCAACCACTCGCACCAAATTCATTGGCACCAAGCGCTGATAGCATTGATCCATCCGTTTATGCTAAGATGAGAGCCGATCTTAAAAAGGGCAGCGGTTTTAAATATGACTAAGGTAGGAGTTTCACGGGTGCTTTCTTGGGGTAAAAGACATGTGGGGGTACAAGACGTCTTGCAAAAAGACATATATAAGTAAAAAAACCACACACACACACACGCGCACCGGTTATGGACCCAGTGCCAGAGACACTAACGTTGTTAAAGTAAATTTGGGAAGGTTTGCGTTCGAATCACAAGACGGCCTGCCGCGGTTGCCTCTTTTCAAATTTTTTATTTCGTGTAATAAAGTTGACCAGGATTGTTTTTCATGACCATATGTCTTTATCTGTAGTGCCGATATTGCGTCCATAAGTGCAGAAAATATAAAGGCCGAATGTATTTTTACACAGTTGCTTTCTACTGCCGCGTCGGCGATGCCCTTACGGTCCGCGGCCGTGAACTCAAGGCGATTTGCCATTCGGCGTTCCAAGGCAATCGCCTTTGATTCTAGGGCATTTGTCTGCGGTTCCAGGGTATTTGTCCTTATTTCCAGGAGATTTATCTCCGATTCTAGCGTAGTGACCCTTGATTTCAATGCAGAATTCTCCGATTCTAGGGCTTGTATACGTTTTGATAGGTCACTGAGTTTTGCGTTTTGCGAAATGTCTTGTCTTGTGATTTCGTCTGTGTTGATGTACCTAGAATCTAGGAACGACAGCTTGTAAGTATTGGAAGGTTGATTTACGACGCCAGCGAAATTCATGTTGTTTTTTTTTTATTTTAATTTTTATTTTTAAAATGGATTTTTCAAATGATTTCAACCCTCATTGGACTCGGAACCAAATCAAATTTACTCATAACGAGGCAATTCCTGGTCATTTCAGATGTATTGTTGTTGGAGAATCAGGCTCAGGGAAGACATTCAGAATCTTTAACATGCTTCTGAGACCAGGATTTCTTGACTATGACACACTGCACATCTACTCACCCACTCTGTATCAAGATGAGTATAAAATGTTGATTGCAGGTCTACAGAACAAACTTAAAAAGGAGCATATCATTCAGTGTTTTAATAACCAATCCAAGCTGCCAAGTGATCCAGAAATTGTCGCCAGAGAATATGCTAGCCATATCCCAGATAATGAAAAGTGGCACGACATTAAAGTGTTCACTTATGGGGACCCGCAAATTGATCCTAAAACTAAACTTCTCCCTCAGCCTGATGAACTGGAAAAGGGAAGGAAACACTTGATTGTCTTTGATGACTGCATGACAGGGCCCCAGAAGCAAATTGAAAACTATTTCACCAGGGGTCGACACAACAACTGTAATGTAATCTATATTACCCAAAACTGGTTTGAGTTGCCAAATAAAACTATTCGTGGGAACTGCAATCTGATCCTCTTGTTCCCAACCATACCGCAAGACCGACTGAAGAGGTTAAGTAACGAGGTGATTGCTCCTGCCCATTTTACTAAGCCTCCATTTGATCGAAAGGACGATGGTCGAAAGGTAGCACACAAGGTATCGCAGGAAGAATTCGTTAACCTATGCTTTGAAAAGTGGAATAAACCTTATCAGTTCGTGATGATTAACAAAGAGAAAAGAACAGTAGCGTAATTTAAAAAAAACAAACAAAAATGTCCATAAACTTTGCTGGTGAATCTACTAGTGGCTCCACTGCACACTCGCTTGCTTTCCTTGACAGGCGCTACATTAACGTTGACGAAAAAATCCCGGAGATCGGACCAATCAAAGGCCGCTTAAAACCATTGGAACGGTCAGCACACCATCATCAAATAAACATTGAAGACTTGCGGGCAAAAATAGCAAAGCTGACCGCCATCGTTGAGACTCTAGCTCAAACTCTCAGATCGGAAATCAATGCAAAATCAAATTCACAAGCAGAGACTGATGCCTTATTTACCGCTTGGAGAACAACCATTAATCAAAATGTTGCAAAAATAAAAAAGATAGAAAGAGATGTTGCCACGCATACGCTCTATCTGGATAGAATTTATAACAAGTGGGGGAAAACTTTGAGACGAATTAGTCGCCTGGAACGACAGCACAATCTCCCTGACATTGACATTGAAGACGCCCGATCGTAAAATAGAAAAAAAAATTTTTACCTATAAAAATGGCCGAAAATGATTCTCTGTATGACCCGCAACCAAATATAGCACCTAGTGCGCCTCTCTATCCTACAATCAATACTTTTACCTGCAACTCTCAACAGTTCCGACTTGTAGAGATTCAGAAAATGCGAATGGATATTGAAACCGCCATTATGAAAAACTCTAAAAAACTGAAACGCTTCAACAGCCAGTGTCAAGCTTTCGAGTATATTAATATGGTTCTCGGGTCAGTGTCAATTCTAAGCGGATCTGCAGCTGCTGTTTCTACACTTCCCATTATCACCGCACCAATCGCCATTCCACTTGGAGTTATTGGGGCCTCGTGTGGTCTCATTTCAGCGGTTACAGGAGCTCTAACTCGAAGCAGACGCCAGAAGCTAAAGCATCTGCAGGAAATGCAAGCAAAACAGAAAAGCATCCAGTCGGCAGTCACCGGGTACATTTCAAAAGCAATAGAAGACAAGTTCATTTCAGAGGATGAGTTTCAAAGCATTCAAAAGCTTTATGAGCAGCTTAATGAGCAACAAAATTTGAATAGCATTGATGACATGAGCCAATTAAGAAATGATATTGAAACTGTCTTCAAAAACTATGCAAAAACTAAACATTTAAACTTAAAATGATTTCCCTATAGCTTTTTCGAGTCTTGGTCATTGCATATAAAACTGTCATACACAGCTCACCGCAAATATCACTGCTAAGCCCCTGCAGAATAAAGTCTGAGCGATAGATTTTTATTTTCCCGAGTGTCGCTCGCGACCGAGCTTGTATATATTCCCTTAGCTCATCAGGAACGGCTGTCCCATAGCTATCAAAGTAGTAGTACTTATGCTTTCTGCTTGGATCAATCACCCAGCAAACCCAGTGAGACCCTGGTTTCTCAGCAGTGTCAAAGTTCATGATGCCACATTCTTTCAGTGCGTGGGATTCAGGTAATGTATCCTTCATAAAGACGCCTCTAAAGTTTGGGATTTTTAGTTCTTTGGCCAACTGTTCCAGAAAAATATTTGTCGTCATTATTTTTTGTCATTTTTTTTTAAATTCAGCCTACGTTTTTAAACCTTATACTTCAACCTACGCTTTTTAGCCTCCAGTGCCCAAATGGAAGACTCGTAATATTGTCGAGGTAAAATCTCTTATTATCTGCGCCTGACAGGCCTATTTTTTTCTGGGTTATTGTAAAAACATCATGGTTCTTAGACTGAAACTTCACAAACTCATGTGTAGTTTTCTTATTATGTAACAGGGCATCTCTGTAGGCTTCTTCATGTAGAGAGTTCTTAACTACATGTTTCGGAATTCCCTTGGACTTCTTAATTACACCGCTTTCACCACACTTTACAAAATAGGATTTGGATCTCAAACCGATGAACTCAGAGATGATGTCACCTGCCTTTTCATCTTTCATTTTACCAATTACTTTTTTATTGGATGGGTCAATCACTTGATCACCTTTCAAAGTTTTAAATGATTCTGGATACTCTGACAAATCATAAGGGTTTTGGGGGCCCCGGTTTTGTTCAAGCATGTCCTGATAGATGTCCCCAGTCTGAATGTCTAGAATTAGGGAGTCAGTGTCAGTGTAAAGAAGTTTTACGCGAGTGTCGCCTGAGCTCCGATCCCCATATTGTCGTTTCATGTCATAGAAGAAACTGTACATAAGACGCTTCGATTCATCAAGTACAGTGACACCTGTAAAGATAGGTTTGCAGAGTGTTGCTTTCGTTTTATAAAAGAGTATGGCCCCTAGGTTATCGTTAAAGATGTGAAGTTGTTTAAATGTCGGTTTAGAAATATTTCTCTGAATAATGTCACGCTCATGAACGGTGACGAGTTTTAGATTCGTGCGGTTGCGCTCATTTTCAAGAGTCTTGCCGTATACAGAGTTGTTTGCCAGCTTGAACAGATCCTTGTCAAAGTTGTTGGTTGCTTTGGCTCTGAACTGGGTGTTCTTTTCTATGTAGGATTTCATCCAGGCCTCTTCAGTGAATTTGAGTGCCCTATGTATGTGTGTGACTTTACAGCCTAAGGATATGAAATATTGTAGCAGCTTATAATGAATTTTGTAGCGAGTCTTGTTGTGTAGGTTTTGGGTGAGTTTAGTGGTGTGTTCATTTTCTGTAGACAGGCTCCAAGTGCCATCCATGTGTTCGATAATTTTCGGACAGTTAATATTCTCAGGGAATGGCGCAAAGTCAGAAAAATGATCATGGAGTTCATCGGGAATTGTAACGTCAACTTCATAGAAGGCGGGAGTAGAAAAGTCGGGTTCGAATTGTTGAGTCCACTTGAAATCTCTTATGGGTAAGTCTTGACTCATTGCCCATCCATAGAGATTGTTGGCGTCTAAATAAACGATATAATTTGACGGCTGATTTTTGTCATAAGATTCTAGATACGGATTGTTGGCTTTTGCATGTCTGTTCACGCAGATTGATATGCCGCCTCTTTTCGCTGTGTCTATAAAATTGTACATGTCAATGTCGGTTAGTAATTCGATATACCAGTCTGGGTTTTCATCCCATTTCATTTTAAGTAGCGATTCCCAGCTGGTGGCGGGCAAACTTACAAAATGCGCAGGATCAAGACCATATGCTGTGTACCAGGTGTTTCTGAAGGTTTGAAATACATCAGCCAAAAGAAAAACATCAGTGTAAAGATATATTAAGTGGTAATCAAAGAAGTTTTTGCAGTTAAAGTGTTTGTAGACTGCTTGCGCGTGCTCATATTTTTCGTCGGTGAGTTCAGTCATTTTTAAATGTGAGTAGAACTTCTCTTTTGGTGGAAGTTCGCCTTTAAAAACAGGATTTTCAGCGGTGGGCGACCCCGTCACATATTCATAAGGGTAGTAACCTTTCTTTCTGAGTAGTTTGAAAGACTCGGGATCTGAATCTTCTTTACCTAAGATTTTCGCCAGTTTTTTTGTATAGACGCATTGGTCATCTGTTAAATTTTTTGCGAGATCTTCTAGGGATAATTGAAGAAATTGATAAGTATCCTTGATTTTTACAGCGCCACTTGTGGACGTTCCATTTTCTTTAATATTGAGGCATTTAAACTTTTCCTTGTTCTCTGCTATGCAGTCAAGGTTAATGCCCTCTATTTCACCTATTCTTTCAACAATTAGGTGCAGGTCGTAATTGCGCGCATTATGTATAAAAACATTTAAGTCGTGGACATTATTTTTTAACTTTAGGTTGCAGGTGTTGTGTGCGGCACCGCGGAAATGGCCGTCAAAGTGCGAGTGGTCTCTAACTTTTGGATTCTTTAGGTTGTCATCAAATGGCTTTTTGCATATGTAACACCGGGTTGCCGATTGGTAATTGAGTTCATCTTGAGTTGACATATTTATTGGCGCAGGAGTGACTGAGCTTAATGTTTTACGCAGCTCTAACATTCTGAATATAAATTTTTTAATGCAGTCTTCACCGAAGAAATGGTTATACTCTATAATACCGGTATTTCCAAGATAATCAATATTTCCAATGCAAACGTACGCTGCTGAATTTGGGATGTGTTTGTTATTAATGAATGAGCATTCAAAGTCGGCAAATACAATAAAGGGGAAGTTTTTCCATCTTGTGGTAATTTTTAAACCGTAAATACTTCTGGTTGCCCATCGGTAGAGAGCAGTTAGTTGGATGGTCCTCACAGGTAAGCTCATGCTCGGCGAGCTTAGCTTCTCGATTTTCTTTATTCCCGCGATAATACTTAAGACACAGTCTGCAGATGGAAACGGCTTCGTTGTGGCTTGTCATTTGCTTGTGGAGTAGCCTGGAAAGATCTTTTATCCAAACATAATGGGCTAAAAATTGTAAGTTCCCAATTATTAGAAGATCGATATTGGTGCTGGCGGCTGGATTTTTCTTGCTACTCCTAACAATTTCAACTTTCTCTTTGCTTTCATTCCACTCGAAGACGGTGATTCTGATTTTGTTATCAAACACTTCTTCTAGTTTTGGGATTTGAGAGACTGATAAACCACCTTTCTCAAACAATATTCCTTTACTGAGACACTTGATAAAATATCGGTCAAAATATGTTTTATAATGTGAAGTTCTTTCAGGATGTGACCGATCTTTATCGTAAAATAATGCTGATAAAACCGCCCACAAAGCACAGCAGTTATCATAGTTCTTTACGTTGACACAAGCCTTTTTACTGGCGAGCTTTGTTGGTAACTCCAGGTAAGAGGAAGCTTTAAGAGGATAAAATTTATAAATCATGACTGAGACTTTTTGAATCCCAGTAACAACCCAGCCAGAACCTCTTGATGTAAAGGCGTCAATCTTTTTAGTAATTTCTTGTAGAAAAGGGTCTGGTGAATCGGTTGGACTAAAGGGTGAAGCCTTAGTTGTCATGTAATAATCAAGATATTCGGTGGGCCTTGTAGGCATATAAAACTGTATTAAAAACGATAGTTGAAGCTTGAATGTTTTACGTGTTTTAAGCACGTGATCGATAACTGATTGAATGTCATCTCTAAAGCCATTTATGTTGTTGGTGTTGGGTTTTACAGGAATAGCATATTCTATATAGTGATCAGTAAAAGTTCTCTTTGCAAATGGAATATCTTCTTGGTTCATCTCCGATTCAATTTGGTTAACAATTCTTTCAAGTTCATCCTGTTCCTGCTTATTCTGTGGGTATTTAGACACATTTAGTCCTGTGAGAGTTTGGTACTTTTTAACTAGGATGCGGCTTTTCTGTTGGTGCTCAGCTGCTGGGTTTTTTACTGGGATATACTGATCTGATGACTCCAGCTGTTTTATTACTTCCAATTGTTTCTCATAGCTGCCAAGATAGCCAGGATCCAAACCGAATTTTTCCCTAGTGAGTTCTTGAAGCCGTTTGCTTTTAGCTTGAAATGAAAGATTTTGAAGCTGCGGAAAATTTTCGGAAAAATATTTGTCCACAGAATTTTTTGCAAAATTTGCTTTTGGCATGTTTTTTTTATAAAAAATAAAAAAATATGTTTTAGGGTGATCACCCTTCGTGTTGCTTGAACTTCTCTGGATTAATAAATTTTGATTAATTTGAGTATTATTAATCAGATCCTGATTGTTGGCTTTTCACATCCGGAGTATTGTAAATCCCGCTTTGTGCAATGTCATAATGGCTTTAATAATGTCGGATTTTGAAATGCTTTCGGTTACCGAGGGATTAGGTTCCAAAGGGCATCCTTCACCCGCCTTAATTGTGACTCCCTTTTCTTGGGCAATTTTCTGCATCTCTAACTGGTGAGCTCTGTCATTGCCCGCTTTCACAGCCGTCGCAACCCCCCCGGCAACGCCACCGGCAGCACCAACTGCACCCGCAATGATTGGAATCAGTGCAGCGAGGGGCAGAATTCCACCTGTCTTTTCATCTGTAATGCTGCGGGGGTTGTGGGTGTGGTTATTGCAATCTTTACAATGGATTTGCTGCTGTAACGGATCGACTTTCACTTTCATGCCCTTAATAGTTACAAAACCTGGTTGTTTAGAGTCGATGATTTTGCTAATTTTATTAACTGTTCTGGTTTCGATCATTTTGTGTACATTTTTATTTTTATTTTTTTTTTTTTCAATTTATTTCTGTGTCACTTGGAATGACGAGAAGTTCTGCTCTGGCAAATGATCTTGTAGGGGATTTAGGATTAAAGGCTTGAGACAGAAAATAGTAGTCACCAGTTGCTGTTGTAAAGTGCCTGTCTATTTTATGTACATCTAAACTGAAATAGGGGTCAGTTGCTCGTCTCTTGGTGTCCTTTTCTAATTCTCCCGGCAGGTAAAGGAATCGAACAAACTCAGAATTTGTGAGAATTTCCGGAGAATAAACTCCTGGGAGCTTTGGATATTTTTTTTTGTTGTGGATTGGGAGATTTAAGCTGAACTTTGTCTTGTTTAATTGCAATTGAAGGTTTTAGGCCTGTCATGCGAGAAACTTCATTGTTAAGCTGACTGATTACTACTGGGAGTTGGTCTTTCCATTTGGTGTAGTATTGTCCGCTCTTCAGTTTGAGCTCCTCTGCTGTCTGCTTAGTAAATAGTCGCTTGGCTAAAGTTAGATTAAATCTTTCTACGAAGGCTTGATCCCTGTGAAGCTCGGTTCTACCGTAACGAATTTTTGTATTATTTTTTTGCATTAGAGTTTTAACTCGACCCATGAATTCTTTACCCGGGTCTGTCATCAATGTTTGTGGGAAGGTTTAGGGTGAATTTTCGTATATGTCTTGCAGAGCGTCCGCTACAGCTTGAGACTGTTTTGTCTTCAGTGGCCTTGCTTCTTTATAACGCGAAGCTACATCAATGACAGTGAGAGCGTACTTATACCCAGAATCGTTTGGGAGAAACAGAAGATCAGCTTGGTGCGCCTCGTTAGGCTTATAGATGTTGAAGTGGGGTCTTGTAAATTTAACAGGTGGGAAATAGACTTGATAGACAGCCTGTTTAGACAGCCATTTTTCTACTATTTGTTTTGGTTCTTTACTGAGTTCTGTTAATTTGGAGACGGCATTATTTCCGATAAAATAACCGCCGTCCCGGTAATAAATTGCTTGTAATTTGTTCTCAGTCATTATTTTTTAATTTTATTTTAAATAAAAAATAAATAAAAAAATGCCCGACATTCACGGAATAATTGAAAAGCTTCCGAAGCCAAGCAAAGGGTGGACAATCCCTGGATATAAGTATTGTGGACCTTTGAACCCTCTTGAAATTCAGTTAGATTTCAACAATGTGCCTAATCCGGGCCATGAGCCTGTAAATGAGCTTGATGAGGTATGTATGGAACATGATATTAAGTACCGCGACTTCCCAAATGAAAAACATCGGTGGGACAAGGAAATGCTTAAAAGGCTAGACAATATGGGGGCATCGAGCGGTTGGAGAGAGAGTATGGCGAGGAAATTAGTTAAAGGAGTTATATATGGCAAAGCAAAGCTAGGGCTGGGGATTGGTGAAAATGGGGTAGGGTTTATACTGCACGCGCCGGACAGGGAGTTGGGGAGAGTACTGAAAGAAATGAGGATGGATAAATTTGTACAGTGAGATGAGCTGCTCACCCGCGCCAGTCTCAAGCTTTGGGCGTGTCGCTACCACAGATACTATAATTTACTGTACAATAGCATTGTACATCATAGTATCTGTGGTCGCTACTCGCAAGGCAAGCCATAAAAAAATAGTTCTTACTATTTAAACCGATCCGCATCTTTCTTCTGAACTAGAAGATAGGCGGCGTTGCCAAATCAGACAAAGCCTTGCCTTGCGAGAAAAAAACAAGCTGAGGCAGTTGCTAAACTCAAGGAGAACTCCCTTCTGAACATCCAAGGTGTAGCCCAAAAACTAGGGATCAACTTCAAGTTCGCCCAGAGAATATTCACCTTTCATGGGCTCATCAGCAAGTTTCCAAGCCTGGTGGCTTCTGGATATTCTTTCGAAACCCTGCTGACTTATAAGACGGCTATCGAAAAGGAAGCTGCAAACGATGTCAACTTCTCCTCCCTGCTCGAAGTGGACATCACGATCAATTTCGAGGGAGAGGACGATGACGAATTGCTTTCCCAGACTACTGAGGCTATGGAGAGTTCCTCCGTGACTTCTGAGGCGCTGGTGAAGCCCTCCATTAACAAATAATTTACTAAAAAAATATCTGGAAAAAAATCTGGAATTTCCAGAAAAGGCCATTTTTTTTTTGAAAAATTTGGAAGTTGACTACTTTCAGTAATCTCTTTTTGTTTTAAAGCTAAACAATAAATATACGAGATAAAAACTGTGAATTATCATTGAAAGAATGTGAGAAAAAAATAAAAAAACAAATTACAACTGATTAATAATTTCAGCGAAGTTATAGTAGCTGTCGTAATCTTTAATAGTTACTCCATGCAAGTAATGCCAGTGAGTCTTAACTGCCTGATTAAGATTCGGAATAGTTAGTGGGACATTAGGCCAATATTTTTTCATATAAAATTCACATTCCCATTTGCAACGATACCGAGACTTGAACTGAGGGTGAGATTTTTCGTAGTAAGATCCTGGAGAAACGGTCGGAAACATTTTTTTTATTGAAAATTAAAAAAAAAATTTTTGGGTGAGTACCCCGATCAGCGCATAACTAGGGTGGATAACCAGGGTTTTAATCCCAGTGTCCTAGAAGCCCCATTAATAAAAATGTCAAAAACATCTCGAGGATATGAAAAATAGCAATTTTTTTTCTGTCCCAGAAACCCCATTTGCTAATTGCCTGGAATAATAAATTTAGGCTAAATTTTATGTCCTGGGGGGAAAAGCATTTTAAGAGGAGGCCCCCCTCTTTTTTCAAGTAGTCGAGGATATGTTAGTTATTGGTAGGCATATATGTAAAATGTCGAATTTTTTGTCCCAGAAGCCCCCTCTTGCCTTCTACTCGAGTATTTAGTTGTCCCTGCTACTACTACTACTACTACTACTACTAACTACTAATACTACTACTACTACTACTACTACTACTACTACTACTACTACTAACTACTACTAACTACTACTACTACTACTACTACTACTACCACTACTACTAACTACTACTACTACTACTACTACTACTACTACTACTACTACTACCACTACTACTAACTACTAATACTACTACTACTACTACTACCACTACTACTAACTACTAATACTACCACCACTACTACTACTAACTACTAATACTACTACTACTACTCAGGGACAACTATAAATACTCGGGACGGGAAACAGAAAGTCTATGAGGCCGATGTGCAGTGTTCACGTAGGCCTATTATTAGCCACGGAGCTCTCATATGCGTGAAACTTTTGCACATTTTTGCTAAGTTTTATTTATGCATTTGTGATAGTCACTTTCTTTGGGTAGATACATGTACCTTCAGTGTGCATGTGTAAGATTTGTACATTCGTTTCAGTGAACGGTTTGTCTTGGCATTCCATCGGCCCAGATGTATATCAGCCTCATAAACTTAGCATTTCCCGTCCCGAGTATTTAGTTGTCCCTGCTACTACTACTACTACTACTACTACTACTACTACTACTACTACTACTACTACTACTACTACTACTACTACTACTACTACTACTACTACTACTACTACTACTACTACTACTACTAATTACTAATACTACTACTATCAGTACTAGTACTACTAGTACTACTACCACTGCTACTACTTCTACAACTATAGTACTACTTCCATTGTCAGGTAGTCAGGGCAGCTGTTACGGAGGTTGGCTGCGGCAAGAGGCAGTGCTCAGGAAGTGTGTTAATTGTATGCGAGTACAACACTGGGTGAGCTATCAAAATCCATTTTCACTATTAAAAATCTGTCATTATTTTAACCATCTTGATGAGACACAGCCAAAGCCTCACTGCAGCTCCAGTTCGCCGCCATACACCGTTGGTTCGGGCTGCAGCAGCTGCAGCAGGGCGAGGCCTCGCTGTCTCGATGGCCTCTGCGTCCCAGTTGGGACTAGCGGCTCCAGTGAGTTCTTACAAGCGATTGATGTCTCCAACAAATTGTCTGATTAGCTGCCCCCTGCACCTGTTACAGCCTGCTCGCTAGCCTGCAAGAGCTGCACAAAACTGGTTGGGGCTGGTTCCATTGCCACGGATTCCTGCGACTGCTCCGGTGAGTTTTTAGATTAGCATTTTCCTAAATTTATTTGACTGGACTTCATCAACTTTAGCCTCGCAACTTTGCCCGTTTGAACCTGCTTGATCCGCAGCAACCTACAGTCCTTGCACAAAGTGCAACTCGGATGCAACCCCGTGTTTAAACAACGGGACGGATATTGGCGCCAGCCTGACCAACTGTACATGCGCCTGTCCCACCGACTTCTATGGCGATCAGTGCCAGTGTGAGTACCGGTACCGTTCATGGCATCTTAGCGTTTAGTCATAAGCTGATAGAACTTGACTAGGTAGCAAATGTACATTGAGGGAGGGAAGGGGGTGGGTTCATCAGATCATACTTAAGGAGACTTGCGATAGAGGGTCGAACGGGGAGAGAGTGTACATTGGGGGTAGAAATAACGAGATTGGAATTAAAATTAAATCAGCCCAACTGTACATCACTGTCAGCCTTGACCTGCGCCGCAACCCCGCAGACAATCGAGCACAGTTCGCCTCGGCTCTGCAGCTTCGATTCGGCGGCGAATTGCGCAGCCGGTCCTACTTTCCGGTGCCAAGGAGTTTTGTGAGCAGCTTGCGTCTCCATGCGATCATTGCTAAAGATTAATTTTTATCATATGCATGTAACTTACTCTTCTGAGCTGTTACTAGACTGAGCAGAGAGATAATCAGATGAGAGAGAATGAGAGATGAACAGATATAAAAGAGTCAAGAAAATGAGACATCTGGATCCATGTACTTATTCCAATAGACTTTTTAATCGGGACGCACTTTATCGCTCGACTAATAAATCTCCCCAAGGCAATTCCTTTTCCTCTACTTACCGAGAGTAGTGTGATGCTTTCCTAGGAATTCCTCTCTGAGCCTGCCTTGGTCATGCGATCTAGTCCCTGCAGTGTCCCTTAGTCGGCTATGAATTCGAGATTGACAGCTAAAAGACACTAGTTTTGTAGGTGGAAATCAGGCATCATTTAGTCGGGAACTTGCATGGTTTCGATAGGGCTGTCTGGTGATGCAGTCCACACAAGTTGGTGGCGGCGGGGCTGTCAGCTTCCTTCTGGGGCTGGCGGCTCTCTAACTTTCTTAATCTCCGTGTCTGTCTCTCGCTGTCGCCTCCTATCATAGGACCTAGCCGCTCGCCACAACTATCATGCTACCCCTAGGGCTAACCTCGAGATCGGTAATGGGAGGCCAGAGCTGTCGACGTAGGCAATAAGATCGGCACCTGACGCTGCGTCGGTAAAATGACAAAGCCGAAACCCAACATTTTGCATTATCCACAGTGGCCAGGCCTGTGGCGCGCTCTGGAGTCCCCCTTGCTGTCAGCCATCAACGACTTCTGCCGCTGGAACTTCGCCGTCTGCTGTCCGTCGACAACTGCAAACTTATCCATCAGCAGCAACTCCAGCATTCTGGCTAGCGGGGACCTCCGCCCTGCTGCCAGCGGCATGAATGTCACCGCTACTGGTGAGCTGGCAGTCAGCTTGGTGGCTTTCAGCTCTGCCACTGCTGGCTTCTGCAACGGCAGCGGCGGCGGCGGTGGCGGCGGCACGGGCTACGCCAGTTTTTTAGCATCAGACGCTCTGATCGCCAACCTGACTGCTCAGCGCGAGTCCCTGCTGGCATTGGCAACCATCGCCTGCTGCGGCGCAAACTTGACTCGCATCACCAACGGTCTGCATCAGTCGCTTTACTGGCCTGAGGGACAAGGGGCTGGCGGCGGTGGCGGCAGCGCTGGAGGGGCGCTACCAGCAGGCGTCGCATCGGGCCAGCCGTTAAACAGCGTCGGAGCGGCGCTTCTGGGCGTTGCCAGCATCGGCACGATCGCTGCCACGGTGGTCGCGGTGGTCCATCGACTGATCAAGGGGCCAGCCAATAATTTGACGAAAATCAGGCTAGTTTCGCGATTGTACATTATGCCAAATTTGTTAAAAATGCACTCACACGACCATGTACATGTACACTCTGCGCCAAAAAACCCTATTGCCCTGTCTCAATGCTCTGTCCCACCACCCACCCACCCATCCACCAAAACCCAGCCCGCCACTTGAAGTTTGACAATGAATTAAGTTTGCAACTTGAGACAGGGCAAGAGGGTATCCGTTTTTTTGCGCAGAGTGTATAGCTAGATCTATTAATTTACCCACTGATTGAATCGATAAATGCATATTTACGCAGTAGCTAGAACGATAAATGTACATTAAAGCAGTAGCTAGAACGATAAATGTACATTAAAGCAGTAGCTAGAACGATAAATGTACATTTTATGTGGTAGCTGGAACGACAAATGTACATGCATGTGCGTACTAAAGATAGATCAATATACATTTGCGAGCGTGCTGAGCTAAATGTACGAGAACACTGATCATACATGCATATGATTGGAAGCCCTGTTTAAACCACATCTTCCAGCTCACAAGCCGGCCCAGTGCCTGGACGTGGACAGTCCCGTGTAATGGAGCAGCCTGCAGGCAAGAAACCAATCAGCTGTGTCAACTATTGATGGGCCCAGCGAGCCGCGAGTTCTGGTGGAGAGATTGTAGAGCGCAATCGATATTTGACGCATTTTTTATAATTGCTATTCAATCCTGAAGTCTGTTTAATCAAGTCAAACTTACAGCCGTTTGGCTAATGTTTTTTGTCATTTGCTTAGAAATTGTCTAAATTTGCATTGAGATTAATTATATTGATGCCAATACCCTTTCCTCTTCCTGTTTTATCCCATAAGTTCTTTATTCCCATCCATCCCTAAAACTGTTTAATAAAAAATGCGTCTATTGAAGAGCGAATTAAAATAAGCCCAGACAGCAAAGACGGCAAGCATTTGTTTTAATAGTTTTTCTAATTCGCCATGGAGACACAAACAGCTGAGATATCTCGGGAATAAAATCGGCGAATAAATAAATAATTAAACATTGAAAACAACATTGCAATTTTTATTAGCTGCGCCTGCTGCTGTTCGCGAGAAAAACAAACCAATCAATCAATAAATACCGACAAGTAAAAACAACAAGATTAAGGACGCATAATAAATCCTTAAAAGACGCGACTAAACCGATATTTATTAACAATTATTAGTAGTAATAAAACAACAGATAAACACTGCACATATTAGCAGTCCGGGGCAGCAAATAACTATTTATAAAAGTACAAACAAACAACCCCCTAACTATACCGAACTCCCCCAGACAAAAGGGACTTTACAATTATCTAATTATTGTTAGAATTGTTAATATTATTTGCCAATATTTTGCAACAAGTGGCTGCGAGTTGGGAGTAGCAATATTTTAGCTGCTTTCAGATTCGACAATTCGGCTTGTTCGATCAATCAGCCTTGGCGTCTCCCTCAGCCTTGCCGCCAGTGCCGGCTGCGGCGGCAGCGGCTGCCGAGGCATCCACAGCCTTGACAGCGGCGCTGTCGCCGTTCTCAGCAGCAGCGGCGGCCGGCTTCGCAGCGGTGGCGTCGCTGCGGCTGTCCCGCTTCTGGCGCTTGTGCGACCTCGAGTCCCGCCTGCCGTCGCCGGCCTCGTCCTCGCTGTCGCTGAGCTCGTTGTCGCCGGAGACGCGCTTGTCCGAAGACCGGATGCTCACCCGCTGCTCGTCCCGTTTGCCGCGGTCCTGCTCCGCCTCCTCCTGGGCGATGTCTTCGTCCACAGCCATGCCGTCTTCCGGGATGTCTGCGGCGGGGCGGGTTCGGGGAGGGGGCTGGTGAAGTTTGGGACTGGCGCGATGCTGTGACAGGTGATGACAAGTTTATGATGGTTGATTTCACAAGCCCAAGGTCCAGATTGTCCAATTTTGCCCCAAATTTTTAGCTCACCCTGCATCTGAACCCCTGGCGAGTTGGGCAGCATGCGCAGATTCTCCAGCAGGCGGGTCTTGATCTTCTCCAGGTACTCGGGCGTGTTCTGGTTAGACATGTTGGACGGCTGAATGTGCAGCTTGAAGTCCGGGCCAAAGTACTCAAAGTAGTCATTGTAGGGCAGCTCGTTCGGAATCTCCTGGCCGAGTGCGATGGCCGTTTCGTAGGTCCAACAGCGGGCGACGTTCCTGCGGATGGGCGGTGTTTATCTGGCTACCTGACTGAGTACCTGAGTTTTTGCCTAGTTTACCTGTTCCACTGAATGTACCCAGTTATACCAGAGCCCGCAGCCACTCATCTGAGGCCGAGCTCACTACCTGGAGCGGCACTCTGACCTCCAGAGCCTGCAGCCACTCACCTGATGCTGAGCCAACTACCTGGAGCGGCACTCAGATTCCCAGAGCCCCAGCACCTCACCTGATGCTGAGCCAACTACCTGGAGCGGCACTCAGATTCCCAGAGCCCCAGCACCTCACCTGATGCTGAGCCCACCACCTGGAGCGGCACTCAGATTCCCAGAGCCCCAGCACCTCACCTGATGCTGAGCCAACTACCTGGAGCGGCACTCAGATTCCCAGAGCCCCAGCACCTCACCTGATGCTGAGCCCACTACCTGGAGCGGCACTCTGACCCCCAGAGCCCCAGCACCTCACCTGATGCTGAGCCCACTACCTGGAGCGGCACTCTGACCCCCAGAGCCCCAGCACCTCACCTGATGCTGAGCCCACTACCTGGAGCGGCACTCTGACCCCCAGAGCCCGCAGCCACTCACCTGATGGTGTAGCCGCCGCCGCCCAGCAGCAGCAGGGGCGTGTCAAACTTCTTCATAAACTGGACGCAGCGGCCGTGGCCCTTCAGCGACAGGTTGAAGCAGCCGAGGCGGTCGCCAGCCAGAGAATCGGCGCCGCACTGCAGAACGATGGCTGAGGGCCTGTAGTGCTCCATCACCTTGCTGATGACGGGGGCGAAGATCTGCTCGAAGGCCTCGTCGTCGATGCCGTCCCGCAGCGGAAAGTTGACGGCGTAGTGCTTGCCGCGGCCAGCCCCGATGTCCTTGAGGTCGCCGGTGCCGGGGAAGTACTCGCCGTACTTGTGAAACGAGACGGTCATAACGCGGTCGGTGGTGTAGAAGGCCTCCTCGACGCCGTCCCCATGGTGAATGTCGATGTCAACGTACAGCACTCGCTGGTGGTACTTGAGCAGTTCCAGGATAGCCAGAACAATGTCGTTGACGTAGCAGAAGCCGGACGCCTCGGACTTCTTGGCGTGGTGCAGGCCGCCGCCCCAGTTGATGGCGATGTCCGTGGCGCCTTTGTTCAGCTTGACGGCGCCGGCGATGGAGCCGCCCGTGCTGAGCTGGCAGAACTCGTACAGACCGTCAAACACGGGGCAGTCCTCGCCGACATTGAAGCGCTGCATCTGCTTGTTGAACTCGTGCATATTGTCCGGCCTTATCGAGCGCAGAAACTTGATGTAGTCGTCGCTATGGAAACGGGTCATCTCCTCGGCAGTAGCCTTGTGCGGCCTGTAGATTTCCATCTTGCGATATAGGCCATAATTTAGCAGCAGGTTGTGCGTCATCCTTATGCGGTGCGGCTTCATGGGGTGGCCCTGGCCATAGTAGTAGTTGCCTATGTCACCTGTCAATCAATTGTCAATAATTTGTCTTAAACATTGCAGTAAATATTTGTTTAAAATTTGCTAAAATTGCTTTGATTTGTTGAGTTTTTTTCCAACAAAACTACTTTTAACTAAAATATTTACAAAATATAAGTCTAAATCTCACTTTTGAGATCTTTGTTTTTCAAGATTTGAGAATACAATATATAAGTAATTATTCTAACTTGATTATTGTTGGCAATTGTGTTCCATATTGCTAGAAATATTTAAAATTCTTCTATATTTTCAAGCCATTGATTCATAGCATTTAAGGTAATCATGTTAAGAAGCATTGATAATTCATCTTTGGATCATGTCAGTACTAAGGAGGCAATTTGTATGTGATTAACCAAATTTATATAATTTGATCAAATTCAAAATTTAAATTTTTTAAATGAGGCAAAAAATCATTTTTACCAAATTACTATATTATCAAACTACTATTCAATTGTCTCTAGTCTCTAGACTTAGTTATTATCCATGTATAAATTAAAATTTTCTTGCCTTTCTCATGTAATAATATCCTATGTATATCATTTTAAATTTAAGGATAAGATCAAGTTTAGGTTCTTAAGTAAAACTTGATTTAAGTAGCTAAGCTAGTTTATTAATAATTTAAGTTTTACTATAAAAACTTTCACTATTCCCAAAAAGTTAAGGAAAAAGTAAACAATCAATAGAACTATAATATAATTTTTACTACAGTAGCCATAATATATATCTTATAGCAAAATACAACAAATAGTTATTATTAATTTAATCTAGAAAAATGGTAGATCAAGAGGCCAGCTTGTAATAAATACATGAAAATATTATTATATATTGAGCACAATAAAAATAAAAGGTCCATAATTATAAATAAAAAATTATAAGATGCAATGTATATAAAGTACTCTATGAGTCTCTATGCTCTGTTATGCACTAGTGATACAGATCCTAGACACTTTGTCATCTTACAACTTCATCATCTTACACTTTCGTCATCCACTTTGAAGCTAGGACACTTTGTCATCCAGCCAACCGGCATGCTTTAAAGTTTGGTCAGTTTGTCATCCACCATTAACAACCATTGTTGACTTAATTAACAAGATGCTTCTGCATACAAGTCCCTGGAACTGGAAGTGACCCGCATCAGCAGCGTACAGTTCAGCCAGGATCTGACCTACATCTAGCTCCACTGGTTGCTGCACTGCTGGTGGCTGGACAACAACAGGCTTGGCAGGATGGGCCACAGCAGGCTTGGTGGGCTGGGCTGCAGCAGGCTCAGCATCTCTGCAGTGCAGGCATTGCAACGCCAGTCAAATTCTTCCAAGCACATCAGCCGTCGATACTCTGCCAAGGACACATTTGTTCTGCAAGTCCTGTGTTGCCACTGATGGCATTGATGATCACACTGAAGGGCTTGCTGGCGAGGTCGCACAAGGGCATTACATTCAATGCAATTATTATGCCTGCATTTTTGACTTGCCTTGTGGAGGTTTCATTGTTTATGCTTATCTTGTGTGCCCTTATATACTAAATAACTAAATAGGTGCACATCAGGATGATGTAGGGATGGTGGGGTGGAGGTGTAAAAATTTGAAGGGTGTGCTAAGATGGATTGAGAGAACAGGTGCCGAACGACATGAGGTCTCAATTGCCTATTGGGTGCACGTCGGATATGGAGGTGCTTTTGTGCTTGCTTCATTTTGAATAAAGTGAGAGTGGGTTGGTGGGGCATGATGTGTGAATATACTTCACTTTCTAAATTTTCAAAAAGAGGTGTGAAAACTGATTTCATTGGTGCTAAAAAGGTGCTAAAATAATTAAGAGAACAGGTGCCAATGCGATGTCTCAAAATAACAAAATCGTATGCACGTCAGGATGATGTGGGGTGGGGAGGGGTGGTTCCAACTTTGAAACCTGAGCTATAAATTATAGATGACGAAGTGTCCACAAGTCTAAGTCACTTCGTCATCTACCCTCTGGGATCTTGGACAGATCATCATCCAGATGACGAAGTTATAAGATGACAAAGTGTCCAGTGTCCAGTGATACCACTGCAATTGGTCTAAGAGGTGGCATATATTTGATAGAGCTATCAAGGCATAAATGTACAATGAACTTCTTAAAAAACATTTTATTGAGTACATAATTCTTTTTTTATAAATCATTTGGAATACTTCATGGCTTCATTTATTAATTATAACCTAGTTAGTGGGTTTAGTTAGTCCTCTAAGGCTCTAGCTTAAAAAATCATTATGATCCCTTTTCTTGCTTGGAGCAAAAGTAGAAAAACTCTGTCTGTAATATATATTGCAAAAAATATACCTTTAACTAAGGTAAGGAGTCTAGTCTGGTTTTGTGGCTAGATGTTGCTTAGCTAGAATAAAAAAACAGGTTTCAGGAAATAGATAATAGCCAAGGCAATACAATACTAATACTATTACTATAGCAATACAATAGCAAGTATCTACACTATACAGTGGTGCAACTAGGGGGGCAGTGGTGCAACTGCCTTGCCCTTTCATTCAGGGAAGGAATAAAAAATTTTTGAGTTAGGGGGCCAAGCAAATTATTGTGAAAAACATCCAGACCCGATCCACCTTCCCTTCGAACCGCCCCTTTAGAAATATTTGGTTGCACCATTGCTATACGAGTAGCTACAATGCCCTATAGACATAGGCCTAGACCTAGGTAGCCAATAGCAATAGCAAATACTTAAAAACGATTGTTGTACTTTGGTGTTCTGTTTAGCGTGTAAGACTTTACAGTTACTCGGCCTATAATTTTTATGGCAAGTCGAGAGTAGGCATAGATTTAGCCAAGTTTCAATTTGGACTTGGTTATTTGGTAGCCTAGACAGAAAACGCAAAGCCATGCCTTTTATAATTTTTTTGGTAACCATTTACTTACCATCATAATAGTAACACACACGTTTCTTCGTTCCTGTTAAAGCAGAGGTCATACTCATGCAAGTTTAAAGAGTAATGGCAATCGCAGTGTTCCAGGTATATAGTGTATTGGATAGCGCAGATAGCTATTGCTCTTTGTGAGGGAATAAAAATGGCCGCCTGCAAAAGCGTTATCGTATTGAAGTTAATGTTTCCGTACAATAACTCGTTTTAGACGAGTGTAAAATTAAAAATGACAGCGAAGTAGCCTTCAATTTCAGCGATTCTTTGAACAAGAGTACGGACCCATCGAATTGGAACCTGGCTTGGTATTTTCTATGTGTTCCACGGAATCTAAATTCGTCGTTTGAATGCGGGGATGAAAAAGTAAAGGAAATGTAAAAAACTGACAATCAAACATAATACCGAATATCGTGACTAAACGTAGTGAATCGAGGCGCTAAGTTATTAATTAACTCTGGAATGCATGAAATCGAAGTAAGTAACACTGCTTGATAAATTAAAGCGATTTTATGCTATTATATTTTATAAAGATGGCCAATTCAAACGAAAATAACGTAGTAATTAAAATCGATATAATTTTCTGTGGTCACTTACTTGTGGTCTTTGGATTAATAGGTTTTCATACTATATTCTTGCATATTTACAATTTCCCAGCAACAGGATCCTTTACTCCTAAATATTCATTTTCTAGCGACCTAGCTCTCCCAGCCCGTCAACTGAACAAGTTGTACATGTACAATACTGTACGCAAGCCCTAGCTCGCTCGGATCGCCGCAGCTAGCTAGCTGTGACCTAGGCTCTGCACAAGCCTGGTCGGAAGGTATGTTGTCTAATTTTATTTATATTTTACGAACCAAAAATTGCAATAAGCTTAAGCAACTCCTTTTCACAATCCCTAATTTTCCCAAGCCCTAAATTTCACAACGCATAGTCATACGCGTTCTACATACTACAGTATATGCATATGAATACTATACTATAGTCATTTGGGACATTTGATTTTAAGGAATTGGGATTGCGAATAAAGTGTATGCTAGAATTTTAGCCTCGTGACATTTGATCAAAACTGCTTATTAGAAAAAAAACTATTTTTATACAGTTTTTTATTAGCTATTTGAAGAAGTTAACTTTTCTTCTATTTTTCATTACAATTTTGTAATTTATTGTAACGAATTTCTCAATTAAAAAATACTTTTATGTGTAAAACATTGACTTTGTATTACTCATTACATTATTATCAATGGGATTGACAAGATGCACGAGTGACATACTTATTGATTACTGTCTATAAGATTTCCTAACAGCAGTTCAGTAAAAAATTTCTTTTAATAGTGGAAAAAAGTTAAAAATTCTGTTAATTATTCATTTTTAATCGTACACATTCTGTGAGGCAACTCTCAGCAGATCTTAGTCGAAGCCAATGAGGGGAGTCATTTTGCACTCGCCCGGTATGGGATTCGGGCATCTGTCTTCCCAATAGCAGTTGGCCAGGCACTCGTTGTACTCGGTGACCCCGTTGCAGCAGACTGGCTGGTAAACTACTCGACACTGCCTTGGGCCGCAGTTCACGGTCGGAAGTTCTGGGATGGCTTGCGGTGGAATCCTTGGAAATTGAATTTGATCACTATTCTCCTCAGGGATTCTTTCCTCCTCAGGCACTTCAGTTGGTTCCGCCTCAGGAGCTTGAGTTGTTTCCGCCTCAGGAGCTTGAGTTGTTTCCGCCTCTGGAGCTTGAGTTGTTTCCGCCTCTGGAGCTTGAGTTGTTTCCGCCTCTGGAGCTTGAGTTGTTTCCGCCTCAGGGGCTTGAGTTGTTTCCGCCTCTGGAGCTTGAGTTGTTTCTGCCTCAGGGGCTTGAGTTGTTTCCGCCTCTGGAGCTTGAGTTGTTTCCGCCTCAGGGGCTTGAGTTGTTTCCGCCTCTGGAGCTTGAGTTGTTTCTGCCTCAGGAACTCGAGTTGGTTCCGCCTGAGGCACTCGAGTAGTTTCCACCTGAGGCACTCGAGTAGTTTCCACCTGCGGCACTCGAGTAGTTTCCGCCTCAGGAACTCGAGTAGTTTCCGCCTCAGGAACTCGAGTAGTTTCCGCCTCAGGAACTCGAGTAGTTTCCGCCTCAGGAACTCGAGTAGTTTCCGCCTGGGGCACTCGAGCAGTTGTTTGATTAATGGAAGCCGCTTGAGTGTTGCTGAATGTCGCAATTAAAGCTATCAAGGACAGCAATAATGCATGCCTCATAGACATGGTAGGCAATCAATTGTTGTACGGTGAAAAAGTGAAGTTTTTCTTAATTCTTCCAGACTGTTTTAGCTCGAAAATAGATGCTAAAAGCATGTGTCTTTTATAGACAGCTGATGATTTGTAGAGCATCATGCCGAGCCTGTCCCACGTGTCCTGCTTTCAGGTCTACCCAATAACCCAACAATTTATTACTGCGTTGCGGCCTGCGTGATCAGCAGTTTGAATAGCACGTTGCAACTTTGACTTTGAGCAGAGCCAGATTTTTCCGGTGTGCCGGCCGGTCAGCTCGTTCAGTTTGGAGTCAACTCTGTAGACCTTTCTCGAACACAGCGTTGCATGGCTTTGGAAAAGCTAATTTGTTTAATTCTCCCCCTTCCAATCTCCTCTCCTTCACCTCGTTTCCTTATACTTCCCTAAATTCCTTAAATTTAAAGGGCACAAAGTACCTCGTAAATTTTGTCGGCCTTTACGAAGCAGCGGTGGTTGATTAGTCGAGTAAGAATAGTTAGTTTGAGCTGGTAAGAAGTAGAAAGGAAAAATTATAGACCAAAGGTGTAGAGAGAGAGAGAGAGAGAGAAAGAAGTAGGGAATCAAACAGAAGGCTTTAAAAAATTGATAGAAAATAAAGAAGCGGATATATTATACATGCATTCAAACGCTTCCCAACTCCACGGTGCTACATGTAACTACATGCCTTTTCCTGTGCAAATGTAGCCAACTAGGGTGCCTGATGCAGAGAACCCTAACTGCCAGATCTGTCCCAAAAGTTTTGTCACACTTTTTTGTCACAATTAGTATCTGAGCAGTGCCAACTGCAGGGCATGAGACAGACAACTCATCTGAGGCAGGGAAAACTGCTGGGCCTGAGGCAGAGACAAATGCTGGGCCTGAGGCAGACAACTTATCTGAGGCAGAGACAAATGCTGGGCCTGAGGCAGACAACTTATCTGAGACAGGGACAACTGCAGGGCCTGAGGCAGACAACTCGAGTATGTGAGGCAGGGACAACTGCAGGGCCTGAGGCAGACAACTCGAGTATGTGAGGCAGGGACAACTGCTGGGCCTGAGGCAGACAACTTATCTGAGACAGGGACAACTGCTGGGCCTGAGGCAGACAACTTATCTGAGACAGGGACAACTGCTGGGCCTGAGGCAGACAACTTATTTGAGACAGGGACAACTGCTGGGCCTGAGGCAGACAACTTATCTGAGACAGGGACAACTGCTGGGCCTGAGGCAGACAACTTATCTGAGACAGGGACAACTGCTGGGCCTGAGGCAGACAACTCGAGTATGTGAGGCAGGGACAACTGCAGGGCCTGAGGCAGACAACACATCTGAGAGATAAATGGCAGTAAATTAGATTGAGTACCCGAGGCAGACGACAAAAATTAACTATCTGAAGCAGAGAAAATGCAACTGTAGTGCCTCAGCCCGATGTGGAAACAACTTCTGTATGAGCTCCAGTGCAATCCGGAATGCATCTGCAGACGGGACTCTGAAAAATACCAATTATCGAGCTGGGGAACGGATATACTCTGATCTTAAACCAAAAATTTTATCTGCAAGATGGTGTTAAAGATTTTTTAGTATTACTAATTAGGCTACAGCAAGACAATTCCAAATGGAAGATTAGCCCTAAAAGGGCCGTTTTAAGTACTTATGGTAGTCAAATATCAAATTTTCATTGACTTCAGGGGCATCAGGGCTGCGGCATGTATCAAGCCATGAAGGCTACCTAGCTTTAATAGTACTTAAAAAATTATTTTGCTTTTGTGAGCACTTATTCTTACAAAAGAAACAAAATCTGAGTGTAAGAAATAGTACGAATCTATTTGCTTTTTTAAAAAAGACTCAATTATTTGTCAAACTTTATTATAAATATTTTATTCTCGGGCACAATAAAATCTGTGCATTATTGCCTACCGAATGCAATCACAGCAGCGGCATATAAAAATTGCATATAATTATGTCAAAGGCACCTTAATGACCTCAAGTGTACTGGCGAAAAGGTTTCTACTAATGTACGTGTGGGTGTGGCCGGCTTCCAAAAGAATTCTGTAATTGTTTCCAGGGACTCTGAGAGTAGGGGTTAGGCAAAATCAATTATTTTCTGTCAAACCAATCAAGAGAAAATACGGTGCACTTAAAACAATTTTTGATTCTCTCGTAAGTTTAATTTCTATATGCGATCTACGAGCGTAAAATAAACTTCTACAACAACAACAACAACAACAACAACAAAGTACGCTGTCAAGATGTTGAAAGCAGCGTCACAGGGCGCGCCTCAGGGCCTGGGCGCGAATGAAGGCCGCGCCGCCGGCAGAATCGGGAGCGCCGGCGTCAGCCAGCAGGCAATCGACGAAACGCCGAGTTCGCGCTTGTCCTCGCCGGTAGGGCGCCTGCAGCGTGAGCAGCAGCACCTCCTGCACCGGCTCGGGGCAGTACGACTCGGCGCGGATGACGTGGCCTGCCAGCTGGAGTCGCCGTCGGCGCAAAAGTTGACTTGGACGGTCCAGGCCGGCGCGGCGATAGAGTGCCGCGTTGGAAACCCGCTCGTAGCTGATCTTGAAGGCGGCGCGCAGCAGGCCAGCGTGCGCCGCGTCGACTTGTTGCTCGAGCGAGTCCGTCAGCGTTCAGGTCTCGGCGTTGTACAGCAAGACGGTCTCGATCACCGCCCGAAACAGCGCCGCCCTCTGGCGATCTGGCAGGGCCTCGGACTGCAGGACCGACCTTATCGAACGGAAGGCAGCCCATGCAAGTCCTCGGCGACGCCGCAGGTCTTCGCGGACGTCAGGGACCAGACCGCCGAGGTAGACGAACTGCTGACAGCGCGGAAGTTCTTTCGCCTGGCCGTCAGCGCCTCGGCAGGATATTGCAGCCTCGATGTTGCTCGGCACGCAGAGCACGACGGTCTTCTGCGCGTTGACCACCAGGCCGACACTCGCTGCAACGGCAACCAGCCTGTCCAGCTGCCGTTGGGCGCCCTCGACGGTCGAGGACAGCAGGGTACGTAGCCAAGCACGCTGAGCCGCCTCTCCGGTTGACGTCGACCCACGCGTCGCCGCAGCAGAAAGCCGTCGTCGTTGGTAGGCAGAGCAGTCCGTAGCACCCAATCAAGCACCAGAATAAACAGGAACGGCGCCAGCGTATCTCCCTGGAGCACCCCGGAGGATGTCTCGAAGAAGTCCGACAGGCCGTCCGGTGTCGAAACTGCAGCAGTCGTCTCGCGGTACATCGCCATGACCGCGGCGATCAGCTGCTCTGGCACGTTGTACGCCCGAAGCACCTTGGGGAGCGCGGCCCTGACGACCGAGCCGAAAGCCTTTTTGAAATCAACAAAGATAACAATCAGGATCGACTGGCGTGTCCGCGCCTCCTCGATGACTCGCCGAAGAGCTAGGATCTGCGTCACTGTGCCGCGATGGGGCCGAAACCCGTTCTGCTCCGGTCGCAGATAGGGATCGAGCACGGGCTGCAACCGCGATAACAGTATCCGGTTAAACAGCTTCGCAGCGCAGGACTGAAGGCAGATGCCTCGATGCTCCTCAAGCTTGGTGGTGCAATTCTACAACAATTTTGGATACAAGCAGCAACGAATCAAATTAATTTGTGTGCGGCCCTAAAAAGGGCCGTTTGACGCGTGTAGTAACCAAGCCAATTTGAAGGGATTTTTTTTTTCTACGAAAAATTTGTCTTTCGCTAACAATTAAAACTTTTAAACAATCAACATTCGAAATTGTATGCCTTATGTTAAATGCAATAATCATAGAGCTCTCTTACTTGGTCATTCAATTTATTGACTTGACACCAGAAAAATTCTTTCTTGGCCGTCCCAGTCAAGCAGTATACGCAACAAGTATACAGAATATACCTCTGTTCCTAAACGCTGAAGTACACTATATTCATTTACGTATGCAGTATAAAAAAACTTGCAACGTAGTGTTGATAATTACTTTTAAAAGAGTCATATTACTGCATATGGACTATATGTATATTAGCATTTATTCAGAGTACGCATGAGCTCATGATAACCTGGATAACCAAGTTTCTAATAATAATATGAGTTTAGAATTTGTTTTCTTCAGAAATCACCAAATTATGACAGCAAGGAAATATATTTATCAATTAAGACACAATTGTTTGGAAAGCAGAGCAATTAGTGAAGCAAAAGATCACAATTTGGAAGCAACTTTCGACAGAATGGAAAATTTTCTGTAATCGATAAAATTCGTGTTCATGAGTCAGCCAATCGGAGAGGAGCTGTGTCGAAGAGCGTATAAATTTTGGTCTTCTATCGCGTTCAGAAAACATACCCAGTTCCAAATAGCTTCTCTAACTGCTTTACCTCGCGATAACTCAGCGTAATAATGTCTGGTCGTGGCAAAGGTGGCAAGGGTCTCGGAAAAGGAGGCGCCAAGCGTCATCGCAAAGTCCTGCGCGACAACATCCAGGGTATCACCAAGCCCGCCATCCGTCGTCTGGCGCGTCGTGGCGGTGTCAAGCGCATCAGCGGCCTCATCTACGAGGAGACCCGAGCTGTGCTGAAAGTCTTCCTTGAGAATGTCATCCGCGATGCTGTGACCTACACTGAGCACGCCAAGCGCAAGACTGTGACTGCCATGGACGTTGTCTACGCTCTGAAGCGTCAGGGTCGCACTCTGTACGGCTTCGGCGGTTAAACGCAATCTAGTACTGATGCGCACGGCACGAGTTTCAAAATTTGATTTATTCGTAGCCATTATCTACGTTTGAATTTGAACGTTAAAACGGCCCTTTTCAGGGCCACCACATGCAATTGATGCCATATTGCAACGTCAACCGACAACCAGCCTGTCTCATCCCACACTAATGCATGATAGTATTATTTATTATGTACTGTATTTCCTAAAATTCTCTAGGGAGTTGGACTGGGTTTATTTTTTGTGCTATAGGGATGCTATAGCATCTTGACTTTAAAAATCGCATCCAGAATTCCAGATTTTTTTTATTTTTCACAATAAAAGACCTCTTAAAAAGACTTAACAAAATTGCATCCCAAACCCTGAAATCGCATCCTAAAGTTAAGAACATGATGCAATTTCACATCCTGTGCCCAGCAAAAAAATAAACCCAGATGATGCGATTATGCATCTTGTGGCAATCCAAAAAATAAACCCAGGTTGGACTTTAATCTGGTATGGATTAGGCTAACTTTGGAATAATAATTTAGGTCTTGTATAAAAGATAAGCTTGACCGAGGTTTGCTTGCTGAACTTATTAAGCTTCCTAAGTTCCTAAGCATTTTCGGGTCTATGAGATTTTACCGCAGGAAGTTGCCGACTTTTTTATCCGCAGGCGCAGTGAGATTTTGTTGTTTAGTTCAACATAAAAGCAACCGATCGAGATACGCGTACGATACATAAATAGGAATAAGAAGAGGGCTTACTTCCCGAGGAGTGACACTAAACCAATTAGCTACCAATTAAATGAATTAATATACCAATTTACTCGGCGGGAAAACTTCCTGCGGTAAAATCTCGTGCTCCCGCATTTTCAATCAAATTTATTTTCTTCTTAGTTTCAATATTCTTAGTAGTCTTATTATTCTTATTAGTTCCACAACGCCGAAAAGACATCGAAAAGCTAAGCATTCTTAGACATAGTTTTTCCCCCGGCCGGCCGTTTGGATTTTCGCCCGCTTTGCAGTGTATTTTTTCCTATACCCAAACCTGAGAGATCAGAAAAATGGTCTGGAAAACAGGCACATTTTTACAAAAGATGAAGCTTCACCCGGTTGTTTATAGATAGGGAATTTCTGAAACATCGGGATTCCGGGAATTTTCTTCGGTAACACAGATGGTAATAGTAAGTACCAAAAAGCAGTATTTAAAAAATTAAGTGTTTTTGAAAGCAAGACATTAATCGGTCTTTTTTGGTTCTCGAGCTGCAACTGCAGCATATCTATCTCCGCAGACAATGATTCCGTCATAGATCAGCTTCAGCTCCACAGGGACGGGGGGGGGCGTTTTGTTGCTCCATTGTTATGTTAATATAGAGTGAAGATATGCTATGAAAGTTTTTAAATTTCCTGCTTCAATTTAAGTTACTTCGTATCCAGCCAGCTCGAGTACGATCGGTATTACCCGTCATTATTCGTTTAACTTGAAGAGCGGGGCCGTGTACTTATTGCCTGAGTGCTTAATTTCTTCCTAGCACTTTTCTTTTCTAGCTCGTAGGGGTTTCTTCACCATTCTATAAGAATTCTTAGCTACTTCTTAGCTGACTAATAGACTAATGACAAATGACTAATGGACTAATGACTAGTGACTAATAGTAGCGACCCGTACAGTAACTATATTAACCATTAATCACTGAACGCAGCACATAGCGAGACAAATTTATTTGTGTAAAGCGCATACAGTTATAGAATACATATTTTAACGGAACATACAGAGAGGCACTATATTTCTAAAAGCTTTTGTCCTGCGAATTATCATGAAATTTAAATTTGAAACATCAAAAGAATCAGAAAAGTCCGGTTTTCCATTGGTCTTCCCTCCGTTGTCTTCGATCGCTTTTGTCCGGACGAAGAACCAGGGAAAAAACCAGGCGAAATTCCTTCCAAAAATGAGTACATTGGCATTTACTCCGGACTTTCCCCAGTTACTCATCTGGCGCCTACCAGAACAAGACCCGGGCAAATGCTTAAGAGAACAACAAGAAATCAACAGGTTAAGAGAACCAGGTGAAGAACCCGACCCACATGGCCACACGGGAAGCGGATAAGAATCGTTAAGGATTGTTTATGTTTTAATAGCAAAAAGCAAGTAGTGCTTGACCCAAAATGTCAGATTGCTTCTGCTCATGATTGGCGCATATTATACACTTTTTGAATTCGCGCCATAGTATCCGCTGTGAAAAAAAATGGCATAGGTTAGCCAGCCAAGCGCATTTGCTGGTCGTCCGTAAAGAGCTTCTTTCGAGATGGGCTCCGAGAAGTTTGACCCTTCTCCAAAGCCAATCTGCAATCCTAGAATAAATACAAAAAAGTGAGAACAGAAGAAAAATGTTTAAGATGACGCAATTGTAACTAAAACGATGCGGAAATGAACTATTGCTCAATAATTCTGTATATTTCGGTGTAGGCATTTCAAATTAGCTAGCTGTCCATATCTGGTCAATGATATCATCCATGCCTCAGTGCACCTTCATCCTTGCTTGCTCACCTAGTTCTCAATTGCTGTACAGCCTTCGTTTATCTAACCGTCCTGACCGTCCTCTCCATCCTGACCCGCCGCGCCACCCGCACCACCTCGACTTCCCCTGGCTCCTCGGCCCCCTGCTCCGCCACGTCCTCCACCCCGACCTCCTGCACCACCTCGACCGCCACCGCGGCCACCCCGACCTCCTGCGGCACCGTCTTGACCGTCCTCGCCGTCTTGGCCTCCACCACGACCGCCGGCACCTCCGCGACCGCCGCCTGCTCCTCCACCGCGGCCACCCCGACCTCCTGCGGCACCATCTTGACCGTCTTCACCGTCTTGGCCTCCACCACGACCGCCGGCACCTCCGCGACCGCCGCCTGCTCCTCCACCGCGGCCACCCCGACCTCCTGCGGCACCGTCTTGACCGTCCTCGCCGTCTTGGCCTCCACCACGACCGCCGGCACCTCCACGACCGCCGCCTGCTCCTCCACCGCGGCCACCCCGACCTCCTGCGGCACCGTCTTGACCGTCCTCGCCGTCTTGGCCTCCACCACGACCGCCGGCACCTCCGCGACCGCCGCCTGCTCCTCCACCGCGGCCACCCCGACCTCCTGCGGCACCATCTTGACCGTCTTCACCGTCTTGGCCTCCACCACGACCGCCGGCACCTCCACGACCGCCCCGACCACCCGTGGCACCGTTTTGACCGTCTGCCGCGCCAACACGCAATCCCTTGGCACCGCCTGCGCCTCGCCCACCGGCTCCGCCGCATCCTCCTGATCCACCGCCGCCACTGCCGCTGCCACCGCCACCACCGCCGCCACCACCGTCGCTGTTGTTGTCGTCTTCATCCGAGTATTCATAATCATATTCGGCAGTCTCGTCGCTGTCCGTCGGCGTGTTTTCCGATCCACTGGCTCGACGGCGCTGCTGCTCGCTGCCATCTCGACGCCGCCGACGACGTTGCCGACTGCGACTTCGACGACGCTGGCCACTTCCGGCACTTTTTTGGCCTTCTTGTCGGCTGGCATCCTCGGCGTCGGTCATGCCGCCATCTTCGTCTGCGCAGTTGTTCCTCGTCGGCCCGTTGTTGACTTGGCAGTTCAGTGCAGTCTGCAGCGCCTCGTTGCTTGATTGGCCGGCAGCATGACGCGTACTTCGTTTGGCTTCTGTCGGCGCCGAATCTTGGAGCCTGGCAACATGGGACAGCATGCTCTGAATGTTTTATCACTGCGCTACACTTGAGCTTTGCATCGACATCTGAATTTTAAGGATACTCCTTAATCGTCTTTAATTGGGAGACTTCTAACATAGACTAAGTTTCGATGAAGTTCCTTCATCCATGGCCGAAGAGCAATTATTTTTTCCCATCGAATTAAGATGCAGATTTGGGCGCCTAGCAGACTTACAGAGTCAAAACAGGACAGAATAGTTTAGATTTGATTCGGGATAATTATCCTAATATTTACAAGGCTTTTTAATACAATTCTTAGGTCTCAGATTCACACTTGACCAAATACCTACTGTATAATATTATCTAATCTATATACTAATTGTGAACTGTTTCTGTCTGTCTGTCTGTCTGTCTGTGTGATGGATTATTAAAAAAACGGCTCAACCGATTTTTATCAAATTTGCACCAAAAATTGCAAATTTTCCAGGTTCGGTACACAACTTTTTGCATGAAATAATTCGAATGCTAAGGGGATTAAATATTCGAAAAACAGGCTTTTCCTATGCTTTAAATGCAAGGCCAATAAAGGCCGAAAATATCTCAAAAGTCAGAGGGAAGATTTTCCATAGACAATAAGATCAATGGTGCCTTAGCGTGCAATAAAAATTCTGCCCCAAAGTACAAAAGAAACACACGCTATGTAAGTTTGTCAGCAAATTTATGATACAACCCCTCTTTCTCTCTGTACAACCCTCGTATTAAATCTGAGTTTAGAAAAACTTTTCACTTTTTTTCTCAGCATAGTTTTCATTTTTCAACTCGTTCTACTTTTTATCTCTAATATCTAATTGCTATGCCTCCATGTGAGGCTCCAGCAGTCTTAAAATAAGTCAAGATGCCAAGAAAAGTCGCCTTTATGAAACGGAAGCCCAGCGAGCGGCTTATCAGTCCTCATGATTCAAGGCTAATTGGTCATTCCGTTGACTATTTTATGCATCACTATTCTAGGCTTGTGTCATTTTTTAGGCTTCTAAGCTTTGGTGTTATTTTCATTTATGGCCTAGCATCATAATGTAATGATTAAAGGCTTATACTTGTGGGTAATTCTAAATGCCTGGGGAATTTTACATGCTCGTGGGTAATTTAAAGGCTCCAAGGATATACTACGTGCTAAGGGGTAATTATGAATATTCGGGGGAAATGCTAAATACTCGGGGGCATGCTACATGGTAGGTAATTTTGAAATCTTGGGGAAATAAAATATGCTCGGGGGTAATTCTAAATGCTTGGGGGAAACTGCATGCTCGGGAAAATTCTGAATGCTCGGTGGAAATGAAACATGCTCGGGAAAAATTCTGAATACTCGGGGGAAACACTGCATGCTCGGGGGAAACACTACATGCTCAGGCATAATCCTGAATGCTTGGGGAAAACACTGAATGCTCGAGGGAAATGCTGCATGGTCAGGGGTAATTCTGAATACTCGGGGAAAATTCTGAATGCTTATGGGGAACGCTGCATGCTCGGGACTTGCTACATGCGGGGGGTAATTCTGAATGCTTATGGGAAATGCTACATGCTCGGAGAAAAGGCTGCTTTGTGGGTAATTTTCAATGCTCGTGGGAAATGCAACATGTTGGGTAATTTTGAATGGTCAGAGTAAAACTGTTGAATGCTGGGGGTAAATGCTTATATGGTGGGTATATAGTTCTAAATGCTCGGGGAATCCGACAAGGACCACTAGAGGTCACTTTTACACTAGGAATCCTTGAATCCTATATGCTCGGGGAATTTCTGAATGCCTGTGGGAAATGCTACACGCTCGGGGGAATATTACATGCTCAGGGAAAATGCTACATGGTCGGTAAAATAATTTTTCAGTTTGTTTTATATCTCTTAAAATTCCGCTGTAATCAGTCAATTTTTAACTCATTCTACTTTTCATCTCTACTATCTAATTGCTATGGCTCGATGTGGAGGCTCCAGCAGTCTTAAAAGAAGTCGAGATGCCAGGAAAAGTTGCTTTTATGAAACGAAAGTCACTTTTACCCTAGGAATCCTTGAATCCTATATGCTCGGGGAATTTCTGAATGCCTGTGGGAAATGCTACACGCTCGGGGGAATATTACATGTTCAGGGAAAATGCTACATGGTTGGTAAAATAATTTTTCAGTTTGTTTTATATCACTTGAAAGTCCGCTGTAATCAGTCAAACGACATAACATTAGTTTTACCAACAATTGAAAATTCCAAATATCTGTGCGCCCCCCAAGGGGGGCAAGGTTGCTAGTCTACTTCTAATGCACAGCTCAAATGAATGTTTTGTGTGATTTTAGCAAAGTCCCATAAGGAGTAAAATGCCACAATTATAAGTAGAAATAGCATACAAGTAAGAAACATACAGGGAGAGTTTGCTTCTAGAGGGATCAATGCTTCGGCCTGCCCCCAAGTCTCTGTATTTTCCGGAGTTAAGACTTGATGATGAGTGTCAGGGAGAACTTGTTGCTGATGAATGGCTAATGTTGAAGCAACACGCCATCCCAAGAACGGTCTATTTCTGCTTTCATACAGTTTGCTAAAGCTGCTTCCGCTTACCCGAGCCTCCATCCTTGACGAGTTAAAAGCTGTTTTGTGGTCAAGACAAAGCCAGCTTGACTGCTGCAAAAAAACTTTGAAAACAAAAAACCAAATCGATATTTAGCCTACAAAGCACATTATCTTCTTCGATCGGTGTAGCTTTCTGATCAGAAAAACTGAGAGGTTAGGCATACTATGCTTAGTTACTGGGTTTTTAGCTCCACTAAAGGCCAAGAACTGAGGAATAGTGAGGATTAGCTCCTCCTGCTGAATGCTCAGGAATGCGGACTGTTAGAGAGACAGAATAAAAAAAGTGTGTTTTTTTCTGAGACCTTTTTAGCAGCCACCGTGGACGCAAGCGTTTAATTTAGAAGGTGCAGTAAGCGCAAAAAAATAGCCCAGCCTCGAACATACACTGCGTATTCAGGTACCACACTTGACTTTCAGCGCACGCAGTTCGGTGAGCTCCTTAAACTGGCAGCAAAGTCGGGCAGAGACCATTTTACGCCAAGACCATTTTACGCCAAGAGACACTCAAATTCAGGCGCTTTTTGGGCACAATTAAAGAAAAAGTTGTCAAAAACTGCATTAGGTCGTTTTTTAGTAGCTCAACGAAACATAAGGATTATGATTATCTGTTTGTTTTAAATCGCTTAAGAAATTTTTTTTCAATAGGAGAATGCTCAGATACGAGAGTTATTCCGGCTGTTAAGAAATATCAACTATTCCTACAGGAAAAGTTTAAGTTGTACATCCTCAGGTTGTACAGTAACATCCTCAGTGTCCCTCAGTGTCTGCGCGGCTATTTTTCTTGGCTTTATTCAGTCGAAGGGCGACACGCACATGAACAGCGCCGTGGAGTACGGATCAACCGGCACGTCGACCAGCCCCTTGGCCACGCCGGAGCCGCTGTCGAAGTAGACGCCGACGAAGTCCTCCCCGGGCAAATTGTTCGGGTCGCCGGGATAAAAGAAGCTGCCGTTCACCGTGTGGTTGCAGCGGCTCCAACGAAAACCCTCGGCCGGTTCCGGGCTGCCCGGCAGCTGGTAGCCCGACAGGAAAAACGATGAGGAATGGCGGACGCTGAGCTCCAGCACCCAGGACCACTCGTCGGCCGTCAGAGCGTCGGCGAAGTCGGCGAGGCCAGGCTCAGCAGCGGCCAGAGCCTTGAAGTACGTCCAGTTGTTGGCGCCGCTCGCCACTCGGTAGCGCAGGCCGCACCTGGCAGAAAAGGTAAAAAGTGCAGATTGTCACCCTGATGGTCAAAGAAATGATCTTATTGACTGAATATTCAGAAAATTCGAGATCTGATTAAATCAATATTGACATCTGAGTGCCTAAAGATCGGCATCTGAGTGCCTGAAGATTGGCATCTGAGTGCCTGAAGATTGGCATCTGAGTGCCTGAAGATCGGCATCTGAGTGCCTGAAGATCGGCATCTGAGTGCCTGAAGATTGGCATCTGAGTGCCTGAAGATCGGCATCTGAGTGCCTGAAGATTGGCATCTGAGTGCCTGAAGATCGGCATCTGAGTGCCTGAAGATCGGCATCTGAGTGCCTGAAGATCGGCATCTGAGTGCCTGAAGATTGGCATCTGAGTGCCTGAAGATCGGCATCTGAGTGCCTGAAGATCGGCATCTGAGTGCCTGAAGATCGGCATCTGAGTGCCTGAAGATCGGCATCTGAGTGCCTGAAGATTGGCATCTGAGTGCCTGAAGATCGGCATCTGAGTGCCTGAAGATCGGCATCTGAGTGCCTGAAGATTGGCATCTGAGTGCCTGAAGATCGGCATCTGAGTGCCTGAAGATTGGCATCTGAGTGCCTGAAGATCGGCATCTGAGTGCCTGAAGATCGGCATCTGAGTGCCTGAAGATTGGCATCTGAGTGCCTGAAGATTGGCATCTGAGTGCCTGAAGATCGGCATCTGAGTGCCTGAAGATCGGCATCTGAGTGCCTGAAGATCGGCATCTGAGTGCCTGAAGATCGGCATCTGAGTGCCTGAAGATCGGCATCTGAGTGCCTGAAGATCAGTCTCACCTGGCGTCGCCGTAGCTGTTCGGGCAGAGTCGGCCAGGCGGCAGACCCGGCCAAAGGCGCACGAACACGTCGCCCGTCCGGTTGCAGGGCCGGCAGTCGGGCAGCGGCCTGCTGCATTTGTCGAACACAAACAGCCGGCAGGGTCTTCCACCGCCGTCCGGCCGTTCGAAGGCCTGGCAGTCGGGCCGGCCGGTGCACTCGAACGCGCAGGCCAGCGGGGTGCCGATCCGGCTGGCGACTTCCACGACAAACTCGCTGCGAATGCACAGCGAGCCGCGCACCAGGTGGAAGTCGGCAAAGTCCGCCTGGGCGGAGCTGGAGCTGCAGGCGGAGAGCAGCAGCAGCAGCAGCAGCAGCAGCGGCAGCATTTCCAGGTTGCTGGATTTCACCGAATTTCAAGTAGCTGGAATTTCTGGAATTTGTGTCGCTGGCTCAATCAAATTATTCGCCCCTATTAAGGAAGCAGATTCACTGTCATTAAAAAACTGATTGTTTCCATGGCAACAGGATGCGTACTAGTTACAGCTGCAACAATGCTACTGGCCGATTTACTGCTGACGAATCCAATTCGACATATTAAAGTTTATTACGGAACCCTGGGGCTTTACTCATTCAAAGCAAAGCTTTTGTAACAGAATACAATAGGCGGAGGTTTTTGTCTCAAAAATCAGCAGCCTCCTCCAGAAAGCTTGCGGAAATTGTATTCCACATCCGGTATTCAATGCCGGATGCTGCTACTCTTACAATTCGATGCGTCGCATGCAGGCAAGCAGAGGCTGTTCTGGCGAGCACTTGCATTGATAGCAAGACTGCTTGCTTTGAAAATCCCTGAAATAGTCTCGTCACTCTCGTAACTGTCAGTCTCTCCCTCACGTAACTGTCAGTCTCTCCCTCACGTACCTGTCAGTCTCTGAATCTCATACCTGGCAGCCATGATCACAGAACTTGGCCATGATCTTCTATCCTCCTATATACTAAATCTTTAATTTGTGTCTGTCTGTGGCTGTCCTGTGTGGAACGATGTAGAGCTCGAACGGCTCAATCGATTTTGATAAAATTCGTGCCAAAAGCTTGCAAATTCTTCCAGGATGAGACCGTGAAAGTTTGCAAGCTCTGCTACAAAAGGAAGGGGATTAAATATTCGAAAAACGAGCTTTTCCTATGCTTTCAATGCGAGGCCAACAAAGGTCAAAGTCGGCACTGTCAGAATGCTGATTTTATTTTAGATTGCGTCAGAAAGCTTTGTGCTCAGTTATAGTGAATGAGCGGCCAATAATTCTCAAACTCTGGAAAAATTCTTAATACTCGTGGAAAATGCTGCATGTTTGGGTAAAATTCTAAATGCTCTGGGGAAACGCTGCATCCTCGGGAAAATTCCGAATGCTTAAAGGAAACGCTGCATGCTCCGGAAAATTTTTCACAACGGAGTGCAGTACTTGATTGCTGCATTTAAAGGAAGAAACAAGCTGTCTGAGACATGTTCTTTGGCAGCGTCAGTCACGGTCTCTGCGAATGTCTGTCCCTATTTAACTAAGCTCTTGAAAAGAGAACTTAGTCGCAAGTGCGTTCACAGCGTACCTGCTGCATGGTTTGTGTCAAAGACTATAAGTTAAAAATAGAATAAAAGAACATCTTAAGTAGTAGAGCGTAACACGGGTGGTTCTTAGAAATTGTACGAATTTTGTGACAACGTATTAAAAAATTGTAAAAACTAACGCTGCTGTACAACAGGACGGCAAATTTTTGCTAAAAAGTCTCGCTAGTGTATTTTTTGCCGAAAAATCCACCTTTGAAAAAAAATTTAACACCCGTGTCACGTCCTACTAAACAAGGGCCTCCAAGTGGTCCTTGTCAATTGCATGCACAGAGGTAGCGACGCGTACTCGTATAAGATGGCAAAATTTCCGATCTTTTCTCCCTTACAATTTTATTGACTAAAGTTTAAAATTTCTGGTGAAAAAGCGAAAATTATTGCTTATCTTTCAAAGCATGTCATCTATAAAATACCTCTAGGAATTCCACTCCAGCCCTTTCTAAGTCTTTTCCAGCTCTTTGATAATTTTGATAGCTATAGTCGTATATTTTTGCGCTGAATATTGAGGCACAGCACCTACTTGTGTGAATGTGTGCCGTGAACTGTCTTTGGTTGTAGAATCAGCTTGTGAATGCTTGGGGCAAATACTACATGCTTGGGGGACAGCTGCATTGTGGGTAATTTTAAACGCTCGGGGTAAATGTGACATGGTGGATAATTCTAAATGCTTCGGGAATCCTACAAGGGCCACTAGAAGTCACTTATACACTAGAAGTCCTTGAATCCTACATGCTCAGGGGTAATACTGAATGCTCGGGGGCCATTCTGAATGCTTGCAGTAAATGCTACGTGCTTGGGGAAAATGCTACATAGTGAATAATTTTAAATGCATGGGGGAAATGCTAAATGGTCAGTAAAATAATTTTTCATAATTTTTTTATGTCATTTAAATGTCCGTTGTAATCAGTGAAAAAAACATAGCATCAGTTTTTCCAACAATTGAACATTTCTAATATTTGTGCGCCCCCCAAGGGGGGCACCGTTGCTAGTCTACTTCTATATGGCATTCATAATCTTTAATTTAGTTTTCAATGAATTGTTAAAGGCAGAGAACACACTGGTTAACTAATGCACCATGAGCTCGTGACTTTGATGCAGTGCATAGTGACAATAAAAGTAAAATTTGTATTTACAAGCTGTTTTAAAAGCATTCGAGGCCCAAGTGGATAAAAAAACTTTGTGAATAAAATGATTAACAACAGTGAGAGTTAAAAAATCAATCATAAACGAAAAAGAAAAAAAATCAAACGGTAACAGTTTCGCAGACAAAAAATTCCTTTCTAATTACACTTCAAGAAAAACCAACACTTCTTCTCCAAAAAATCAAATTAAGAGACCTTAAGCAATCAAAAATATTTCCAGGAAATCATCAGAATAGTCAAAAGCGTATATACAGAGCTGTGTACTTTTGAAGCGTCCGAGTCACGTCAGAAAAACTGGATAATCATGGAAAATGAATATAAGCTAGGGGTTTCAAAAATTCAAGATTGAGATTAAAGATAAAACTAAATTACAAAATTGTCACTATCAAATCGGTATACAAAAAAATTTTTGTTAAAATTTTCAAAGCGGCTAATTGGCATTTCTATCTGAGTTTTTTTGCAAACTAATCAAAAGCGGAAAAATATTTAGGATTCTGTGCACTACATGCTACTTAAAACTTGTGATATAGTAGCGTAGTTTGCGTATATTAATAAACGAAGCGGAAACGGTGATTTTGAGCTAATTAAACATGGAGCGCAGCAGGCGGAAAGCGGCCAGGCCTAACAGGGAGGCGGCGGCGCCAGCAGCGACGTGGCGAACCAGGCGGGGCGGCTCGCGGGTCAGTGCGGCCAGCTGAAAGGGTCGTGGCGGATGGGAAGGTGCTCTGTTGCGTTGTTTAATTTGGCTTTGCTTTGCGCTTTCGTATTGGGATGGGTTGCATTTTTCTGTAGCTTTTAATATTCTTCTGTACTTTTTCTGTCATATTCTGTAAAGATCTGTATTGTTCTGTACTTTTCTGTCATATTCTGTAAAGATCTGTATTGTTCTGTACTTTTCTGTCATATTCTGTAAAGATCTGTATTGTTCTGTACTTTTCTGTCATATTCTGTAACGATATGTATTGTTCTGTACGTTTCTGTCATATTCTGTAAAGATCTGTATTGTTCTGTACTTTTCTGTCATATTCTGTAACGATATGTATTGTTCTGTACGTTTCTGTCATATTCTGTAAAGATCTGTATTGTTCTGTACTTTTCTGTCATATTCTGTAACGATATGTATTGTTCTGTACGTTTCTGTCATATTCTGTAACGATATGTATTGTTCTGTACGTTTCTGTCATATTCTGTAACGATATGTATTGTTCTGTACTTTTCTGTCATATTCTGTAACGATATGTATTGTTCTGTACGTTTCTGTCATATTCTGTAACGATATGTATTGTTCTGTACGTTTCTGTCATATTCTGTAACGATATGTATTGTTCTGTACTTTTCTGTCATATTCTGTAACGATATGTATTGTTCTGTACGTTTCTGTCATATTCTGTAACGATCTGTATTGTTCTGTACTTTTCTGTCATATTCTGTAATGATCTGTATTGTTCTGTACTTTTCTGTCATATTCTGTAACGATCTGCATCGTTCTGTGATTTTCTGTCATATTCTGTGACGATCTACATTGCTCTGTAATTTTCTGTAAGTCCTATCTTAAAAAAAGTCAAAAAAGTCAAACAGGTGGCCCTGAGCCCAACAGGCTGTTGAAACTCCAACAGATTGAAAGTTAGGGAAAATTTTCCTCAAGAAGCCGGCCGCAGAGGCACGCAAAGTCGGCTAGGCCTGACTGGCTGTCAAGCGAGAGTAATCAAGGATCCGGGAGGGATCAGGCAGCTTTTGGGGATCATTCTCCCACTTGGCTCTCTAATCCGGAGTTTCTATCAAGGAATTGGGGCGCCAAAAAAAGGGGATGAAAAGGGGAACTGAGGCGGAAGCTGGTGGTGCTGCCAATTTATCCCCCCACCTAACGACTCAAATACCTCGTCTCTCATTTATCCCCTGTACAAAACGGATCCCAAAGAAAAACATTCTCCCATGCTTGGCCACGTGTCGCTGGCCAAGGTAACCCGATGATTTTGCCGACCACAAGAAGCCGCCGCGTGATGACGGGGCGAATCGAGAGCTGATGCCACTGAAAGCAGACAAAAGCAGACACAGGCAGACACACGACCTGGCGGGATTAATTCGAGTTCTCCCCCTCCCCCCCCCCCGACCCCAGCAGCCGATGACAATAGAGATGACTTTGATTTAAGAGCCTTGCCAATAACACTTCGAGAGATTCTTGGCTGCGCTGCTGGATGGCGCAATCTCCCAGCATCAAGCTGGCACTGCAAGTTTTGTCATCCCCCGTTTCAACAGGGACGGCATCGGCCATTGACCTTTCCCCGCTACCTCCCCACTCCAATTTAGCGCTAAAGAGGCGATTCAGGCGATCGAATGGCGTAACTTGAAGCGACACAGCGGAGAGTTTGTTTAAAGCCGGCAAACAGACAGGAAAAGTGATGCAATCTCTGCTGGATGGACAGGAAGAGACCGGGAGGGTGAGGGTGAGACACTTTCGCTTGGGAATTCCGGTTATTCTCTCTTGGGGGATCACAGAAAGTGACGCAACACAATTGAAGAAAACGACTTGGCTGACAAATTGCTGTTAAACAGGTTGAATAGGGGCGGGGGCGGGCGGGTGAAGGAGCCGCGGTCAGCACACAGCGGCGCACGCTAGAGGATCCCATACGCATGTCGAACACGAGAGGGAACTCATGCTGTGTAGGAGAGTGGCCACGCTGCCCTGCCCTGCTCTGTCACCTGCTGAATGGGAAACGGGCTTTTTGTTCAATCGGTCTCTCTGGCTGGCTCTTCACACTTTCTTTCTGCGTTTGAATCCTGTCTGTCTGTGTGTCTGTGTGTCTGACTGTCTGTGTGTCTGTGTCTCTGTGTCTGTCTGTGTGTCTGCCTGTCTGTCTGTCTGTGTATCTGTGTGTCTGTCTGTCTGTCTGTCTGTGTGTCTGTCTGTCTGTCTGTCTGTGTATCTGTGCGTCTGTCTGTCTGTCTGTCTGTCTGTCTGTCTGTCTGTCTGTCTGTCTGTCTGTCTGTCTGTCTGTCTGTCTGTCTGTCTGTCTGTCTGTCCGTCTGTTTGTCTGTCTGTCTGTCTGTCTGTCTGTCTGTCTGTCTGTCTGTCTATGTGTCTGTCTGTCTGTCTGTCTGTCTGTCTGTCTGTCTATGTCTGTCTATCTGTCTGTCTGTCTGTCTTTCTGTCTATCGCTGTCTGTCCGACTGTGTCTGTCTTAAAAAAATCACAGGATTTTAAATTCAGATTCGCCGTACTACTCAAAACGATTCAGAAATGCTAATCTATCTGTAGACATCAGCACCAAATCAGGACCTCGGCTTGCCTGGCTCAGAATATCAATCAATCGGTACACCTGAATTGCGGGGTCACAGCGGGCCGCAGCAGAAGGCAGCCATCACTCGGCGTCACACAATAGACCGGTAGGGAGCGCGCAGAGAACAAGGAAATGTTCCAAAATAATTCCCCAGTTGTTTAAGCAACACGTCTCCGATCCCACAACGGGTGGGGGGGGAGGTGCGATTGTCATCAATGATTGATTCGGCCCGCTGCCGTTCACGGTAGCCGCGCAATTTGTACACAAAAAAAGCTGGGCAGACGAACAACAGAACGAAGCCCGAATAGGGTTCGAATTCGGGGCCGAGCAGGAAGAAAAGCGGCGCCAGATTGCGTCCCGGCCGAAACCCGATCCCCGCGGCCCGTAAATAAATGCCCCCTCCCTCCTTCGCCGTGAAGCGCCGTTTTGAGGATTTATTTTTCCCCAAAAAAAATGTTTGAGATGAAAAAGATTTGCCGTCCAATTGAAAAACGAGGCGGTCGCAGCGGGAGTCTGGGGGAAAGATGGGATAATTTCTCTCGCCAGCAGCAGCACCGGTAGAGCAGGGCGCCGGCAAGGTGAGTAAGAAGCTGTGCGCTCCATTTTTTGTATCGTTCTCAGCCGCACCCTGCAATTATCCTGGCAAAAAAATGCCCAGTTTCTCGCTCATCCCCTCTTTGCCGCCCCGCCCGCCGCCTTGCCAACACTCGGCAAGTTGCTGGAACTGGAGACGCCCCTGCCGTGGCTTCCGCTCCGCTGGCTGCCCTAACCGGGGAGAGGGGCGGTGCGCGATTTTACTGAATCCCCTAGTCCGGTACCTCGAGATCCCTCAGGGGGAGGGGGTTAGGGGGTGAAGGGGGACGCCTGTTGTGTGTGTGTGTGTGTGTGTGTGTGTGCTGCAGCGCGGTTAATTTTTCCTCTTGTCCAACACTTCAATCTTGCTATCAAGGCTCCAAGTTGAAATGAAACAGGGACGCGAAGAAGCGAGTGGTTTGACTTAAACAAATTTGCCTGGGAGCACCGGGAGAGGCAAGCGATGAGCTATTTCAGAGGGATTAAGGCCCTGCTAGGGAAGAGAAGAGAATGCGAGGTGACCAGGGGAATGGGAGGGGATTCTGATGCGGCACGGCTGGTTGAGCAGGGCCGCCCTAGTGATTTGCAGCGGCGGTGTCACGCGAGGACGCCAAGCCACTATCGCCTGTTATAGTTTTCCCCCAGCTAACATTATTATTTTTCTAGCATATTTGACTGGGGACTGGCATCCCAACCGATTGGGAGCTCGCCGCATCGCTAATCCCATCAGGAGGGGGGTGGGGAGAGTGGAAAAGACTCGAGTGCCCAGGCAGCTAAAAATTTCTAGCTTGCTATTGAAAAGAAAAGATGCGGGCTTTAGCGGCGACCCCTCAATGCCTGGGAAAGTGGATAGAAAAATGAGAGGCGAGCGGAAATGGGATGACTGTCGGGGCGAGTTTTTCTCTCTTTCTGTTTGGCTCCCTCGCCAGCTCTCAGGCAGCCACTTCTTTCAAGGCAAAAACCGAGAATTTGAGGAGCAGAGTCTGTTCCACTGTCCCCGGCAGTCTTAATTCCAACTCACTCATCGCTATTTATGCAGCCCCCGCCCCGTGGGCAAGAGTCGGCCAGGCTGAGGATCTGCAATGTGGGGATAATATTATCGATCGGACCCGACACGAGTAGGAAAATCTGCCGGCAACTCCCTGTCCCCTCCTTCCGATCCTTGGATGGCGCGAGACATCCCGGCCCGAGAAGTTGGTGAGGCAAAGTGGCAGAAGAGGCGAAGACTCAATGAGCCGGGAGGAAGACCGGGGGTTGGGGGGAGGGCTGGAAATCACACAGAAAGATCCCTATTTTCTAGTCTGGCTCGGCGGCAGCTGCAATTACTCAATCATACCCGGGCCCTCGGCCCCTCACGCGCACCGGGTCATTTTATTACCCCATCAGCTGCGCAAGCAGCGGAGCCTGACACACACACACACACACACACACACACAGAAAATCTTTTTCTCCCAAATCCCCTTCTCTATCTTTTAGTTTCTCGACTCTTTTCAAGTCAACAAACACGGGGAGAGACATTTGCGCCGCGTATCTCGATCCTGCTCCCACTTTTCCCCCAAGGGGATTTTCATAGTCTGAAATGCCCCGCCGTTTCTTCCCCAATTTCCAGCCACGCACACACACACCACACTGCTAATCCACAGTTTGATGTCAGACTTCAGCGAGGTTAGGGTGAGTGGGGCTGGGCAGAGCTGGCAGCGGAATAATTAAGCAAGCAACTTGCTAATCCCATTCATTTCCCTCTGCTCCTCCCCTGCTTTAGCGGCTACGGGAGCAAAAGAGATTTTTATTTGGCTGTCTGGCACAAAATTAGGGATAAATGAATGCCCGCTCATCTCCCGAATTTCTAACCTCCCCTCATTTCGCCAGTCGCCACTCTGAAGAAAAAAATGGACTTCCCTCAGCTTCCTTATCTCAGCTCCTCCACTTGGGAAATTAATCCCAGCAAGTCGCGGGTTGCCATGCTCAGAGTCGGCAGAAGAAAAATGTTTTTTTCTTTTTTTTCACTGCCAGACGCGCGGCTCAAAAATCAAATTAACAATTTATGACATTCTCGAAGCGGCATTTTGGGATCTGGAAATTCCTTTTCCCTCCACGAACGAATTAGGGAATTGAGCTGGGCTGGGTAATTAACGACCTCGTCTCCACGCCTGCCCCCCCACTCTATTCAGCCACAAAAACCGCAGAGAAAAAGGCACAGCTCCCAGCAGACTGTAAGGATCAATTGTTCAGATAATAGAAAGATAGAGACGAAACTGTTGCTATGACAACGCCCCCTAACGAAAAGCAACACAGTTGAAAATTGACACCATATTTTATTCAGGCGAATTAATTCAGTTTGGAGATAATAGCAAAAAGTCGGCATCGAAAATTGATCGCCAATTTTTTTCTAAAAAGATCTATAGCAACGACCTGGCAACACAATACTCGTGGCCGTGCCGCAGCGGGAGTTGACACCCTAAATTTAGGTAAAATTAAAATACCATTCGATAGCCGGGGTGCGGCAAGACGGGACTCCCCGCTGATTCAGTTTGCACAATCCATGCGGATTAAAGACTGAAGTGAAAGGCGCGGCCCACCCGCTGCGCTCCTCAATGGAGCTCAAAAAGTGAATCAACTTGCAATGAAGATTAATGATGATCCAATTGCCGAACCGAATGTTTGCTCAGCTCCAGTCCTGGGCGTTGGAATTTTCCAACTTGCGCAACAGGCGAAACGTGACGCAATTGAAGGTGAGACGGACAGGGAGGAGGGACTGAGAGTTTTTTCCTCTCTATCTCTGTTAATAAAACATCAGCAGCCCAGGAATCCCAGCCGCCCACTCGGGAATGACGATTGTTAATGGGGGGGGGGGGCGGTCAAGTGGCGGGCCGAAAATTGATCAGATAGGGGGGATTGAAATCCTCATTTTCGCCATATGGGCAGACGCCGAACCGCCTACCTACTCTGCCCCCCGCCCCCCGGAGGGCAAGTTTATCTATCACCGGTCGGAATCTCCTGTTGGAGAGTTGCCGATTTGAGCAACTCAATTGGGGACGGCGGCAAACAATAACAGACTGGCAGACTGTTGCTGCCAGCTCAGGCGGCGACGCTCTCGGTGATTTCGCGGTCCCGGCCCACTTCTATCGGGCTGAACTGGCGCGCCCGCTAATTAAAGGCTGCGGGGATAATTCTCCCAAGCCCGCTCCCGCCCCCCAAATGCCTGCGGGCGATTTTGCAAGTTTGCGTGCCAGCCTCCGCCGCTTCATCTGCTCTCGAGTCGGTCGGGCCCGTCCCCGCCTCTAATCCGCGGCCCCATTAATCTCGGGGATTAAAATCCCAAACAGCGAATGTCGATAATAAAAGTTTCTTGATCCACTCTGTCGCAAGCTACTCAGCTGCAACAAGTGCTTCAAACTAAAAATCGAAATTCACGCTTAACAGAAGCTTAAAACAAGGAATTCTCATTGTCGAATTTTCATCCCGTAGAAGTGTTGTTGAAGTTGAAAATAAATTAACTTTGATTTAACAATTGACCGAATTCTTAACTTCGCTAGAAGGCTTTCTATAAGCATCAACGTTGCTGTTGTGTGAGGTCTGGACGGCTATTGCTTCGCTGCATTTCTCTGGGGTCTCTACGCTCCCTAATGCGCTTCGCTTTCTCTTCCGTAAACAACCCTATGTATGTCGCTATTTTTTTCACTCAGCCTCGGTCCTTTCTTTCTCATTCCCTATCTATTACATTTAGGAATCTACAAATGATTCTGTTTTGTAAACTCTGTAATCTGTAATCCCCATGTAATATCTCTTTCTTCCCCTCTCTCAATCTCTGCATCTATCTACAAATTTTTCTGTTTGTCTCTCGCCCGCTTCTCCTCTTCCTTTCTTCCCCTCTAACTTTTTCCCTTTCTTTACCTCTACCTCTCTTCCTTTCTTCCCCTCTACCTCTCTCTCCCTTTCTTCCCCTCTACATCTCTCCCTTTCTTCCCTTCTACCTTTTCCCTTTCTTCCCCTCTACCTCTCTCCCCTTCTTCCCCTCTACCTTTTCCCTTTCTTTATCTCTACCTCTCTCCCTTTCTTCCCCTCTACCTCTCTCTCTCTTTCTTCCCCTCTACCTTTTTCCCTTTCTTTATCTCTACCTCTCTCCCTTTCTTCCCCTCTACCTTTCTTTCTTTCTTCCCCTCTACCCTTCTCTCTTTCTTCCCCTCTAACTTTCTTGATTTCTACCTATCTACTTCTGTGTTATCTCCCTCTTTCCTTAAGCGTGCTTATCCACCTCTCTCCCTCCCCCAGCCAGCTGCACTGGCACAGTGCAACACAAAGCGCAGCTGCTTACCCAGCCGCCCTGCAGGGTGACCCAGCCGGCTACGCGGTGACGCACGAAGGCCAACGACCAGGCCAGGAGCCGGCGGAACCAGTTGACGCCGAATTCCATCAGGCCGCGGATGGCCACGTCCGAGCAGAAGAAGAACAGCACCACGACGCGCTCCCTGGTGACGCCGTCGCGAAAGAACAGCTCGGCGAGCAGGGCGTGAAAATCGGCCGCCGAGATCTGCTGCACAGGGACCTGGTTGGGCCGCAAGGTGGGTGACAAAAATACAATTAATAAAGTCCTAAAGTCCTACTGGGACACAGTTTTCATCCTAATATTCCTATCCCTTACATTTCTTCCAGGGATTGTCGGTGAGCGGGACAGCTCATTAATCCTCGCTCTTATACTGTTTGTTAATCCTCGGTCAATAGGACAACAGATTTTGGGGAATAATATCCCGATCTTATCCAAGAGTGTTTGGTTATTATGACATTACACAAAAAAGCAAAAAATAAGTGTGCGCGCGTGTGTGAAGTGTCTTTGCGGAAGGTGATTTTTAGCCTTGCAAAAAATGTCTCAACAATTTGGTGAAGTGAAAATACAAATATGTTACTCATTTTCAAGCACAACGAGTTGAAAGTTTTCAGGGCTATTCAACTGTTTTTAAAAAATCCATTAAACTTTAAATCGTGGCATGGCTGAGCAAATACAATATATCAACTTAACGTTTAATGATAAGTGGGTGAATAAGCTTTTCGAAGGCAGTTTAACTTGACCAAGAGAATTGCGTAACAGATATTGATAGACAGAAAAACTTCACGAGAATAGGAAAAGAAGTGAAATTCAAGTGGCATGCTTGAATATTTCAACAGCAATTGTGCTCCTAGAAGTTATCGGCTCCTCAGAAGGCCTAAATTATTAATGGAACAAAGACTAGACAATGAAAGATAGACGATATCTAAAAAAACAGGAAAAACAATAGAAAAAGCAGTGGCGAAAGAATCCAGGGACGGCGGCCTGCTTTCCCGGGTCACGCGCGGGTCAGGTCGGGTCTGGCGCCGAACAGGCAGCGGCCTGCAGTCGGTGGCGCCCTGGCAACCAGCGGCAAAGTCACCGACTAGGAAGAAAAAAACTGGCTTTTTCAAAAAAAATTCCTGTTGGATACGAGGTAAGACAGCCGAGATTTTCCAAACTGAATTGAGATAGGATGGGGGAGTCGGATTAGCCGTCTAATGTTGACCCGAGCCCCCACAGCCCCGGCTCAGGTCTGTCGTGACCCAGCCGGCTCAGGTCACTGCCGGCTAATAAAAAGTCTCACCCCCCTCCCGCCAACTGGATGGTTGCCAAGTGGAAAACCCGAGAATGGAGCGAAGGAACGCCCAGGCTTGTCACACAGCAAGGCAAGACAGAGGCCTCGGGTCACGCCAGCAGGTGCTCAGCCGGCTAGTTGAGTCAGCGGACAAAAGGCACCCCAGCAACAAGGCGCCGATGGAAGGATATTTTTTTTATAATTGCTTTTTTATTGGTCACACAAATACTTTTTGCCTCTTTCACGTATTCTCAAACTAAAGAGTAAAAAAAAATTTCTGAAGCAAATTCGAGCCGCGCTCACCCGTCGGGCCTGCTGGCGGACGCGCTGGCGCTCCCGCGATCGGTTGAACTCCTCGGCGAGGCTGCGCAGCGCAAGGCCGGCCTGGCGCCACTGCTCGCGCCTCAACGCTTCAACGGGCCTGTGGAGAAAGTTGAGAAATAAGCGGCAAGTGAGACGGCATCTGAAAGTTCTCAATCCTACAAAACTCGGCATCGCGAGACTCACCCAGCGTCGGGCTGCTCGACAAGTTCGGCAGCCAGTCCCGGCGACTGCACAGCCGGCAGCTGCGCGATCTCGTAGGCCACAAAGTCGGTGAGCAGGCGGGCGCCCTGTCTGGCCGCCGCCTCGGCAGGGTCGGCGATCTCCAGCTGCGGCAGGGTCGGCGATGTAGCCGACTCCGACGGCTGACGGCCAGCGCCGCCGTTGCCGCCGCCGCCGCGACTCTCGCGACCAAGCAGGTCCGGTCCGACCCCGGCGAATGTCACGCCAGTTGGAGGCGGCCGGCGGGGCCTGGGAATGTCGCCACCACCGTTGCCAGAAATCCGCAGGCGCAGACAGGAAGGCGGCTTACCGAGGCCGTTTCTATTGCCGGATGACATTATGATGAAGACAATGGGTGAATTTAATAAATCAATGTCGGAACAGCTCAACGTCTGCTTATTTGGCAAACCGAGAATTGGTTCCGCCTGCTCGCTCGTTAATCCGCCTCGTATTTATAGGCCAGCCCACCTACCTTTGCAGCCGCCCCAAGCCCCCTCTTGTCCTACCAGGAATCGTTTGCGGAAACGGCCAAGAGCAGACGGAGCAGCAGCTGCAGCAGCAGCCAACAAAGCCTCACCTCCAAAACCGCAGCTCCCCCCATTGTGTGGGGCTTTCGGATCTCGCCTATGCCGAGCGGTCCAATGAGCAGCTGGCTGCGCACCCGATTGGCTGAGACTTCGCCAACCGGCATTTTTTTAATCATTGAGGGGATAATAAACCTCTGTCACTATTGAAGGCGAGAGGTGATCGCTTATTAATTTATTAATTAGTCGGTGTTAAATTGATTCAGCGCCCGTTATTTTAGCACCCTTCTTTTAGCGCTAATTTTTCAGCGCCGTTTCTTTCAGTGCCTTTTCTTTGAGCGCCATCTTTTTCAGTGCCCTTTCTTTCAGAGCCATTTATTTCAGTGCCATTTATTGCAGCGCCGTTTCTTTCAGCGCCGTTTCTTTCAGCGCCGTTTCTTTCAGCCCCATTTCTTTCAGTGCCTTTTCTTTGAGCGCCATCTTTTTCAGTGCCCTTTCTTTCAGAGCCATTTATTTCAGTGCCATTTATTGCAGCGCCGTTTCTTTCAGCGCCATCTATTTCAGTGTCATTTCTTTCAGCGCCATTTCTTTCAGCGCCATCTATTTCAGCGCCCTTTCTTTCAGAGCCATTTATTTCAGTGCCATTTATTGCAGCGCCATCTATTTCAGTGTCATTTCTTTCAGCGCCATTTCTTTCAGTGTCATTTCTTTCAGCGCCCAAATCAGAAGTTTAAAATTCTAGCCCTAAGTTTTTAGCAGTTAATAATCGACGAGCAATTAATTAAAGTTTGAAGGCGAAAAGTAAAAAGTACATGGCACAACACAAGCGTGACGGAATGAACTGTTAATTTCAATTTTTCTGTCAAGTGGTCAATTGGTTTAGGGTTACAGCACTGGCCTCCTATACAACAGTTGCGCACTCTAAAGTGAAGTGGAACAATTCACAATTTGGACTAAGCATAAATAGCGATTTATTTATCTGTCGAATCGAATATCAAAAGTTTAAACCAATTAAAGATACTTTTGCAAAGGTACTTTCAATGCAGTCATGTTGCACTTTAGCTTGGCACCCGAGGAATAATTGAAAGAGTCAGCGTTGCAGATGCAATAAACTAATTACGGACAGGTTCGCTACATGCTCAACTGTTGGGTTGAATACGGTTGCCATGGCAGCGCCTCCCATGGGATCGCAAACCCAACGGAATTCAAGCGGCCCTATCTATCTTTAGTCATTTTTTGTTGCATAGAATTTTTTTTCTGCTGAGCTGTGTAGCGAAACAAAGTAGCTGCAGTCTTGACGAATACAATGCACGAAAGTTGAGAGTCAGGCAAGGCAAGCTGATGAATTCCAACTGTTTTTTTTTAACATAGTCGTAACACAATACTCTCTACAGAAAGGGGGCTGCCAGTCTCTTGAGATAGTGGGAGAGAAGCCGCAGAGCCAACTGGAATGAATATCCCTCGATTAGCTCACGCAGGGTAGCAACTGGCAACTGAATTTAAAAAATAAAACAATTTCACATTGCTGGTGTTACAAAGATAAGAACGAAAGGCTATTAATTTATCGCTACACTGCAGCTTTTTAGCATCAACTTCATTATGCTAGTTGCTGCCATAAAATAGTGAGACCATAGCAACACACCAACCACCAGGTTGCCCCTACAGGACTTCAGAGTTTGAAACTCTGTTCTGTTGAAAGTTTCAAATGCTTGACAATAGCAACAAACAAGGATTTTTTAATGGTGCAGAGGGCAGAGGATATTCAGCTGGTGCAGGGGGATTGAAAAATCTGCGCAATTTATTTGACGCTTGTTGGCCTAGCTATTGCTAGGAAGCTGAGGATCGATTGGATACATTGGCCTGAGGACTAGGAAAACAAATTATATCGATTCTGGTAGGATAAACTGTGGGGGGCGTCCTTTTTCGCTTTTCTTCGTTTTTAGCAAGAAGTCGATGGCGCGAGGCCAAGCTCAATTTAATTGCACACGGGTTTGCGAAACGCAGCGCAAGCACGCCAATTGCCTGTCCCTCACAACAAGCAATAAAGAAGACACTAAGCCACCACAGCGCAATCCACTTGAGCGCGATCCGGTCGCAATAAACATAAAAAACATTGCCGCTTGTCGCTGAAGATTTTCTAGCTTTCGGAACGGCAAAATCAAAACGAAAATTAAGAGAGAAGGAAGGAAGGAAGAGAATGCAACTGCGCAACATGCCGCTTTAGCAACAGCAGCAGCAGGAGCAGATGACACACACACACACACACCACAACACAACGCGCGCCAATCCAATGTAGCATTTCGAATCCCGCACCGATCGCCAAATTCAGCCAGCATTTAGAGCCATAAAACTCTCGCTGCGAAAACTGCTTTTGAAGAAAAAAAGTAGGATTTTTTGCGCGACCCCTAGGGGCCCAGGTTACGGCTTTATCTGTTTTGTAGACGGAAATAAAACTGTGATACAGAATTATGCAAAGCGGTCTTCTCAACTGGTGTTGCTGGCGTTTTGCTGCGCATGTAGCAATGCTCGCGAGAATGGGGAGGGGTCTCTTACACTCAGTTCCACAGCTACATGCCTTGACTCTTCCGACTCTTCCGTGCAAGGAACAACAACTAACTATTCCTGCGATTTTTGAGAGTTCTGAAAGGAACTAAAAAAACTTCCAGGTGAATTAAAATCCAGCAATTAATCCGTAATAACGTCTTTACCTACTCAATCACAAAGCTAACACGACTCGTATCCATCAATCAATCAATCTATCTATCTATCTATCTATCTATCTATCTATCTATCAATCAATCAATCTATCTATCTATCTATCTATCTATCGATCGATCTACGAGTATCTATCTATCTATCTACCCATCTCTCTTTCAATAACTCTATAAATAAATCAATCTAACTATCCACCTATCAATCAATCAATAAATCAATATCTATCTATCCATAATATTTACCGATCGAAGGGAAAACGGAAGCGGATTACATCAGATTTGTAACGGCGTGCAGAAATTGCCACCTAGCCAGATAAACAAAAGATCCGATATTTATAATAATTTACTGCAAGTTGCCTAAATAGCGAAAGAAACGGCATAATAGTTCTTGTGAAACTATTCTGTCCCATCAGTTAATTAAAACAAAATGCCTGCGCTGAAGCTACCAGGAAGAGGATTAGCGCGCTCCGGTAATTTCAGACTAATTAAAAACTGGACAACAATAGAATAGGAGTGAGAGTGAGCGACCGGTCAAGCAGAAGTGCACTGAGGCGTGCCGAGACTGAGAGGGAAAGGATCGGCATCGTTCACTTCCGCGCACAGTTTAATTGGCTCAGGTGGGTGCGGCGGGCACCCAGACGGGGATCCAGTGGCCGGCGTCGCCTCGGGCGGCTGGAGAACAAAAAAAACACGATGAAGCTGCATATCGGTCGCCCGCATGTCCAGCCTCCCCGGTCTTTCATCACCCGCATCTTTTACCAGTCGAGATGCGGCAGTTCTAATCACCGTGTGGTCTTACAGGGGGGGCTTAAGGAGTCCCGCCTCGGGGCTCTCGGCTAGCATTAGAAGCTTCCAGGGGTCGGGTCGCCACGCATGGCCGGGGAGAGGGCGCGGCAGATTAATAGGCCAACTGGACGCACACCAGCCAGCACGTGCCAGCCAGCTCCCAGACTCTTCACAATTCGTTAGCTTCATCGATATCTCGCTTTGCTAGATAATTTTCGATTGTCCTAAGCCAACGAACCTGTTTGGCCCGACGCAGAGAGGATCGTTAGGTCGCTAATGGAGACCATAATTACAGATGGGAGATGAATGGCTCATTCGTTGCTTTGTTCAAGTTCCAGTTGTTGGTCAGATAGGTGCAGGATATTGAAAGTATCATGCAGCGTGTACTTTTGTCTTTGTCTATTTGTATAGACGTACGGAGGAAGTTGTAGCCTAGTGGCTAGGGCGCCTGCCTCATGACCGGAAGGTCGTGGGTTCGAGCCCCGGCCCTAGGAGACAATTTGTGCCCTTGAGCAAGGCACTTAATCCCGCATTGCTTCAGTCCACCCAGCTGAGATTGGGTACCAGTTTGAGCTGGGTAAATTTAGTGTGGGTGTTGCGGCCCCTCCAGCCCGTCAGGCTGAAAGCTGTACACAGCACTCGGATGCGCCGCGCAACTAGCTGCGGCTGTGCCTTGGGCTGTACATCTGATCGAAAGGTTGGGTGTCTAAATTTATTTATTATTATTACTATAGACGTACATTTCGCATAGACTATTTGTACAATTATCAGTATAGATAAATAAATTCAGACGGAAACTATTTGAAAATCACGATAAATTTATCAATACTTTTGTTGCAAATTGTGTCTCTGCAAAATACAGGCGTCTATTTCATCAATTGAGCACAGGATTAGCGCAGTAAACATGAAGAACAAGAAGGAAAATGTTGCAGCAGAAGGCTGACAAACACTTTAAATACAGACAATGGACAGGCGAGCGAAAGCAGGCGTCTCAATAAATGGCTGCAATAGGAAAAAAGCCTAACAGAAAGTAAGACAGCTAACAGTTTTTTCATCACTACAAAACATTTCTGAGTCGAGGATCAGCTCAGACAGTCGGGCAGGCAGCACTTCAGCTTCAGCAGCTGGGCAGACGGAGTTGAGAGATCAAGTGGGGCAGAAAAAGCAGCCAGTAGGAGGAGTCAGGAGCCATCCTCCTGCATGGGCTCGCACAATGGGAATTGCAATTAACCGGACAGATGCCCCACTAGGATGAGGAGACGGTGAAAGAAAAAACTCAAACTAAATACAAAAAGCAGTCGAGAATGGTCGACTACTTTTTACGCTGCTGCCAGTCTGTAAGCTGAGCCGAGGTAGCCGCAGCTGCTCAGCAATAGCCACTTCATAATCAGCTTATTTCACAACTTTCCCAGGATTGCAACAATACGGACTAGGATAATTTTACATAATGGGAATTCGCATGACTCTGAGATTGCGCGTTGAGTGGAATAGCTTTATTTAATGCTAGATAATTGAGCAAATGCCTTGAGCTACTTGGCACCGGAATCTGTCCCAGCTCTGTCCCACCATGGCCACGTCAACGCTGCGCCTCCGTCATCATCATCCTGTCCAGCTTCCAGATTATCACCAGCCTCGGCTGCATTTTCGACATTTTCCTCAACGGACTCGTCGCTGTCGCTGTCGCCCGGCAGGCCGGTCAGGAATTGCCGATCGTCGCTGAGTCGAAAGCCGGCCGCGGCGAGAGCGTCGGCTACTTCGGCGAGGCTGGCCTGGAGGGATTTGAGCACGGCGTAGCCGCACAGCCGGCTGAGCGGCAGGCGCACCTCGTCGCCGCAGCTGTCATCGCCGCTGCCGTCGTCACGGTCGGAGAATTCGGCCAGATTCCGGCGCCGACGTTCAAATTGCAGGCTGGTGCGGGCGCAGTGCACGGCCTCTTGGGCCAGCCGCTCGTCTCGTGGCAGCTCCGGTTGCCATGGAAACTCAAAATCCAGCACCTGTCTGTACGGCTCGTCTGTTGTATAGGGAAGATTGGGGACTGTGCCGCTGGAAGCGCTATTTGCGTCCTTGACACTGCTGACGTCACCGGAAGTTCTATTATTATTTGTGACGTCACCGGAAGCGCTAGTAATGCTATTAACGACACCTGAACTGCCATTAATATTAGGCCCGTTACAGGAAATGCCATTATAATTAACAGCGCCACAGAAAGTGCCATTATTATCAGCAAGGTGACGGCCTGGATTGTCGCTAACCGACTGAAGAGTAAAAACGGCAATCTGAGAGCAATGCCCAATCATCTCCAGCCCGGCGGGCGGGTCGCCAACGCCGGAGAATCGCACGGCGTATCCGTAGCGACTGGCAATGGAACTCGACCAGGCCTGAAACTGCGCCCTGGTCCATTCGAATTTGTGATCGTGATGCCTCAGACCGGGGAAACGCGGCCCGAAACAGGCGTTAAACTCGGAGTTGGGCGTTGTAACAACCAGCAGGCCGGGCCGCAGCCGGCCGAACAGATGCTCCGGCAGGCTGGCCAGCTGGTCCAGCGGCAGGTGTTCAATCACTTCAACTAGCAGCGCGGCATCGGCGCCGGCCAGTCTGGCGTCCGGCCGGGTGGCGCAGCCGGCCAGCAGCCTGGCGCGCATCGGCCGGCTCCGCTTGCTGACATAGTCGCCGACAGACGGCGCCAGACTGCGCCTGGCCGCGTCCAGCATCAGGGGATCGGCGTCGGCAACGCAGTCAACGGCCAGATAGTCGACGGAGAATTGAAGAAACTTCAGTGACTGAGCAAACAGGCGGCACTCGGCGGCGCCCAGGTCGACCAGCTTAACTGTGCCGGGCCGGCGCGGATCGCCGCCAAACCGGTCAACAATGAGATCGAAGACGGCCGAGTAGCGCTGCTTGTACAGCGGCGGCGAGAACGCCACCACTAGGGACGATTCGCCGTCGCCGCTGCCTCCTCCGATTGGCTGGAAGCCGGGCCGGCTGGGGAACACAACGAGGTGCTGTTGCCACGGCTGCCATTGAGCCGCATCGCTGTCCGCCGCCGACTCGTACCAGGCTGGCCGGCTGTAGGCCCGGCGGCCGCTTGTCGTTGCAGCTGGCGCCGAGTCCGCCGCAGCCAACGCCGTCGGATCGTCCAGCGAATCGTCAAATTGGCCGACTGCTGAATCATTATCTGATTGTTCTGCTCCTGTTAAAGCAGAGTCTGCAACAGCCTGGGTGCCGGAAGCAGCGGCGGCGGCGGCGGCGACGGCGACGGCGGCGGCAGCTTGGCCAGCCTGTGAGCTGTCGCCGCTGTTCATTGACAGCGCTGCTGCGGAATGCGCGGACACCGAGAAGAGTACAAAAATGCTATCTGTGTTTTATTTTCCTAGATGGTACAGTCGCAAACACTATTGCGATGCATTTTACGATCTCTGGGGTGGAAAGCGGATGATTTTCAAGGGCGGGTAGCTTGACTACTCGTTTCTTAAGGGCAGGTAGCGGACGATTCTTAACTGTGGGTAGAGGACGATTCTCAAGGGCGGGTAGCGGACGATTCTCAAGGGCGGGTAGCGGACGATTCTCAAGGGCGGGTAGCGGATGATTCTCAAGGGCGAGTAGCGGACAGTTCTTAAGGGCGGGTAGCGGACGATTCTTAAGGGCGGGTAGCGGACGATTCTCAAGGGCGGGTAGCGGACAGTTCTTAAGGGCGGGTAGCGGATGGTTCTTAAGGGCGGGTAGCGGATGATTCTTAAGGGCGGGTAGCGGACGATTCTTAAGGGCGGGTAGCGGACGATTCTCAAGGGCGGGTAGCGGACGATTCTCAAGGGCGGGTAGCGGACGATTCTTAAGGGTGGGTAGCGGACGATTCTTAAGGGCGGGTAGCGGACAGTTCTTAAGGGCGGGTAGCGGATGGTTCTTAAGGGCGGGTAGCGGATGATTCTTAAGGGCGGGTAGCGGACGATTCTTAAGGGCGGGTAGCGGACGATTCTCAAGGGCGGGTAGCGGACGATTCTCAAGGGCGGGTAGCGGACAGTTCTTAAGGGCGGGTAGCGGATGGTTCTTAAGGGCGGGTAGCGGACGATTCTTAAGGGTGGGTAGCGGACGATTCTTAAGGGCGGGTAGCGGACGATTCTCAAGGGCGGTTGTAAGACAATCTGTACTGTCTTGTCAGCGAATCTTCGTACCCTTTAGATGGAGATTTCTAAGAAATAGACGATGCTATTTTTTAGAAGAAGTTTAATACGAGCTTTTAACAATGAAATATTTATTGATGGAAAGGTAACTTAACTCGCCTCTCATATCCACTCGGACGTAAACAAATGTAACCCAAAAATTAATGCGTGTTTTGTAACAAAGAAATACCCGCTTTAAATAACCCAATTACTGCACTGTTTGCCACTATATGGCGTTAAGGTCACGAAATGGGCAAGATGGAAAAGACCCAATCAGCAAGTAAAAATATAGGTGAGATAAATGAATTATTTGTCTACTATAGCTTACCCACGCCAGGAAGATAACAGAAAGATTCCAATTTGAAGTGGAGAGAAGTGAAATTACCAAATGAATGATGGCGATCAACACGAAGCCATCATACTGGGATCCCAGCCAAAGAACAAAGCTGCGGGATGGCTAGAAAATATTATACACAAAGATTTGTAAAAAAAGGAAAAGCGAGAGTTTTTTGGCTGCCCTGTGTTTATTTGCATTAGTTAGACTATATGGCCAGTTCACCTTGGCTCCGGACGCACGTGTGGCGTTATCGAGTTACAATATGCACACACCTATGATGCTGGTAATTTGTCACAGCATCATCTAGAAATTCTGCACACCTGTGCAGAGAGGAGGCTTTTCTTCCGACGGGACTTGTATGTGCGGGGCCTGAAAAAATATATATTTCAACCTGCTTGCTAGCAGATGATGCGTCAAGCTAATCCTGCTGACAGACTCTGCTGTAGAAATCCCTAGATTTCAATTGCTACAGATTGTTAAAAGTTTTCATATTATGGACGATGAACGATTATGGAGAATTTTTATCTACTTAGAGTTAAAGCTACTGATTGGTGCCGCCTAGACTAATGACCGGAAGGTCATGGGTTCGAGCCCCTTTGTACCCTCGATTGCTCCAGTTCATCAGTCAGTTGAGATTTGATTCCTGCAGTGTAAGCAGGGAAAACTTGGTTGGGTGTCTAGGGACAGACTGAGCAGATGTATGGGCGGTACACCTAGTCAAAATGTTGGACGCTTAATTATTTTTATTTCAACAATTGTTTAAACCTACAGGCACGCACGCAAGCAGGCATTGTTGACTTGGCCATTTTAACGAATGAAATCTTGAACAATAGCATCAACAAGCGCGTTAAGCGAACTGCTCAATGCAGGATTGCGCATTCAATGTGAATAATATAATTACTCTAGACCGCTATTTAAAACCGAGACTTTCAGTCTGCAAGAAGCCCCGCAAATGCCCGCTCTCAATTGCGCGCCACCAGCTTTATAGGGGCTCCCCAACCGCAGGGGGCCTTAGGGGGAGGTGAATCCCTAAACTGGCTACAGAGGGGGGGATAGACAGCCCGGAGGAGAAAAATCCCTAGCGCCGCCGTCTCAGGAAGTCGGCAAGGAGTTAAACGAGGATAAATGAAGCGCGATAAAGAGGCGGCGAGGCTTGGCAGGACATTGGGCCGAACAAGATTCGGAGGAACAAAGAGCAACACAAAGAAGCAAGTCCGTACTGCGCCTTCAAGAACCATGAGCAACTTGATTCAACCAATACACTACGTGTCAAATGCTCCTAAATTACTAACAATAATTCTCCGGGGAGAAGAGGCAATCGGCCGATTGATAAAAACTAATAGGGAAGAGGATCGCGGTGGTTGCAACGTGCTCCCCCCCGTCCACACCGTTGGCAATTGTTGAACGGGCCGACACTGGCGACACTGCCCGCATTTTCTCTCGCTCCCTCGCTCGCCTCGGGGGGTCACGCGGGTTGGGCCGGCCGGGGACCCTCCTTGCCACACGCGCAGCAGGGCACGGTGTGTGTGTGTGTGTGTGTGTGTGTGTGTGTGTGTGTGTGTGAAGAAGCATCAACTCAACAGGCGAATCCCGCATATCCTATTCAATAACGACACGGGAGAATTAGGGAGTTAGAAGCAGGGCTGGGGCGTAGAAGTCGTGCACTGGTCGCCTTAAAAGCTGGCCAACCCTTATTCGCGTAATTAAATTGCGAAAAAATGAAGACAGACAGACAGACCGAGAGAAAGAGGGCCAGAAAATCGAAGCCGGTAAAAACAGCTCGAGGTTTTGACACCGGCGCTTCGTTCATATAATAAATACGCCTAGATAGAAAAGAAAACCAAGATGGCCACGTCCTGATTAACTGCAAAGAGGGGCGCGGCATGGAGAGCGGGCCGTTCCTTAACCTGTTACGCAACGCACACCTTAACCGGCCCTCCGTCTGAATGAATAGCCATTACAGCTCCAGAGCGGCAGTGATGGCTGATCCTGATAGACTCGATAACCCGCCAACCCCCCCCCCCCGAGGGTTTTCAGCAAGCAGAGAAAGAGAGACAACAAAATCACACGCGCAAAGCAGCTAGCCACAGTACGGAGGGAGCTGTTGGCGGTGGACACATACTGCCCGGGTCCAAGCCAGTCCCAGTTGAGGCCTACCAAAGAAATCTATCTTCAAAAAAGAATAGCAGACCCTATCATTATAAAAGTTTCCAGCTAAACTTGCAATTAGCGGCTTTGCATTCCATTGGGCCCCCATGGCTATTTATCACATTTGAAAGTCTAAAAGAGCCTATTAGAATTAGTTTGTAGAAAGGCAGAAAACACTTTGGCATTTAGAAAACACAAAAGAGGGCCGAGAAGACCCCCTCCAACTGTTTTGACTAACAATGAGCGGAGATGCCGGCAGGTGATAGGGGATCAAGTGAAAATGGAAGTGTTAGAAGGCACGTGGCCTCAGCTAATGCAGTTGACACGCACGCATAGCTAAAGAGAGCCCATGCGAAGATCAAACGAGATAGCCGATCGCACGGATTGAAAGTGTCTAAATATTTTTCCTGAAAGAAAACACTTGCCCGGCCTTTTTCTGCTATCTTGACACACGCGTGTTTAATTAATAATCGGAAAAAAACAAATGCAGATGGAACAAGACTGAACAATAGTGAAAGATACAATCGCTTAGTCAACAGTGTATTTAATAGACCAAATCTGGCTTTGAATTGGCATTGACAATGGCAAAATAGTCGGATGTTGAGCCGCTGCAGCCCCCCCCCCACTCTTATTTGCCTTGATGCGCCGCCTGGTCCGCTTTCAAATCGGCCAGCTCGCGCCGCAGCTCGTCCACATCCTCGTCCTCGTCCTCGCCATCAGAATCTTCTTCTCCTTCCCCTCCATCGTCCTCGTCGGAGTCGCCGTCGTCATCCTCATCGTCATAAGCGGCGCCCCGACCGTAGTAGCCGCCACCTCCAGCCTCGTCGCCGGAGGACTGCTCGGCCGCCTGCCTGCCATAGTCGTAGCGCCTGGCTGTGACGCTCAAATTCTTGGTCTCCTGCAGCTCGTAGCCGCACTTTGGACAGGGCAGGGCCCGGTCTTTGTCGTATTTGAAGCCGCGGCGCTTCACGTGATCGTCGCAGAAGCAGATTTTGCAGCGCATGCACGAATACTGGCCGAGACGGTTGCAGCTGCCGCCTGCGGATTACGGAACAAAAGTTAGGGGAAGCCCTAAATTAATGGCGTTTTTATAGGGTCGCTTCACAAGCTAGAAATTTCACAACCTAGAAAATGTTAGCACTAGCTAATGCTAAAGCAGTTTTCTAGGTTGTGAAATTTCTAGATAGTGAAATTTCTAGTTAGTGAAAGAGCGTGCTTTCTAGGTTGTGAAATTCTAGATTTTTAAAGCACCTCGTTTTTATGACCCTTATGACCCCTTTGATGACATTTTGATGGATTTCTTTTAAACGTTAACAGATTTGAAAGCTCACTAACGAGAGAATATTTAAAAATTCGAATGAAATCTGTAAATCTCGGAATTATGCAGCCAAAAATCTGTAAAGTAGAAAATTCCCCAATTAATTGAGTAAGTTTGTTACACTGTTCTGAGCAGTTAGCTGTCAAGTGGCAATCAGAATAACATTATGTTCCCTGGCATTATTCAGCTCTCCCCAGCCTTTATCTTTTTGCAAAAGATAGCTTTTAAAAACAAAAAGAAGTTGTATAATTCTATAGGAAAATAATAATGCTTATTGAGTTTCTTGAAGAAAAGGCCAATTAGGCCTAATGAGTCTTAAGAAACATTTGAAACTGCGCCATACCAACGTAAGAGGATTTTTAGATACTGTCCCGGGATTCATTTCGATTTTAAGAAGTTGTGCATGTATCCGAAATAGTATCCTTTGTCGAATTGTTGTTTTTAAAGAAGTATAGCAAAAAAATAACAGACGAACATCTTGCGCGAGCAGCGGGCGGTGGGTGCAGAAAAAACAAAAAAAATCAAAAAGAATTAAAGGCAAATGAATATCATTTTCGGCTGCTTTCCTTCTCGCTGCCTTCGCCTCTCTAATCGGGCAGATAAAAATCCGGGGGCGAAATGCCTCAGCAGCGGGGCATGCAATTAAACGATCATCTCAACTGCAAATCCGAGTTGAACAATAGAAATCTTTCAAGCGTGGCTGGCCGCACAATCTGTTGACACAATTCTACTATTTGTTTCGCTTCGTTTTTAACTATACTTAAACTAGCAGGAAACAATGGCCACGATTTTTAATCGACGATAAAATCTCCCACTATAATCCTGCAGACTTTGTCTCCCGCCAGCAAAGCCCCGGATACGGCTAAGCGCCACGGCTACAGTCGGTCCTCTTAGCTCAACACGATACTCTTGTCAGTTTTTTTTTGAATTCCTAAAGGCCAAGCGGATCGGATGTCGCAATGGCGATGCTGAGATAAAGATAAGTTTTTAGTTGCTTGCCGCAACTTAAAATCTGCGGAGCACACAGTCGTCTACGTTGATCGAGACAGGAAAAGCGTAGAGGCCGGCGGCTGCAGCAAGAGAAAAGAGAAAGAGAGGCAGACACGCGGCTCCAATTTTTTGTCAAGTGACTATTTGAAGATGGAATTCTTGTTCAAGCTTTTCTTTAAGCTCGCGGCTGCCGCCAGACTGACGGGTGTTCAAGCAGAGAATTGGAAACAAACACTGGTTGCTAGGCAGGTGAGCAAGCACGGCAACCAACTAGCAGCAATTCTGGCCAACAAAAAAGCAAGCGAACTCACTATAAGCGGCTTTGAGATGATAAATCTGATTGATGAGGAGCGGCTGATGAGAAGCGAGGTAGCAACCAAACTCGGGCTTGTGTTTGATAAGCACAGCTTGCGGATTTTCATAGGAATGGCGCCTGTCTCGATTTATTTCCTACCCGCCGAAACTACAGCCGCGGCAGCTAAATCTCCCAATCTCCCTCCCAAATATCCAGTTGCTCAATCGTCACTGTGTCACATTCTCAATTGGCGGGACTGATTGATGCGCAAATTAGCACAGCTGACGCCCACCACATGTTCGGGGGGGGGGGCTCAGGCTGAGAACAATTTCCCTCAGCTAAATCTTCCCGCGCAAACATGCTATCTATATCATTTTTGTTGCCGAGGCAAAAAAGACAATAATGCCGATACGGGTATAGGATTAAAGGTTCGCTGACAAGTCGTTCTTTGTAGCTAATCCTTTTTTTAGTTTCTTGTTTCTTAGTAAATCCGCAAGCAATTGGACGCACGGAAACAGCGCTAAATTGACGAACTGGTTTATTCCGGTTGATTGATTTTTTTAAGTTGCCCCTTACTGATCATTACATCAGCGCCATTAAATTCCCATCCTTGATTAGGTCCAGTGCTACCTCTCCAGATAATACAGCCAGGCTACTGCTACCCTTCCAGATCATCCAGTAGGTCAGTGCTACCTTTTCTTTGGCAAAAAAACTTCAGAAACCAAATAAGCAAGCATCGGACCCATACTATTAAGTAATCCTGAGTTGCAAGTCAACTGAAATTACAGTCATTACGCTTTAATCCAAATTTCAGAAAGAAAAACAAGACGGGTCAGCCGAATTTATATAAGTTTTTTATCTCAGTTGTGCACACACACAAACACACCGGCTCATCTCAGTTTTCTTTTTAAAAAAATTGACTTAGCAGTCAGCGCTTCTAAAGATAATAATAATAACTAAAGATTACTTGCAAGTTTTGATTCTTAAAGAAACTGCGGCTTTGCTTCGGCACAGCTGTTCTAGCAAAACAACATCAAGACCCTAGATAATTTTTACGCTTTTATTTTTATTTTTTCTCACAATCAGGCTATGAAAGCTAAGGTGAGCCGATGAATGATGGAACATTCCCAAAACAAAGAAACTTCCAAAGACATTTCTATCCGAGGTCAAGCCGAATTCCTTGCTTTCTCCTCCCCTCCCCCTGTTATGAGCTTCTAACAGCGCTCGTTTAACAGCAAGGTTGATTCGCACACAGTTAGCGGCTGGCTGTTGCACCATATCAATGTCGCTAATATTTGATTATGGAGGCGAGCCCGCGTGTGCATGAAAGCGCCTGTCAATTTCCTTTTAGGGCTGTTAAGAGGGGAGCATCGGCAGAAATTCGAGACCTGTCGCAGCACGCGCGCATCTACCCAAAAAATACAATATGAAGGCCAGAAGAAACAACAGCTTCGAATAGAAATTAATTGAGGAACTAGTTAAGTAGCTTGACGGCGGCGCCTTTGACTTAAACAGCGACTTTGCGTATCATAAGACTTTGTGCGCCTCTCAAGCAGCAGCTGGTCTCCGGTTGTTTGAGAGAGCCGGCCGGCCAGCCGGCAGGCAGGACTCTGCCTCCGTCTCGCTGAGCTAAATCTGATTGCAACCGGCAATTTGATGAAGTACTCAGGGCTCACTCAGTTTGATCTCGTTGGCGGATAAGGGACAAGAAGACCACTTGAAATCCACTTATTCGTGCCTGCTCTGACGGTGGGGATATTTTTAACTTTCTCTTCTACAATAATAGAGAAATAAGGCACAAGAAGAGGAGCAGCACCAGTTGTTTGCTCCACTTAGGTTAGATCAGCCTAGATAGATAGATAGAGGATTTACTCAATTGGGGAAAGGCGAATCCAGCTGTGAGAGCCGAACAATATGGATCTGAGGCCCGCTGGCTAGCTTTGGTTCGAGTTAGTTAAACTCACGTGTCCAACATTGAGTCCGTGCATCTAATATTTGCCCAAGCATATCGACTTTCTTAGCCGTGAACTAGATGACTCTATTAGTTCTCTAAGTCTGCTTAAATGAAGACACGAAATACAGGAAAATAATGGAAGTGATAGATAGATATAGGTCAGAGGTCAGAACAAAGCAACTTATTGGCGACGACATGATAGGGGCTATAAGCAAGCAGAGTTTTTCCTCTTTGAGAGCGGCATTTTACTGCTTCAGAGTTCTCACTCTGGACAAACAAAAGTCAAATAAATGAGTGAATAGCGACTTTCAACTTGTGGCAGTAAGAGATGCATCTAATATGACCCTAATGCTGATCACAGCTTATGCAATCATTCATTATAGAAAATTGGCGTTAAAATTACAGGCAAACAAGCGCACAGCGGTGCACGGAGGTGGTCTAAAATTGGCTTATGTAAGAGATAGGCGCGCGAAAACAAAGTGTTGAAAGAACGGCTCAAAAGCGGAGCATAAAAGGAAGAAAATTTGACACTAAAAGTAGGGAAACTGGAGCAAATTGAGTGTTAAGATAAAAACAGGATAAACTAAAGTTGAAAAGATTTGATAAACCAGAATCAGCCGACAAAAATTCAACATCTAGTGTGCTACAACGATTGTAAGGAATTGAAAATGAATGAAACAAGCTGCCTGGGGAGGTTTAACTGTCTGGAACGATGGGAGACCGACATGTGCGCCTCAGAGAGGGAGTAAAATTGAATGAAAGTGGGACTGAGGATGAAGAAAAGAAGAGCCAAGTTAGTTTGCGCAGCAGGTGGAGGGGTGAAAAAATTTGCCCTCTTTCACCCTCGACAACCACAGCAGCATTCCACTTGAAAATTGGGCGAAATTCTATTCAGCTCAATTCATCTCATCCAACCCCCGAGCACTTAAGGTGCAACTGTTTTGTAGAGGCTTTCAAGGATTGTAAAGCTTGCTAGGACGAGGATTCTTTCTGTTTCCGTTCGCGCTTTTTTTCTTTTTCTCGTATACTCGTCGCCACGCAATCCCGGGTCCAGTGGCACGGCCGCGCGACTTAGCAACCAGCCAATTTATCCCAACAAGATGCTGCGGAATCGGAATCGGGTCTGGCGGACTGGGCGGTCAAAGGCCACGCGAGCCGTGCATGAGGATAGCTATAATAAGTTGATTGACAACTTGCAGCATGTAGGGATGAGGGGTTAACGATACTCGACCTTCCAGACTCTCGCTTTCTCAAGCAGGAATCTTAACCCAACCTCCGTTGAATCGCTCCCTACCAGGCCTGTCAGTCATGAATCTCAATTATTTCTTGTATTTCCTAATTCTCGCAATAAAGAAGAAGGAGACCTGGAGTATCCACCTGGATACGGCAAAAAATACAAGAATAACAGCCTCAGTTCGAGACTGACGCAGCTAGGAGTGCCGGAAGCCTAGTCACTGACAGCCACACAGAGGAGCAAAAAGAAAAACAATCAGCCGGAGTTCGCCACTCCAGCATGAGCAGCGTTCTAGGAAAAAATCCCGTCGCATGGAGACCGAAATTCCTTTGTGCTCACACGTGTGGCACATAAAAAAGCGGGAAATAAGAGACAGTTGGTGATTCCCTGTGTTTTTTTTAATTCTTGACCTTTACTGGAGCTGACTCAGATGCGTCATTTAGCCATAATTTTAACAACCGCGTGAGAAGTGAGTGACACAAGAATACTTAAAAAATATAATGCATTGAAACTCCAGAATTTAATCAAATTATTTTTTTCCATGTCGGCTGCTGCCACCTTTAGTGATTATTCAGGAACGGCCGTTGCTACCTTCAGTGATTATTCAGGAACGGCCGTTGCTACCTTCAGTGACTATTCAGGAACGGCCGTTGCTACATTCAGTGATTATTCAGGAACGGCAGTTGCTACATTCAGTGATTATTCAGGATCGGCGGCTGCTACCTTCAGTGATTATTCAGGAATGGCGGCTGCTACCTTCAGTGATTATTCAGGAACGGTCGCTACTACTTTCAGTGATTATTCAGGAACGGTCGCTGCTACCTTCAGTGACTATTCAGGAACGGCGGCTGCTACCAAGCCACTGCTACCTTCGCTGCTAAGTCGCAGCTACCTTCAGTGATTATTCAGGAACGGCGGCTGCTACTTTCAGTGATTATTCAGGAACGGCGGCTGCTACCAAGCCACAAGCGGAAAAGTCGTTATTTTTTATCCTAAGTCCCATTACTTCTTATCGCAGAAAGCAATAGGGTTCGGCAAAATCAGTGCTAAACCAGCGTAACAGTTGGATTAAGGAATAGAATGAAACGGAGCGTTAAAAAGACGCCAAGTCAGAGTGAATGAGCGAGGCAAACATTGACACGGTGGGGCATTCAAACACATCCTGGATCGCTAATATACCTGACTGATACTGATAAACTGCAGAGATAACCGGCCAGTTCGAATGGAGGATTCGGATAATTATAGACCATTTTGGTTGGATTGCGGAATGACAGGAAAAAGACTGATGCGCCAAATTCAAAGCCAAAGGGAAGGCCGATAAGAACTGAAGAATTGGCCATTTTTCGTCAAAGCTTTAACGGGTCAGGAGAATCATCTGAACGCTGCCCAAAGGACCGAAAAAGACAGGAAGAGGAAAGATGAAGTCGCAAAAAGGCGGAGCTGTCAGTGTGGCGAGTGGGAACTCTCCCCGCCACTCTCTCTCTCTGCGGACTGTAATTAGGACGCGAAAATAACACGGATATAATAGCGATTCATATCTGCGCCGCGCAATCATGTTATTATTATATTATGATGATATAAAACGAGTCGATTAGATTGTGAAAGTCAATCTCAAATAGATGACAGATCAATAATAGTGAAACTTTGATAGCCCGCAGCCGTCGCAAGCTGCTTAGACTTCTACAAATATATACAAATAAGGAATCCCCACGCAGTCAAGGATCCCGCATTTGAAACTGGCACCGCCAGTTTAAAACAAATTTAATTGCCCGGCAGGACTGCGGAAAAACACTAAAGGTATAATAGAGAGAAAGGTGTGAAGCCAGATATTCAAATGCGGGCGTAAAAAGCTCGTTGGTTAACGTATGTATAATATATGTTTGCGCATAACTCAATTAGTACTAAACAGCAATTATCCTGAGCAGGCATTTATAAAGGGGATGTGAAACAGCGCGTGACGTTAAAACAGTTCGGGATAAGCATAATTCGCCAGCATTTATCAACTTAATAAACGGGGGAAGGCGGCAGAGCGGCCAGTGCCCCGCAAAGCAGGCGCCTAAATGAGTTGGGATCACGCAAAACCCATTGCCGGATAGCTGGACACAACGGATTCAATACTGTTTTGAGTCTGGTTTAGTTACGGGGAATTGGATTGACAGATGCAAGTTCTATACAATGGGGTCAAGATTAGATTGAAACTGGTGATTCAGATTTTCGGTTCATTATTCTAATATTACACAGCGACATACGCATCAAAGATAGCAGCATGCGGCAAGAAGCCTGTTATTTAGTGGCCAGACAGCGATTATAAACTCGGCAAGTTTAAACACTATATGATATTACTAACGCACTACTCCATAGTAGAATCCAATCAATATTTTGACTTAAAAAGTTGCGTTGAGAAAATATGGGATTCTCATCATGCTAACATGGGAATCTCGTCATTCTAAGATGGGATTCTCATCATGGTAAGATGGGAATCTCATCATTCTAAGATGGGATTCTAATCATTCTAAGATGGGATTCTCATCATGGTAAGATTGAATTCTCATCACGGTAAGATGGGATTCTCACCACGGTAAGATAGGATTCTCATCATGCTAAGTTGGGATTCTCATCATTCTAAGATGGGATTCTCATCATGGTAAGATGGGATTCTCATCACGGTAAGATGGTATTCTCATCATGGTAAGATGGGATTCTCATCGTGGTAAGATTGAATTCTCATCACGGTAATATGGGATTCTCATCATGCTAAGTTGGGATTCTCATCATTCTAAGATGGGATTCTCATCATGGTAAGATTGAATTCTCATCACGGTAAGATAGGATTCTCATCATGGTAACATTGGATTCTCATCATTCTAAGATGGGATTCTCATCATGGTAAGATGGGATTCTCTTCACGGTAAGATGGTATTATCATCATGGTAAGATGGGATTCTCATCGTGGTAAGATGGGATTCTCATCACGGTAAGATGGGGTTCTCATCGTGGTAAGATGGGATTCTCACCACGGTAAGATGGGATTCTCATCATGCTAAGTTGGGATTCTCATCATGCTAAGTTGGGATTCTCATCATTCTCTAAGATGGGATTCTCATCATTCTAAGATGGGATTCTCATCATGGTAAGATTGAATTCTCATCACGGTAAGATGGGATTCTCATAATGGTTAGATGGGATTCTCATCGTGGTAAGATGGGATTCTCACCATGGTAAGATGGGATTCTCATCATGCTAAGTTGGGATTCTCATCATGCTAAGATGGGATTCTCATCATGGTAAGATGGGATTCTCATGGTAACAAGAGATTCTCATCATGGTAAGATTGGATTCTTATGGTAACATGGGATTCTCATCATGGTAAGATGGAATTCTCATCATGGTAAGATGGAATTCTCATGGTAACATGGGATTCTTATCATGGTAACATGGGATTCTTATCATGGTAACATGGGATTCTTATCATGGTAACATGGGATTCTTATCATGGTAACATGGGATTCTCATCATGCTAACATGGGATTCTCATCCTGCTAAGATCCTGCTAAGATGGAATTCTCATCATTGTAACATGGGATTCTCATCATGCTAACATGGGATTCTCATCCTGCTAAGATCCTGCTAAGATGGAATTCTCATCATTGTAACATGGGATTCTCATCATGCTAACATGGGATTCTCATCATGCTAACATGGGATTCTCATCCTGCTAAGATGGGATTCTCATCATGGTCAGATGGGATTCTCATCATGGTAAGATGGGATTCTCATCATGGTCAGATGGGATTCTCATCATGGTCAGATGGGATTCTCATCATGGTCAGATGGGATTCTCATCATGGCCAAACAAGAACAAAGAAGCTCACACTTATAGGACTCCGAGTCCAGTCTCTGGCACGATGCCTGATGCTCAAACTGGTCGTCCTCGCACAGGTGGCGGCCGCAGAACGAGCATAGGAAGACGCGGCCGCCGTGCTCCCAGACGCCGCGCTGGCACTCGGCGCACTCGGCGTCGCGCAGCGGACAGGCGCAGGCGTGAGTTGACAGGCACTTGCGGCCGTGGCAGACCCAGGCCTCGCAGAAGTCGCAGATAGCGCCAACCATGGCCAGTCCGCTGACGTGATTGGCGCCGTGCTTGATGACGCAATCGCCAGTTTTAGACAGGCATTTCTGCTTGCCGCATGCGGCGCAGGCCGGCAGGCGGGGCAGGCTGGCGCAGAAATAGCAGAACGCGCGCACTTTCTGGCGCCGGCCGCAGCTGTCGCATTCCATGCTGGCGTTGCACGGGTGCTCAAATAGCGGCGTCTCCCGGTCGCGGATGGCGCGCTGGCGTTCCCGCTGTTTCTCAGACTTCTTGCGCTGCCCGGTCTTCTTCTTTGGCATGCTGGCTGCTGGAAATGCGGCGCAACCCAAACGTGACAGACTATAATCATTATTATCATTCAATTTATTGCTCCAATAACCTACTAAAAGTAGGTGACAACGAAAGTTGTCAAACCTATTTGTTTAAGAGACAGATCGAATAAGCCAACAGTAACTGGTCAAAACAAAACGAATTCATTGAATAATGTGAATATGACAGCGTAGTGTGGACTCTCTGGAGGCCAGTGCTAATTTTATACACAAATAATATTTTCTTTCCAATAATAATGAGCGCTCTTACTAAACAAACTAAACCAACAGAGCGGCGCAAAGAGACAAAATACACCAAATCACAAACAGTTTAAACGAAGCAAAAAAGGCCAATGGAAGACATGCAATGATTCAGCGGTTAGTTGTCAGAAAGAGTTCCGGATTAGTAACAGTCGATATGATAAAATGCTAGTTTAACACGAAACAGGAATGAGATTGAAAATCAATAGTTACATTACAGCGTCCCATTGAACCGGCTTGACAATGTTACCAATGGCAAATTGAATTCATAGGCAAAAAAGGCAAGTCAAGTTGGGACAAAACGTATAATTTTAGCACATGACAACGAATAAATCTTAAACCAAAAGTTTCAGAGTTAAAAAGCCATGGAATCACGGAGCACATCTGGATAAAGTGCACATTTTTAATAGGATTATGGCGAATTTAGTAGTGAGATCCAATCGTACTGTAAATGAATAATGAGAAAAATCAATATTGGAAATTTTGAGTAGTCATTGTAATTTTTCACCACTATTTTATACACTTAAAGACGATAAAACGTATCACTGCTCTACTGTAAGTAGGATAGCGGAATATTTTGTGGACAAAAACTGAAATTCAATCGCGAATATTGTCATTAAGCATCAATCACGGACGGCCGAACGCCCCGGCCTGGCGCCGCTTCCGTTGGCGTCGAACACCGTCACCTCGTCGTCGGCGTCGTCTTCGTCTAGACGCTGCATTTCCAGCCTGTCGGCGTCGACAAGGCCATAGCGGCGCGACTTGCTAGCTCGGCGTCGAAGCCTGTGTAAGCATAGCATTTGAATGTGAACTGTGGTTTTGAGGACGATCAAACTTACGGAACAAAATATAAAGTACAAACCAAAATTTTTTTATTCATCCTTTCTCTTTTTTTGCTAGTTCTCTCCTAAATTAAAGCATATAGCTAACTTAAATCTGACTAGATCAATTTTGATATATATAAATAAACTATAATTGTAATTGAAAACTTCTTATTTTCTAATATTTCAATTTTAATTACTTAAAAAAGTACAAATCTACAGACATCCACTGGAAACTAGATGATAGCTTTCTGTGGAAAGTCTAAGTTTGTGCTGCTTATAACTAGTGACATGATATTAGTAAAGAGGGTCTGGACTAGATGCATTTCTATTGGTGGCTGGGTTGGAAGTTTTTTATAATTGAATGTAGCATAGAATAAGAATACAGGGTAACATAAAAAAGCAGTGGGTAGAAAAGTAAAGGCCTGCATAGGGACTAATTTATATCACAAAATTCTAGTTTAGACAGTTTAAATGGCACTGTTCTAAAAAAATAATTAGAAATATGGTTTATATCCATTACAGCTAGTTTATTTAATTAAATTGATGCATATTTGGTGTGTAATTCAGTGGCACAACTAGGGGAAGGGCATTTGCCCCCCTTTTTGGCAAAGGAAGAAAAAAAGGGGGACCAAGCAAATTTTCCTAAAAAAGCCACCTAGACCCAATCCACCCCCTTTAAAAAAAACTTGTCAGGGTCCATTCCCTTTAAAAATTTCTGGATGCATCACTGATGTGATGTAGCTTTTGTATACAGTTTGATTCTATAAAATTAATTATTTTTTATTTTACACAAATTAAATTATAGCAAAAACTTTTCCTTGGAAGGAAAGGGTTGACTATGCATGGTATAGGCTATAGATTAGACACTGAGGATAGAGGGAAATGGCTATAATAAGGGGTAGAAAGGGGTATAGAGGGTAAAGAATAATGCAAAGCAATAGGGGATAAAGATAGGTAGAAAAAGGTAGAGGCACAAAGGAGATAGATAGGGGAATGGGAAATAGAAATAGAGATAAGCTATAGAGAAAAGAGCATAAAGGGGATAAAGGATATAGGGGCACAATAAGTAAACAAAGGTCCCATATTTCCTAATTATATCTAAAAATTTAAAAAAGTATCTAAACTATAAGAAAAACCCAGGGTGAAATCTTAGTTTATTCTATAAAAAAATATTTATATATTAAAAAGGAAAAATAATAAAATTTGCTATATTAAAAATTATAAAAATTTTGCATAATAACAAGAAAAAGATGTCAAAAAAGAAATCACAAAGCACAAACTAGGCTTTATGAAGATAATTATGCCATATTATTTTATATCTGTATAAACATACATGCACAACTAAAAAAATTTGGTTGACTGGTACAACTTAGTTAAAACAAAGTTTGCGACTTACTTGGACTCAAAGTTTGAAGACCAAAAAAAGGTCCCACTTCTCACATAACTTGCCTACTTGCTACATTGTTTTACTATTCTCATCTAAATTTGACACTTCTATTGCCCATTGTATAACTTACCCCCTCCATTTTGCAACTTATCCTCTCTATTTTGTGACTTACCCCCTGCATTTTGAAAATCACCCCATCCATTTTGCAACTTACCCCCCTCCATTTTTATCAATTTTGTGACTTACATTGACAATTTTGTCACTTACATAGGTAATTTTAAACTTTTATTAGCAATTTGTGACATATTGGCAATTTTGCAACTTACATTGGTGATTTAGCGACTTTCATTAGTGATTTTGTGACTTTGTGAAAGAATTCATATTAGGCATAGCTAATCTTTATTTCAATGATGCAATCAAAAATTTGTAAGGGGGAAGGGCACACTACATTATTTTGGTTTGAAAGTGGGGCGGATTGAGGCTGGGTGGCTTATTAGCTTGGTCCCCTTTACCCCCTACCATCTTTTTCCTTTGCCAGAACGAGCAGGGTAGTTGCGCCACTGTTTGTTTTTTAACATAGATTGAAAGACTAAGTATAAGTCTATCTAAGCTAAGCTAAGGTCAGGAAGTAAGAAAATATCAATATATAAATATAAGTCTAAAAAAAGTGGGAAACGTGGCATGACACACTTACAAGATAGATTTAGCAACGAAAAACAACAACACAAGAGCTGTAATAACGCATAGGACCACTGCACTTTTTAGTAATGTTTGTTTATTACTCTGGACAAAAAAAGTTACTTTACTATTCCATGTATGGTCTGGTACATGTGTAGTGGATGCATTAAAATTCGTCAAAGCTGGACTAGTTGTGGTAAAAAATTTCGAGGCCATATTGCTTCTACTTATTGTCTACTACAGTTTAAACGTTATCAAGGCAGATAAAGTCCAATTACCATCCTTAAACAATAAAAATATACGAAAAGAAAACAATGGATCTTTTTAACCTTATATTCTCTTAATTAAAAAGCTGCTTAGCAGAGGCATGTAAAACACTATTGACTTTGAATTGTATTTAAATTTCAGACAACTTGCGAGTACTGGCGCTATAAGTGCATGCTCGCACATTTAAATTTTGTGAAACACAAACAAAAAGCTTTGAAAAATGTATTAAAAATAATTGAAATTGTCTTCTTGAAAAGCAGTATTAGTAGCGACTGGTCAATTAAGTAAGATTATAAAATGTTTTTTGTTTTTGTAAGGTCGTATCTAGCGAGCACGAAGGGAATTTAATTTCGGTTGTGGGTTTAATTTTTCAGTTTTGTAACATTTGAATCTGTTGTTAATAAAGCTTAGTGACATCGAGTTATTTGTTACATTTAATTTTTCTGAAAGAAATCTTCAATCGAAATATATCTGTGATAAAAAAAACAATTTAATTGTGCATGGTGCTATGAGCACTAACGAAAAACTCCCCCCGATTGCGGGGGAGAAAGGATTGAATGGAAAGTACGGTGCAAAGCGAAATTCTGATCAGGACAACGGTGGTCAAACTGCTTTTAACTTGCATAATTACCGCCTGGCCGACAAGAAGAGGGATCAGTTACAACAGTTTCTGTAAGCAAATGCATGCATGTAATTATTGTTGTTGCGGTAAAAACTAATATTCAAAGATGCTTGCATATTGTTTCGATCATATACTGTTTTCCATGTAAATTTTTCACTTTGAAAAGTTATAAGGATTTATTTTCTTAGCATCGCGATGCAGGGCAGGAATATTAAATTTAGCATGATTTTAAGCAATCAAGCAATTATTTTATTTTGATTGGCACACAGTATTAATACGAGCGTAGCATGCAAATTGCACCATCCATACGCTATGATGGGTTGTCTTGCGTTAGCCGTTTTTCCACTTTCCCTGATTCAATTATACCACATTCAACTATTACTAATGCAACTGTTATCGAATTTTGTAAAAAGCTATTAAAAAACTACTAAATACTGAAATGCCATTTTTTGTTTTATGTGATCCAATCTTATATGATACTAATGCGACCGCATAGACGGATAAATTTCATGAAAAATACAATGCTTTCACATTTTAGTGAATTCTTTCTAAATAATTTAACAGTGATTAACAACACGCGGCAAATGAGACAATTTTCAAAACTTGATTGATTTCTGGGACTTTCTACAGACGAGTTGTGGGATTTGATATTTCAGAATCGAGAGAGCGCTTAAAATCCAGCACGAAATGAAGTACGATAACAAAGACCTGTCGAAACCTACTCCACCGGAGTATCCTCAGGAGGTGCGTCCTATAAAGCAGTTCTCTTTAATCTTTGCGATCTTCCAAGTTCTTCGGGAATCACTATCAATCAATTAAAATATCAATCACATAATTTTTTTTCCTTTTAGATGATGAGCGAAGACAGAAAAGTTCGGCTTAACTACGAGTTTCTTAGAAAGTGCGTCGAAAGCAGCCCGATTCCGCCGATGTCGCCCGAATGGTTGGTCAATATCAAGCACAAAATTGCTGAACATCTTCGCGAAGGCAAAGACGACTTTCTAAATGAAGTTCTGGCTGAAGTGAATCAGAACTTTGATGCCAGCATGAAAAAGTCTCTTGGTGAGTTACTTGTATTGAAATCAATATGTGAAAAGGGGGATCATATTTTCAATATTTAACACTTCATTTTAAAATATTTTCAGTGCAACTGTCACTGAAGAAGCCGGATGTCCCAGGCCTGGAGGATGATGATCTTGTGGAACCGACTGAGGAGCCCGTGTATGTCATCCTTTTTAGATGCTAATCAAGAGTTAGAGTATTTTTAGTTAAAAAACAAAAAAATGTAATGAACTCGTGCAAAAACGTGATTCCAGCGGTCTTGACTTCTCCAAGGAGTGGCACGAAAGCTTCGTCGCGAACAAGCGAGAGATCGGCTACCGGCTGATGATCCTGTATCCGCAGATGCCGAAGCTGCTGGAGCTGTGCCAGCGCGAGCTGGGCAATCAGATCATCCTGGATCTGGCTGAGTACAAAGCCGAAAGTCCCATGGAGTTTGAGACACTGCGTACAAATGTCACCTACGACTGCGATAAAATGGAGGAGCGGCTGCTCAATCACTGGCACCGCGAGGTGATGAAAATATTCTCCGAGCGCACGACTTCAGTCCTTCGTGTCGACCTTCAGGAACCGTTTTACAACTGTGTGACAACACTCATGTCCAACCAGCTCAAGCTGCTCAAGGAGGAAACTGTGAACGCATGGGTTCTCTTATTTGATGAGGAGCAGCGCTTTCGTCTGCCGCAGCTCAACATGTTTCTCTCTTTCCAAGATCGCCGAATGAGTGTCGACCCCGAGTACGCGGTGTACGAGGACCTACTCCTCTCCGTTGTCGACGAAGTCAACAAAAGTCTCAGCTCCATTCCAACCGTCAGCTCGCAGCTGTCGGCCACGCCGAACGTGAATGTGCCAACAGAGCTGGCGGAGCACATTGTGCAGCTAGCGAAGACCAAGCTCAGGTCGGCTGCTGCGCGCTACTTCGAAAGCGTTGAGAACAGCCTCAGGTCGTACCACGAGCGCTACGATTACTTAATTGATGGCACGGCTAACGCTCGAGTAGAAAAATTCCTCACCGAGGAGCACACGTTTGCCGAATACTGCGAGCTAATCGAAGAGTACCGCGCCATCTCTTATGCGATTCGGCGCAACCCAACTATCGAGTTCTACGATCTAATTCGCCTGAACGTTGAAGAGCTCAAGAACGGCCTCGCCGAAGTGGCTCAAGGCTACGCCGACCGCTTGCTGGAGCGCGTAGTGCGCGATCACAGGGCTGAGAACACGAAGATCTGCCAGCAGTTTGACTATGTCAAGGCTAGGGCTCAGAAGAAACCCGAAACTAGCGAGGAGCTTATGGAGATGGTAAAATTCATGGAGCACGCTCGGAGCACCGGCATGGTGCAGCTAAATGAGAAAATCAAGGAGTCTCAAAATCGTCTGCAGTACCTGCTGGACGTGTGGATCTTCAACGACGATGACCTCCAGCTCAACAGTGAAGTCCTAACGTGGCCAAAGACAATCTCCCCGATCTTTGATGACAACGAAACGGTAAGCATCGGTATAGCAGACAATGCCAACCCTATTATAGTAGAATTGCTCTTCCAAATTAGCAGTGTCCCCATCTTTTTTCAGCTGCAAGAAGAGTCCAAGGCTCAGGGTGAGAAGCTGCTGATCGAGCGCAAAGAGAAGCTGATTGCCGAGTTGCAGCGAATCCGCAACAGGGTGGACGAGTTCAACGACTACGGCGACATGGATCTGGAGATCATGAGCCAGTACGTTCAGGATGTCAATAAAGTCCAACAGCGCCTTGACGCGGCTCGTGCTGACGCCGAGTGGATCAACAAGGAGGAGCAGCTGTACAAGTATCCGGTCACGCCATTCCCGGACATCGACGATCTGACCAATTTGGTGCAGCCGTTCCTCAGCATCTTTAAGAACACTTTCAGATACCTTAACAAAGAGAACCAGTGAGCGCATTAACATTATAAAATAGAATTAAAATATTTAGCTAATATTCACTTTGAATACAATTCATCAAATTCATTCAGGTGGCTCAAAGGAGAATTCCTGGCTCTGGAGGCTGAGCGAATTGCCGAAGAGGTCGACGAAATCAGCAGGGAAATCTTCCGCGTCTCCAAGGTATTCAATAACCGCCTGAAGAAGATGCAGGCCGAGAAAGAAGAGCGCGAACGCGAGAAGAAGAAGAGGCGGAAACTTGAAGACGATGCGCAAGGAGAGGCTGGCGAGGCGGAGAAGGAGGAGGAGGAGGAAGTAAAGCCGCCAGCTGCGCTCGACATTTGCAACACGCTGACGGAGAAGATTCGCGACTTCAAAGAGAAGATCAACGTCATCGAGATTCTTTGCAACCCGGGCATCCGGCAGCGCCACTGGGACAAAATGTCCAGCATCTGCGGATTCGACATCACCCCGGACTCAGGAACGACACTCATCAAGGTGCTCGGACTCAAACTGGACGCCTTTATGGAAGAGTTTGGACAGATATCCGCAGCAGCTTCCAAAGAGCACAGCCTGGAGAAGGGTGCGTTTGCGAATCGGTTTTTGGCAGGACAACTTGTTTTCTCAATGTTTTCACATTTCCAACACTTAGATTTACTCAAACCACTGGAATTTTAGGCATGAAGAAGATGATAGATGACTGGGAGCCGATCAGCTTCTCTCTGATCCCCTACCGCGAGTCCGGCATCAACATCCTGTCGAGCGTCGACGACATTCAAACCCAACTCGACGACCAGATCATGCGCACCCAGACAATGCGAGGCTCGCCGTTCATCCGGCCATTCGAAAAAGAGATTCGCGAGTGGGAAGAGCGTCTTCTGCGCATCCAGGAGACCATCGACGAGTGGCTGAAGGTGCAGGCGAACTGGTTGTACCTTGAGCCGATCTTCAGCTCAGAAGACATCATGCAGCAGATGCCAGAGCAGGGCCGCCTGTTCCAAACTGTGGATCGCAACTGGCGCGACATCATGAAGAACACAGCCAAGGACCCGAAGCTGCTGAAGGCAACTGACATGCCAGGCCTTCTAGACAAGCTGAAAGACTCTAACGAACTGTTGGACAAGATTCAAAAGGGTCTGAACTCCTACCTGGAGAAGAAGCGCCTCTTCTTTCCTCGATTCTTCTTTCTGTCGAACGATGAAATGCTGGAGATCCTGTCCGAGACCAAGGACCCGCTGCGCGTCCAGCCGCATCTCAAGAAATGCTTCGAAGGCATAGCGAAGCTGGAATTCGACAGTGCTCTGGACATTCACGGCATGTATTCGAGCGAAGGCGAGAAGATCAAATTCAGTCAGACTATCAGCACGTCCGAGGCTCGCGGAGCGGTAGAAAAGTGGCTACTGCAGGTCCAGGACGTCATGCTGATGTCCATGCGAGATGTCATTGCAGCGTCCTACGATGTAAGTTCTCACTAGTACGCTAGTGCGCTAAAATAAACAAACAGTTACTCAGCAAATTTTAGCCTCTCTTCAAGCACACTGAGAGCGTTCTTCAAATCGTTATTAATTGCTAGTGAGCAGTCAGTCGCAATAATTGCCAAATGTTTCAGGACTTGTGTGACAAACGAATCAACAACATCATGTTTGCTTCTAGTCCCGCCGATGAGCTGATACGTTACTAAAGGCTTAATAATTGCTTTTATTCCTCAATTTGGACACGGAATTATGTAGCCTTCATTAGCCTAGTATTTTCTTAATTCAAAAACAGGAAAAAAATTTACTTGCGTAGATGCATCGTGCCAGTCACTACGGGCATGTCATCAGCTTTTGCTGAATGGCTATTCACATAATAGACTAGCATGATTATTTTGGTAAATTTATACTTTTTTGGCATCCATTTTTCAGAAATATCCGTCACTTTTGTCAGCGGAATCAGCGCATGTAAATTCTGCGCATCGTAGCGCCTATATTGCTTTAATTTCTTGCCCGATATCTTAAAGTCGTTGAGAGGCCATTCCGAAGTGTTTCACTGTGCTCAATTTTTTTTTTACCCAATATTCAAGTCTTGTGTTGTCTCGTATCAACTCACGAGACCCGTACCTGTACTGATGAATTGAGAATGGGACTTAAATTTGTAAAACCAGTGTCACAGTTTATATTTCCTCTCTGTTCACCAGCTGTGAACGAGCTGATCCTATGATGACAGATATTATAAGTGGATTTGGCTATCAACTGGACATCTCACCAACTATTTCTATCTTACAGGCCTATGCCATTGAAGCCCGCAAGAAGTGGGTCTGCGACTGGCCCGGCCAGGTAGTGCTGTGCGTCTCCCAGATCTACTGGACGGCCGAGGTGCACGACTCGCTTACCGCCGGCGTCCAGGGACTCAAGGACTACTACAAGAAGCTGTCTGACCAGCTAGCGGATATCGTTGTGTTGGTTCGCGGCAAACTGAACGCCCAGCAGCGCATCACTCTCGGCGCTCTGGTCGTTATCGATGTGCACTCCCGAGACGTCGTGGAGGACATGGTAAAGAAGGGCGTGTCAGATGAAAACGATTTCAACTGGCTGGCGCAGATGCGCTACTACTGGGAGGAAGAGAACGTCTTCATCCGGCTGACCAATGCCAAGGTTCGCTACGCCTACGAGTACCTGGGTAACTCACCGCGTCTTGTCATCACGCCGCTCACGGACAGGTGCTACCGCACGCTGATTGGCGCTTATCACCTGAACTTGAACGGCGCCCCAGAGGGTCCAGCCGGCACGGGCAAGACGGAGACTACAAAAGATTTGGCGAAGGCCCTGGCCGTTCAGTGCGTCGTGTTCAACTGTTCAGACGGTCTGGACTACATCGCCATGGGCAAGTTTTTCAAAGGTCTGGCATCCAGCGGCGCCTGGGCCTGTTTTGATGAGTTCAATCGAATCGAACTGGAAGTGCTGTCCGTGGTGGCGCAGCAGATTCTCAGCATCATCATCGCTGTTCGAAGCAAGGCTGTTGAGTTCGACTTCGAGGGCACACTGCTCAAGCTCAACCCCAACTGCTACGTGTGCATCACGATGAATCCCGGATATGCCGGCCGGTCCGAACTGCCGGACAACCTGAAGGTGCTGTTCCGTCCAGTGGCCATGATGGTGCCCGACTATGCCATGATCGGCGAGATCTCGCTCTACTCATTCGGCTTCATGGACGCCAGAAACCTGGCCGTGAAGATTGTCACCACTTACCGACTGAGCTCCGAGCTGCTCAGCTCCCAGAGTCACTACGACTACGGAATGCGCGCCGTGAAGGCTGTACTCTCGGCAGCCGGAAATCTGAAACTGAAATTCCCAGACGACGACGAGAACATCCTGCTGCTGCGTTCCATCCTGGACGTGAACCTGCCTAAATTTCTGTCACACGATATCCCACTATTCGAGGGCATCATCAGTGACCTGTTCCCTGGGGTGAAGAGACCAGAGGCGGACTATAGAATCTTCCTGGATGAAATCCGCCGCGTCTGCGAGGCTCGAAAGCTGCAAAGTGTTGACTTCTTTACTGAAAAAATCATCCAGACCTATGAGATGATGATCGTGCGGCACGGGTGAGCTATTAGCTATAGGTTAAAGCCTCATGAAAACATTGTCGCTACCAGTCCATATGAAATCAACCCTTACACATTATTTCAGCTTCATGTTGGTCGGCGAACCTTTTGGAGGAAAGACGAGCGTGCTGCACGTGCTGGCCGAGACCATGACCAATTTGAACGAGGCCGGTCACACAGAGGACTACGAGAAGGTCATTTACCGGACCATCAATCCGAAGTCCATCACGATGGGCCAGCTGTTCGGCCAGTTCGATCCGGTGTCGCACGAGTGGACAGACGGCATCACGGCTAACACGTTCAGAGAATTCGCTTCCAACGACACGCCCGACCGGAAGTGGGTGATTTTTGACGGGCCCATCGATACATTGTGGATCGAGTCGATGAACACCGTTTTGGGTAAGCCTTCGTTCTCAACTGCACTAGATCGTATTTGCAAGCATTATTGGTTCTGTAGCGGCTACAAATAACATTGAATGCTTCGAAAACTTGCAGATGACAACAAAAAGCTGTGCCTGATGTCCGGAGAGATCATCCAGATGAGCCGAGTTATGAGCCTGATCTTCGAGACCATGGACTTGTCGCAGGCGTCCCCGGCCACTGTCAGCCGGTGCGGCATGATTTACCTGGAGCCCAGCACCCTGGGCTGGCGCCCGCTGGTCAAGTCGTGGATCGAAAACTTCCCAGAAGTGCTGATAAAAGACGGAAGTCAAGAAGTGATGTCGCACCTCATGGAGTGGGCCATCGACCCCTGTCTGGACTTCGTGTGCAAGAACTGCCGAGAGTACATTAACAGCAGCCAGACAAATCTAGTTAGGTCCTGCATGTTCTTCGTTGACATGCTAATGGACGAGCACGTCAATGCTGAGCACGCCAAGGACAACAAGCATCTGAAGACGTGGATCATAGCCGCCTGGCTGTTCGCCGTGCCCTGGTCCATCGGCGGCATATTGGACGTGGACAGTCGGGAGAAATTCGACAGGTTCTTCCGCGACCTCATCATTGGTCGCAATGAGTCGCATCCGATACCAAAGGAGATTGGCAAGATTGAGACAGTGTTCCCCGAGAATGGGATGGTGTACGACTACATGTACGAGGTAATCACAGATTGCTACTGAAATCCACAAATAGCTCGTATATACTGGCAGCAAACATTTCGAACAAAATTAAACAAAAAAACACAATGGTTAATGCTCCCTATTTTCCCAGTTTACCAGGCTCAATCTGGTTGTAAGTGATTCTGTTTGACGACCGTAAAAAATTCAAGACGCACTGGTTTATCTTAGATTTTTTCATAAAAGTTTTGAAGACATTCATCAAATCAATTTTCCAAAAGAAACTTCACTTAAAGAAATTTCACAAATCTTTTTCAGTCACTCACCAGTGAAAATTTCAATGCTCGTATTTGCTTTCATTTTTGTTGTGGGTTCAAGAAAAATGTGGTGTGCAAAAGTGTTAGGAACGTACAAAACACAGAACTGCATACATCCCTACAATATATTACTATTTCAGACCAAGGCCAGAGGCCAGTGGCGTCACTGGAACGATCTGATTCGCGGGGCGGATCTGTTTGCCGGCAAGAAGATCCGAGAGATCCTCGTACCCACCATGGACACTGCTCGCTACAAGTTCATCATGGACCTCTGCATCGAGAAGTCCCGGCCGCTGATGTTTGTCGGTCCAACCGGCACAGGAAAGTCCGTCTACGTGCAGGACAAAATGATGAACGAACTCTCCAAAGACAATTTTGTGCCTCACTTTGTGAACTTCAGCGCTCAGACGAGCGCCAATCAGACGCAGAACGTGATCATGTCCAAGCTGGACCGGCGCAGGAAAGGCATCTTCGGCCCGCCAATCAATAAACAGGCCGTCATCTTCATTGACGACATTAACATGCCCCAGAAGGAGGTGTATGGAGCTCAGCCACCGATTGAACTTCTCCGGCAATACTTCGATCACGGAAACTGGTATGATTTGAAGGACACATCGAAGATCATTCTCCAGGATGTGTACTTCATCGCCGCCATGGGACCACCCGGAGGCGGCCGTAACGACGTGACGCCGCGCTTCATGCGCCACTTCAACATCGTGTCGATGACGCCATTCAATGATGACACGATGATTCGCATCTTCACGGCCTTGATGAACACGTACATGAAGACTCAAGGCTTCACGTCGGATTTCCTAGCCATCGGCAGCACCATTGTGCACTCGACCATGGAGGTCTACAAGGCGGCAATCAAGAACCTCCTGCCTACGCCAGCAAAGAGTCACTACGTATTCAACCTGCGCGATTTCAGCCGCATCATCTTAGGTGTCTGCCTCATCAAGCGTGAACAGGTAGCGGAGAAGCGCGTTTTCACTCGCCTCTGGTGCCACGAGGTGATGCGCGTTTTCTACGATCGTCTGACAGACGACACTGACCGGAAGTGGCTGTTCAAGCTGCTGCAGGATTCGGTTAAGAATCACTTCAAGGACAGTTTCGAATCTGTATTCGAGCATCTGGCCGGCGGCGGCACCGGGCAAGGGGCCGTCACCGAGGAGGACGTCAGATCGCTAATCTTTGGCGACTTCATGAATCCGGATCTTGAACCGGATGAACGGGTGTACGAAGAAGCCAAGAGCATTGACGATCTATACCCGATTGTTGAGCAGGCGCTGGATGAGTACAACAACATTCAGAAGAACAAGATGCACTTGGTAATTTTCCGCTATGTACTGGAGCATCTCTCCAGAATCTGCCGCATACTCAGGACGCCGGGTGGTCACGCCCTTCTGGTCGGCGTCGGCGGCTCCGGCCGTCAGTCCCTGACCCGGCTGGCTACCTCCATGGCTGGCTACATTATCTGCCAGCCGGAAATCTCTAAGAACTATGGCATGACCGAGTGGCGCGAGGACGTCAAGAAGATGATGAAGAAAGCCGGCGCCGAAGGAAAAAAGACCGTCTTCCTAATGGCTGACACGCAGATCAAGGAGGAGACCTTTCTTGAAGATATTGACAATCTGTTGAACACGGGAGAGATTCCCAACCTGTTCCCTAACGACGAGAAGGTGGAGATCATGGAGACTGTCCGGCCGTTCGCCCAGGCTGGCGACAAGAACGCCGATTTCTCTCCGATTGCGCTGTACGCATTTTTCGTGAACCGAGTCCGCGAGAATCTGCACATTGTGATTGCGTTCTCGCCAATCGGCGATGCATTCAGAAACCGGCTGCGGAAATTCCCCAGCCTGATTAACTGCTGCACAATTGACTGGTTCCAGCCATGGCCGCCAGATGCTCTGGAGCGCGTGGCCATGAAGTCCTTCGAGACGGTGGAGATGGAGGACGAGCACAGGGCTGATGTAGTGAAGATCGTTCAGCACTTCCACACCAGCATACGCCTGCTGTCAGACAAATTCTTGAATGAGATGGGGCGCAAGACCTACGTGACGCCCACCTCCTACCTGGAACTGATTCTCAGCTTCCGAGGTCTCATCAACGCCAAGCAGGAGGAAACGATGCGACAGAAGAGACGCTACGTCAACGGCTTGGATAAGCTGGCCTTTGCGGGCGAGCAGGTGAAGGACATGCAGGAGAAGCTGGAGGCTCTCCAACCGCAGCTGGTGGTGGCTAGTCAGGAGAACATTGAGCTCATGAAAGTAATCGAGCACGAGTCGGTGGTGGTCGCCGAGCAGGAGGACAAGGTGACCAAAGAGGAGGCCATTGTCAACGAGAAGGCCGCTTCTTCAAGAGCTCTGAAGGACGAATGCGAGGCGGACTTGGCCGAAGCTCTGCCAGCTCTGGAGGCCGCTCTGGACGCGCTGAACACACTGAAGCCTAGCGACATCACTATTGTGAAAGCGATGCAGAATCCTCCCGAGGGTGTGAAGCTAGTGATGGCCGCCGTGTGCGTCATGCGCCAGGTGCAGCCGGACAAGATTCAGGACCCGGCTGGTGGACCCAAGAAAGTTCTTGACTACTGGGGCCCGTCAAAGAAACTGATTAACGATATGAACTTCCTGAATTACCTGAAAGAGTACGACAAGGACAACATCCCGGTGGCGGTGATGACAAAGATCCGCAAAGAGTACATACCGAATCCCGAGTTCGAGCCGAGCAAGGTGGCTCGGGCGTCTTCAGCAGCCGAAGGCCTGTGCAAGTGGATCCTCGCCATGGAGGTCTACGATCGCGTCGCCAAGGTGGTGGCGCCAAAGAAAGCGAAGCTGGCCGAAGCCGAGACCGAGCTCCGGAGCAATATGGAGATTCTGGCGCAGAAGCAGAGCGAACTGCGTGCAGTGCAGGACAAGCTGGCGCAGCTGAAGCAGCGGCTGGAGGACGCCCAGACCGAGAAGGCGCGCCTAGAGATGGAGGTCGACCTGTGCGGGAAGAAGCTGGACAGAGCCAAGAAGCTGATTGGCGGCCTGGGCGGCGAGAAGGATCGCTGGGATCAGGCGGCCAAGAATCTGCAGAGCATCTACGACAACCTGCTTGGCGATGTACTTATCTCCGCTGGCGTCATCGCTTACTTGGGCCCCTTCACCATGCTTTACCGATCCCAAACCACTAACGAATGGGTGAAGCTGTGCAAGGAAAAGAAGATCCCATGCTCGGAGAATTTCTCCCTCACAGTCTGCCTGGGCGATCCCGTGCAGATCCAGGCCTGGAACATCGCGGGCCTGCCGAGAGACGCCTTCTCCATCGACAATTCAGTCATCGTGTCCAACTCCAGGCGTTGGTGAGTGACAGACATGCAAATCAAAGGAATTGATGCATTCACACATAAGAATAGCTCGATACTGTTGTCGATCTAATTGTGTCACGTGATTAAAAGAACACCCACCCCATCCTCCTCGACAACCGCAGGCCGTTGATGATCGACCCGCAAGGCCAGGCGAACAAGTGGATCAAGAACACGTACAAGTCCACGCCGGGCTTCGCCGTGATCAAGCTGAGCGACTCGAACTACATGCGCCAGATGGAGATGGCCATCAGCTATGGCAACCCGCTGCTGCTGGAGAATGTTGGAGAGGAGCTGGACCCAAGCCTGGAACCGGTGCTGCTCAAGCAGACGTTTAAGCAGAGTAAGCGGCTAGAGTTGAAAATCCAGTGGATTAAAATCGATTTTTAACAATAGCTTGCTAATTTTGAGTGACCCATATGCATCGACTGACCATCGCAACAATTAAACAAATCCATCATTGACTACCTAGATGCAGGCTAACTGACGGGACTAAGACTTTTGTCTAAGAGACTAAAGACCCTAAAACTAATCAAATTTGTTGAAACATTTCAGCCAGAGGACAGAGTAAGATTCTAATCTAAAATTAATTTTTAGATTCTTAGAATTAAAAACAAGACTTATTGATTGACAGTTATAGGCACGCAAAATAACTTTAACATATAAATTTTCATTTTTATAGAAAGAGTTCACGGATGCCAGTATTCAGTTGTCCTCGTGATTCACCCCAAGAACACCAAAACACACCCTTCTACGCAAAGATAAAATTATAAAAATCCATCTTAAAGTACAACACTCCATGCGACTGCAACAGACGAATCCAGGGCTAGCAGTCGTTACGACTTGTCAGCTTCCTCCTCCAACATGACCGGCATCAGTGAGTTCGGATGAGGCTGCTACCGGAGCTGACTCGCCCCTTTCTGTGGCTTGAATTCGGCTTGAATTGCTTGCTTAGCATGCTGAACATCAAATGGCCGCCACCTGAAGGCATGTTGTACACGCTGAGGTCCTGGCATTCCTTCTTGCATGATTGGCTGCAGAGGCATTTGAATTCTGCTGCAGGACTGGGGGTGGTAGTGGGATTCTGCTGCAGGACTGGTTGGGGTAGTGGGATTCTGCTGCAGGACTGGTTGGGGTAGTGGGATTCTGCTGCAGGACTGGGGGTAGTGGGATTCTGCTGCAGGACTGGGGGGTAGTGGGATTCTGCTGCAGGACTGGTTGGGGTAGTGGGATTCTGCTGCAGGACTGGGGGTAGTGGGATTCTGCTGCAGGACTGGGGGGTAGTGGGATTCTGCTGCAGGACTGGGGGTAGTGGGATTCTGCTGCAGGACTGGGGGTAGTGGGATTCTGCTGCAGGACTGGGGGGTAGTGGGATTCTGCTGCAGGACTGGGGGTAGTGGGATTCTGCTGCAGGACTGGGGGGTAGTGGGATTCTGCTGCAGGACTGGGGGTAGTGGGATTCTGCTGCAGGACTGGGTGGGGGCAGTGGGATTCTGCTGCAGGACTGGGTGGGGGCTAGTGGGATTTTTTAGAAGATAGGGAATGAAAAAATCCCATGGAAGGCAGTTTTTCCGTCAAATTCATTATCTTGTTTAGCCTAGCTACGAAAAGTCACATTTTCTGATTAATAATTCACTCGTTCACACGCTCGAAAGTCGCTTTTTGTTACAGAAAATTATCAAGACTCACAGTTTACCCGTGTATTTTCCGCATGCAAGGCACACTATAATTCATCGGTTCCAGCACGCGCAAACATCTGCAATTCGATAATCATTTGCAGGCGGCGTCGACATGATCCGTCTAGGCGAAACCACCATCGAATATTCGAAAGACTTCAAATTCTTCATCACAACAAAGCTGAGAAATCCGCACTACCTGCCCGAGATTGCGGTGAAGGTGTCACTGCTTAACTTCATGATCACGCCCGAGGGTCTGGAGGATCAGCTGCTCGGCATTGTGGTTGCCAAGGAGAAGTGAGTATTAGTGGCTGAGTGGGTACAAGAAAATGCTGTTAAAGATTACTTGTCTACTATCAGTAACAACGTAATAATTTTCAAAATCAAATTGAAATTTAAAGACCAGACCTGGAGGAGGAGCGGCAGTCGCTGATCAAGATGACCGCGCAGAACCGGCGCCAGCTTAAGGAGATCGAGGACAAGATTCTGGCCACCCTGGCCGAGGCTGAGGGCAACATTCTGGAGAACGAGAGCGCCATTCAGATTCTCGACTCCTCCAAGATTCTCTCAGATGATATTCAGAAGAAACAGAAGGTAAGACAGAAAGTTTAAAGAAGCTATTCATCAAAAATTTGAGTCATTATCCAGCTGTGCGCGGCTACAAATTGAGCATGTCTGAATCAAACTTGCAGGTGGCCGAGAAGACCCAGGAGAAAATTGATGCGGCCCGCATGGACTATGCGCCTATTGCCAATCACTCTTCCATTCTATTCTTCTCCATCACGGATTTGCCGAATATTGATCCGATGTACCAGTACTCGCTGACCTGGTTTGTCAACCTCTATATCAGCTCAATTAACGACAGGTGAGAAAATGGACAGTGCAAACTAATTACTGACGCAGTGAAGCTGATTGGTTGGGCAGGCCGTATCGACCCTTCGTAATTTTCTACCCTTTCGGCCACCCACCTCACTCCAATTATTTTTATTGGCTACCGGATTTATTAAGTTCAGTTCCTGAACTGGGGCAACAATTTTTAGATTTGATAACACAGAGTTTTAACAATTGGGTAGCATTTAGCCTTGGGCTCGTTTACAAGAAAATTGATCATTCTGTTTCTGTTTTTAATGGATCATCGATTGCTTAACTAAAACTATGTACAATGTCTACATAACCTAAAGTCCTCGCTCACTTGTATCACTTGCTGAAAATATACATGTACTTGTCACTTGCGTTCAGAATTAAAAAGCCACATTTGAAGATCATTCACCAGGACGCTGAAGTTAACCCATTTTCGTGAACCAATTTATCTGCCTGTTTTTCTAGCAACAAGTCAAAGATTCTGGAGCGCCGCATCCGCTACTTGAAGGATCATTTTCAGTACAATCTGTACGAGAATGTGTGCCGCTCTTTGTTTGCCAAGGACAAGCTGCTCTTCTCATTTAAACTGTGCACCAATTTGGTGATGTGAGTCGGCAATAGTCGGATTGCTGGACGCCTCCGTGATCCAGCTTTTATCCTGGATGATGAAGGCTCGGAGGCTGGAGGCGACTCCGTATAGAGTATCGCTTATAATCATAATAATCAATAATGCAGTTTTTTATTGATTAACAACGCTTGCGCAGCTAACCAATCTAATATATTATTAGAGCATACTAACAGTGATTAACATGTTATTCCAACTACTCAAACATTGCTACTATTAGTAGTTTTGTGTAGCGCAACTAATATAAAATACGATTAAGCTAGCGCGCCGCGCCCTGCCTCCCCGGCCACGCCTGCTTGGCATTTTCAGCAACAAGAGCCGCATACTGGAGAAGCGAATCCGCTACCTGATCGAGCACTTCACCATATCGCTCTATACCAACATATGCCGGTCGCTGTTCGCCAGAGACAAACTGCTTTTCTCATTTCTCATGACCACCCAGCTCATGTCGTAAGTTGATCCGGTCTGAGAATCCCGAGAACCCTCTGGTTTGAATTTGAAAATTCTTAAAATGCTAAGGCTCCTATCTGTCTTCGCTTACTTCAGCCACTGTCCCTGCAATATTTATCCAACTTGCCACTATAACGCTGCGCTGTGAGATCCTTCTCGATGCCTGATTTTTCTAAACTAGTTTTGCTTCTGTCACCTAAATAGTGTTGTCATTGTTGCACTTAATTTACAATTCTGTTTATAAAATATTTGTAGTTTCACCTGCAAAACAGCCGCTTTTACTGTGCATTGAATCACTAAGTTACGTAAGGTCTCAGACTAGTTTGGTGAGCTGGGAAAACTTAGTTTAGATCAGGTATCCCACCATAAGTTTGACAGCAGCTGAAAATGTTGCTTTTGTTAGAATTCTGATCAAAGCGACGCACAGAAAATTGGTTCTTTAGTTAGTAAATTCAGTCTGAAAGTTCTAGTACATTGGACTTTGCAAAATTTGGGTATGTAATTAATGAATTTTATGCAAAACATTCAATCAAACTACTTCTGGCTCAGTGAGTAGTATTACAAGTATTTTTACGTTGTTTAAGCGTAGAATTTTAGGCAGGGTCACAAAGGATTCACACGGTATTTTTGATTCACACAGTACAGCTGTTCACTGTTATTCAGCTAAACTTATCCTCAACTAAGAAGTATTCTGCTCACAATTTTAGTGCGCGCGGCGAGCTCGACGAAAAGGAGTTGCTGTTCCTCCTGACTGGCGGCATCGGCTTGGAGAATAAGCTGGCCAATCCGGACCCGTCCTGGCTGTCCGACAAGAGCTGGGACGAAATCTGCCGGCTGTCGGACCTGCCCGCTTTCAAGGGCTTCAGGTGAGAGCTGGCTGACCTGCCGAGAACTATTTGTCTGTTGCTGTAGCGATTCGTGGCTGTGTCTGTCTGATTCTCAATGCATTCCGCGTGTGTGAGTGTGTGTGTGTGTGTGTTTCTGATGTAATCCGTGTTTATCAATTCCCCATGTGTCTGATGGCTAAATGAGACAAGTTACGTCATCATTGCCCCGCCAACGAACCCAATCGCAGGCAACATTTCTGCGACCACATCTCCGATTGGAAGCAGTTCTACGAGAGCAAAGACCCGCACGAGGCGACCCTGCCGGACCCGTGGCACACCAAGCTGGACGAGTTCAAGCGCATCATTGTTGTTCGCTGCATCCGGCCGGACAAGATCATCCCCATGGTGACGCAGTACGTCAAAGAAAAGCTCGGCCCCAAATTCGTGGAGCCGCCGCCGTTCGACCTGAGCCGCTCCTATCAGGACTCGCGCCGCGACGTGCCGCTAATTTTTGTTCTCTCGCCAGGCGCCGACCCGACAATGGCGCTGCTGAAGTTCGTGGAGGACATGGGCTTCAGCGGGAACAAGTTCGACTCGATCTCGCTAGGCCAGGGCCAGGGACCCATTGCCGCCAGGAAGATCGAGAAGGCCATGGAGGAAGGCAGCTGGATCATGCTGCAGAACTGTCACCTGGCCGTCAGCTGGATGGGCGAGCTGGAGAAGATCTGCGAAGAGTGGCTGGGCAGGGAGTCCACGCACCAGGACTTCCGCCTGTGGCTGACCAGCTACCCGAGCCCCAAGTTCCCCGTCACGGTGCTGCAGAACGGCGTCAAGATGACGAACGAGCCACCCACGGGCCTGCGCCAGAACCTGCTGCAGTCCTACCTCAACGACCCGATCTCCGATCCGTCATTCTTCAACGGATGCCCCGGCAAGGAGGCAACGTTTGAGAAGCTGCTCTACAGCCTCTGCTTCTTCCACGCGCTGGTGCAGGAGAGGCGCAAGTTCGGCCCGATGGGCTGGAACATTCCCTACGGGTTCAACGACTCCGATCTGAGCATCTCCGTTCGCCAGCTGCGAATGTTTGTCAACGAGTACGAACAGGTGCCGTACGAAGCCATCACCTACCTGACCGGCGAGTGCAACTACGGGGGTCGAGTCACGGACGACCGCGATCGCCGCTGCCTCATGACACTCCTGGCCGACTTCTACAATCCGAGCGTGGTCACCGAGCAGAAGTACAAGCTCAGCCCGTCCGGCAACTACTACATTCCCAACAAGATGGACTACGCCGACTACCTGGAGTTCATTAAGAAGCTGCCGGCCTACCAGCACCCGGAGGTGTTCGGCATGCACGAGAACGTGGACATCAGCCGGGAGCTTCAGGAGACCCGCGGCCTGTTCGACTCGGTGCTGCTCACCCTGGGCCAGGCCGGCTCCAGCAAGTCGGGCCAGGGCGACTCCTATCTGAGCGAGATCGCCGGCGACATTCTCAAAAAGCTGCCGCCCAACTTTGACATCGAGGCTGCCATTCGCAAGTTCCCGGTTGTTTACAAGGAGAGCATGAACACTGTGCTCACCCAGGAGATGGAGCGCTTCAACAAGCTGGTGAGCACAGTGCGCTCGTCGTTGCAGTCGCTAGAAAAGGCCATCAAGGGCCTGGTGGTTATGAACGCCGACCTTGAGGCTCTGGGCAGCAGTCTAGCCGTCGGCAAGGTGCCCGCCCTGTGGATGCGCGCCTCCTACCCGAGCCTGAAGCCGCTAGGCAGCTACATAAATGACCTGCTCGAGCGATTGAAGTTCCTGAAGAAATGGTACGACGAGGACAAACCGGCGGTGTTCTGGATCTCCGGCTTCTTCTTCACGCAGGCCTTCCTCACTGGCGTGACGCAGAACTACGCCAGAAAGTACACCATCCCCATCGACTTGCTCGGCTTTGATTTCCAGGTTCTATCGGTTGACAGCATGTCCACCGCGCCGAAGGACGGCGCATACGTTATTGGGCTCTACCTGGACGGGGCCAGGTGGGATCGGGACAGGTGAGTGAAGATCAGGAGCTGGACAACACTTGGCTTTCTCTTTTGTATAATTAGAAGTTATAAGGATTGAGGGAGATTGAACGGGGCTTTGAAGAGGGTGGGGTGTCTTGAGGGGGTGGGGTGTCTTGAGGAGGGTGGGGTGCCTCGAGGAGTGTGGGGTGTCTTGAGTAGGGCGGGGTATCTAGAGGAAGGTGGGTGCCTCAAGGAGGGCGGGGTGTCTTGAGGAGGGTGGGTGCCTCGAGGAGGGTGGGGTGTCTTGAGTAGGGCGGGGTGTCTTGAGGACGGTGGGGTGCCTCGGTGAGGGGGGTGTCTTGAGGAAGCTGGGTGCCTCGAGGAGGGCGGGGTGTCTTGCGGAGGGTGGCTGCCTTGAGGAGAGTGGGGTGTCTTGAGTAGGGCGGGGTGTCGTTAGGAGGGTGGGGTGCCTCGGTGAGGGTGGGGTGCCTCGAGGAGGGCGGGGTGTCTTGAGGAGGGTGGGGTGCCTCGAGGAGGGCGGGGTGTCTTGAGGAGGGTGGGTCGCCTTGAGGAAGGTGGGTGCCTCAAGGAGGGCAGGGTGTCTTGAGGAAGGTGGGATAATGATGGCACTTAAGGAGTCTCAGGAGCGTTATCGCACAATGAAAGTAAGAGGACAAATTAAGCAGCGCAATCGAAGCAACGTCGCCCACTCACTCTTGTGCCCTACCAGAAACTGCCTGGCTGAGCAGCTGCCAAAGATTCTGTACGATCACGTGCCAGTAATCTGGCTCAGACCGATGAAGAGAGACGAAATTGACGAGAATTCGAATCGGTACACCTGCCCGGTGTACAAAACCTCCGAGCGGCGCGGCGTGCTGTCAACCACCGGGCACAGCACCAACTTTGTGCTGCCAATTCTGCTCAATTGCAACGAGAAGCCGGCGCACTGGGTGAAGCGAGGCTGCGCCATGCTCTGCCAACTCGACGACTAAATAGAGGCTGGCCTAGCGACTCTGTGACTCACCGACAGCCCAGAAATATCAGTATGAGTTAATATTTTAAATACGTATGATAGGCGCTGCAGAGCTGACAAAACAATTCTGATTGGCTATGATAAGTGCCTTGGGATTAAATAACTGCTGTGATAATTCCACACAAAAATGTAATTTAATTCATCATAAAATTTCATGTTGCTTGTTGATCGCAAAAACTTGGCCTAGATTACTTGAATAATACTGCCCCTATCTGTATACCGTAGCTACCAGTAAAAATATTGTATTCAAGCCAATAGCAACAAGCAACATCGCTCCCCGGAAACTCTCTTTGATAATATTTTGTTTTGTTTTCCTTTTAATTTTTTGTCAACAAGCTGATACATCACGAATTGAATAATATTAATTGGCCAGAATGCCGAGATTTTGTTGAAATTGGGAATTTCTATGAGAATACGTTAATAAATTTTTTAATAAAAATTCATGCTAAAAGTTTGTTCACTTTAACATAGTTGCCTTCGAGTTTTTGCCTTGAATTTTTTTCTGTAGAATAATTCTCTCCTGAGGACGTCCTAGCTGCTGTACCTGAAGGGGGTAGTCATGCTTTCGATTTCATTTACTAGCATAATATTATAAGCAGATGCGCATCTATTCGGAAAAAATGGAATCCTTTCGTCAGAAACTTTTACAGTCTCTACAGTGCTTACCACTTGTCAGAATGCATTTAAACCTAAGACATCAATGCTCTCTCAAAGGACACAAAGACATTACTCGCGTACTTTTAGAGAACGATATGAGCTCTCCATATGCGATGCTTTTACTGTCTGTTGCATGACAAAGCCTGCAACCAGAGCGCAGCGAGAGACAGTTTTATCTTGGCCCTAATCTTTGCCTTACCTGCGCCGCCTTTCTTGCCTTACTGAAGGCGGGGGAGTTCGTTAAAAACGTCAGAGGTTCGCCGCAGGCAACCCTCGAAATTAAAACAGAAAAATTGAACGGATAGTTACCAAGCACCAATAGATCTTAAACGCCGTATCACAGTTAACATTTCAACGAGACACAAGGCCACCTACTCTGCCTGCTAGCGAATAAGAAAGCCGGGGACAATAAAAAGTACCGTTTCTGGCGTGAGTTACAGTATTAAGTAACTCAACTTCATGGTTTCAAAGTGTGCTACGTTAAACTCATGCCAGCTCGATTAATCTAACTCTATAGGGCCTTTTAGTGAATTGTCCAGCCCTGCTACCCGCCTGCGCAGTTGGGCTGAGATAACAGCTGATAGTTCTGTCGATAAAATTAAATTTAACTTGATTTAACTTACTCCTAGCCACCTTGCACATTCGTATTGAAGCCTAACAGAAATTTCATAGCACGAAAGCCGATCTGCCTTGACATGGAGACCACATTGGTATTTTACGTCAACCAGATGAAGGTAAGTTGTCGCGGTCAACTTCAAGCATCCGCAACTCAAGGACTTCTAGAGTAGAGTCTAACGAAAGTGACTTCTAGTGGTCCTTGCCGCAACTATTAATTCAATTTCCAGAATTGGAAAATTAACAGCGGTGTTAACAATCAATGATTTCAGATCGTCGAGCCATCGCCAGATCCCGAGGATACTCTGCTGTCTTATCTGCGACAGAAATGTAAATACTTGCAGCCACATTTGATTGCCACCGCATAGAAGTATAAATAACAACAACAACAAAAAACGCAACCCGCCGGTCACAAGTGACCTGGGAGGGGGAAAGCGTCAGATCAAAGTACATAGCTTTACGCTCCCTTACAACTGCTTATCCCGGAGATTTTCCATGGACAACTTCTTACCATTATGTACATTGCCGCCCCTTATAATTTCTTACCGTCACACCATCCTTGTACATTAGTTTCTCAACACCCTCCATGTACATTTTTTTACCGCCGTCACCCTCCACGTACTTTGACTCCTACCCCATAATGACTCCTACCCCTTAAACCATCGTCAAGCGTTCATTTATAAGCCCATCAAAGTACGCACCTGATGTTACTCAACCGCACGCCACTTTAGTACACCTGACCGGCACAAAGCTGGCCTGCGGCGAAGGCGGATGCGGCGCCTGC